>JAECWU010000577.1:0-676135 GCA_018150985.1 Chymomyza costata
ATTTTCGCCCTAGGTCGTCTAGTTTGGGAGAATATGGCCATTTTAAGTTGAGACACAAAATTTTGTCCGATTTGGAGTGATCACGAATTAGGCTTATTTTCGCGCTAAGTCGTCTAGTTTGGGAGTTATGGCCATTTAAAGTTGAGACACAAAATTTGGTCCGATTTGGAGTGATCACGAATTAGGCTTATTTTCGCGCTAAGTCGTCTAGTTTGGGAGTTATGGCCATTTAAAGTTGAGACACAAAATTTGGTCCGATTTGGAGTGATCACGAATTAGGCTTATTTTCGCGCTAAGTCGTCTAGTTTGGGAGTTATGGCCATTTTAAGTTGAGACACAAAATTTTGTTTGATTTGGAGTGATCACGAATTAGGCTTATTTTCGCGCTAAGTCGTCTAGTTTGGGAGTTATGGCCATTTTAAGTTGAGACACAAAATTTGGTCCGATTTGGAGTGATCACGAATTAGGCTTATTTTCGCCCTAGGTCGTCTAGTTTGGGAGTTATGGCCATTTTAAGTTGAGACACAAAATTTGGTCCGATTTGGAGTGATCACGAATTAGGCTTATTTTCGCGCTAGGCCGTCTAGTTTGGGAGTTATGGCCATTTTAAGTTGAGACACAAAATTTTTTGGAGTGATCACGAATTAGGCTTATTTTCGCCCTAGGTCGTCTAGTTTGGGAGTTATGGCCATTTTAAGTTGAGACACAAAATTTGGTCCGATTTGGAGTGATCACGAATTAGGCTTATTTTCGCGCTGTTCTAGTTTGGGGTTATGGCATTTTAAGTTGAAAAATGTTTGAGTTTTTTTTGGCCGTCTAGTTTGGGAGTTATGGCCATTTTAAGTTGAGACACAAAATTTGGTCCGATTTGGAGTGATCACGAATTAGGCTTATTTTCGCCCTACATCGTCTAGTTTGGGAGTTATGGCCATTTAAAGTTGAGACACAAAATTTTATCCGATTTGGAGTGATCACGAATTAGGCTTATTTTCGCGCTAAGTCGTCTAGTTTGGGAGTTATGGCCATTTAAAGTTGAGACACAAAGTTTTGTTTGATTTGGAGTGATCACGAATTAGGCTTATTTTCGCGCTAAGTCGTCTAGTTTGGGAGTTATGGCCATTTTAAGTTGAGACACAAAATTTGGTCCGATTTGGAGTGATCACGAATTAGGCTTATTTTCGCGCTAGGCCGTCTAGTTTGGGAGTTATGGCCATTTTAAGTTGAGACACAAAATTTGGTCCGATTTGGAGTGATCACGAATTAGGCTTATTTTCGCGCTAGGCCGTCTAGTTTGGGAGTTATGGCCATTTTAAGTTGAGACACAAAATTTGGTCCGATTTGGAGTGATCACGAATTAGGCTTATTTTCGCCCTAGGCCGCCTAGTTTGGGAGTTATGGCCATTTTAAGTTGAGACACAAAATTTGGTCCGATTTGGAGTGATCACGAATTAGGCTTATTTTCGCCCTAGGTCGTCTAGTTTGGGAATTATGGCCATTTTAAGTTGAGACACAAAATTTGGTCCGATTTGGAGCGATCACGAATTAGGCTTATTTTCGCGCTAAGTCGTCTAGTTTGGGAGTTATGGCCATTTTAATTTGAGACACAAAATTTGGTCCGATTTGGAGTGATCACGAATTAGCCTTATTTTCGCCCCACATCGTCTAGTTTGGGAGTTATGGCCATTTAAAGTTGAGACACAAAATTTGGTCCGATTTGGAGTGATCACGAATTAGGCTTATTTTCGCGCTAAGTCTTCTAGTTTGGGAGTTATGGCCATTTTAAGTTGAGACACAAAATTTTGTTTGATTTGGAGTGCTCACGAATTAGGCTTATTTTCGCCCTACATCGTCTAGTTTGGGAGTTATGGCCATTTAAAGTTGAGACACAAAATTTTGTTTGATTTGGAGTGATCACGAATTAGGCTTATTTTCGCGCTAAGTCGTCTAGTTTGGGAGTTATGGCCATTTTAAGTTGAGACACAAAATTTGGTCCGATTTGGAGTGATCACGAATTAGGCTTATTTTCGCGCTAGGTCGTCTAGTTTGGGAGTTATGGCCATTTTAAGTTGAGACACAAAATTTGGTCCGATTTGGAGTGATTACGAATTAGGCTTATTTTCGCGCTAGGCCGCCTAGTTTGGGAGTTATGGCCATTTTAAGTTGAGACACAAAATTTGGTCCGATTTGGAGTGATCACGAATTAGGCTTATTTTCGCGCTAAGTCTTCTAGTTTGGGAGTTATGGCCATTTTAAGTTGAGACACAAAATTTTGTTTGATTTGGAGTGATCACGAATTAGGCTTATTTTCGCGCTAGGTCGTCTAGTTTGGGAGTTATGGCCATTTTAAGTTGAGACACAAAATTTGGTCCGATTTGGAGCGATCACGAATTAGGCTTATTTTCGCCCTACATCGTCTAGTTTGGGAGTTATGGCCATTTAAAGTTGAGACACAAAATTTGGTCCGATTTGGAGTGATCACGAATTAGGCTTATTTTCGCGCTAAGTCGTCTAGTTTGGGAGTTATGGCCATTTTAAGTTGAGACACAAAATTTGGTCCGATTTGGAGTGATCACGAATTAGGCTTATTTTCGCGCTAGGTCGTCTAGTTTGGGAGTTATGGCCATTTTAAGTTGAGACACAAAATTTGGTCCGATTTGGAGTGATTACGAATTAGGCTTATTTTCGCGCTAGGCCGCCTAGTTTGGGAGTTATGGCCATTTTAAGTTGAGACACAAAATTTGGTCCGATTTGGAGTGATCACGAATTAGGCTTATTTTCGCGCTAAGTCTTCTAGTTTGGGAGTTATGGCCATTTTAAGTTGAGACACAAAATTTTGTTTGATTTGGAGTGATCACGAATTAGGCTTATTTTCGCGCTAAGTCTTCTAGTTTGGGAGTTATGGCCATTTTAAGTTGAGACACAAAATTTTGTTTGATTTGGAGTGATCACGAATTAGGCTTATTTTCGCGCTAAGTCGTCTAGTTTGGGAGTTATGGCCATTTTAAGTTGAGACACAAAATTTGGTCCGATTTGGAGTGATCACGAATTAGGCTTATTTTCGCCCTAGGCCGTCTAGTTTGGGAGTTATGGCCATTTTAAGTTGAGACACAAAATTTGGTCCGATTTGGAGTGATCACGAATTAGGCTTATTTTCGCCCTAGGTCGTCTAGTTTGGGAGTTATGGCCATTTTAAGTTGAGACACAAAATTTGGTCCGATTTGGAGTGATCACGAATTAGGCTTATTTTCGCGCTAGGTCGTCTAGTTTGGGAGTTATGGCCATTTTAAGTTGAGACACAAAATTTGGTCCGATTTGGAGCGATCACGAATTAGGCTTATTTTCGCGCTAGGTCGTCTAGTTTGGGAGTTATGGCCATTTTAAGTTGAGACACAAAATTTGGTCCGATTTGGAGTGATCACGAATTAGGCTTATTTTCGCCCTACGTCGTCTAGTTTGGGAGTTATGGCCATTTAAAGTTGAGACACAAAATTTGGTCCGATTTGGAGTGATCACGAATTAGGCTTATTTTCGCGCTAAGTCTTCTAGTTTGGGAGTTATGGCCATTTTAAGTTGAGACACAAAATTTTGTTTGATTTGGAGTGATCACGAATTAGGCTTATTTTCGCGCTAAGTCGTCTAGTTTGGGAGTTATGGCCATTTTAAGTTGAGACACAAAATTTTGTTTGATTTGGAGTGATCACGAATTAGGCTTATTTTCGCCCTAAGTCGTCTAGTTTGGGAGTTATGGCCATTTAAAGTTGAGACACAAAATTTGGTCCGATTTGGAGTGATCACGAATTAGGCTTATTTTCGCGCTAAGTCGTCTAGTTTGGGAGTTATGGCCATTTTAAGTTGAGACACAAAATTTGGTCCGATTTGGAGTGATCACGAATTAGGCTTATTTTCGCCCTAGGTCGTCTAGTTTGGGAGTTATGGCCATTTTAAGTTGAGACACAAAATTTGGTCCGATTTGGAGTGATCACGAATTAGGCTTATTTTCGCGCTAGGTCGTCTAGTTTGGGAGTTATGGCCATTTTAAGTTGAGACACAAAATTTGGTCCGATTTGGAGCGATCACGAATTAGGCTTATTTTCGCGCTAAGTCGTCTAGTTTGGGAGTTATGGCCATTTTAAGTTGAGACACAAAATTTGGTCCGATTTGGAGTGATCACGAATTAGGCTTATTTTCGCGCTACGTCGTCTAGTTTGGGAGTTATGGCCATTTTAAGTTGAGACACAAAATTTGGTCCGATTTGGAGTGATCACGAATTAGGCTTATTTTCGCGCTAAGTCTTCTAGTTTGGGAGTTATGGCCATTTTAAGTTGAGACACAAAATTTTGTTTGATTTGGAGTGATCACGAATTAGGCTTATTTTCGCGCTAAGTCGTCTAGTTTGGGAGTTATGGCCATTTTAAGTTGAGACACAAAATTTGGTCCGATTTGGAGTGATCACGAATTAGGCTTATTTTCGCGCTAAGTCGTCTAGTTTGGGAGTTATGGCCATTTTAAGTTGAGACACAAAATTTTGTTTGATTTGGAGTGATCACGAATTAGGCTTATTTTCGCGCTAAGTCGTCTAGTTTGGGAGTTATGGCCATTTTAAGTTGAGACACAAAATTTGGTCCGATTTGGAGTGATCACGAATTAGGCTTATTTTCGCCCTACGTCGTCTAGTTTGGGAGTTATGGCCATTTAAAGTTGAGACACAAAATTTGGTCCGATTTGGAGTGATCACGAATTAGGCTTATTTTCGCGCTAGGTCGTCTAGTTTGGGAGTTATGGCCATTTTAAGTTGAGACACAAAATTTTGTTTGATTTGGAGTGATCACGAATTAGGCTTATTTTCGCCCTACATCGTCTAGTTTGGGAGTTATGGCCATTTTAAGTTGAGACACAAAATTTGGTCCGATTTGGAATGATCACGAATTAGGCTTATTTTCGCGCTAGGCCGTCTAGTTTGGGAGTTATGGCCATTTTAAGTTGAGACACAAAATTTGGTCCGATTTGGAGTGATCACGAATTAGGCTTATTTTCGCCCTAGGTCGTCTAGTTTGGGAGTTATGGCCATTTTAAGTTGAGACACAAAATTTGGTCCGATTTGGAGTGATCACGAATTAGGCTTATTTTCGCGCTAGGTCGTCTAGTTTGGGAGTTATGGCCATTTTAAGTTGAGACACAAAATTTGGTCCGATTTGGAGTGATCACGAATTAGGCTTATTTTCGCGCTAGGTCGTCTAGTTTGGGAGTTATGGCCATTTTAAGTTGAGACACAAAATTTGGTCCGATTTGGAGTGATCACGAATTAGGCTTATTTTCGCGCTAAGTCGTCTAGTTTGGGAGTTATGGCCATTTTAAGTTGAGACACAAAATTTTGTTTGATTTGGAGTGATCACGAATTAGGCTTATTTTCGCGCTAAGTCGTCTAGTTTGGGAGTTATGGCCATTTTAAGTTGAGACACAAAATTTGGTCCGATTTGGAGTGATCACGAATTAGGCTTATTTTCGCGCTAGGTCGTCTAGTTTGGGAGTTATGGCCATTTTAAGTTGAGACACAAAATTTTGTTTGATTTGGAGTGATCACGAATTAGGCTTATTTTCGCCCTAGGTCGTCTAGTTTGGGAGTTATGGCCATTTTAAGTTGAGACACAAAATTTGGTCCGATTTGGAGTGATCACGAATTAGGCTTATTTTCGCGCTAGGTCGTCTAGTTTGGGAGTTATGGCCATTTTAAGTTGAGACACAAAATTTGGTCCGATTTGGAGTGATCACGAATTAGGCTTATTTTCGCCCTAGGTCGTCTAGTTTGGGAGTTATGGCCATTTTAAGTTGAGACACAAAATTTGGTCCGATTTGGAGTGATCACGAATTAGGCTTATTTTCGCGCTAGGTCGTCTAGTTTGGGAGTTATGGCCATTTTAAGTTGAGACACAAAATTTGGTCCGATTTGGAGTGATCACGAATTAGGCTTATTTTCGCGCTAAGTCGTCTAGTTTGGGAGTTATGGCCATTTTAAGTTGAGACACAAAATTTGGTCCGATTTGGAGTGATCACGAATTAGGCTTATTTTCGCGCTAAGTCGTCTAGTTTGGGAGTTATGGCCATTTTAAGTTGAGACACAAAATTTGGTCCGATTTGGAGTGATCACGAATTAGGCTTATTTTCGCCCTAGGCCGTCTAGTTTGGGAGTTATGGCCATTTTAAGTTGAGACACAAAATTTGGTCCGATTTGGAGTGATCACGAATTAGGCTTATTTTCGCCCTAGGTCGTCTAGTTTGGGAATTATGGCCATTTTAAGTTGAGACACAAAATTTGGTCCGATTTGGAGCGATCACGAATTAGGCTTATTTTCGCGCTAGGTCGTCTAGTTTGGGAGTTATGGCCATTTTAAGTTGAGACACAAAATTTGGTCCGATTTGGAGCGATCACGAATTAGGCTTATTTTTGCGCTAGGTCGTCTAGTTTGGGAGTTATGGCCATTTTAAGTTGAGACACAAAATTTGGTCCGATTTGGAGTGATCACGAATTAGGCTTATTTTCGCCCTACATCGTCTAGTTTGGGAGTTATGGCCATTTAAAGTTGAGACACAAAATTTGGTCCGATTTGGAGTGATCACGAATTAGGCTTATTTTCGCGCTAAGTCTTCTAGTTTGGGAGTTATGGCCATTTTAAGTTGAGACACAAAATTTTGTTTGATTTGGAGTGATCACGAATTAGGCTTATTTTCGCGCTAAGTCGTCTAGTTTGGGAGTTATGGCCATTTTAAGTTGAGACACAAAATTTTTTTTGATTTGGAGTGATCACAAACTAGGCTTATTTTCGCCCTACATCGTCTAGTTTGGGAGTTATGGCCATTTAAAGTTGAGACACAAAATTTGGTCCGATTTGGAGTGATCACGAATTAGGCTTATTTTCGCGCTAAGTCGTCTAGTTTGGGAGTTATGGCCATTTTAAGTTGAGACACAAAATTTGGTCCGATTTGGAGTGATCACGAATTAGGCTTATTTTCGCCCTAGGCCGCCTAGTTTGGGAGTTATGGCCATTTTAAGTTGAGACACAAAATTTGGTCCGATTTGGAGTGATCACGAATTAGGCTTATTTTCGCGCTAGGTCGTCTAGTTTGGGAGTTATGGCCATTTTAAGTTGAGACACAAAATTTGGTCCGATTTGGAGCGATCACGAATTAGGCTTATTTTCGCGCTAGGTCGTCTAGTTTGGGAGTTATGGCCATTTTAAGTTGAGACACAAAACTTGGTCCGATTTGGAGCGATCACGAATTAGGCTTATTTTCGCGCTAGGCCGTCTAGTTTGGGAGTTATGGCCATTTTAAGTTGAGACACAAAATTTGGTCCGATTTGGAGTGATCACGAATTAGGCTTATTTTCGCGCTAAGTCTTCTAGTTTGGGAGTTATGGCCATTTTAAGTTGAGACACAAAATTTTGTTTGATTTGGAGTGATCACGAATTAGGCTTATTTTCGCGCTAAGTCGTCTAGTTTGGGAGTTATGGCCATTTTAAGTTGAGACACAAAATTTGGTCCGATTTGGAGTGATCACGAATTAGGCTTATTTTCGCCCTAGGTCGTCTAGTTTGGGAGTTATGGCCATTTTAAGTTGAGACACAAAATTTGGTCCGATTTGGAGTGATCACGAATTAGGCTTATTTTCGCGCTAGGTCGTCTAGTTTGGGAGTTATGGCCATTTTAAGTTGAGACACAAAATTTGGTCCGATTTGGAGTGATCACGAATTAGGCTTATTTTCGCCCTAGGTCGTCTAGTTTGGGAGTTATGGCCATTTTAAGTTGAGACACAAAATTTGGTCCGATTTGGAGTGATCACGAATTAGGCTTATTTTCGCGCTAAGTCGTCTAGTTTGGGAGTTATGGCCATTTAAAGTTGAGACACAAAATTTGGTCCGATTTGGAGTGATCACGAATTAGGCTTATTTTCGCGCTAAGTCGTCTAGTTTGGGAGTTATGGCCATTTTAAGTTGAGACACAAAATTTGGTCCGATTTGGAGTGATCACGAATTAGGCTTATTTTCGCGCTAAGTCGTCTAGTTTGGGAGTTATGGCCATTTTAAGTTGAGACACAAAATTTGGTCCGATTTGGAGTGATCACGAATTAGGCTTATTTTCGCGCTAAGTCGTCTAGTTTGGGAGTTATGGCCATTTTAAGTTGAGACACAAAATTTGGTCCGATTTGGAGTGATCACGAATTAGGCTTATTTTCGCGCTAAGTCGTCTAGTTTGGGAGTTATGGCCATTTAAAGTTGAGACACAAAATTTGGTCCGATTTGGAGTGATCACGAATTAGGCTTATTTTCGCGCTAAGTCGTCTAGTTTGGGAGTTATGGCCATTTAAAGTTGAGACACAAAATTTGGTCCGATTTGGAGTGATCACGAATTAGGCTTATTTTCGCGCTAAGTCGTCTAGTTTGGGAGTTATGGCCATTTTAAGTTGAGACACAAAGTTTTGTTTGATTTGGAGTGATCACGAATTAGGCTTATTTTCGCGCTAAGTCGTCTAATTTGGGAGTTATGGCCATTTGAAGTTGAGACACATAATTTGGTCCGATTTGGAGTGATCACGAATTAGGCTTATTTTCGCCCTAGGTCGTCTAGTTTGGGAGTAATGGCCATTTAAATTTGATACACAAAATTTGGTCCGATTTGGAGTGATCACGAATTAGGCTTATTTTCGCGCTAAGTCGTCTAGTTTGGGAGTTATGGCCATTTTAAGTTGAGACACAAAATTTGGTCCGATTTGGAGTGATCACGAATTAGGCTTATTTTCGCCCTACATCGTCTAGTTTGGGAGTTGTGGCCATTTTAAGTTGAGACACAAAATTTGGTCCGATTTGGAGTGATCACGAATTAGGCTTATTTTCGCGCTAGGCCGTCTAGTTTGGGAGTTATGGCCATTTTAAGTTGAGACACAAAGTGGACATGGAGTGATCATGAATTAGGTTTATTTTCGCCCTAGGTCGTTTAGTTTGGGAGTAATGGCCATTTAAAGTTGAGACATAAAACTTGGTGCGATTTGGAGTGATCACGAATTAGGCTTATTTTCGCGCTAGGCCGTCTAGTTTGGGAGTTATGGCCATTTTAAGTTGAGACACAAAATTTTGTCCGATTTGGAGTGATCACGAATTAGGCTTATTTTCGCGCTAAGTCGTCTAGTTTGGGAGTTATGGCCATTTAAAGTTGAGACACAAAATTTGGTCCGGTTTGGAGTGATCACGAATTAGGCTTATTTTCGAGCTAAGTCGTCTAGCTTGGGAGTTATGGCCATTTAAAGTTGAGACACAAAATTTGGTCCGATTTGGAGTGATCACGAATTAGGCTTATTTTCGCCCTAAGACGTCTAGTTTGGGAGTTATGGCCATTTAAAGTTGAGACACAAAATTTGGTCCGATTTGGAGTGATCACGAATTAGGCTTATTTTCGCGCTAAGTCGTCTAGTTTGGGAGTTATGGCCATTTAAAGTTGAGACACAAAATTTGGTCCGATTTGGAGTGATCACGAATTAGGCTTATTTTCGCGCTAAGTCGTCTAGTTTGGGAGTTATGGCCATTTTAAGTTGAGACACAAAGTTTTGTTTGATTTGGAGTGATCACGAATTAGGCTTATTTTCGCGCTAAGTCTTCTAGTTTGGGAGTTATGGCCATTTTAAGTTGAGACACAAAATTTTGTTTGATTTGGAGTGATCACGAATTAGGCTTATTTTCGCGCTAAGTCGTCTAGTTTGGGAGTTATGGCCATTTTAAGTTGAGACACAAAATTTTTTTGATTTGGAGTGATCACAAATTAGGCTTATTTTCGCCCTACATCGTCTAGTTTGGGAGTTATGGCCATTTAAAGTTGAGACACAAAATTTGGTCCGATTTGGAGTGATCACGAATTAGGCTTATTTTCGCGCTAGGTCGTCTAGTTTGGGAGTTATGGCCATTTTAAGTTGAGACACAAAATTTTGTTTGATTTGGAGTGATCACGAATTAGGCTTATTTTCGCCCTACGTCGTCTAGTTTGGGAGTTATGGCCATTTAAAGTTGAGACACAAAATTTGGTCCGATTTGGAGTGATCACGAATTAGGCTTATTTTCGCGCTAGGTCGTCTAGTTTGGGAGTTATGGCCATTTTAAGTTGAGACACAAAATTTGGTCCGATTTGGAGTGATCACGAATTAGGCTTATTTTCGCCCTAGGTCGTCTAGTTTGGGAGTTATGGCCATTTTAAGTTGAGACACAAAATTTGGTCCGATTTGGAGTGATCACGAATTAGGCTTATTTTCGCGCTAGGTCGTCTAGTTTGGGAGTTATGGCCATTTTAAGTTGAGACACAAAATTTGGTCCGATTTGGAGTGATCACGAATTAGGCTTATTTTCGCGCTAGGTCGTCTAGTTTGGGAGTTATGGCCATTTTAAGTTGAGACACAAAATTTGGTCCGATTTGGAGTGATCACGAATTAGGCTTATTTTCGCGCTAAGTCGTCTAGTTTGGGAGTTATGGCCATTTTAAGTTGAGACACAAAATTTGGTCCGATTTGGAGTGATCACGAATTAGGCTTATTTTCGCCCTAGGTCGTCTAGTTTGGGAGTTATGGCCATTTAAAGTTGAGACACAAAATTTGGTCCGATTTGGAGTGATCACGAATTAGGCTTATTTTCGCGCTAAGTCGTCTAGTTTGGGAGTTATGGCCATTTTAAGTTGAGACACAAAATTTGGTCCGATTTGGAGTGATCACGAATTAGGCTTATTTTCGCGCTAGGTCGTCTAGTTTGGGAGTTATGGCCATTTTAAGTTGAGACACAAAATTTGGTCCGATTTGGAGTGATCACGAATTAGGCTTATTTTCGCGCTAGGTCGTCTAGTTTGGGAGTTATGGCCATTTTAAGTTGAGACACAAAATTTGGTCCGATTTGGAGTGATCACGAATTAGGCTTATTTTCGCGCTAAGTCGTCTAGTTTGGGAGTTATGGCCATTTTAAGTTGAGACACAAAATTTGGTCCGATTTGGAGTGATCACGAATTAGGCTTATTTTCGCGCTAGGTCGTCTAGTTTGGGAGTTATGGCCATTTTAAGTTGAGACACAAAATTTGGTCCGATTTGGAGTGATCACGAATTAGGCTTATTTTCGCGCTAAGTCGTCTAGTTTGGGAGTTATGGCCATTTTAAGTTGAGACACAAAATTTTGTTTGATTTGGAGTGATCACGAATTAGGCTTATTTTCGCGCTAAGTCGTCTAGTTTGGGAGTTATGGCCATTTTAAGTTGAGACACAAAATTTGGTCCGATTTGGAGTGATCACGAATTAGGCTTATTTTCGCGCTAAGTCGTCTAGTTTGGGAGTTATGGCCATTTTAAGTTGAGACACAAAATTTGGTCCGATTTGGAGTGATCACGAATTAGGCTTATTTTCGCGCTAAGTCGTCTAGTTTGGGAGTTATGGCCATTTTAAGTTGAGACACAAAATTTGGTCCGATTTGGAGTGATCACGAATTAGGCTTATTTTCGCGCTAGGTCGTCTAGTTTGGGAGTTATGGCCATTTTAAGTTGAGACACAAAATTTTGTTTGATTTGGAGTGATCACGAATTAGGCTTATTTTCGCGCTAAGTCGTCTAGTTTGGGAGTTATGGCCATTTTAAGTTGAGACACAAAATTTGGTCCGATTTGGAGTGATCACGAATTAGGCTTATTTTCGCGCTAAGTCGTCTAGTTTGGGAGTTATGGCCATTTAAAGTTGAGACACAAAATTTGGTCCGATTTGGAGTGATCACGAATTAGGCTTATTTTCGCGCTAAGTCGTCTAGTTTGGGAGTTATGGCCATTTTAAGTTGAGACACAAAATTTTGTTTGATTTGGAGTGATCACGAATTAGGCTTATTTTCGCGCTAGGTCGTCTAGTTTGGGAGTTATGGCCATTTAAAGTTGAGACACAAAATTTGGTCCGATTTGGAGTGATCACGAATTAGGCTTATTTTCGCGCTAAGTCGTCTAGTTTGGGAGTTATGGCCATTTTAAGTTGAGACACAAAATTTTGTTTGATTTGGAGTGATCACGAATTAGGCTTATTTTCGCGCTAAGTCGTCTAGTTTGGGAGTTATGGCCATTTTAAGTTGAGACACAAAGTTTTGTTTGATTTGGAGTGATCACGAATTAGGCTTATTTTCGCGCTAAGTCGTCTAGTTTGGGAGTTATGGCCATTTAAAGTTGAGACACAAAATTTGGTCCGATTTGGAGTGATCACGAATTAGGCTTATTTTCGCCCTAGGTCGTCTAGTTTGGGAGTTATGGCCATTTAAATTTGAGACACAAAATTTGGTCCGATTTGGAGTGATCACGAATTAGGCTTATTTTCGCGCTAAGTCGTCTAGTTTGGGAGTTATGGCCATTTTAAGTTGAGACACAAAATTTGGTCCGATTTGGAGTGATCACGAATTAGGCTTATTTTCGCCCTAAGTCGTCTAGTTTGGGAGTTATGGCCATTTTAAGTTGAGACACAAAATTTGGTCCGATTTGGAGTGATCACGAATTAGGCTTATTTTCGCGCTAGGTCGTCTAGTTTGGGAGTTATGGCCATTTTAAGTTGAGACACAAAATTTGGTCCGATTTGGAGTGATCACGAATTAGGCTTATTTTCGCCCTAGGTCGTCTAGTTTGGGAGTTATGGCCATTTAAAGTTGAGACACAAAATTTGGTCCGATTTGGAGTGATCACGAATTAGGCTTATTTTCGCGCTAGGTCGTCTAGTTTGGGAGTTATGGCCATTTTAAGTTGAGACACAAAATTTGGTCCGATTTGGAGTGATCACGAATTAGGCTTATTTTCGCGCTAAGTCGTCTAGTTTGGGAGTTATGGCCATTTAAAGTTGAGACACAAAATTTGGTCCGGTTTGGAGTGATCACGAATTAGGCTTATTTTCGCGCTAAGTCGTCTAGTTTGGGAGTTATGGCCATTTAAAGTTGAGACACAAAATTTGGTCCGATTTGGAGTGATCACGAATTAGGCTTATTTTCGCCCTAGGTCGTCTAGTTTGGGAGTTATGGCCATTTAAAGTTGAGACACAAAATTTGGTCCGATTTGGAGTGATCACGAATTAGGCTTATTTTCGCGCTAAGTCGTCTAGTTTGGGAGTTATGGCCATTTAAAGTTGAGACACAAAATTTGGTCCGATTTGGAGTGATCACGAATTAGGCTTATTTTCGCGCTAAGTCGTCTAGTTTGGGAGTTATGGCCATTTTAAGTTGAGACACAAAATTTTGTTTGATTTGGAGTGATCACGAATTAGGCTTATTTTCGCGCTAAGTCGTCTAGTTTGGGAGTTATGGCCATTTTAAGTTGAGACACAAAGTTTTGTTTGATTTGGAGTGATCACGAATTAGGCTTATTTTCGCGCTAAGTCGTCTAGTTTGGGAGTTATGGCCATTTTAAGTTGAGACACAAAATTTGGTCCGATTTGGAGTGATCACGAATTAGGCTTATTTTCGCCCTAGGTCGTCTAGTTTGGGAGTAATGGCCATTTAAATTTGAGACACAAAATTTGGTCCGATTTGGAGTGATCACGAATTAGGCTTATTTTCGCGCTAAGTCGTCTAGTTTGGGAGTTATGGCCATTTTAAGTTGAGACACAAAGTTTTGTTTGATTTGGAGTGATCACGAATTAGGCTTATTTTCGCGCTAGGTCGTCTAGTTTGGGAGTTATGGCCATTTTAAGTTGAGACACAAAATTTGGTCCGATTTGGAGCGATCACGAATTAGGCTTATTTTCGCGCTAGGTCGTCTAGTTTGGGAGTTATGGCCATTTTAAGTTGAGACACAAAATTTGGTCCGATTTGGAATGATCACGAATTAGGCTTATTTTCGCGCTAGGCCGTCTAGTTTGGGAGTTATGGCCATTTTAAGTTGAGACACAAAGTGGATTTGGAGTGATCACGAATTAGGCTTATTTTCGCCCTAGGTCGTCTAGTTTGTGAGTTATGGCCATTTTAAGTTGAGACACAAAATTTTGTTTGATAAGGAGTGATCACGAATTAGGCTTATTTTCGTGCTAAGTCATCTAGTTTGGGAGTTATGGCCATTTTAAGTTGAGACACAAAATTTTGTCCGATTTGGAGTGATCACGAATTAGGCTTATTTTCGCGCTAAGTCGTCTAGTTTGGGAGTTATGGCCATTTAAAGTTGAGACACAAAATTTGGTCCGGTTTGGAGTGATCACGAATTAGGCTTATTTTCGAGCTAAGTCGTCTAGCTTGGGAGTTATGGCCATTTAAAGTTGAGACACAAAATTTGGTCCGATTTGGAGTGATCACGAATTAGGCTTATTTTCGCCCTAGGACGTCTAGTTTGGGAGTTATGGCCATTTAAAGTTGAGACACAAAATTTGGTCCGATTTGGAGTGATCACGAATTAGGCTTATTTTCGCGCTAAGTCGTCTAGCTTGGGAGTTATGGCCATTTAAATTTGAGACACAAAATTTGGTCCGATTTGGAGTGATCACGAATTAGGCTTATTTTCGCGCTAAGTCGTCTAGTTTGGGAGTTATGGCCATTTTAAGTTGAGACACAAAGTTTTGTTTGATTTGGAGTGATCACGAATTAGGCTTATTTTCGCGCTAAGTCGTCTAGTTTGGGAGTTATGGCCATTTTAAGTTGAGACACAAAATTTGGTCCGATTTGGAGTGATCACGAATTAGGCTTATTTTCGCCCTAGGTCGTCTAGTTTGGGAATTATGGCCATTTTAAGTTGAGACACAAAATTTGGTCCGATTTGGAGCGATCACGAATTAGGCTTATTTTCGCGCTAGGTCGTCTAGTTTGGGAGTTATGGCCATTTTAAGTTGAGATACAAAATTTTGTTTGATTTGGAGTGATCACGAATTAGGCTTATTTTCGCGCTAAGTCGTCTAGTTTGGGAGTTATGGCCATTTTAAGTTGAGACACAAAATTTGGTCCGATTTGGAGTGATCACGAATTAGGCTTATTTTCGCGCTAAGTCGTCTAGTTTGGGAGTAATGGCCATTTAAATTTGAGACACAAAATTTGGTCCGATTTGGAGTGATCACGAATTAGGCTTATTTTCGCGCTAAGTCGTCTAGTTTGGGAGTTATGGCCATTTTAAGTTGAGACACAAAGTTTTGTTTGATTTGGAGTGATCACGAATTAGGCTTATTTTCGCTTTAGGTCGTCTAGTTTGGGAATTATGGCCATTTTAAGTTGAGACACAAAATTTGGTCCGATTTGGAGTGATCACGAATTAGGCTTATTTTCGCGCTAGGTCGTCTAGTTTGGGAGTTATGGCCATTTTAAGTTGAGACAAAAAATTTGTTTGGTTTGGAGTGATCACGATTTAGGCTTATTTTTGCGCTAGGTCGTCTAGTTTGGGAGTTATGGCTATTTAAAGTTATGACAAAAAATTTGTTCGGTTTGGAGTGATCACGATTAAGGCTTATTTTCGCGCTAAGTCGTCTAGTTTGGGAGTTATGGCCATTTAAAGTTGAGACAAGAAATTTTGTCAGATTTTGAGTGATCATGAATTAGGCTTATTTTCGCGCTAAGTCGTCTAGTTTGGGAGTTATGGCCATTTAAAGTTGAGACAAAAAATTTGTTCGGTTTGGAGTGATCACGAATTAGGCTTATTTTCGCGCTAGGTCGTCTAGTTTGGGAGTTATGGCCATTTAAAGTTGAGACAAAAAATTTTGTCAGATTTTGAGTGATCACGAATTAGGCTTATTTTCGCGCTAGGTCGTCTAGTTTGGGAGTTATGGCTATTTAAAGTTGTGACAAGAAATTTGTTCGGCTTGGAGTGATCACGAATAAGGCTTATATTCGCGCTAAATCGTCTATTTTGGGAGTTATGGCCATTTAAAATTGAGACACAAAGTTTTGTTTGATTTGGAGTGATCACGAATTAGGCTTATTTTCGCGCTAAGTCGTCTAGTTTGGGAGTTATGGCCATTTTAAGTTGAGACACAAAATTTGGTCCGATTTGGAGTGATCACGAATTAGGCTTATTTTCGCCCTAGGTCGTCTAGTTTGGGAGTTATGGCCATTTAAATTTGAGACACAAAATTTGGTCCGATTTGGAGTGATCACGAATTAGGCTTATTTTCGCGCTAAGTCGTCTAGTTTGGGAGTTATGGCCATTTTAACTTGAGACACAAAGTTTTGTTTGATTTGGAGTGATCACGAATTAGGCTTATTTTCGCGCTAAGTCGTCTAGTTTGGGAGTTATGGCCATTTTAAGTTGAGACACAAAATTTGGTCCGATTTGGAGCGATCACGAATTAGGCTTATTTTCGCGCTAGGTCGTCTAGTTTGGGAGTTATGGCCATTTAAAGTTGTGCCAAAAAAATTTGTTCGGTTTGGAGTGATCACGAATTAGGCTTATTTTCGCGCTAGGTCGTCTAGTTTGGGAGTTATGGCCATTTAAAGTTGAGCCAAAAAAATTTGTTCGGTTTGGAGTGATCACGAATTAGGCTTATTTTCGCGCTAGGTCGTCTAGTTTGGGAGTTATGGCCATTTAAAGTTGTGCCAAAAAAATTTGTTCGGTTTGGAGTGATCACGAATTAGGCTTATTTTCGCGCTAGGTCGTCTAGTTTGGGAGTTATGGCCATTTAAAGTTGTGACAAAAAATTTTGTCAGATTTGGAGTGATCACGAATTAGGCTTATTTTCGCGCTAGGTCGTCTAGTTTGGGAGTTATGGCCATTTAAAGTTGAGACAAAAAATTTTGTCAGATTTTGAGTGATCACGAATAAGGCTTATTTTCGCGCTAGGTCGTCTAGTTTGGGAGTTATGGCCATTTAAAGTTGAGACAAAAAATTTGTTCGGCTTGGAGTGATCACGAATTAGGCTTATTTTCGCGCTAGGTCGTCTAGTTTGGGAGTTATGGCCATTTAAAGTTGAGACAAAAAATTTGTTCGGTTTGGAGTGATCACGAATTAGGCTTATTTTCGCGCTAGGTCGTCTAGTTTGGGAGTTATGGCCATTTAAAGTTGAGACAAAAAATTTTGTTAGATTTTGAGTGATCACGAATTAGGCTTATTTTCGCGCTAGGTCGTCTAGTTTGGGAGTTATGGCCATTTAAAGTTGAGACAAAAAATTTGTTCGGCTTGGAGTGATCACGAATTAGGCTTATTTTCGCGCTAAGTCGTCTAGTTTGGGAGTTATGGCCATTTAAAGTTGAGACAAGAAATTTTGTCAGATTTTGAGTGATCATGAATTAGGCTTATTTTCGCGCTAAGTCGTCTAGTTTGGGAGTTATGGCCATTTAAAGTTGAGACAAAAAATTTGTTCGGTTTGGAGTGATCACGAATTAGTCTTATTTTCGCGCTAGGTCGTCTAGTTTGGGAGTTATGGCCATTTAAAGTTGAGACAAGAAATTTTGTCAGATTTTGAGTGATCAGGAATTAGGCTTGTTTTCGCGCTTGGTCGTCTAGTTTGGGAGTTATGGCCATTTAAAGTTGTGACAAGAAATTTGTTCGGTTTGGAGTGATCACGAATAAGGCTTATTTTCGCGCTAAATCGTCTATTTTGGGAGTTATGGCCATTTAAAGTTGAGACAAAAAATTTGTTCGGTTTGGAGTGATCACGAATTAGTCTTATTTTCGCGCTAAGTCGTCTGGTTTGGGAGTTATGGCCATTTAAAGTTGTGACAAAAAATTTGTTCGGTTTGGAGTGATCACGAATTTGGCTTATTTTCGCGCTAAGTCGTCTATTTTGGGAGTTATGGCCATTTAAAGTTGAGACAAAAAATTTGTTTGGTTTGGAGTGATCACGATTTAGGCTTATTTTTGCGCTAGGTCGTCTAGTTTGGGAGTTATGGCCATTTAAAGTTGAGACAAGAAATTTTGTCAGATTTTGAGTGATTACGAATTAGGCTTGTTTTCGCGCTTGGTCGTCTAGTTTGGGAGTTATGGCCATTTAAAGTTGTGCCAAAAAATTTGTTCGGTTTGGAGTGGTCACGAATTTGGCTTATTTTCGCGCTAGGTCGTCTAGTTTGGGAGTTATGGCCATTTAAAGTTGAGACAAAAAATTTGTTTGGTTTGGAGTGATCACGATTTAGGCTTATTTTTGCGCTAGGTCGTCTAGTTTGGGAGTTATGGCTATTTAAAGTTGATGACAAAAAATTTGTTCGGTTTGGAGTGATCACGAATTAGGCTTATTTTCGCGCTAGGTCGTCTAGTTTGGGAGTTATGGCCATTTAAAGTTGTGCCAAAAAAATTTGTTCGGTTTGGAGTGATCACGAATTAGTCTTATTTTCGCGCTAGGTCGTCTAGTTTGGGAGTTATGGCCATTTAAAGTTGAGACAAGAAATTTTGTCAGATTTTGAGTGATCACGAATTAGGCTTGTTTTCGCGCTTGGTCGTCTAGTTTGGGAGTTATGGCCATTTAAAGATGAGACAAGAAATTTGTTCGGTTTGGAGTGATCACGAATTAGGCTTATTTTCGCGCTAGGTCGTCTAGTTTGGGAGTTATGGCCATTTAAAGTTGTGCCAAAAAAATTTGTTCGGTTTGGAGTGATCACGAATTAGGCTTATTTTCGCGCTAGGTCGTCTAGTTTGGGAGTTATGGCCATTTAAAGTTGTGCCAAAAAAATTTGTTCGGTTTGGAGTGATCACGAATTTGGCTTATTTTCGCGCTAGGTCGTCTAGTTTGGGAGTTATGGCCATTTAAAGTTGAGACAAAAAATTTGTTTGGTTTGGAGTGATCACGATTTAGGCTTATTTTTGCGCTAGGTCGTCTAGTTTGGGAGTTATGGCTATTTAAAGTTGTGACAAGAAATTTGTACGGCTTGGAGTGATCACGAATAAGGCTTATTTTCGCGCTAGGTCGTCTAGTTTGGGAGTTATGGCCATTTAAAGTTGTGCCAAAAAAATTTGTTCGGTTTGGAGTGATCACGAATTTGGCTTATTTTCGCGCTAGGTCGTCTAGTTTGGGAGTTATGGCCATTTAAAGTTGAGACAAAAAATTTGTTTGGTTTGGAGTGATCACGACTTAGGCTTATTTTTGCGCTAGGTCGTCTAGTTTGGGAGTTATGGCTATTTAAAGTTATGACAAAAAATTTGTTCGGTTTGGAGTGATCACGAATTAGGCTTATTTTCGCGCTAGGTCGTCTAGTTTGGGAGTTATGGCCATTTAAAGTTGTGCCAAAAAAATTTGTTCGGTTTGAAGTGATCACGAATTTGGCTTATTTTCGCGCTAGGTCGTCTAGTTTGGGAGTTATGGCCATTTAAAGTTGAGACAAAAAATTTGTTTGGTTTGGAGTGATCACGATTTAGGCTTATTTTTGCGCTAGGTCGTCTAGTTTGGGAGTTATGGCTATTTAAAGTTATGACAAAAAAATTTGTTCGGTTTGGAGTGATCACGAATTTGGCTTATTTTCGCGCTAGGTCGTCTAGTTTGGGAGTTATGGCCATTTAAAGTTGAGACAAAAAATTTGTTCGGTTTGGAGTGATCACGAATTAGTCTTATTTTCGCGCTAGGTCGTCTAGTTTGGGAGTTATGGCCATTTAAAGTTGAGACAAGAAATTTTGTCAGATTTTGAGTGATCAGGAATTAGGCTTGTTTTCGCGCTTGGTCGTCTAGTTTGGGAGTTATGGCCATTTAAAGTTGTGACAAGAAATTTGTTCGGCTTGGAGTGATCACGAATAAGGCTTATATTCGCGCTAAATCGTCTATTTTGGGAGTTATGGCCATTTAAAGTTGAGACAAAAAATTTGTTCGGTTTGGAGTGATCACGAATTAGTCTTATTTTCGCGCTAAGTCGTCTGGTTTGGGAGTTATGGCCATTTAAAGTTGTGCCAAAAAAATTTGTTCGGTTTGGAGTGATCACGAATTTGGCTTATTTTCGCGCTAAGTCGTCTATTTTGGGAGTTATGGCCATTTAAAGTTGAGACAAAAAATTTGTTTGGTTTGGAGTGATCACGATTTAGGCTTATTTTTGCGCTAGGTCGTCTAGTTTGGGAGTTATGGCCATTTAAAGTTGAGACAAGAAATTTTGTCAGATTTTGAGTGATTACGAATTAGGCTTGTTTTCGCGCTTGGTCGTCTAGTTTGGGAGTTATATCCATTTAAAGTTGTGCCAAAAAAATTTGTTCGGTTTGGAGTGGTCACGAATTTGGCTTATTTTCGCGCTAGGTCGTCTAGTTTGGGAGTTATGGCCATTTAAAGTTGAGACAAAAAATTTGTTTGGTTTGGAGTGATCACGATTTAGGCTTATTTTTGCGCTAGGTCGTCTAGTTTGGGAGTTATGGCTATTTAAAGTGATGACAAAAAATTTGTTCGGTTTGGAGTGATCACGAATTAGGCTTATTTTCGCGCTAGGTCGTCTAGTTTGGGAGTTATGGCCATTTAAAGTTGTGCCAAAAAAATTTGTTCGGTTTGGAGTGATCACGAATTAGTCTTATTTTCGCGCTAGGTCGTCTAGTTTGGGAGTTATGGCCATTTAAAGTTGAGACAAGAAATTTTGTCAGATTTTGAGTGATCACGAATTAGGCTTGTTTTCGCGCTTGGTCGTCTAGTTTGGGAGTTATGGCCATTTAAAGATGAGACAAGAAATTTGTTCGGTTTGGAGTGATCACGAATTAGGCTTATTTTCGCGCTAGGTCGTCTAGTTTGGGAGTTATGGCCATTTAAAGTTGTGCCAAAAAAATTTGTTCGGTTTGCAGTGATCACGAATTAGGCTTATTTTCGCGCTAGGTCGTCTAGTTTGGGAGTTATGGCCATTTAAAGTTGTGCCAAAAAAATTTGTTCGGTTTGGAGTGATCACGAATTTGGCTTATTTTCGCGCTAGGTCGTCTAGTTTGGGAGTTATGGCCATTTAAAGTTGAGACAAAAAATTTGTTTGGTTTGGAGTGATCACGATTTAGGCTTATTTTTGCGCTAGGTCGTCTAGTTTGGGAGTTATGGCTATTTAAAGTTGTGACAAGAAATTTGTACGGCTTGGAGTGATCACGAATAAGGCTTATTTTCGCGCTAGGTCGTCTAGTTTGGGAGTTATGGCCATTTAAAGTTGTGCCAAAAAAATTTGTTCGGTTTGGAGTGATCACGAATTTGGCTTATTTTCGCGCTAGGTCGTCTAGTTTGGGAGTTATGGCCATTTAAAGTTGAGACAAAAAATTTGTTTGGTTTGGAGTGATCACGACTTAGGCTTATTTTTGCGCTAGGTCGTCTAGTTTGGGAGTTATGGCTATTTAAAGTTATGACAAAAAATTTGTTCGGTTTGGAGTGATCACGAATTAGGCTTATTTTCGCGCTAGGTCGTCTAGTTTGGGAGTTATGGCCATTTAAAGTTGTGCCAAAAAAATTTGTTCGGTTTGAAGTGATCACGAATTTGGCTTATTTTCGCGCTAGGTCGTCTAGTTTGGGAGTTATGGCCATTTAAAGTTGAGACAAAAAATTTGTTTGGTTTGGAGTGATCACGATTTAGGCTTATTTTTGCGCTAGGTCGTCTAGTTTGGGAGTTATGGCTATTTAAAGTTATGACAAAAAAATTTGTTCGGTTTGGAGTGATCACGAATTTGGCTTATTTTCGCGCTAGGTCGTCTAGTTTGGGAGTTATGGCCATTTAAAGTTGTGACAAAAAATTTTGACAGATTTGGAGTGAACACGAATTAGGCTTATTTTCGCGCTAGGTCGTCTAGTTTGGGAGTTATAGCCATTTAAAGTTGAGACAAGAAATTTTGTCAGATTTTGAGTGATCACGAATTAGGCTTGTTTTCGCGCTTGGTCGTCTAGTTTTGGAGTTATGGCCATTTAAAGTTGTGACAAAAAATTTGTTCGGCTTGGAGTGATCACGAATAAGGCTTATTTTCGCGCTAAATCGTCTATTTTGGGAGTTATGGCCATTTAAAGTTGAGACAAAAAATTTGTTCGGTTTGGAGTGATCACGAATTAGTCTTATTTTCGCGCTAAGTCGTCTGGTTTGGGAGTCATGGCCATTTAAAGTTGAGACAAAAAATTTTGTTAGATTTTGAGTGATCACGAATTAGGCTTGTTTTCGCGCTTGGTCGTCTAGTTTGGCAGTTATGGCCATTTAAAGATGAGACAAAAAATTTGTTCGGCTTGGAGTGATCACGATTAAGGCTTATTTTCGCGCTAAGTCGTCTAGTTTGGGAGTTATGGCCATTTAAAGTTGAGACAAGAAATTTTGTCAGATTTTGAGTGATCATGAATTAGGCTTATTTTCGCGCTAAGTCGTCTAGTTTGGGATTTTATCGCCATTTAAAGTTGAGACAAAAAATTTGTTCGGTTTGGAGTGATCACGAATTAGTCTTATTTTCGCGCTAGGTCGTCTAGTTTGGGAGTTATGGCCATTTAAAGTTGAGACAAGAAATTTTGTCAGATTTTGAGTGATCAGGAATTAGGCTTATTTTCGCGCTAAGTCGTCTAGTTTGGGATTTTATCGCCATTTAAAGTTGAGACAAAAAATTTGTTCGGTTTGGAGTGATCACGAATTAGTCTTATTTTCGCGCTAGGTCGTCTAGTTTGGGAGTTATGGCCATTTAAAGTTGAGACAAGAAATTTTGTCAGATTTTGAGTGATCAGGAATTAGGCTTGTTTTCGCGCTTGGTCGTCTAGTTTGGGAGTTATGGCCATTTAAAGTTGTGACAAGAAATTTGATCGGATTGGAGTGATCACGATTTAGGCTTATTTTTGCGCTAGGTCGTCTAGTTTGGGAGTTATGGCTATTTAAAGTTATGACAAAAAAATTTGTTTGGTTTGGAGTGATCACGATTTAGGCTTATTTTTGCGCTAGGTCGTCTAGTTTGGGAGTTATGGCTATTTAAAGTTGTGACAAGAAATTTGTACGGCTTGGAGTGATCACGAATAAGGCTTATTTTCGCGCTAGGTCGTCTAGTTTGGGAGTTATGGCCATTTAAAGTTGTGCCAAAAAAATTTGTTCGGTTTGGAGTGATCACGAATTTGGCTTATTTTCGCGCTAGGTCGTCTAGTTTGGGAGTTATGGCCATTTAAAGTTGAGACAAAAAATTTGTTTGGTTTGGAGTGATCACGACTTAGGCTTATTTTTGCGCTAGGTCGTCTAGTTTGGGAGTTATGGCTATTTAAATTTATGACAAAAAATTTGTTCGGTTTGGAGTGATCACGAATTAGGCTTATTTTCGCGCTAGGTCGTCTAGTTTGGGAGTTATGGCCATTTAAAGTTGTGACAAAAAATTTTGACAGATTTGGAGTGAACACGAATTAGGCTTATTTTCGCGCTAGGTCGTCTAGTTTGGGAGTTATAGCCATTTAAAGTTGAGACAAGAAATTTTGTCAGATTTTGAGTGATCACGAATTAGGCTTGTTTTCGCGCTTGGTCGTCTAGTTTTGGAGTTATGGCCATTTAAAGTTGTGACAAAAAATTTGTTCGGCTTGGAGTGATCACGAATAAGGCTTATTTTCGCGCTAAATCGTCTATTTTGGGAGTTATGGCCATTTAAAGTTGAGACAAAAAATTTGTTCGGTTTGGAGTGATCACGAATTAGTCTTATTTTCGCGCTAAGTCGTCTGGTTTGGGAGTCATGGCCATTTAAAGTTGAGACAAAAAATTTTGTTAGATTTTGAGTGATCACGAATTAGGCTTGTTTTCGCGCTTGGTCGTCTAGTTTGGCAGTTATGGCCATTTAAAGATGAGACAAAAAATTTGTTCGGCTTGGAGTGATCACGATTAAGGCTTATTTTCGCGCTAAGTCGTCTAGTTTGGGAGTTATGGCCATTTAAAGTTGAGACAAGAAATTTTGTCAGATTTTGAGTGATCATGAATTAGGCTTATTTTCGCGCTAAGTCGTCTAGTTTGGGATTTTATCGCCATTTAAAGTTGAGACAAAAAATTTGTTCGGTTTGGAGTGATCACGAATTAGTCTTATTTTCGCGCTAGGTCGTCTAGTTTGGGAGTTATGGCCATTTAAAGTTGAGACAAGAAATTTTGTCAGATTTTGAGTGATCAGGAATTAGGCTTGTTTTCGCGCTTGGTCGTCTAGTTTGGGAGTTATGGCCATTTAAAGTTGAGACAAAAAATTTGTTCGGTTTGGAGTGATCACGAATTAGTCTTATTTTCGCGCTAAGTCGTCTGGTTTGGGAGTTATGGCCATTTAAAGTTGTGCCAAAAAAATTTGTTCGGTTTGGAGTGATCACGAATTTGGCTTATTTTCGCGCTAGGTCGTCTGGTTTGGGAGTTATGGCCATTTAAAGTTGAGACAAAAAATTTGTTTGGTTTGGAGTGATCACGATTTAGGCTTATTTTTGCGCTAGGTCGTCTAGTTTGGGAGTTATGGCCATTTAAAGTTGAGATAAGAAATTTTGTCAGATTTTGAGTGATCACGAATTAGGCTTGTTTTCGCGCTTGGTCGTCTAGTTTGGGAGTTATGTCCATTTAAAGTTGAGACAAAAAATTTGTTCGGTTTGGAGTGATCACGAATTAGTCTTATTTTCGCGCTAAGTCGTCTGGTTTGGGAGTTATGGCCATTTAAAGTTGTGCCAAAAAAAATTTGTTCGGTTTGGAGTGGTCACGAATTTGGCTTATTTTCGCGCTAGGTCGTCTAGTTTGGGAGTTATGGCCATTTAAAGTTGAGACAAAAAATTTGTTTGGTTTGGAGTGATCACGATTTAGGCTTATTTTTGCGCTAGGTCGTCTAGTTTGGGAGTTATGGCTATTTAAAGTGATGACAAAAAATTTGTTCGGTTTGGAGTGATCACGAATTAGGCTTATTTTCGCGCTAGGTCGTCTAGTTTGGGAGTTATGGCCATTTAAAGTTGTGCCAAAAAAATTTGTTCGGTTTGGAGTGATCACGAATTTGCCTTATTTTCGCGCTAGGTCGTCTAGTTTGGGAGTTATGGCCATTTAAAGTTGTGACAAAAAATTTGTTTGGTTTGGAGTGATCACGAATTAGTCTTATTTTCGCGCTAGGTCGTCTAGTTTGGGAGTTATGGCCATTTAAAGTTGTGACAAAAAATTTGTTTGGTTTGGAGTGATCACGAATTAGTCTTATTTTCGCGCTAGGTCGTCTAGTTTGGGAGTTATGGCCATTTAAAGTTGAGACAAGAAATTTTGTCAGATTTTGAGTGATCACGAATTAGGCTTGTTTTCGCGCTTGGTCATCTAGTTTGGGAGTTATGTCCATTTAAATTTGTGCCAAAAAAATTTGTTCGGTTTGGAGTGGTCACGAATTTGGCTTATTTTCGCGCTAGGTCGTCTAGTTTGGGAGTTATGGCCATTTAAAGATGAGACAAGAAATTTGTTCGGTTTGGAGTGATCACGAATTAGGCTTATTTTCGCGCTAGGTCGTCTAGTTTGGGAGTTATGGCCATTTAAAGTTGTGCCAAAAAAATTTGTTCGGTTTGGAGTGATCACGAATTAGGCTTATTTTCGCGCTAGGTCGTCTAGTTTGGGAGTTATGGCCATTTAAAGTTGTGCCAAAAAAATTTGTTCGGTTTGGAGTGATCACGAATTTGGCTTATTTTCGCGCTAGGTCGTCTAGTTTGGGAGTTATGGCCATTTAAAGTTGAGACAAAAAATTTGTTTGGTTTGGAGTGATCACGATTTAGGCTTATTTTTGCGCTAGGTCGTCTAGTTTGGGAGTTATGGCTATTTAAAGTTATGACAAAAAATTTGTTCGGTTTGGAGTGATCACGAATTAGGCTTATTTTCGCGCTAGGTCGTCTAGTTTGGGAGTTATGGCCATTTAAAGTTGTGCCAAAAAAATTTGTTCGGTTTGGAGTGATCACGAATTTGGCTTATTTTCGCGCTAGGTCGTCTAGTTTGGGAGTTATGGCCAGTTAAAGTTGAGACAAGAAATTTTGTCAGATTTTGAGTGATCACGAATTAGGCTTGTTTTCGCGCTTGGTCGTCTAGTTTGGGAGTTATGGCCATTTAAAGTTGAGACAAAAAATTTGTTCGGTTTGAAGTGATCACGAATTAGTCTTATTTTCGCGCTAAGTCGTCTGGTTTGGGAGTTATGGCCATTTAAAGTTGAGACAAAAAATTTTGTCAGATTTTGAGTGATCACGAATTAGGCTTGTTTTCGCGCTTGGTCGTCTAGTTTGGCAGTTATGGCCATTTAAAGATGAGACAAAAAATTTGTTCGGCTTGGAGTGATCACGATTAAAGCTTATTTTCGCGCTAAGTCGTCTAGTTTGGGAGTTATGGCCATTTTAAGTTGAGACAAGAAATTTTTTCAGATTTTGAGTGATCATGAATTAGGTATATTGTCGCGCTAAGTCGTCTAGTTTGGGAGTTATGGCCATTTAAAGTTGAGACAAAAAATTTTGTCAGATTTTGAGTGATCACGAATTAGGCTTATTTTCGCGCTAGGTCGTCTAGTTTGGGAGTTATGGCCATGTAAAGTTGAGACAAGAAATTTTGTCAGATTTTGAGTGATCATGAATTAGGCTTATTTTCGCGCTAAGTCGTCTAGTTTGGGATTTTATCGCCATTTAAAGTTGAGACAAAAAATTTGTTCGGTTTGGAGTGATCACGAATTAGTCTTATTTTCGCGCTAGGTCGTCTAGTTTGGGAGTTATGGCCATTTAAAGTTGAGACAAGAAATTTTGTCAGATTTTGAGTGATCAGGAATTAGGCTTGTTTTCGCGCTTGGTCGTCTAGTTTGGGAGTTATGGCCATTTAAAGTTGAGACAAAAAATTTGTTCGGTTTGGAGTGATCACGAATTAGTCTTATTTTCGCGCTAAGTCGTCTGGTTTGGGAGTTATGGCCATTTAAAGTTGTGCCAAAAAAATTTGTTCGGTTTGGAGTGATCACGAATTTGGCTTATTTTCGCGCTAGGTCGTCTGGTTTGGGAGTTATGGCCATTTAAAGTTGAGACAAAAAATTTGTTTGGTTTGGAGTGATCACGATTTAGGCTTATTTTTGCGCTAGGTCGTCTAGTTTGGGAGTTATGGCCATTTAAAGTTGAGATAAGAAATTTTGTCAGATTTTGAGTGATCACGAATTAGGCTTGTTTTCGCGCTTGGTCGTCTAGTTTGGGAGTTATGTCCATTTAAAGTTGAGACAAAAAATTTGTTCGGTTTGGAGTGATCACGAATTAGTCTTATTTTCGCGCTAAGTCGTCTGGTTTGGGAGTTATGGCCATTTAAAGTTGTGCCAAAAAAATTTGTTCGGTTTGGAGTGGTCACGAATTTGGCTTATTTTCGCGCTAGGTCGTCTAGTTTGGGAGTTATGGCCATTTAAAGTTGAGACAAAAAATTTGTTTGGTTTGGAGTGATCACGATTTAGGCTTATTTTTGCGCTAGGTCGTCTAGTTTGGGAGTTATGGCTATTTAAAGTGATGACAAAAAATTTGTTCGGTTTGGAGTGATCACGAATTAGGCTTATTTTCGCGCTAGGTCGTCTAGTTTGGGAGTTATGGCCATTTAAAGTTGTGCCAAAAAAATTTGTTCGGTTTGGAGTGATCACGAATTTGCCTTATTTTCGCGCTAGGTCGTCTAGTTTGGGAGTTATGGCCATTTAAAGTTGTGACAAAAAATTTGTTTGGTTTGGAGTGATCACGAATTAGTCTTATTTTCGCGCTAGGTCGTCTAGTTTGGGAGTTATGGCCATTTAAAGTTGTGACAAAAAATTTGTTTGGTTTGGAGTGATCACGAATTAGTCTTATTTTCGCGCTAGGTCGTCTAGTTTGGGAGTTATGGCCATTTAAAGTTGAGACAAGAAATTTTGTCAGATTTTGAGTGATCACGAATTAGGCTTGTTTTCGCGCTTGGTCATCTAGTTTGGGAGTTATGTCCATTTAAAGTTGTGCCAAAAAAATTTGTTCGGTTTGGAGTGGTCACGAATTTGGCTTATTTTCGCGCTAGGTCGTCTAGTTTGGGAGTTATGGCCATTTAAAGATGAGACAAGAAATTTGTTCGGTTTGGAGTGATCACGAATTAGGCTTATTTTCGCGCTAGGTCGTCTAGTTTGGGAGTTATGGCCATTTAAAGTTGTGCCAAAAAAATTTGTTCGGTTTGGAGTGATCACGAATTAGGCTTATTTTCGCGCTAGGTCGTCTAGTTTGGGAGTTATGGCCATTTAAAGTTGTGCCAAAAAAATTTGTTCGGTTTGGAGTGATCACGAATTTGGCTTATTTTCGCGCTAGGTCGTCTAGTTTGGGAGTTATGGCCATTTAAAGTTGAGACAAAAAATTTGTTTGGTTTGGAGTGATCACGATTTAGGCTTATTTTTGCGCTAGGTCGTCTAGTTTGGGAGTTATGGCTATTTAAAGTTATGACAAAAAATTTGTTCGGTTTGGAGTGATCACGAATTAGGCTTATTTTCGCGCTAGGTCGTCTAGTTTGGGAGTTATGGCCATTTAAAGTTGTGCCAAAAAAATTTGTTCGGTTTGGAGTGATCACGAATTTGGCTTATTTTCGCGCTAGGTCGTCTAGTTTGGGAGTTATGGCCAGTTAAAGTTGAGACAAGAAATTTTGTCAGATTTTGAGTGATCACGAATTAGGCTTGTTTTCGCGCTTGGTCGTCTAGTTTGGGAGTTATGGCCATTTAAAGTTGTGACAAGAAATTTGTACGGCTTGGAGTGATCACGAATAAGGCTTATTTTCGCGCTAAATCGTCTATTTTGGGAGTTATGGCCATTTAAAGTTGAGACAAAAAATTTGTTCGGTTTGAAGTGATCACGAATTAGTCTTATTTTCGCGCTAAGTCGTCTGGTTTGGGAGTTATGGCCATTTAAAGTTGAGACAAAAAATTTTGTCAGATTTTGAGTGATCACGAATTAGGCTTGTTTTCGCGCTTGGTCGTCTAGTTTGGCAGTTATGGCCATTTAAAGATGAGACAAAAAATTTGTTCGGCTTGGAGTGATCACGATTAAGGCTTATTTTCGCGCTAAGTCGTCTAGTTTGGGAGTTATGGCCATTTTAAGTTGAGACAAGAAATTTTTTCAGATTTTGAGTGATCATGAATTAGGTATATTGTCGCGCTAAGTCGTCTAGTTTGGGAGTTATGGCCATTTAAAGTTGAGACAAAAAATTTTGTCAGATTTTGAGTGATCACGAATTAGGCTTATTTTCGCGCTAGGTCGTCTAGTTTGGGAGTTATGGCCATGTAAAGTTGAGACAAAAAATTTGTTTGGTTTGGAGTGATCACGAATTTGGCTTATTTTCGCGCTAGGTCGTCTAGTTTGGGAGTTATGGCCATTTAAAGTTGTGACAAAAAATTTGTTTGGTTTGGAGTGATCACGAATTAGTCTTATTTTCGCGCTAGGTCGTCTAGTTTGGGAGTTATGGCCATTTAAAGTTGAGACAAGAAATTTTGTCAGATTTTGAGTGATCAGGAATTAGGTATATTGTCGCGCTAAGTCGTCTAGTTTGGGAGTTATGGCCATTTAAAGTTGAGACAAAAAATTTTGTCAGATTTTGAGTGATCACGAATTAGGCTTATTTTCGCGCTAGGTCGTCTAGTTTGGGAGTTATGGCCATTTAAAGTTGAGACAAAAAATTTGTTTGGTTTGGAGTGATCACGAATTTGGCTTATTTTCGCGCTAGGTCGTCTAGTTTGGGAGTTATGGCCATTTAAAGTTGAGACGAAATTTTGTCAGATTTTGAGTGATCACGAATTAGGCTTATTTTCGCGCTAAGTTGTCTAGTTTGGGAGATATGGCCATTTAAAGTTGTGACAAAAAATTTTGCCAGATTTGGAGTGATCACGATTTAGGCTTATTTTCGCGCTAGGTCGTCTAGTTTGGGAGTTATGGCCATTTAAAGTTGAGACGAAAAATTTGTTTGGTTTGGAGTGATCACGATTTAGGCTTATTTTTGCGCTAGGTCGTCTAGTTTGGGAGTTATGGCTATTTAAAGTTATGACAAAAAATTTGTTCGGTTTGGAGTGATCACGAATTAGGCTTATTTTCGCGCTAGGTCGTCTAGTTTGGGAGTTATGGCCATTTAAAGTTGTGACAAAAAATTTGTTTGGTTTGGAGTGATCACGATTTAGGCTTATTTTTGCGCTAGGTCGTCTAGTTTGGGAGTTATGGCTATTTAAAGTTATGACAAAAAATTTGTTCGGTTTGGAGTGATCACGATTTAGGCTTATTTTTGCGATAGGTCGTCTAGTTTGGGAGTTATGGCTATTTAAAGTTGTGACAAAAAATTTGTTCGGTTTGGAGTGATCACGTATTAGGCTTATTTTCGCGCTAGGTCGTCTAGTTTGGGAGTTATGGCCATTTAAAGTTGAGACAAAATTTTGTCAGATTTTGAGTGATCACGAATTAGGCTTATTTTCGCGCTAAGTTGTCTAGTTTGGGAGATATGGCCATTTAAAGTTGTGACAAAAAATTTTGCCAGATTTGGAGTGATCACGAATTAGGCTTATTTTCGCGCTAGGTCGTCTAGTTTGGGAGTTATGGCCATTTAAAGTTGAGACAAAAAATTCGTTCGGTTTGGAGTGATCACGTATTAGGATTATTTTCGCGCTAAGTCGTCTAGTTTGGGAGTTATGGCCATTTAAAGTTGAGACAAAAAATTTGTTTGGTTTGGAGTGATCACGAATTAGGCTTATTTTCGCGCTAAGTCGTCTAGTTTGGGAGTTATGGCCATTTAAAGTTGAGACACAAAATTTGTTTGGTTTGGAGTGATCACGAATTAGGCTTATTTTCGCGCTAAGTCGTCTAGTTTGGGAGTTATGGCCATTTAAAGTTGAGACACAAAATTTGGTCCGATTTGGAATGATCACGAATAAGGCTTATTTTCGCGCTAGGCCGTCTAGTTTGGGAGTTATGGCCATTTTAAGTTGAGACACAAAATTTGGTCCGATTTGGAGTGATCACGAATTAGGCTTATTTTCGCGCTAAGTCGCCTAGTTTGGGAGTTATGGCCATTTAAAGTTGAGACACAAAATTTGGTCCGATTTGGAGTGATCACGAATTAAGCTTATTTTCGCGCTAGGCCGTCTAGTTTGGGAGTTATGGCCATTTTAAGTTGAGACACAAAGTTTTGTTTGATTTGGAGTGATCACGAATTAGGCTTATTTTCGCGCTAGGCCGTCTAGTTTGGGAGTTATGGCCATTTTAAGTTGAGACACAAAATTTGGTCCGATTTGGAGTGATCACGACTTAGGCTTATTTTCGCGCTAAGTCTTCTAGTTTGGGAGTTATGGCCATTTTAAGTTGAGACACAAAATTTTGTTTGATTTGGAGTGATCACGAATTAGGCTTATTTTCGCGCTAAGTCGTCTAGTTTGGGAGTTATGGCCATTTTAAGTTGAGACACAAAATTTGGTCCGATTTGGAGTGATCACGAATTAGGCTTATTTTCGCGCTAAGTCGTCTAGTTTGGGAGTTATGGCCATTTTAAGTTGAGACACAAAATTTGGTTTGATTTGGAGTGATCACGAATTAGGCTTATTTTCGCGCTAGGCCGTCTAGTTTGGGAGTTATGGCCATTTTAAGTTGAGACACAAAATTTTGTTTGATTTGGAGTGATCACGAATTAGGCTTATTTTCGCGCTAACTCGTCTAGTTTGGGAGTTATGGCCATTTTAAGTTGAGACACAAAGTTTTGTTTGATTTGGAGTGATCACGAATTAGGCTTATTTTGACGCTAAGTCGTCTAGATTGGGAGTTATGGCCATTTAAAGTTGAGACACAAAATTTGGTCCGATTTGGAGTGATCACGAATTAGGCTTATTTTCGCGCTAGGTCGTCTAGTTTGGGAGTTATGGCCATTTTAAGTTGAGACACAAAATTTTGTTTGATTTGGAGTGATCACGAATTAGGCTTATTTTCGCGCTAAGTCGTCTAGTTTGGGAGTTATGGCCATTTAAAGTTGAGACACAAAATTTGGTCCGATTTGGAGTGATCACGAATTAGGCTTATTTTCGCGCTAGGTCGTCTAGTTTGGGAGTTATGGCCATTTTAAGTTGAGACACAAAATTTGGTCCGATTTGGAGTGATCACGAATTAGGCTTATTTTCGCGCTAGGTCGTCTAGTTTGGGAGTTATGGCCATTTAAAGTTGAGACACAAAATTTGGTCCGATTTGGAGTGATCACGAATTAGGCTTATTTTCGCGCTAAGTCTTCTAGTTTGGGAGTTATGGCCATTTTAAGTTGAGACACAAAATTTGGTCCGATTTGGAGTGATCACGAATTAGGCTTATTTTCGCGCTAGGCCGTCTAGTTTGGGAGTTATGGCCATTTTAAGTTGAGACACAAAATTTGGTCCGATTTGGAGTGATCACGACTTAGGCTTATTTTCGCGCTAAGTCTTCTAGTTTGGGAGTTATGGCCATTTTAAGTTGAGACACAAAATTTTGTTTGATTTGGAGTGATCACGAATTAGGCTTATTTTCGCGCTAAGTCGTCTAGTTTGGGAGTTATGGCCATTTTAAGTTGAGACACAAAATTTGGTCCGATTTGGAGTGATCACGAATTAGGCTTATTTTCGCGCTAAGTCGTCTAGTTTGGGAGTTATGGCCATTTTAAGTTGAGACACAAAATTTTGTTTGATTTGGAGTGATCACGAATTAGGCTTATTTTCGCGCTAGGTCGTCTAGTTTGGGAGTTATGGCCATTTTAAGTTGAGACACAAAATTTGGTCCGATTTGGAGTGATCACGAATTAGGCTTATTTTCGCGCTAGGCCGTCTAGTTTGGGAGTTATGGCCATTTTAAGTTGAGACACAAAATTTTGTTTGATTTGGAGTGATCACGAATTAGGCTTATTTTCGCGCTAAGTCGTCTAGTTTGGGAGTTATGGCCATTTTAAGTTGAGACACAAAATTTTGTTTGATTTGGAGTGATCACGAATTAGGCTTATTTTCGCGCTAAGTCGTCTAGTTTGGGAGTTATGGCCATTTTAAGTTGAGACACAAAATTTGGTCCGATTTGGAGTGATCACGAATTAGGCTTATTTTCGCGCTAGGTCGTCTAGTTTGGGAGTTATGGCCATTTTAAGTTGAGACACAAAATTTGGTTTGATTTGGAGTGATCACGAATTAGGCTTATTTTCGCGCTAAGTCGTCTAGTTTGGGAGTTATGGCCATTTTAAGTTGAGACACAAAATTTGGTCCGATTTGGAGTGATCACGAATTAGGCTTATTTTCGCGCTAAGTCGTCTAGTTTGGGAGTTATGGCCATTTTAAGTTGAGACACAAAATTTTGTTTGATTTGGAGTGATCACGAATTAGGCTTATTTTCGCGCTAAGTCGTCTAGTTTGGGAGTTATGGCCATTTTAAGTTGAGACACAAAATTTGGTCCGATTTGGAGTGATCACGAATTAGGCTTATTTTCGCGCTAAGTCGTCTAGTTTGGGAGTTATGGCCATTTTAAGTTGAGACACAAAATTTTGTTTGATTTGGAGTGATCACGAATTAGGCTTATTTTCGCGCTAAGTCGTCTAGTTTGGGAGTTATGGCCATTTAAAGTTGAGACACAAAATTTGGTCCGATTTGGAGTGATCACGAATTAGGCTTATTTTCGCGCTAAGTCGTCTAGTTTGGGAGTTATGGCCATTTTAAGTTGAGACACAAAATTTGGTCCGATTTGGAGTGATCACGAATTAGGCTTATTTTCGCGCTAGGTCGTCTAGTTTGGGAGTTATGGCCATTTTAAGTTGAGACACAAAATTTGGTCCGATTTGGAGTGATCACGAATTAGGCTTATTTTCGCGCTAGGCCGTCTAGTTTGGGAGTTATGGCCATTTTAAGTTGAGACACAAAATTTGGTCCGATTTGGAGTGATCACGAATTAGGCTTATTTTCGCGCTAAGTCGTCTAGTTTGGGAGTTATGGCCATTTAAAGTTGAGACACAAAATTTGGTCCGATTTGGAGTGATCACGAATTAGGCTTATTTTCGCGCTAGGTCGTCTAGTTTGGGAGTTATGGCCATTTTAAGTTGAGACACAAAATTTGGTCCGATTTGGAGTGATCACGACTTAGGCTTATTTTCGCGCTAAGTCTTCTAGTTTGGGAGTTATGGCCATTTTAAGTTGAGACACAAAATTTTGTTTGATTTGGAGTGATCACGAATTAGGCTTATTTTCGCGCTAAGTCGTCTAGTTTGGGAGTTATGGCCATTTTAAGTTGAGACACAAAATTTTGTTTGATTTGGAGTGATCACGAATTAGGCTTATTTTCGCGCTAAGTCGTCTAGTTTGGGAGTTATGGCCATTTAAAGTTGAGACACAAAATTTGGTCCGATTTGGAGTGATCACGAATTAGGCTTATTTTCGCGCTAGGTCGTCTAGTTTGGGAGTTATGGCCATTTTAAGTTGAGACACAAAATTTGGTCCGATTTGGAGTGATCACGAATTAGGCTTATTTTCGCGCTAAGTCGTCTAGTTTGGGAGTTATGGCCATTTTAAGTTGAGACACAAAATTTTGTTTGATTTGGAGTGATCACGAATTAGGCTTATTTTCGCGCTAAGTCGTCTAGTTTGGGAGTTATGGCCATTTTAAGTTGAGACACAAAATTTGGTCCGATTTGGAGTGATCACGAATTAGGCTTATTTTCGCGCTAAGTCGTCTAGTTTGGGAGTTATGGCCATTTAAAGTTGAGACACAAAATTTGGTCCGATTTGGAGTGATCACGAATTAGGCTTATTTTCGCGCTAGGTCGTCTAGTTTGGGAGTTATGGCCATTTTAAGTTGAGACACAAAATTTGGTCCGATTTGGAGTGATCACGAATTAGGCTTATTTTCGCGCTAAGTCGTCTAGTTTGGGAGTTATGGCCATTTTAAGTTGAGACACAAAATTTTGTTTGATTTGGAGTGATCACGAATTAGGCTTATTTTCGCGCTAGGTCGTCTAGTTTGGGAGTTATGGCCATTTTAAGTTGAGACACAAAATTTGGTCCGATTTGGAGTGATCACGAATTAGGCTTATTTTCGCGCTAAGTCGTCTAGTTTGGGAGTTATGGCCATTTTAAGTTGAGACACAAAATTTGGTCCGATTTGGAGTGATCACGAATTAGGCTTATTTTCGCGCTAGGTCGTCTAGTTTGGGAGTTATGGCCATTTAAAGTTGAGACACAAAATTTGGTCCGATTTGGAATGATCACGAATTAGGCTTATTTTCGCGCTAGGCCGTCTAGTTTGGGAGTTATGGCCATTTTAAGTTGAGACACAAAATTTGGTCCGATTTGGAGTGATCACGAATTAGGCTTATTTTCGCGCTAAGTCGCCTTGTTTGGGAGTTATGGCCATTTAAAGTTGAGACACAAAATTTGGTCCGATTTGGAGTGATCACGAATTAAGCTTATTTTCGCGCTAGGCCGTCTAGTTTGGGAGTTATGGCCATTTTAAGTTGAGACACAAAATTTGGTCCGATTTGGAGTGATCACGACTTAGGCTTATTTTCGCGCTAAGTCTTCTAGTTTGGGAGTTATGGCCATTTTAAGTTGAGACACAAAATTTTGTTTGATTTGGAGTGATCACGAATTAGGCTTATTTTCGCGCTAAGTCGTCTAGTTTGGGAGTTATGGCCATTTTAAGTTGAGACACAAAGTTTTGTTTGATTTGGAGTGATCACGAATTAGGCTTATTTTCGCGCTAAGTCGTCTAGATTGGGAGTTATGGCCATTTAAAGTTGAGACACAAAATTTGGTCCGATTTGGAGTGATCACGAATTAGGCTTATTTTCGCGCTAGGTCGTCTAGTTTGGGAGTTATGGCCATTTTAAGTTGAGACACAAAATTTGGTCCGATTTGGAGTGATCACGAATTAGGCTTATTTTCGCGCTAAGTCGTCTAGTTTGGGAGTTATGGCCATTTTAAGTTGAGACACAAAATTTTGTTTGATTTGGAGTGATCACGAATTAGGCTTATTTTCGCGCTAAGCCGTCTAGTTTGGGAGTTATGGCCATTTTAAGTTGAGACACAAAATTTGGTCCGATTTGGAGTGATCACGAATTAGGCTTATTTTCGCGCTAAGTCGTCTAGTTTGGGAGTTATGGCCATTTAAAGTTGAGACACAAAATTTGGTCCGATTTGGAGTGATCACGAATTAGGCTTATTTTCGCGCTAGGTCGTCTAGTTTGGGAGTTATGGCCATTTTAAGTTGAGACACAAAATTTGGTCCGATTTGGAGTGATCACGAATTAGGCTTATTTTCGCGCTAAGTCGTCTAGTTTGGGAGTTATGGCCATTTTAAGTTGAGACACAAAATTTTGTTTGATTTGGAGTGATCACGAATTAGGCTTATTTTCGCGCTAGGCCGTCTAGTTTGGGAGTTATGGCCATTTTAAGTTGAGACACAAAATTTGGTCCGATTTGGAGTGATCACGAATTAAGCTTATTTTCGCGCTAGGCCGTCTAGTTTGGGAGTTATGGCCATTTTAAGTTGAGACACAAAATTTGGTCCGATTTGGAGTGATCACGAATTAGGCTTATTTTCGCCCTAGGTCGTCTAGTTTGGGAGTAATGGCCATTTAAAGTTGAGACACAAAATTTGGTCCGATTTGGAGTGATCACGAATTAGGCTTATTTTCGCGCTAAGTCGCCTAGTTTGGGAGTTATGGCCATTTAAAGTTGAGACACAAAATTTGGTCCGATTTGGAGTGATCACGAATTAAGCTTATTTTCGCGCTAAGCCGTCTAGTTTGGGAGTTATGGCCATTTTAAGTTGAGACACAAATTTTTGTTTGATTTGGAGTGATCACGAATTAGGCTTATTTTCGCGCTAAGTCGTCTAGATTGGGAGTTATGGCCATTTAAAGTTGAGACACAAAATTTGGTCCGATTTGGAGTGATCACGAATTAGGCTTATTTTCGCGCTAGGTCGTCTAGTTTGGGAGTTATGGCCATTTTAAGTTGAGACACAAAATTTGGTCCGATTTGGAGTGATCACGAATTAGGCTTATTTTCGCGCTAAGTCGCCTTGTTTGGGAGTTATGGCCATTTAAAGTTGAGACACAAAATTTGGTCCGATTTGGAGTGATCACGAATTAGGCTTATTTTCGCGCTAGGCCGTCTAGTTTGGGAGTTATGGCCATTTAAAGTTGAGACACAAAATTTGGTCCGATTTGGAATGATCACGAATTAGGCTTATTTTCGCGCTAGGCCGTCTAGTTTGGGAGTTATGGCCATTTAAAGTTGAGACACAAAATTTGGTCCGATTTTGAATGATCACGAATTAGGCTTATTTTCGCGCTAGGCCGTCTAGTTTGGGAGTTATGGCCATTTTAACCCTTTCAGGCCCGAATTAAAATGGGAGGACTTAAAAAATATTTGACCTTAGAATTATCTTAAAATAGCCACAAATAGTCACAGAAAAAAATTTCAAGGTCCTGGGTATCCTAGTTTGGCCCCACCGAAATGTTGCCTACAGGCAACATTGGGCCTGAGTGTTACATTTTTATACTGTACGTATACGCAATTGCTGAATACAATTTTTTTGCATTTTAATATATGTTAATAAATTATTTGGATGGTTTTTTTATATCTTCAATTATATTTAATCATTAATTATGTTTAAAATGAAACAAAGAAGTTTTTGAGTGAATTTGAGCAAATATAGAGTCGTCACACTTTAAGCATTTTGGGTGGGGATATCCAGTTTTTTACAGTCTGCACTGTCCTTTTGGGCCCCACTCAATCCAATACTTGAATTGATCGCACGTGATCGCTTTAAGAGTATCCAGGGCATATTTTTAGTTTCTAGTTTTGGAGTTGAAGTGTCAAAAACAGCTGGTGATGCTGTACCAGAAGACCGTGGCGAGGAGTTAAAATGGGATATTATCTATGACTGAAGACCTCTTTTGAAGCAGAGTTTTCTTTGGTGGGGCTTAGCAGCTAAATGGCAATATCCGATTGACAATAAAAAATGGACAAGTGAATGGTCTTATATTGAATATGCTTCAAATCTTTTCGGAATAGAAGCCAACTATTGAGTACTGCAATGTTTATACACCAAAAGATAATAGGCATATACCATTTCTGTATCGATTGGATCATTTATTTGTTTGTTGTTGTTTGTTAGCATTATACATCTCGAACATTACAATATTTCCAAAAAATATCAATGCGACTTATGTGCATAGTGTTGCGGCCCAAAATAGCAGGGCGCAAATTTTAAGTTATTTTCTAAAGCAATAACATCCAAAATTGCCCCTAAATGGATTTTTCAGAGTAGTAAAGTGTTTTGAATTTCTCTAAATTTCTTTAACAACTTTTGTCTATGAATCTATCCGAAATAAATTTGATAATGCGAAGAACTCCCAAAGGCCCGCATATCTATTCATAACAAAAGTTTAAAAATTTTTGTTCCACTCAGGCCCAATGTTGCCTATAGGCAACACTGACTTTAGAAAAATCCTGACACAAACCTAAACCACTTTTGTTCATAAAGTTTGATTTTATTTATTAATTTATCTATCTTTAAGTAATAAAACCATTTTTTGTGTAAATATAACTAATAACGTAAATATAATGAAGATAAATGTACAAACACTTTTTGCGGAAATTTTTAGGCACTCGATGTATTAATGAAAAAGCCAGCAAAACTAAATATTAAAAATAAATACATGCATTATGTTATATATAGAAATGCACAAAAAAGAACAGCCTACTAGATAAAAACTATAACCAATGCAATATAATCCGATAAAGCTGAGTTTTTTGCATTTGAATACAATGTTGCCTATAGGCAACCGCGGGCCTGAAAGGGTTAAATGGCCATAACTCCTAAACTAGACGACGTAGCGCGAAAATAAGCCTAATTCGTGAACACTCCAAACCGAACGAATTTTTTGTTTCAACTATAAATGGCCATAACTCCCAAAATAGACGACCTAGCGCGAAAATAAGCCTAATTCGTGATCACTCCAAACCAAACAAATTTTTTGTCACAACTTTAAATGGCCATAACTCCCAAAATAGACGACCTAACGCGAAAATAAGCCTAATTCATGATCACTCCAAATCTGGCAAAATTTTTTGTCTCAACTTTAAATGGCCATAACTCCCAAACTAGACGACCTAGCGTGAAAATAAGCCATATTCGTGATCACTCCAAATCTAGCAAAATTTTTTGTCATAACTTTAAATGGTCATATCTCCCAAACTAGACGACCTAGCGCAGAAATATGCCTAAATCGTGATCACTCCAAACCAAACAAATTTTGTGTCTCAACTTTAAATGGCCATAACTCCCAAAATAGACGACCTAGCGCGAAAATAAGCATAATTCGTGATCACTCCAAACCAAACAAATTTTTTGTTTCAACTATAAATGGCCATAACTCCCAAACTAGACGACTTAGCGCGAAAATAAGCCTAATTCGTGATCACTCAAAATCTGACAAAATTTCTTGTCTCAACTTTAAATGGCCATAACTCCCAAACTAGACGACCTAGCGCGAAAATAAGCCAAATTCGTGATCACTCCAAACCGAACAAATTTTTTTGGCACAACTTTAAATGGCCATAACTCCCAAAATAGACGACCTAGCGCAAAAATAAGCCAAATTCGTGATCACTCCAAACCGAACAAATTTTGTGTCTCAACTTTAAATGGCCATAACTCCCAAACTAGACGACTTAGCGCGAAAATAAGCCTAATTCGTGATCACTCCAAACCAAACAAATTTTGTGTCTCAACTTTAAATGGCCATAACTCCCAAACTAGACGACCTAGCGCAAAAATAAGCCTAAATCGTGATCACTCCAAACCAAACAAATTTTGTGTCTCAACTTTAAATGGCCATAACTCCCAAAATAGACGACCTAGCGCGAAAATAAGCCTAATTCGTGATCACTCCAAACCAAACAAATTTTTTGTCACAACTTTAAATGGCCATAACTCCCAAACTAGACGACCTAGCGCAAAAATAAACCTAAATCGTGATCACTCCAAACCAAACAAATTTTGTGTCTCAACTTTAAATGGCCATAACTCCCAAAATAGACGACTTAGCGCGAATTCGTGATCACTCCAAACCGAACAAATTTTTTTGGCACAACTTTAAATGGCCATAACTCCCAAACTAGACGACCTAGCGCAAAAATAAGCCAAATTCGTGATCACTCCAAACCGAACAAATTTTGTGTCTCAACTTTAAATGGCCATAACTCCCAAAATAGACGACTTAGCGCGAAAATAAGCCTAAATCGTGATCACTCCAAATCTGGCAAAATTTTTTGTCACAACTTTAAATGGCCATAACTCCCAAACTAGACGACCTAGCGCGAAAATATGCCTAATTCGTGATCACTCCAAACCAAACAAATTTTGTGTCTCAACTTTAAATGGCCATAACTCCCAAAATAGACGACTTAGCGCGAAAATAAGCCTAATTCGTGATCACTCCAAACCGAACAAATTTTTTGTCTCAACTGTAAATGGCCATAACTCCCAAACTAGACGACTTAGCGCAAAAATAAGCCTAATTCGTGATCACTCCAAACCGAACAAATTTTGTGTCTCAACTTTAAATGGCCATAACTCCCAAAATAGACGACTTAGCGCGAAAATAAGCCTATTTCGTGATCACTCCAAATCTGGCAAAATTTTTTGTCATAACTTTAAATGGCCATAACTCCTAAACTAGACGACTTAGCGCGAAAATAAGCCTAATACGTGATCAATCCAAACCGAACGAATTTTTTGTCTCAACTTTAAATGGCCATAACTCCCAAACTAGACGACTTAGCGCGAAAATAAGCCTAATTCGTGATCACTCCAAATCTGGCAAAATTTATTGTCACAACTTTAAATGGCCATAACTCCCAAACTAGACGACCTAGCGCGAAAATAAGCCTAATTCGTGATCACTCCAAACCGAACAAATTTTTTGTCATAACTTTAAATAGCCATAACTCCCAAACTAGACGACCTAGCGCAAAAATAAGCCTAAATCGTGATCACTCCAAACCAAACAAATTTTTTGTCTCAACTTTAAATGGCCATAACTCCCAAACTAGACGACCTAGCGCGAAAATAAGCCTAATTCGTTATCACTCAAAATCTGACAAAATTTTTTGTCTCAACTTTAAATGGCCATAACTCCCAAACTAGACGACTTAGCGCGAAAATAAGCCTAATTCATGATCACTCAAAATCTGACAAAATTTCTTGTCTCAACTTTAAATGGCCATAACTCCCAAACTAGACGACTTAGCGCGAAAATAAGCCTAAATCGTGATCACTCCAAGCCGAACAAATTTTTTGTCTCAACTTTAAATGGCCATAACTCCCAAAATAGACGATTTAGCGCGAAAATAAGCCTTATTCGTGATCACTCCAAGCCGAACAAATTTCTTGTCACAACTTTAAATGGCCATAACTCCCAAACTAGACGACCAAGCGCGAAAACAAGCCTTATTCGTGATCACTCAAAATCTGACAAAATTTTTTGTCTCCACTTTAAATGGCCATAACTCCCAAACCAGACGACTTAGCGCGAAAATAAGACTAATTCGTGATCACTCCAAACCGAACAAATTTTTTGTCTCAACTTTAAATAGCCATAACTCCCAAAATAGATGATTTAGCGCGAAAATAAGCCTTATTCGTGATCACTCCAAGCCGAACAAATTTCTTGTCACAACTTTAAATGGCCATAACTCCCAAACTAGACGACCAAGCGCGAAAACAAGCCTTATTCGTGATCACTCAAAATCTGACAAAATTTTTTGTCTCCACTTTAAATGGCCATAACTCCCAAACCAGACGACTTAGCGCGAAAATAAGACTAATTCGTGATCACTCCAAACCAAAAAAATTTTGTGTCTCAACTTTAAATGGCCATAACTCCCAAAATAGACGACTTAGCGCGAAAATAAGCCTAATTCGTGATCACTCCAAACCGAACAAATTTTTTGTCACAACTTTAAATGGCCATAACACCCAAACTAGACGACCTAGCGCGAAAATAAGCCTAAATCGTGATCGCTCCAAGCCGAAAAAATTTTTTGTCACAACTTTAAATGGCCATAACTCCCAAACTATACGACCTAGCGCAAAAATAAGCCTAAATCGTGATCACTCCAAACCAAACAAATTTTGTGTCTCAACTTTAAATGGCCATAACTCCCAAAATAGACGACTTAGCGCGAAAATAAGCCTAATTCGTGATCACTCCAAACCGAACAAATTTTTTGTCACAACTTTAAATGGCCATAACTCCCAAAATAGACGACTTAGCGCGAAAATAAGCCTAAATCGTGATCACTCCAAACCGAACAAATATTTTGTCACAACTTTAAATGGCCATAACTCCCAAACTATACGACCTAGCGCAAAAATAAGCCTAAATCGTGATCACTCCAAACCAAACAAATTTTGTGTCTCAACTTTAAATGGCCATAACTCCCAAAATAGACGACCTAGCGCGAAAATAAGCCTAATTCGTGATCACTCAAAATCTGACAAAATTTTTTGTCTCAACTTTAAATGGCCATAACTCCCAAACTAGACGACTTAGCGCGAAAATAAGCCTAATTCATGATCACTCAAAATCTGACAAAATTTCTTGTCTCAACTTTAAATGGCCATAACTCCCAAACTAGACGACTTAGCGCGAAAATAAGCCTAAATCGTGATCACTCCAAGCCGAACAAATTTTTTGTCTCATCTTTAAATGGCCATAACTGCCAAACTAGACGACCAAGCGCGAAAACAAGCCTAATTCGTGATCACTCAAAATCTGACAAAATTTCTTGTCTCAACTTTAAATGGCCATAACTCCCAAACTAGACGACCTAGCGCGAAAATAAGACTAATTCGTGATCACTCCAAACCAAACAAATTTTTTGTCTCAACTTTAAATGGCCATAACTCCTAAACTAGACGACCTAGCGCGAAAATAAGCCTAATTCGTTATCACTCCAAATCTGTCAAAATTTTTTGTCACTACTTTAAATGGCCATAACTCCCAAACTAGACGACCTAGCGCGAAAATAAGCCAAATTCGTGATCACTCCAAACCGAACAAATTTTTTTGGCACAACTTTAAATGGCCATAACTCCCGAACTAGACGACCTAGCGCGAAAATAAGCCTAATTCGTGATCACTCCAAACCGAACAAATTTTTTTGGCACAACTTTAAATGGCCATAACTCCCAAAATAGACGACTTAGCGCGAAAATAAGCCTAAATCGTGATCACTCCAAATCTGGCAAAATTTTTTGTCACAACTTTAAATGGGCATAACTCCCAAACTAGACGACCTAGCGCGAAAATATGCCTAATTCGTGATCACTCCAAACCGAACAAATTTTTTGTCACAACTTTAAATGGCCATAACTTCCAAACTAGACGACCAAGCGCAAAAATAAGCCTAAATCGTGATCACTCCAAACCAAACAAATTTTGTGTCTCAACTTTAAATGGCCATAACTCCCAAAATAGACGACTTAGCGAGAAAATAAGCCTAATTCGTGATCACTCCAAACCGAACAAATTTTTTGTCACAACTTTAAATGGCCATAACTCCCAAAATAGACGACTTAGCGCGAAAATAAGCCTAAATCGTGATCACTCCAAACCGAACAAATTTTTTGTCACAACTTTAAATGGCCATAACTTCCAAACTAGACGACCAAGCGCAAAAATAAGCCTAAATCGTGATCACTCCAAACCAAACAAATTTTGTGTCTCAACTTTAAATGGCCATAACTCCCAAAATAGACGACTTAGCGCGAAAATAAGCCTAATTCGTGATCACTCCAAACCGAACAAATTTTTTGTCACAACTTTAAATGGCCATAACACCCAAACTAGACGACCTAGCGCGAAAATAAGCCTAAATCGTGATCGCTCCAAGCCGAAAAAATTTTTTGTCACAACTTTAAATGGCCATAACTCCCAAACTATACGACCTAGCGCAAAAATAAGCCTAAATCGTGATCACTCCAAACCAAACAAATTTTGTGTCTCAACTTTAAATGGCCATAACTCCCAAAATAGACGACTTAGCGCGAAAATAAGCCTAATTCGTGATCACTCCAAACCGAACAAATTTTTTGTCACAACTTTAAATGGCCATAACTCCCAAAATAGACGACTTAGCGCGAAAATAAGCCTAAATCGTGATCACTCCAAACCGAACAAATTTTTTGTCACAACTTTAAATGGCCATAACTCCCAAACTATACGACCTAGCGCAAAAATAAGCCTAAATCGTGATCACTCCAAACCAAACAAATTTTGTGTCTCAACTTTAAATGGCCATAACTCCCAAAATAGACGACCTAGCGCGAAAATAAGCCTAATTCGTGATCACTCAAAATCTGACAAAATTTTTTGTCTCAACTTTAAATGGCCATAACTCCCAAACTAGACGACTTAGCGCGAAAATAAGCCTAATTCGTGATCACTCCAAACCGAACAAATTTTTTGTCATAACTTTAAATAGCCATAACTCCCAAACTAGACGACCTAGCGCAAAAATAAGCCTAAATCGTGATCACTCCAAACCAAACAAATTTTTTGTCTCAACTTTAAATGGCCATAACTCCCAAAATAGACGACCAAGCGCAAAAATAAGCCTAAATCGTGATCACTCCAAACCAAACAAATTTTGTGTCTCAACTTTAAATGGCCATAACTCCCAAAATAGACGACTTAGCGCGAAAATAAGCCTAAATCGTGATCACTCCAAACCGAACAAATTTTTTGTCACAACTTTAAATGGCCATAACTCCCAAACTATACGACCTAGCGCAAAAATAAGCCTAAATCGTGATCACTCCAAACCAAACAAATTTTGTGTCTCAACTTTAAATGGCCATAACTCCCAAAATAGACGACCTAGCGCGAAAATAAGCCTAATTCGTGATCACTCAAAATCTGACAAAATTTTTTGTCTCAACTTTAAATGGCCATAACTCCCAAACTAGACGACTTAGCGCGAAAATAAGCCTAATTCATGATCACTCAAAATCTGACAAAATTTCTTGTCTCAACTTTAAATGGCCATAACTCCCAAACTAGACGACTTAGCGCGAAAATAAGCCTAAATCGTGATCACTCCAAGCCGAACAAATTTTTTGTCTCATCTTTAAATGGCCATAACTGCCAAACTAGACGACTTAGCGCGAAAATAAGCCTAATTCATGATCACTCAAAATCTGACAAAATTTCTTGTCTCAACTTTAAATGGCCATAACTCCCAAACCAGACGACTTAGCGCGAAAATAAGACTAACTCGTGATCACTCCAAACCGAACAAATTTTTTGTCTCAACTTTAAATGGCCATAACTCCCAAAATAGACGATTTAGCGCAAAAATAAGCCTTATTCGTGATCACTCTAAGCCGAACAAATTTCTTGTCACAACTTTAAATGGCCATAACTCCCAAACTAGACGACCAAGCGCGAAAACAAGCCTAATTCGTGATCACTCAAAATCTGACAAAATTTCTTGTCTCAACTTTAAATGGCCATAACTCCCAAACTAGACGACCTAGCGCGAAAATAAGACTAATTCGTGATCACTCCAAACCAAACAATTTTTTTGTCTCAACTTTAAATGGCCATAACTCCTAAACTAGACGACCTAACGCGAAAATAAGCCTAATTCGTTATCACTCCAAATCTGTCAAAATTTTTGGCACAACTTTAAATGGCCATAACTCCCAAACTAGACGACCTAGCGCGAAAATAAGACTAATTCGTGATCACTCCAAACCAAACAATTTTTTTGTCTCAACTTTAAATGGCCATAACTCCCAAACTAGACGACTTAGCGCGAAAATAAGCCTAAATCGTGATCACTCCAAGCCGAACAAATTTTTTGTCTCATCTTTAAATGGCCATAACTGCCAAACTAGACGACTTAGCGCGAAAACAAGCCTAATTCGTGATCACTCAAAATCTGACAAAATTTCTTGTCTCAACTTTAAATGGCCATAACTCCCAAACTAGACGACCTAGCGCGAAAATAAGACTAATTCGTGATCACTCCAAACCAAACAAATTTTTTGTCTCAACTTTAAATGGCCATAACTACTAAACTAGACGACCTAGCGCGAAAATAAGCCTAATTCGTTATCACTCCAAATCTGTCAAAATTTTTTGTCACTACTTTAAATGGCCATAACTCCCAAACTAGACGACTTAGCGCGAAAATAAGACTAACTCGTGATCACTCCAAACCGAACAAATTTTTTGTCTCAACTTTAAATGGCCATAACTCCCGAACTAGACGACCTAGCGCGAAAATAAGCCTAATTCGTGATCACTCCAAACCGAACAAATTTTTTTGGCACAACTTTAAATGGCCATAACTCTCAAAATAGACGACTTAGCGCGAAAATAAGCCTAAATCGTGATCACTCCAAATCTGGCAAAATTTTTTGTCACAACTTTAAATGGCCATAACTCCCAAACTAGACGACCTAGCGCGAAAATATGCCTAATTCGTGATCACTCCAAACCGAACAAATTTTTTGTCACAACTTTAAATGGCCATAACTTCCAAACTAGACGACCAAGCGCAAAAATAAGCCTAAATCGTGATCACTCCAAACCAAACAAATTTTGTGTCTCAACTTTAAATGGCCATAACTCCCAAAATAGACGACTTAGCGCGAAAATAAGCCTAATTCGTGATCACTCCAAACCGAACAAATTTTTTGTCACAATTTTAAATGGCCATAACACCCAAACTAGACGACCTAGCGCGAAAATAAGCCTAAATCGTGATCGCTCCAAGCCGAAAAAATTTTTTGTCACAACTTTAAATGGCCATAACTCCCAAACTATACGACCTAGCGCAAAAATAAGCCTAAATCGTGATCACTCCAAACCAAACAAATTTTGTGTCTCAACTTTAAATGGCCATAACTCCCAAAATAGACGACTTAGCGCGAAAATAAGCCTAATTCGTGATCACTCCAAACCGAACAAATTTTTTGTCACAACTTTAAATGGCCATAACTCCCAAAATAGACGACTTAGCGCGAAAATAAGCCTAAATCGTGATCACTCCAAACCGAACAAATTTTTTGTCACAACTTCAAATGGCCATAACTCCCAAACTATACGACCTAGCGCAAAAATAAGCCTAAATCGTGATCACTCCAAACCAAACAAATTTTGTGTCTCAACTTTAAATGGCCATAACTCCCAAAATAGACGACCTAGCGCGAAAATAAGCCTAATTCGTGATCACTCAAAATCTGACAAAATTTTTTGTCTCAACTTTAAATGGCCATAACTCCCAAACTAGACGACTTAGCGCGAAAATAAGCCTAATTCGTGATCACTCCAAACCGAACAAATTTTTTGTCATAACTTTAAATAGCCATAACTCCCAAACTAGACGACCTAGCGCAAAAATAAGCCTAAATCGTGATCACTCCAAACCAAACAAATTTTTTGTCTCAACTTTAAATGGCCATAACTCCCAAAATAGACGACCTAGCGCGAAAATAAGCCTAATTCGTGATCACTCAAAATCTGACAAAATTTTTTGTCTCAACTTTAAATGGCCATAACTCCCAAACTAGACGACTTAGCGCGAAAATAAGCCTAATTCATGATCACTCCAAATCTGGCAAAATTTTTTGTCACAACTTTAAATGGCCATAACTCCCAAACTAGACGACCTAGCGCGAAAATATGCCTAATTCGTGATCACTCCAAACCGAACAAATTTTTTGTCACAACTTTAAATGGCCATAACTTCCAAACTAGACGACCAAGCGCAAAAATAAGCCTAAATCGTGATCACTCCAAACCAAACAAATTTTGTGTCTCAACTTTAAATGGCCATAACTCCCAAAATAGACGACTTAGCGCGAAAATAAGCCTAATTCGTGATCACTCCAAACCGAACAAATTTTTTGTCACAATTTTAAATGGCCATAACACCCAAACTAGACGACCTAGCGCGAAAATAAGCCTAAATCGTGATCGCTCCAAGCCGAAAAAATTTTTTGTCACAACTTTAAATGGCCATAACTCCCAAACTATACGACCTAGCGCAAAAATAAGCCTAAATCGTGATCACTCCAAACCAAACAAATTTTGTGTCTCAACTTTAAATGGCCATAACTCCCAAAATAGACGACCTAGCGCGAAAATAAGCCTAAATCGTGATCACTCCAAGCCGAACAAATTTTTTGTCACAACTTTAAATGGCCATAACTCCCAAACTAGACGACCTAGCCCAAAAATAAGCCTAAATCGTGATCACTCCAAACGAAACAAATTTTTTGTCTCAACTTTAAATGGCCATATCTCCCAAACTAGACGACTTAGCGCGAAAATAAGCCTAAATCGTGATCACTCCAAGCCGAACAAATTTTTTGTCTCATCTTTAAATGGCCATAACTGCCAAACTAGACGACCAAGCGCGAAAATAAGCCTTATTCGTGATCACTCTAAGCCGAACAAATTTCTTGTCACAACTTTAAATGGCCATAACTCCCAAACTAGACGAACAAGCGCGAAAACAAGCCTAATTCGTGATCACTCAAAATCTGACAAAATTTCTTGTCTCAACTTTAAATGGCCATAACTCCCAAACTAGACGACCTAGCGCGAAAATAAGACTAATTCGTGATCACTCCAAACCAAACAATTTTTTTGTCTCAACTTTAAATGGCCATAACTCCTAAACTAGACGACCTAACGCGAAAATAAGCCTAATTCGTTATCACTCCAAATCTGTCAAAATTTTTTGGCACAACTTTAAATGGCCATAACTCCCAAACTAGACGACCTAGCGCGAAAATAAGCCTAATTCGTGATCACTCCAAACCGAACAAATTTTTTTGGCACAACTTTAAATGGTCATAACTCCCAAACTAGACGACCTAGCGCGAAAATAAGCCTAATTCGTGATCACTCCAAATCTGGCAAAATTTTTTGTCACAACTTTAAATGGCCATAACTCCCAAACTAGACGACCTAGCGCGAAAATAAGCCTAATTCGTGATCACTCCAAACCGAACAAATTTTTTGTCACAACTTTAAATGGCCATATCTCCCAAACTAGACGACCTAGCGCAAAAATATGCCTAAATCGTGATCACTCAAAGCCAAACAAATTTTGTGTCTCAACTTTAAATGGCCATAACTCCCAAAATAGACGACTTAGCGCGAAAATAAGCCTAATTCGTGATTACTTCGAACCGAACAAATTTTTTGTCACAACTTTAAATGGCCATAACTCCCAAACTAGACGACCTAGCCCAAAAATAAGCCTAAATCGTGATCACTCCAAACGAAACAAATTTTTTGTCTCAACTTTAAATGGCCATATCTCCCAAACTAGACGACTTAGCGCGAAAATAAGCCTAATTCGTGATCACTCCAAACCGAACAAATTTTGTGTCTCAACTTTAAATGGCCATAACTCCCAAAATAGACGACTTAGCGCGAAAATAAGCCTAATTCGTGATCACTCCAAATCTGGCAAAATTTTTTGTCATAACTTTAAATGGCCATAACTCCTAAACTAGACGACATAGCGCGAAAATAAGCCTAATTCGTGATCACTCCAAACCGAACGAATTTTTTGTTTCAACTATAAATGGCCATAACTCCCAAAATAGACGACTTAGCGCGAAAATAAGCCTAATTCGTGATCACTCCAAATCTGGCAAAATTTTTTGTCACAACTTTAAATGGCCATAACTCCCAAACTAGACGACCTAGCGCGAAAATAAGCCAAATTCGTGATCACTCCAAACCGAACAAATTTTTTTGCCACAACTTTAAATGGCCATAATTCCCAAACTAGACGACATAGCGCGAAAATAAGCCTAATTCGTGATCACTCCAAACCGAACAAATTTTTTTGGCACAACTTTAAATGGCCATAACTCCCAAACTAGACGACCTAGCGCGAAAATAAGCCTAATTCGTGATCACTCCAAACCGAACAAATTTCTTGTCTCATCTTTAAATGGCCATAACTGCCAAACTAGACGACCAAGCGCAAAAATAAGCCTAATTCGTGATCACTCCAAACCGAACAAATTTTTTTGCCACAACTTTAAATGGCCATAATTCCCAAACTAGACGACATAGCGCGAAAATAAGCCAAATTCGTGATCACTCCAAACCGAACAAATTTTTTTGCCACAACTTTAAATGGCCATAATTCCCAAACTAGACGACATAGCGCGAAAATAAGCCTAATTCGTGATCACTCCAAACCGAACAAATTTTTTTGGCACAACTTTAAATGGCCATAACTCCCAAACTAGACGACCTAGCGCGAAAATAAGCCTAATTCGTGATCACTCCAAACCGAACAAATTTTGTGTCTCAACTTTAAATGGCCATAACTCCCAAACTAGACGAATTAGCGCAAAAATAAGCCTAATTCGTGATCACTCCAAACCGAACAAATTTCTTGTCACAACTTTAAATGGCCATAACTCCCAAAATAGACGACTTAGCGCGAAAATAAGCCTAATTCGTGATCACTCCAAACCGAAGAAATTTTTTGTCTCAACTTTAAATGGCCATAACTCCCAAACTAGACGACTTAGCGCGAAAATAAGCCTATTTCGTGATCACTCCAAATCTGGCAAAATTTTTTGTCATAACTTTAAATGGCCATAACTCCTAAACTAGACGACTTAGCGCGAAAATAAGCCTAATACGTGATCAATCCAAACCGAACGAATTTTTTGTCTCAACTTTAAATGGCCATAACTCCCAAACTAGACGACTTAGCGCGAAAATAAGCCTAATTCGTGATCACTCCAAATCTGGCAAAATTTATTGTCACAACTTTAAATGGCCATAACACCCAAACTAGACGACCTAGCGCGAAAATAAGCCTAATTCGTGATCACTCCAAACTGAACAAATTTTTTGTCATAACTCCAAACCAAACAAATTTTTTGTCTCAACTTTAAATGGCCATAACTCCCAAACTAGACGACCTAGCGCGAAAATAAGCCTAATTCGTGATCACTCAAAATCTGACAAAATTTTTTGTCTCAACTTTAAATGGCCATAACTCCCAAACTAGACGACTTAGCGCGAAAATAAGCCTAATTCATGATCACTCAAAATCTGACAAAATTTCTTGTCTCAAATTTAAATGGCCATAACTCCCAAACTAGACGACTTAGCGCGAAAATAAGCCTAAATCGTGATCACTCAAAATCTGACAAAATTGTTTGTCTCAACTTTAAATGGCCATAACTCCCAAACCAGACGTCTTAGCGCGAAAATAAGACTATTTCGTGATCTTTCCAAAGCGAACAAATTTTTTGTCTCAACTTTAAATGGCCATAACTTCCAAAATAGACGATTTAGCGCGAAAATAAGCCTTATTCGTGATCACTCCAAGCCGAACAAATTTCTTGTCACAACTTTAAATGGCCATAACTCCCAAACTAGACGACCTAGCGCGAAAATAAGCCTAATTCGTGATCACTCCAAACCGAACAAATTTTTTTGGCACAACTTTAAATGGCCATAACTCCCAAACTAGACGACCTAGCGCGAAAATAAGCCTAATTCGTGATCACTCCAAACCGAACAAATTTTTTGGCACAACTTTAAATGGCCATAACTCCCAAACTAGACGACTTAGCGCGAAAATAAGCCTAATTCGTGATCACTCCAAACCAAACAAATTTCTTGTCACAACTTTAAATGGCCATAACTCCCAAAATAGACGACTTAGCGCGAAAATAAGCCTAATTCGTGATCACTCCAAACCGAACAAATTTCTTGTCACAACTTTAAATGGCCATAACTCCCAAAATAGACGACTTAGCGCGAAAACAAGCCTAATTCGTGATCACTCAAAATCTGACAAAATTTCTTGTCTCAACTTTAAATGGCCATAACTCCCAAACTAGACGACCTAGCGCGAAAATAAGCCTAATTCGTGATCACTCCAAACCGAACAAATTTTTTTGGCACAACTTTAAATGGCCATAACTCCCAAACTAGACGACCTAGCGCGAAAATAAGCCTAATTCGTGATCACTCCAAACCGAACAAATTTTTTTGGCACAACTTTAAATGGCCATAAATCCCAAACTACACGACCTAGCGCGAAAATAAGCCTAATTCGTGATCACTCAAAACCGAACAAATTTTGTGTCTCAACTTTAAATGGCCATAACTCCCAAACTAGACGAATTAGCGCAAAAATAAGCCTAATTCGTGATCACTCCAAACCGAACAAATTTTGTGTCTCAACTTTAAATGGCCATAACTCCCAAACTAGACGAATAAGCGCAAAAATAAGCCTAATTCGTGATCACTCCAAACCGAACAAATTTCTTGTCACAACTTTAAATGGCCATAACTCCCAAAATAGACGACTTAGCGCGAAAATAAGCCTAATTCGTGATCACTCCAAACCGAAGAAATTTTTTGTCTCAACTTTAAATGGCCATAACTCCCAAACTAGACGACTTAGCGCGAAAATAAGCCTATTTCGTGATCACTCCAAATCTGGCAAAATTTTTTGTCATAACTTTAAATGGCCATAACTCCTAAACTAGACGACTTAGCGCGAAAATAAGCCTAATACGTGATCAATCCAAACCGAACGAATTTTTTGTCTCAACTTTAAATGGCCATAACTCCCAAACTAGACGACTTAGCGCGAAAATAAGCCTAATTCGTGATCACTCCAAATCTGGCAAAATTTATTGTCACAACTTTAAATGGCCATAACACCCAAACTAGACGACCTAGCGCGAAAATAAGCCTAATTCGTGATCACTCCAAACTGAACAAATTTTTTGTCATAACTCCAAACCAAACAAATTTTTTGTCTCAACTTTAAATGGCCATAACTCCCAAACTAGACGACCTAGCGCGAAAATAAGCCTAATTCGTGATCACTCAAAATCTGACAAAATTTTTTGTCTCAACTTTAAATGGCCATAACTCCCAAACTAGACGACTTAGCGCGAAAATAAGCCTAATTCGTGATCACTCCAAACCGAACAAATTTTTTGTCTCAACTGTAAATGGCCATAACTCCCAAACTAGACGACTTAGCGCAAAAATAAGCCTAGTTCGTGATCACTCCAAACCGAACAAATTTTGTGTCTCAACTTTAAATGGCCATAACTCCCAAAATAGACGACTTAGCGCGAAAATAAGCCTATTTCGTGATCACTCCATATCTGGCAAAATTTTTTGTCATAACTTTAAATGGCCATAACTCCTAAACTAGACGACTTAGCGCGAAAATAAGCCTAATACGTGATCAATCCAAACCGAACGAATTTTTTGTCTCAACTTTAAATGGCCATAACTCCCAAACTAGACGACTTAGCGCGAAAATAAGCCTAATTCGTGATCACTCCAAATCTGGCAAAATTTATTGTCACAACTTTAAATGGCCATAACACCCAAACTAGACGACCTAGCGCGAAAATAAGCCTAATTCGTGATCACTCCAAACTGAACAAATTTTTTGTCATAACTCCAAACCAAACAAATTTTTTGTCTCAACTTTAAATGGCCATAACTCCCAAACTAGACGACCTATCGCGAAAATAAGCCTAATTCATGATCACTCAAAATCTGACAAAATTTCTTGTCTCAAATTTAAATGGCCATAACTCCCAAACTAGACGACTTAGCGCGAAAATAAGCCTAAATCGTGATCACTCAAAATCTGACAAAATTGTTTGTCTCAACTTTAAATGGCCATAACTCCCAAACCAGACGTCTTAGCGCGAAAATAAGACTAATTCGTGATCACTCCAAAGCGAACAAATTTTTTGTCTCAACTTTAAATGGCCATAACTCCCAAAATAGACGATTTAGCGCGAAAATAAGCCTTATTCGTGATCACTCCAAGCCGAACAAATTTCTTGTCACAACTTTAAATGGCCATAACTCCCAAACTAGACGACCAAGCGCGAAAACAAGCCTAATTCGTGATCACTCAAAATCTGACAAAATTGCTTGTCTCAACTTTAAATGGCCATAACTCCCAAACTAGACGACCTAGCGCGAAAATAAGCCTAATTCGTGATCACTCCAAACCGAACAAATTTTTTTGGCACAACTTTAAATGGCCATAACTCCCAAACTAGACGACCTAGCGCGAAAATAAGCCTAATTCGTGATCACTCCAAACCGAACAAATTTTTTTGGCACAACTTTAAATGGCCATAACTCCCAAACTACACGACCTAGCGCGAAAATAAGCCTAATTCGTGATCACTCAAAATCTGACAAAATTTCTTGTCTCAACTTTAAATGGCCATAACTCCCAAACTAGACGACCTAGCGCGAAAATAAGCCTAATTCGTGATCACTCCAAACCGAACAAATTTTTTTGGCACAACTTTAAATGGCCATAACTCCCAAACTAGACGACCTAGCGCGAAAATAAGCCTAATTCGTGATCACTCCAAATCTGGCAAAATTTTTTGTCACAACTTTAAATGGCCATAACTCCCAAACTAGACGACCTAGCGCGAAAATAAGCCTAATTCGTGATCACTCCAAACCGAACAAATTTTTTGTCACAACTTTAAATGGCCATAACTTCCAAACTAGACGACCAAGCGCAAAAATAAGCCTAAATCGTGATCACTCCAAACCAAACAAATTTTGTGTCTCAACTTTAAATGGCCATAACTCCCAAAATAGACGACCTAACGCGAAAATAAGCCTAAATCGTGATCGCTCCAAGCCGAACAAATTTTTTGTCTCAACTTTAAATGGCCATAACTCCCAAACTAGACGACCTAGCGCGAAAATAAGCCTAATTCATGATCACTCCAAATCTGGCAAAATTTTTTGTCTCAACTTTAAATGGCCATAACTCCCAAACTAGACGACCTAGCGTGAAAATAAGCCTTATTCGTGATCACTCCAAATCTAGCAAAATTTTTTGTCACAACTTTAAATGGCCATATCTCCCAAACTAGACGACCTAGCGCAGAAATATGCCTAAATCGTGATCACTCCAAACCAAACAAATTTTGTGTCTCAACTTTAAATGGCCATAACTCCCAAAATAGACGACCTAGCGCGAAAATAAGCATAATTCGTGATCACTCCAAACCAAACAAATTTTTTGTTTCAACTATAAATGGCCATAACTCCCAAAATAGACGACCTAGCGCGAAAATAAGCCTAATTCGTGATCACTCCAAACCAAACAAATTTTGTGTCTCAACTTTAAATGGCCATAACTCCCAAAATAGACGACCTAGCGCGAAAATAAGCCTAATTCGTGATCACTCCAAACCAAACAAATTTTTTGTCACAACTTTAAATGGCCATAACTCCCAAAATAGACGACCTAGCGCGAAAATAAGCATAATTCGTGATCACTCCAAACCGAACAAATTTTTTTGGCACAACTTTAAATGGCCATAACTCCCAAACTAGACGACCTAGCGCAAAAATAAGCCAAATTCGTGATCACTCCAAACCGAACAAATTTTGTGTCTCAACTTTAAATGGCCATAACTCCCAAACTAGACGACTTAGCGCGAAAATAAGCCTAATTCGTGATCACTCCAAACCAAACAAATTTTGTGTCTCAACTTTAAATGGCCATAACTCCCAAACTAGACGACCTAGCGCAAAAATAAGCCTAAATCGTGATCACTCCAAACCAAACAAATTTTGTGTCTCAACTTTAAATGGCCATAACTCCCAAAATAGACGACCTAGCGCGAAAATAAGCCTAATTCGTGATCACTCAAAATCTGACAAAATTTTTTGTCTCAACTTTAAATGGCCATAACTCCCAAACTAGACGACTTAGCGCGAAAATAAGCCTAAATCGTGATCACTCCAAGCCGAACAAATTTTTTGTCTCAACTTTAAATGGCCATAACTCCCAAAATAGACGATTTAGCGCGAAAATAAGCCTTATTCGTGATCACTCCAAGCCGAACAAATTTCTTGTCACAACTTTAAATGGCCATAACTCCCAAACTAGACGACCAAGCGCGAAAACAAGCCTAATTCGTGATCACTCAAAATCTGACAAAATTTTTTGTCTCCACTTTAAATGGCCATAACTCCCAAACCAGACGACTTAGCGCGAAAATAAGACTAATTCGTGATCACTCCAAACCGAACAAATTTTTTGTCTCAACTTTAAATGGCCATAACTCCCAAACTAGACGACTTAGCGCGAAAATAAGCCTAATTCGTGATCACTCCAAACCGAACAAATTTTTTGTCATAACTTTAAATAGCCATAACTCCCAAACTAGACGACCTAGCGCAAAAATAAGCCTAAATCGTGATCACTCCAAACCAAACAAATTTTTTGTCTCAACTTTAAATGGCCATAACTCCCAAAATAGACGACCTAGCGCGAAAATAAGCCTAATTCGTGATCACTCAAAATCTGACAAAATTTTTTGTCTCAACTTTAAATGGCCATAACTCCCAAACTAGACGACTTAGCGCGAAAATAAGCCTAATTCATGATCACTCAAAATCTGACAAAATTTCTTGTCTCAACTTTAAATGGCCATAACTCCCAAACTAGACGACTTAGCGCGAAAATAAGCCTAAATCGTGATCACTCCAAGCCGAACAAATTTTTTGTCTCATCTTTAAATGGCCATAACTGCCAAACTAGACGACCAAGCGCGAAAACAAGCCTAATTCGTGATCACTCAAAATCTGACAAAATTTCTTGTCTCAACTTTAAATGGCCATAACTCCCAAACTAGACGACTTAGCGCGAAAATAAGCCTAAATCGTGATCACTCCAAGCCGAACAAATTTTTTGTCTCATCTTTAAATGGCCATAACTGCCAAACTAGACGACTTAGCGCGAAAATAAGCCTAATTCATGATCACTCAAAATCTGACAAAATTTCTTGTCTCAACTTTAAATGGCCATAACTCCCAAACCAGACGACTTAGCGCGAAAATAAGACTAACTCGTGATCACTCCAAACCGAACAAATTTTTTGTCTCAACTTTAAATGGCCATAACTCCCAAACTAGACGACCTAGCGCGAAAATAAGCCTTATTCGTGATCACTCCAAATCTAGCAAAATTTTTTGTCACAACTTTAAATGGCCATATCTCCCAAACTAGACGACCTAGCGCAAAAATATGCCTAAATCGTGATCACTCAAAGCCAAACAAATTTTGTGTCTCAACTTTAAATGGCCATAACTCCCAAAATAGACGACTTAGCGCGAAAATAAGCCTAATTCGTGATTACTTCGAACCGAACAAATTTTTTGTCACAACTTTAAATGGCCATAACTCCCAAACTAGACGACCTAGCCCAAAAATAAGCCTAAATCGTGATCACTCCAAACGAAACAAATTTTTTGTCTCAACTTTAAATGGCCATATCTCCCAAACTAGACGACTTAGCGCGAAAATAAGCCTAATTCGTGATCACTCCAAACCGAACAAATTTTGTGTCTCAACTTTAAATGGCCATAACTCCCAAAATAGACGACTTAGCGCGAAAATAAGCCTAATTCGTGATCACTCCAAATCTGGCAAAATTTTTTGTCATAACTTTAAATGGCCATAACTCCTAAACTAGACGACATAGCGCGAAAATAAGCCTAATTCGTGATCACTCCAAACCGAACGAATTTTTTGTTTCAACTATAAATGGCCATAACTCCCAAAATAGACGACTTAGCGCGAAAATAAGCCCAATTCGTGATCACTCCAAGTCTGGCAAAATTTTTTGTCACAACTTTAAATGGCCATAACTCCCAAACTAGACGACCTAGCGCGAAAATAAGCCAAATTCGTGATCACTCCAAACCGAACAAATTTTTTTGCCACAACTTTAAATGGCCATAATTCCCAAACTAGACGACCTAGCGCGAAAATAAGCCTAATTCGTGATCACTCCAAACCAAACAATTTTTTTGTCTCAACTTTAAATGGCCATAACTCCTAAACTAGACGACCTAGCGCGAAAATAAGCCTAATTCGTGATCACTCAAAATCTGACAAAATTTCTTGTCTCAACTTTAAATGGCCATAACTCCCAAACTAGACGACCTAGCGCGAAAATAAGACTAATTCGTGATCACTCCAAACCAAACAATTTTTTTGTCTCAACTTTAAATGGCCATAACTCCTAAACTAGACGACCTAGCGCGAAAATAAGCCTAATTCGTTATCACTCCAAATCTGTCAAAATTTTTTGGCACAACTTTAAATGGCCATAACTCCCAAACTAGACGACCTAGCGCGAAAATAAGCCTAATTCGTGATCACTCCAAACCGAACAAATTTTTTTGGCACAACTTTAAATGGTCATAACTCCCAAACTAGACGACCTAGCGCGAAAATAAGCCTAATTCGTGATCACTCCAAATCTGGCAAAATTTTTTGTCACAACTTTAAATGGCCATAACTCCCAAACTAGACGACCTAGCGCGAAAATAAGCCTAATTCGTGATCACTCCAAACCGAACAAATTTTTTGTCACAACTTTAAATGGCCATAACTCCCAAACTAGACGACCTAGCGCGAAAATAAGCCTAAATCGTGATCGCTCCAAGCCGAACAAATTTTTTGTCTCAACTTTAAATGGCCATAACTCCCAAACTAGACGACCTAGCGCGAAAATAAGCCTAATTCATGATCACTCCAAATCTGGCAAAATTTTTTGTCTCAACTTTAAATGGCCATAACTCCCAAACTAGACGACCTAGCGCGAAAATAAGCCTTATTCGTGATCACTCCAAATCTAGCAAAATTTTTTGTCACAACTTTAAATGGCCATATCTCCCAAACTAGACGACCTAGCGCAAAAATATGCCTAAATCGTGATCACTCAAAGCCAAACAAATTTTGTGTCTCAACTTTAAATGGCCATAACTCCCAAAATAGACGACTTAGCGCGAAAATAAGCCTAATTCGTGATTACTTCGAACCGAACAAATTTTTTGTCACAACTTTAAATGGCCATAACTCCCAAACTAGACGACCTAGCCCAAAAATAAGCCTAAATCGTGATCACTCCAAACGAAACAAATTTTTTGTCTCAACTTTAAATGGCCATATCTCCCAAACTAGACGACTTAGCGCGAAAATAAGCCTAATTCGTGATCACTCCAAACCGAACAAATTTTGTGTCTCAACTTTAAATGGCCATAACTCCCAAAATAGACAACTTAGCGCGAAAATAAGCCTAATTCGTGATCACTCCAAACCGAACGAATTTTTTGTTTCAACTATAAATGGCCATAACTCCCAAAATAGACGACTTAGCGCGAAAATAAGCCCAATTCGTGATCACTCCAAATCTGGCAAAATTTTTTGTCACAACTTTAAATGGCCATAACTCCCAAACTAGACGACCTAGCGCGAAAATAAGCCAAATTCGTGATCACTCCAAACCGAACAAATTTTTTTGCCACAACTTTAAATGGCCATAATTCCCAAACTAGACGACCTAGCGCGAAAATAAGCCTAATTCGTGATCACTCCAAACCGAACAAATTTTTTTGGCACAACTTTAAATGGCCATAACTCCCAAACTAGACGACCTAGCGCGAAAATAAGCCTAATTCGTGATCACTCCAAACCGAACAAATTTCTTGTCTCATCTTTAAATGGCCATAACTGCCAAACTAGACGACCAAGCGCAAAAATAAGCCTAATTCGTGATCACTCCAGACCGAACAAATTTTGTGTCTCAACTTTAAATGGCCATAACTCCCAAACTAGACGAATTAGCGCAAAAATAAGCCTAATTCGTGATCACTCCAAACCGAACAAATTTCTTGTCACAACTTTAAATGGCCATAACTCCCAAAATAGACGACTTAGCGCGAAAATAAGCCTAATTCGTGATCACTCCAAACCGAAGAAATTTTTTGTCTCAACTTTAAATGGCCATAACTCCCAAACTAGACGACCTAGCGCGAAAATAAGCTTAATTCGTGATCACTCCAAACCGAACAAATTTCTTGTCTCATCTTTAAATGGCCATGACTCCCAAACTAGACGACCTAGCGCGAAAATAAGCCTAATTCGTGATCACTCCAAACCGAACAAATTTTTTGTCTCAACTTTAAATGGCCATAACTCCCAAACTAGACGACCTAGCGCGAAAATAAGCCTAAATCGTGATCACTCCAAGCCGAACAAATTTTTTGTCTCAACTTTAAATGGCCATAACTCCCAAACTAGACGACCTAGCGCGAAAATAAGCCTAATTCGTGATCACTCCAAACCGAACGAATTTTTTGTCACAAATTTAAATGGCCATAACTCCCAAACTAGACGACTTAGCGCGAAAATAAGCCTAATTCGTGATCACTCCAAGCCGAACAAATTTTTTGTCTCAACTTTAAATAGCCATAACTCCCAAACTAGACGACTTAGCGCGAAAATAAGCCAAATTCGTGATCACTCAAAATCTGCCAAAATTTCTTGTCTCAACTTTAAATGGCCATAACTCCCAAACTAGACGACCTAGCGCGAAAATAAGCCAAATTCGTGATCACTCAAAATCTGCCAAAATTTCTTGTCTCAACTTTAAATGGCCATAACTCCCAAACTAGACGATGTAGGGCGAAAATAAGCCTAATTCGTGATCACTAGAAACCGAACAAATTTTTTGTCACAACTTTAAATGGCCAAAACTCCCAAACTAGACGACCTAGCGCGAAAATAAGCCTAATTCGTGATCACTCCAAACCGAACGAATTTTTGTCACAAATTTAAATGGCCATAACTCCCAAACTAGACGACTTAGCGCGAAAATAAGCCTAATTCGTGATCACTCCAAACCGAACGAATTTTTTGTCACAAATTTAAATGGCCATAACTCCCAAACTAGACGACTTAGCGTGAAAATAAGCCTAATTCGTGATCACTCCAAACCAAACAAATTTCTTGTCACAACTTTAAATGGCCATAACTCCCAAAATAGACGACTTAGCGCGAAAATAAGCCTAATTCGTGATCACTCCAAACCGAACAAATTTTTTGTCTCAACTTTAAATGGCCATAACTCCCAAACTAGACGACCTAGCGCGAAAATAAGCCTAATCCGTGATCACTCCAAGCCAAACAAATTTTGTGTCTCAACTTTAAATGGCCATAACTCCCAAAATAGACGACTTAGCGCAAAAATAAGCCTATTTCGTGATCACTCCAAATCTGGCAAAAAATTTTGTCATAACTTTAAATGGCCATAACTCCTAAACTAGACGACTTAGCGCGAAAATAAGCCTAATTCGTGATCACTCCAAACCGAACGAATTTTTTGTCTCAACTTTAAATGGCCACAACTCCCAAACTAGACGACTTAGCGCGAAAATAAGTCTAGTTCGTGATCACTCCAAAATAGACGACTTAGCGCGAAAATAAGCCTAATTCGTGATCACTCCAAACCGAACGAATTTTTTGTTTCAACTATAAATGGCCATAACTCCCAAAATAGACGACTTAGCGCGAAAATAAGCCTAATTCGTGATCACTCCAAATCTGGCAAAATTTTTTGTCACAATTTTAAATGGCCATAACTCCCAAACTAGACGACCTAGCGCGAAAATAAGCCAAATTCGTGATCACTCCAAGCCGAACAAATTTTTTTGGCACAACTTTAAATGGCCATAACTCCCAAACTAGACGACCTAGCGCGAAAATAAGCCTAGTTCGTGATCACTCCAAACCGAACAAATTTTTTTGGCACAACTTTAAATGGCCATAACTCCCAAACTAGACGACCTAGCGCGAAAATAAGCCTAATTCGTGATCACTCCAAGCCGAACAAATTTCTTGTCTCAACTTTAAATGGCCATAACTGCCAAACTAGACGACCAAGCGCAAAAATAATCCTAATTCGTGATCACTCCAAACCGAACAAATTTCTTGTCACAACTTTAAATGGCCATAACTCCCAAAATAGACGACCTAGCGCGAAAATAAGCCTAATTCGTGATCACTCAAAATCTGACAAAATTTTTTGTCTCAACTTTAAATGGCCATAACTCCCAAACTAGACGACTTAGCGCGAAAATAAGCCTAATTCATGATCACTCAAAATCTGCCAAAATTTCTTGTCTCAACTTTAAATGGCCATAACTCCCAAACTAGACGACTTAGCGCGAAAATAAGCCTAAATCGTGATCACTCCAAGCCGAACAAATTTTTTGTCTCATCTTTAAATGGCCATAACTGCCAAACTAGACGACCAAGCGCGAAAACAAGCCTAATTCGTGATCACTCAAAATCTGACAAAATTTTTTGTCACAACTTTAAATGGCCATAACTCCCAAACTATACGACCTAGCGCAAAAATAAGCCTAAATCGTGATCACTCCAAACCAAACAAATTTTGTGTCTCAACTTTAAATGGCCATAACTCCCAAAATAGACGACCTAGCGCGAAAATAAGCCTAATTCGTGATCACTCAAAATCTGACAAAATTTTTTGTCTCAACTTTAAATGGCCATAACTCCCAAACTAGACGACTTAGCGCGAAAATAAGCCTAATTCGTGATCACTCCAAACCGAACAAATTTTTTGTCATAACTTTAAATAGCCATAACTCCCAAACTAGACGACCTAGCGCAAAAATAAGCCTAAATCGTGATCACTCCAAACCAAACAAATTTTTTGTCTCAACTTTAAATGGCCATAACTCCCAAAATAGACGACCTAGCGCGAAAATAAGCCTAATTCGTGATCACTCAAAATCTGACAAAATTTTTTGTCTCAACTTTAAATGGCCATAACTCCCAAACTAGACGACTTAGCGCGAAAATAAGCCTAATTCATGATCACTCAAAATCTGCCAAAATTTCTTGTCTCAACTTTAAATGGCCATAACTCCCAAACTAGACGACTTAGCGCGAAAATAAGCCTAAATCGTGATCACTCCAAGCCGAACAAATTTTTTGTCTCATCTTTAAATGGCCATAACTGCCAAACTAGACGACCAAGCGCGAAAACAAGCCTAATTCGTGATCACTCAAAATCTGACAAAATTTTTTGTCTCAACTTTACATGGCCATAACTCCCAAACCAGACGACTTAGCGCGAAAATAAGACTAACTCGTGATCACTCCAAACCGAACAAATTTTTTGTCTCAACTTTAAATGGCCATAACTGCCAAACTAGACGACCAAGCGCAAAAATAATCCTAATTCGTGATCACTCCAAACCGAACAAATTTCTTGTCACAACTTTAAATGGCCATAACTCCCAAACTAGACGACCAAGCGCGAAAACAAGCCTAATTCGTGATCACTCAAAATCTGACAAAATTTCTTGTCTCAACTTTAAATGGCCATAACTCCCAAACTAGACGACCTAGCGCGAAATTAAGACTAATTCGTGATCACTCCAAACCAAACAAATTTTTTGTCTCAACTTTAAATGGCCATAACTCCTAAACTAGACGACCTAGCGCGAAAATAAGCCTAATTCGTTATCACTCCAAATCTGTCAAAATTTTTTGTCACAACTTTAAATGGCCATAACTCCCAAACTAGACGACCTAGCGCGAAAATAAGCCAAATTCGTGATCACTCCAAACCGAACAAATTTTTTGTCACAACTTTAAATGGCCATAACTCCCAAACTAGACGACCTAGCGCGAAAATAAGCCTAATTCGTGATCACTCCAAACCGAACAAATTTTTTTGGCACAACTTTAAATGGTCATAACTCCCAAACTAGACGACCTAGCGCGAAAATAAGCCTAATTCGTGATCACTCCAAATCTGGCAAAATTTTTTGTCACAACTTTAAATGGCCATAACTCCCAAACTAGACGACCTAGCGCGAAAATAAGCCTAATTCGTGATCACTCCAAACCGAACAAATTTTTTGTCACAACTTTAAATGGCCATAACTTCCAAACTAGACGACCAAGCGCAAAAATAAGCCTAAATCGTGATCACTCCAAACCAAACAAATTTTTTGTCTCAACTTTAAATGGCCATAACTCCCAAACTAGACGACTTAGCGCGAAAATAAGCCTAATTCATGATCACTCAAAATCTGACAAAATTTCTTGTCTCAACTTTAAATGGCCATAACTCCCAAACTAGACGACTTAGCGCGAAAATAAGCCTAATTCGTGATCACTCCAAATCTGGCAAAATTTATTGTCACAACTTTAAATGGCCATAACTCCCAAACTAGACGACCTAGCGCGAAAATAAGCCTAATTCGTGATCACTCCAAACCGAACAAATTTTTTGTCATAACTTTAAATAGCCATAACTCCCAAACTAGACGACCTAGCGCAAAAATAAGCCTAAATCGTGATCACTCCAAACCAAACAAATTTTTTGTCACAACTTTAAATGGCCATAACTCCCAAACTAGACGACCTAGCGCGAAAATAAGCCTAATTCGTGATCACTCCAAACCGAACAAATTTTTTTGGCACAACTTTAAATGGTCATAACTCCCAAACTAGACGACCTAGCGCGAAAATAAGCCTAATTCGTGATCACTCCAAATCTGGCAAAATTTTTTGTCACAACTTTAAATGGCCATAACTCCCAAACTAGACGACCTAGCGCGAAAATAAGCCTAATTCGTGATCACTCCAAACCGAACAAATTTTTTGTCACAACTTTAAATGGCCATAACTCCCAAACTAGACGACCTAGCGCGAAAATAAGCCTAATTCGTGATCACTCCAAACCGAACAAATTTTTTGTCATAACTTTAAATGGCCATAACTCCCAAACTAGACGACTTAGCGCGAAAATAAGCCTAATTCGTGATCACTCCAAATCTGGCAAAATTTATTGTCACAACTTTAAATGGCCATAACTTCCAAACTAGACGACCAAGCGCAAAAATAAGCCTAAATCGTGATCACTCCAAACCAAACAAATTTTTTGTCTCAACTTTAAATGGCCATAACTCCCAAACTAGACGACCTAGCGCGAAAATAAGCCTAATTCGTGATCACTCAAAATCTGACAAAATTTTTTGTCTCAACTTTAAATGGCCATAACTCCCAAACTAGACGACTTAGCGCGAAAATAAGCCTAATTCGTGATCACTCAAAATCTGACAAAATTTTTTGTCTCCACTTTAAATGGCCATAACTCCCAAACCAGACGACTTAGCGCGAAAATAAGACTAATTCGTGATCACTCCAAACCGAACAAATTTTTTGTCTCAACTTTAAATGGCCATAACTCCCAAAATAGATGATTTAGCGCGAAAATAAGCCTTATTCGTGATCACTCCAAGCCGAACAAATTTCTTGTCACAACTTTAAATGGCCATAACTCCCAAACTAGACGACCAAGCGCGAAAACAAGCCTAATTCGTGATCACTCAAAATCTGACAAAATTTCTTGTCTCAACTTTAAATGGCCATAACTCCCAAACTAGACGACCTAGCGCGAAAATAAGACTAATTCGTGATCACTCCAAACCAAACAAATTTTTTGTCTCAACTTTAAATGGCCATAACTCCTAAACTAGACGACCTAGCGCGAAAATAAGCCTAATTCGTTATCACTCCAAATCTGTCAAAATTTTTTGTCACTACTTTAAATGGCCATAACTCCCAAAGTAGACGACCTAGCGCGAAAATAAACCAAATTCGTGATCACTCCAAACCGAACAAATTTTTTTGGCACAACTTTAAATGGCCATAACTCCCGAACTAGACGACCTAGCGCGAAAATAAGCCTAATTCGTGATCACTCCAAACCGAACAAATTTTTTTGGCACAACTTTAAATGGCCATAACTCCCAAAATAGACGACTTAGCGCGAAAATAAGCCTAAATCGTGATCACTCCAAACCGAACAATTTTTTTGTCACTACTTTAAATGGCCATAACTCCCAAACTAGACGACCTAGCGCGAAAATAGGCCTAATTCGTGATCACTCCAAACCGAACAAATTTTTTGTCACAACTTTAAATGGCCATAACTCCCAAACTAGACGACCTAGCGCGAAAACAAGCCTAAATCGTGATCACTCCAAATCTGGCAAAATTTTTTGTCACAACTTTAAATGGCCATAACTCCCAAACTAGACGACCTAGCGCGAAAATATGCCTAATTCGTGATCACTCCAAACCGAACAAATTTTTTGTCACAACTTTAAATGGCCATAACTTCCAAACTAGACGACCAAGCGCAAAAATAAGCCTAAATCGTGATCACTCCAAACCAAACAAATTTTGTGTCTCAACTTTAGATGGCCATAACTCCCAAAATAGACGACTTAGCGCGAAAATAGGCCTAATTCGTGATCACTCCAAACCGAACAAATTTTTTGTCACAACTTTAAATGGCCATAACACCCAAACTAGACGACCTAGCGCGAAAATAAGCCTAAATCGTGATCGCTCCAAGCCGAAAAAATTTTTTGTCACAACTTTAAATGGCCATAACTCCCAAACTATACGACCTAGCGCAAAAATAAGCCTAAATCGTGATCACTCCAAACCAAACAAATTTTGTGTCTCAACTTTAAATGGCCATAACTCCCAAAATAGACGACTTAGCGCGAAAATAAGCCTAATTCGTTGTCACTCCAAACCGAACAAATTTTTTGTCACAACTTTAAATGGCCATAACTCCCAAAATAGACGACTTAGCGCGAAAATAAGCCTAAATCGTGATCACTCCAAACCGAACAAATTTTTTGTCACAACTTTAAATGGCCATAACTCCCAAACTATACGACCTAGCGCAAAAATAAGCCTAAATCGTGATCACTCCAAACCAAACAAATTTTGTGTCTCAACTTTAAATGGCCATAACTCCCAAAATAGACGACCTAGCGCGAAAATAAGCCTAATTCGTGATCACTCAAAATCTGACAAAATTTTTTGTCTCAACTTTAAATGGCCATAACTCCCAAACTAGACGACTTAGCGCGAAAATAAGCCTAATTCGTGATCACTCCAAACCGAACAAATTTTTTGTCATAACTTTAAATAGCCATAACTCCCAAACTAGACGACCTAGCGCAAAAATAAGCCTAAATCGTGATCACTCCAAACCAAACAAATTTTTTGTCTCAACTTTAAATGGCCATAACTCCCAAAATAGACGACCTAGCGCGAAAATAAGCCTAATTCGTGATCACTCAAAATCTGACAAAATTTTTTGTCTCAACTTTAAATGGCCATAACTCCCAAACTAGACGACTTAGCGCGAAAATAAGCCTAAATCGTGATCACTCCAAGCCGAACAAATTTTTTGTCTCATCTTTAAATGGCCATAACTGCCAAACTAGACGACCAAGCGCGAAAACAAGCCTAATTCGTGATCACTCAAAATCTGACAAAATTTCTTGTCTCAACTTTAAATGGCCATAACTCCCAAACTAGACGACTTAGCGCGGAAATAAGCCTAATTCGTGATCACTCCAAACCGAACAAATTTTTTGTCATAACTTTAAATAGCCATAACTCCCAAACTAGACGACTTAGCGCGAAAATAAGCCTAAATCGTGATCACTCCAAGCCGAACAAATTTTTTGTCTCATCTTTAAATGGCCATAACTCCCAAAATAGACGACCTAGCGCGAAAATAAGCCTAATTCGTGATCACTCAAAATCTGACAAAATTTTTTGTCTCAACTTTAAATGGCCATAACTCCCAAACTAGACGACTTAGCGCGAAAATAAGCCTAAATCGTGATCACTCCAAGCCGAACAAATTTTTTGTCTCATCTTTAAATGGCCATAACTGCCAAACTAGACGACCAAGCGCGAAAACAAGCCTAATTCGTGATCACTCAAAATCTGACAAAATTTCTTGTCTCAACTTTAAATGGCCATAACTCCCAAACTAGACGACTTAGCGCGAAAATAAGCCTAATTCGTGATCACTCAAAATCTGACAAAATTTTTTGTCTCAACTTTAAATGGCCATAACTCCCAAAATAGACGACTTAGCGCGAAAATAAGCCTAATTCGTTGTCACTCCAAACCGAACAAATTTTTTGTCACAACTTTAAATGGCCATAACTCCCAAAATAGACGACTTAGCGCGAAAATAAGCCTAAATCGTGATCACTCCAAACCGAACAAATTTTTTGTCACAACTTTAAATGGCCATAACTCCCAAACTATACGACCTAGCGCAAAAATAAGCCTAAATCGTGATCACTCCAAACCAAACAAATTTTGTGTCTCAACTTTAAATGGCCATAACTCCCAAAATAGACGACCTAGCGCGAAAATAAGCCTAATTCGTGATCACTCAAAATCTGACAAAATTTTTTGTCTCAACTTTAAATGGCCATAACTCCCAAACTAGACGACTTAGCGCGAAAATAAGCCTAATTCGTGATCACTCCAAACCAAACAAATTTTTTGTCTCAACTTTAAATGGCCATAACTCCCAAAATAGACGACCTAGCGCGAAAATAAGCCTAATTCGTGATCACTCAAAATCGGACAAAATTTTTTGTCTCAACTTTAAATGGCCATAACTCCCAAACTAGACGACTTAGCGCGAAAATAAGCCTAATTCATGAACACTCAAAATCTGACAAAATTTCTTGTCTCAACTTTAAATGGCCATAACTCCCAAACTAGACGACTTAGCGCGAAAATAAGCCTAAATCGTGATCACTCCAAGCCGAACAAATTTTTCGTCTCATCTTTAAATGGCCATAACTGCCAAACTAGACGACCAAGCGCGAAAACAAGCCTAATTCGTGATCACTCAAAATCTGACAAAATTTCTTGTCTCAACTTTAAATGGCCATAACTCCCAAACTAGACGACTTAGCGCGGAAATAAGCCTAATTCGTGATCACTCCAAACCGAACAAATTTTTTGTCATAACTTTAAATAGCCATAACTCCCAAACTAGACGACCTAGCGCAAAAATAAGCCTAAATCGTGATCACTCCAAACCAAACCAATTTTTTGTCTCAACTTTAAATGGCCATAACTCCCAAAATAGACGACCTAGCGCGAAAATAAGCCTAATTCGTGATCACTCAAAATCTGACAAAATTTTTTGTCTCAACTTTAAATGGCCATAACTCCCAAACTAGACGACTTAGCGCGGAAATAAGCCTAATTCGTGATCACTCCAAACCGAACAAATTTTTTGTCATAACTTTAAATAGCCATAACTCCCAAACTAGACGACCTAGCGCAAAAATAAGCCTAAATCGTGATCACTCCAAACCAAACAAATTTTTTGTCTCAACTTTAAATGGCCATAACTCCCAAAATAGACGACTTAGCGCGAAAATAAGCCTAAATCGTGATCACTCCAAGCCGAACAAATTTTTTGTCTCATCTTTAAATGGCCATAACTGCCAAACTAGACGACCAAGCGCGAAAACAAGCCTAATTCGTGATCACTCAAAATCTGACAAAATTTCTTGTCTCAACTTTAAATGGCCATAACTCCCAAACTAGACGACTTAGCGCGGAAATAAGCCTAATTCGTGATCACTCCAAACCGAACAAATTTTTTGTCATAACTTTAAATAGCCATAACTCCCAAACTAGACGACCTAGCGCAAAAATAAGCCTAAATCGTGATCACTCCAAACCAAACAAATTTTTTGTCTCAACTTTAAATGGCCATAACTCCCAAAATAGACGACCTAGCGCGAAAATAAGCCTAATTCGTGATCACTCAAAATCTGACAAAATTTTTTGTCTCAACTTTAAATGGCCATAACTCCCAAACTAGACGACTTAGCGCGAAAATAAGCCTAATTCATGAACACTCAAAATCTGACAAAATTTCTTGTCTCAACTTTAAATGGCCATAACTCCCAAACTAGACGACTTAGCGCGAAAATAAGCCTAAATCGTGATCACTCCAAGCCGAACAAATTTTTCGTCTCATCTTTAAATGGCCATAACTGCCAAACTAGACGACCAAGCGCGAAAACAAGCCTAATTCGTGATCACTCAAAATCTGACAAAATTTTTTGTCTCAACTTTACATGGCCATAACTCCCAAACCAGACGACTTAGCGCGAAAATAAGACTAACTCGTGATCACTCCAAACCGAACAAATTTTTTGTCTCAACTTTAAATGGCCATAACTCCCAAAATAGACGATTTAGCGCAAAAATAAGCCTTATTCGTGATCACTCTAAGCCGAACAAATTTCTTGTCACAACTTTAAATGGCCATAACTCCCAAACTAGACGACCAAGCGCGAAAACAAGCCTAATTCGTGATCACTCAAAATCTGACAAAATTTCTTGTCTCAACTTTAAATGGCCATAACTCCCAAACTAGACGACCTAGCGCGAAATTAAGACTAATTCGTGATCACTCCAAACCAAACAAATTTTTTGTCTCAACTTTAAATGGCCATAACTCCTAAACTAGACGACCTAGCGCGAAAATAAGCCTAATTCGTTATCACTCCAAATCTGTCAAAATTTTTTGTCACAACTTTAAATGGCCATAACTCCCAAACTAGACGACCTAGCGCGAAAATAAGCCAAATTCGTGATCAATCCAAACCGAACAAATTTTTTGTCTCAACTTTAAATGGCCATAACTCCCAAACTAGACGACCTAGCGCGAAAATAAGCCTAATTCGTGATCACTCCAAACCGAACAAATTTTTTTGGCACAACTTTAAATAGTCATAACTCCCAAACTAGACGACCTAGCGCGAAAATAAGCCTAATTCGTGATCACTCCAAATCTGGCAAAATTTTTTGTCACAACTTTAAATGGCCATAACTCCCAAACTAGACGACCTAGCGCGAAAATAAGCCTAATTCGTGATCACTCCAAACCGAACAAATTTTTTGTCACAACTTTAAATGGCCATAACTTCCAAACTAGACGACCAAGCGCAAAAATAAGCCTAAATCGTGATCACTCCAAACCGAACAAATTTTTTGTCACAACTTTAAATGGCCATAACTCCCAAACTAGACGACCTAGCGCGAAAATAAGCCTAAATCGTGATCGCTCCAAGCCGAAAAAATTTTTTGTCTCAACTTTAAATGGCCATAACTCCCAAACTAGACGACCTAGCGCGAAAATAAGCCTAATTCGTGATCACTCAAAATCTGACAAAATTTTTTGTCTCAACTTTAAATGGCCATAACTCCCAAACTAGACGACTTAGCGCGAAAATAAGCCTAATTCATGATCACTCAAAATCTGAAAAAATTTCTTGTCTCAACTTTAAATGGCCATAACTCCCAAACTAGACGACTTAGCGCGAAAATAAGCCTAAATCGTGATCACTCCAAGCCGAACAAATTTTTTGTCTCAACTTTAAATGGCCATAACTCCCAAAATAGACGATTTAGCGCGAAAATAAGCCTAATACGTGATCAATCCAAACCGAACGAATTTTTTGTCTCAACTTTAAATGGCCATAACTCCCAAACTAGACGACTTAGCGCGAAAATGAGCCTAATTCGTGATCACTCCAAATCTGGCAAAATTTATTGTCACAACTTTAAATGGCCATAACTCCCAAACTAGACGACCTAGCGCGAAAATAAGCCTAATTCGTGATCACTCCAAACCGAACAAATTTTTTGTCATAACTTTAAATAGCCATAACTCCCAAACTAGACGACCTAGCGCAAAAATAAGCCTAAATCGTGATCACTCCAAACCAAACAAATTTTTTGTCTCAACTTTAAATGGCCATAACTCCCAAACTAGACGACCTAGCGCGAAAATAAGCCTAATTCGTGATCACTCCAAACCGAACAAATTTTTTGTCACAACTTTAAATGGCCATAACACCCAAACTAGACGACCTAGCGCGAAAATAAGCCTAAATCGTGATCGCTCCAAGCCGAAAAAATTTTTTGTCACAACTTTAAATGGCCATAACTCCCAAACTATACGACCTAGCGCAAAAATAAGCCTAAATCGTGATCACTCCAAACCAAACAAATTTTGTGTCTCAACTTTAAATGGCCATAACTCCCAAAATAGACGACCTAGCGCGAAAATAAGCCTAATTCGTGATCACTCAAAATCTGACAAAATTTTTTGTCTCAACTTTAAATGGCCATAACTCCCAAACTAGACGACTTAGCGCGAAAATAAGCCTAATTCGTGATCACTCCAAACCGAACAAATTTTTTGTCATAACTTTAAATAGCCATAACTCCCAAACTAGACGACCTAGCGCAAAAATAAGCCTAAATCGTGATCACTCCAAACCAAACAAATTTTTTGTCTCAACTTTAAATGGCCATAACTCCCAAAATAGACGACCTAGCGCGAAAATAAGCCTAATTCGTGATCACTCAAAATCTGACAAAATTTTTTGTCTCAACTTTAAATGGCCATAACTCCCAAACTAGACGACTTAGCGCGAAAATAAGCCTAATTCATGATCACTCAAAATCTGACAAAATTTCTTGTCTCAACTTCAAACTAGACGACTTAGCGCGAAAATAAGCCTAAATCGTGATCACTCCAAGCCGAACAAATTTTTTGTCTCATCTTTAAATGGCCATAACTGCCAAACTAGACGACCAAGCGCGAAAACAAGCCTAATTCGTGATCACTCAAAATCTGACAAAATTTCTTGTCTCAACTTTAAATGGCCATAACTCCCAAACTAGACGACTTAGCGCGGAAATAAGCCTAATTCGTGATCACTCCAAACCGAACAAATTTTTTGTCATAACTTTAAATAGCCATAACTCCCAAACTAGACGACCTAGCGCAAAAATAAGCCTAAATCGTGATCACTCCAAACCAAACAAATTTTTTGTCTCAACTTTAAATGGCCATAACTCCCAAAATAGACGACCTAGCGCGAAAATAAGCCTAATTCGTGATCACTCAAAATCTGACAAAATTTTTTGTCTCAACTTTAAATGGCCATAACTCCCAAACTAGACGACTTAGCGCGAAAATAAGCCTAATTCATGAACACTCAAAATCTGACAAAATTTCTTGTCTCAACTTTAAATGGCCATAACTCCCAAACTAGACGACTTAGCGCGAAAATAAGCCTAAATCGTGATCACTCCAAGCCGAACAAATTTTTCGTCTCATCTTTAAATGGCCATAACTGCCAAACTAGACGACCAAGCGCGAAAACAAGCCTAATTCGTGATCACTCAAAATCTGACAAAATTTTTTGTCTCAACTTTACATGGCCATAACTCCCAAACCAGACGACTTAGCGCGAAAATAAGACTAACTCGTGATCACTCCAAACCGAACAAATTTTTTGTCTCAACTTTAAATGGCCATAACTCCCAAAATAGACGATTTAGCGCAAAAATAAGCCTTATTCGTGATCACTCTAAGCCGAACAAATTTCTTGTCACAACTTTAAATGGCCATAACTCCCAAACTAGACGACCAAGCGCGAAAACAAGCCTAATTCGTGATCACTCAAAATCTGACAAAATTTCTTGTCTCAACTTTAAATGGCCATAACTCCCAAACTAGACGACCTAGCGCGAAATTAAGACTAATTCGTGATCACTCCAAACCAAACAAATTTTTTGTCTCAACTTTAAATGGCCATAACTCCTAAACTAGACGACCTAGCGCGAAAATAAGCCTAATTCGTTATCACTCCAAATCTGGCAAAATTTTTTGTCACAACTTTAAATGGCCATAACTCCCAAACTAGACGACCTAGCGCGAAAATAAGCCTAATTCGTGATCACTCCAAACCGAACAAATTTTTTGTCACAACTTTAAATGGCCATAACTTCCAAACTAGACGACCAAGCGCAAAAATAAGCCTAAATCGTGATCACTCCAAACCAAACAAATTTTGTGTCTCAACTTTAAATGGCCATAACTCCCAAAATAGACGACTTAGCGCGAAAATAAGCCTAATTCGTGATCACTCCAAACCGAACAAATTTTTTGTCACAACTTTAAATGGCCATAACTCCCAAACTAGACGACCTAGCGCGAAAATAAGCCTAAATCGTGATCGCTCCAAGCCGAAAAAATTTTTTGTCTCAACTTTAAATGGCCATAACTCCCAAACTAGACGACCTAGCGCGAAAATAAGCCTCATTCGTGATCACTCAAAATCTGACAAAATTTTTTGTCTCAACTTTAAATGGCCATAACTCCCAAGCTAGACGACTTAGCGCGAAAATAAGCCTAATTCATGATCACTCAAAATCTGACAAAATTTCTTGTCTCAACTTTAAATGGCCATAACTCCCAAACTAGACGACTTAGCGCGAAAATAAGCCTAAATCGTGATCACTCCAAGCCGAACAAATTTTTTGTCTCAACTTTAAATGGCCATAACTCCCAAAATAGACGATTTAGCGCGAAAATAAGCCTAATACGTGATCAATCCAAACCGAACGAATTTTTTGTCTCAACTTTAAATGGCCATAACTCCCAAACTAGACGACTTAGCGCGAAAATGAGCCTAATTCGTGATCACTCCAAATCTGGCAAAATTTATTGTCACAACTTTAAATGGCCATAACTCCCAAACTAGACGACCTAGCGCGAAAATAAGCCTAATTCGTGATCACTCCAAACCGAACAAATTTTTTGTCATAACTTTAAATAGCCATAACTCCCAAACTAGACGACCTAGCGCAAAAATAAGCCTAAATCGTGATCACTCCAAACCAAACAAATTTTTTGTCTCAACTTTAAATGGCCATAACTCCCAAACTAGACGACCTAGCGCGAAAATAAGCCTAATTCGTGATCACTCAAAATCTGACAAAATTTTTTGTCTCAACTTTAAATGGCCATAACTCCCAAACTAGACGACTTAGCGCGAAAATAAGCCTAATTCATGATCACTCAAAATCTGACAAAATTTCTTGTCTCAACTTTAAATGGCCATAACTCCCAAACTAGACGACTTAGCGCGAAAATAAGCCTAAATCGTGATCACTCCAAGCCGAACAAAATTTTTTGTCTCAACTTTAAATGGCCATAACTCCCAAAATAGACGATTTAGCGCGAAAATAAGCCTTATTCGTGATCACTCCAAGCCGAACAAGTTTCTTGTCACAACTTTAAATGGCCATAACTCCCAAACTAGACGACCAAGCGCGAAAACAAGCCTAATTCGTGATCACTCAAAATCTGACAAAATTTTTTGTCTCCACTTTAAATGGCCATAACTCCCAAACCAGACGACTTAGCGCGAAAATAAGACTAATTCGTGATCACTCCAAACCGAACAAATTTTTTGTCTCAACTTTAAATGGCCATAACTCCCAAAATAGATGATTTAGCGCGAAAATAAGCCTTATTCGTGATCACTCCAAGCCGAACAAATTTCTTGTCACAACTTTAAATGGCCATAACTCCCAAACTAGACGACCAAGCGCGAAAACAAGCCTAATTCGTGATCACTCAAAATCTGACAAAATTTCTTGTCTCAACTTTAAATGGCCATAACTCCCAAACTAGACGACCTAGCGCGAAAATAAGACTAATTCGTGATCACTCCAAACCAAACAAATTTTTTGTCTCAACTTTAAATGGCCATAACTCCTAAACTAGACGACCTAGCGCGAAAATAAGCCTAATTCGTTATCACTCCAAATCTGTCAAAATTTTTTGTCACTACTTTAAATGGCCATAACTCCCAAAGTAGACGACCTAGCGCGAAAATAAACCAAATTCGTGATCACTCCAAACCGAACAAATTTTTTTGGCACAACTTTAAATGGCCATAACTCCCGAACTAGACGACCTAGCGCGAAAATAAGCCTAATTCGTGATCACTCCAAACCGAACAAATTTTTTTGGCACAACTTTAAATGGCCATAACTTCCAAACTAGACGACCAAGCGCAAAAATAAGCCTAAATCGTGATCACTCCAAACCAAACAAATTTTGTGTCTCAACTTTAAATGGCCATAACTCCCAAAATAGACGACTTAGCGCGAAAATAAGCCTAATTCGTGATCACTCCAAACCGAACAAATTTTTTGTCACAACTTTAAATGGCCATAACACCCAAACTAGACGACCTAGCGCGAAAATAAGCCTAAATCGTGATCGCTCCAAGCCGAAAAAATTTTTTGTCGCAACTTTAAATGGCCATAACTCCCAAACTATACGACCTAGCGCAAAAATAAGCCTAAATCGTGATCACTCCAAACCAAACAAATTTTGTGTCTCAACTTTAAATGGCCATAACTCCCAAAATAGACGACTTAGCGCGAAAATAAGCCTAATTCGTTGTCACTCCAAACCGAACAAATTTTTTGTCACAACTTTAAATGGCCATAACTCCCAAAATAGACGACTTAGCGCGAAAATAAGCCTAAATCGTGATCACTCCAAACCGAACAAATTTTTTGTCACAACTTTAAATGGCCATAACTCCCAAACTAGACGACCTAGCGCGAAAATAAGCCTAAATCGTGATCGCTCCAAGCCGAAAAAATTTTTTGTCGCAACTTTAAATGGCCATAACTCCCAAACTATACGACCTAGCGCAAAAATAAGCCTAAATCGTGATCACTCCAAACCAAACAAATTTTGTGTCTCAACTTTAAATGGCCATAACTCCCAAAATAGACGACTTAGCGCGAAAATAAGCCTAATTCGTTGTCACTCCAAACCGAACAAATTTTTTGTCACAACTTTAAATGGCCATAACTTCCAAACTAGACGACCAAGCGCAAAAATAAGCCTAAATCGTGATCACTCCAAACCAAACAAATTTTGTGTCTCAACTTTACATGGCCATAACTCCCAAAATAGACGACTTAGCGCGAAAATAAGCCTAATTCGTGATCACTCCAAACCGAACAAATTTTTTGTCACAACTTTAAATGGCCATAACTCCCAAACTAGACGACCTAGCGCGAAAATAAGCCTAAATCGTGATCGCTCCAAGCCGAACAAATTTTTTGTCTCAACTTTAAATGGCCATAACTCCCAAAATAGACGACTTAGCGCGAAAATAAGCCTAATTCGTTGTCACTCCAAACCGAACAAATTTTTTGTCACAACTTTAAATGGCCATAACTCCCAAAATAGACGACTTAGCGCGAAAATAAGCCTAAATCGTGATCACTCCAAACCGAACAAATTTTTTGTCACAACTTTAAATGGCCATAACTCCCAAACTATACGACCTAGCGCGAAAATAAGCCTAATTCGTGATCACTCCAAATCTGGCAAAATTTTTTGTCACAACTTTAAATGGCCATAACTCCCAAACTAGACGACCTAGCGCGAAAATATGCCTAATTCGTGATCACTCCAAACCGAACAAATTTTTTGTCACAACTTTAAATGGCCATAACTTCCAAACTAGACGACCAAGCGCAAAAATAAGCCTAAATCGTGATCACTCCAAACCAAACAAATTTTTTGTCACAACTTTAAATGGCCATAACTCCCAAAATAGACGACTTAGCGCGAAAATAAGCCTAAATCGTGATCACTCCAAACCGAACAAATTTTTTGTCACAACTTTAAATGGCCATAACTCCCAAACTAGACGACTTAGCGCGAAAATAAGCCTAATTCGTGATCACTCCAAACCGAACAAATTTTTTGTCATAACTTTAAATAGCCATAACTCCCAAACTAGACGACCTAGCGCAAAAATAAGCCTAAATCGTGATCACTCCAAACCAAACAAATTTTTTGTCTCAACTTTAAATGGCCATAACTCCCAAAATAGACGACCTAGCGCGAAAATAAGCCTTATTCGTGATCACTCCAAATCTAGCAAAATTTTTTGTCACAACTTTAAATGGCCATATCTCCCAAACTAGACGACCTAGCGCAAAAATATGCCTAAATCGTGATCACTCCAAATCTGGCAAAATTTTTGTCTCAACTTTAAATGGCCATAACTCCCAAAATAGACGACCTAGCGCGAAAATAAGCCTAATTCGTGATCACTCAAAATCTGACAAAATTTTTTGTCTCAACTTTAAATGGCCATAACTCCCAAACTAGACGACTTAGCGCGAAAATAAGCCTAATTCATGATCACTCAAAATCTGACAAAATTTCTTGTCTCAACTTTAAATGGCCATAACTCCCAAACTAGACGACTTAGCGCGAAAATAAACCTAAATCGTGATCACTCCAAGCCGAACAAATTTTTTGTCTCATCTTTAAATGGCCATAACTGCCAAACTAGACGACCAAGCGCGAAAACAAGCCTAATTCGTGATCACTCAAAATCTGACAAAATTTCTTGTCTCAACTTTAAATGGCCATAACTCCCAAACTAGACGACTTAGCGCAAAAATAAGCCTAAATCGTGATCACTCCAAGCCGAACAAATTTTTTGTCTAATCTTTAAATGGCCATAACTGCCAAACTAGACGACTTAGCGCGAAAATAAGCCTAATTCATGATCACTCAAAATCTGACAAAATTTCTTGTCTCAACTTTAAATGGCCATAACTCCCAAACCAGACGACTTAGCGCGAAAATAAGACTAACTCGTGATCACTCCAAACCGAACAAATTTTTTGTCTCAACTTTAAATGGCCATAACTCCCAAAATAGACGATTTAGCGCAAAAATAAGCCTTATTCGTGATCACTCTAAGCCGAACAAATTTCTTGTCACAACTTTAAATGGCCATAACTCCCAAACTAGACGACCAAGCGCGAAAACAAGCCTAATTCGTGATCACTCAAAATCTGACAAAATTTCTTGTCTCAACTTTAAATGGCCATAACTCCCAAACCAGACGACTTAGCGCGAAAATAAGACTAACTCGTGATCACTCCAAACCGAACAAATTTTTTTGGCACAACTTTAAATGGTCATAACACCCAAACTAGACGACCTAGCGCGAAAATAAGCCTAATTCGTGATCACTCCAAATCTGGCAAAATTTTTTGTCACAACTTTAAATGGCCATAACTCCCAAACTAGACGACCTAGCGCGAAAATAAGCCTAATTCGTGATCACTCCAAACCGAACAAATTTTTTGTCACAACTTTAAATGGCCATAACTTCCAAACTAGACGACCAAGCGCAAAAATAAGCCTAAATCGTGATCACTCCAAACCAAACAAATTTTGTGTCTCAACTTTAAATGGCCATAACTCCCAAAATAGACGACTTAGCGCGAAAATAAGCCTAATTCGTGATCACTCCAAACCGAACAAATTTTTTTGGCACAACTTTAAATGGTCATAACACCCAAACTAGACGACCTAGCGCGAAAATAAGCCTAATTCGTGATCACTCCAAATCTGGCAAAATTTTTTGTCACAACTTTAAATGGCCATAACTCCCAAACTAGACGACCTAGCGCGAAAATAAGCCTAATTCGTGATCACTCCAAACCGAACAAATTTTTTGTCACAACTTTAAATGGCCATAACTTCCAAACTAGACGACCAAGCGCAAAAATAAGCCTAAATCGTGATCACTCCAAACCAAACAAATTTTGTGTCTCAACTTTAAATGGCCATAACTCCCAAAATAGACGACTTAGCGCGAAAATAAGCCTAATTCGTGATCACTCCAAACCGAACAAATTTTTTGTCACAACTTTAAATGGCCATAACTCCCAAACTAGACGACCTAGCGCGAAAATAAGCCTAAATCGTGATCGCTCCAAGCCGAACAAATTTTTTGTCTCAACTTTAAATGGCCATAACTCCCAAACTAGACGACCTAGCGCGAAAATAAGCCTAATTCATGATCACTCCAAATCTGGCAAAATTTTTTGTCTCAACTTTAAATGGCCATAACTCCCAAACTAGACGACCTAGCGCGAAAATAAGCCTTATTCGTGATCACTCCAAATCTAGCAAAATTTTTTGTCACAACTTTAAATGGCCATATCTCCCAAACTAGACGACCTAGCGCAAAAATATGCCTAAATCGTGATCACTCCAAATCTGGCAAAATTTTTTGTCACAACTTTAAATGGCCATAACTCCCAAACTAGACGACCTAGCGCGAAAATAAGCCAAATTCGTGATCACTCCAAACCGAACAAATTTTTTTGCCACAACTTTAAATGGCCATAATTCCCAAACTAGACGACCTAGCGCGAAAATAAGCCTAATTCGTGATCACTCCAAACCGAACAAATTTTTTTGGCACAACTTTAAATGGCCATAACTCCCAAACTAGACGACCTAGCGCGAAAATAAGCCTAATTCGTGATCACTCCAAACCGAACAAATTTCTTGTCTCATCTTTAAATGGCCATAACTGCCAAACTAGACGACCAAGCGCAAAAATAAGCCTAATTCGTGATCACTCCAAACCGAACAAATTTTGTGTCTCAACTTTAAATGGCCATAACTCCCAAACTAGACGAATTAGCGCAAAAATAAGCCTAATTCGTGATCACTCCAAACCGAACAAATTTCTGGTCACAACTTTAAATGGCCATAACTCCCAAAATAGACGACTTAGCGCGAAAATAAGCCTAATTCGTGATCACTCCAAACCGAACGAATTTTTTGTCACAAATTTAAATGGCCATAACTCCCAAACTAGACGACTTAGCGCGAAAATAAGCCTAATTCGTGATCACTCCAAACCAAACAAATTTCTTGTCACAACTTTAAATGGCCATAACTCCCAAAATAGACGACTTAGCGCGAAAATAAGCCTAATTCGTGATCACTCCAAACCGAACAAATTTTTTGTCTCAACTTTAAATGGCCATAACTCCCAAACTAGACGACCTAGCGCGAAAATAAGCCTAATCCGTGATCACTCCAAACCAAACAAATTTTGTGTCTCAACTTTAAATGGCCATAACTCCCAAAATAGACGACTTAGCGCAAAAATAAGCCTATTTCGTGATCACTCCAAATCTGGCAAAAAATTTTGTCATAACTTTAAATGGCCATAACTCCTAAACTAGACGACTTAGCGCGAAAATAAGCCTAATTCGTGATCACTCCAAACCGAACGAATTTTTTGTCTCAACTTTAAATGGCCACAACTCCCAAACTAGACGACTTAGCGCGAAAATAAGCCTAGTTCGTGATCACTCCAAAATAGACGACTTAGCGCGAAAATAAGCCTAATTCGTGATCACTCCAAACCGAACGAATTTTTTGTTTCAACTATAAATGGCCATAACTCCCAAAATAGACGACTTAGCGCGAAAATAAGCCTAATTCGTGATCACTCCAAATCTGGCAAAATTTTTTGTCACAACTTTAAATGGCCATAACTCCCAAACTATACGACCTAGCGCAAAAATAAGCCTAAATCGTGATCACTCCAAACCAAACAAATTTTGTGTCTCAACTTTAAATGGCCATAACTCCCAAAATAGACGACCTAGCGCGAAAATAAGCCTAATTCGTGATCACTCAAAATCTGACAAAATTTTTTGTCTCAACTTTAAATGGCCATAACTCCCAAACTAGACGACTTAGCGCGAAAATAAGCCTAATTCGTGATCACTCCAAACCGAACAAATTTTTTGTCATAACTTTAAATAGCCATAACTCCCAAACTAGACGACCTAGCGCAAAAATAAGCCTAAATCGTGATCACTCAAAACCAAACAAATTTTTTGTCTCAACTTTAAATGGCCATAACTCCCAAAATAGACGACCTAGCGCGAAAATAAGCCTAATTCGTGATCACTCAAAATCTGACAAAATTTTTTGTCTCAACTTTAAATGGCCATAACTCCCAAACTAGACGACTTAGCGCGAAAATAAGCCTAATTCATGATCACTCAAAATCTGACAAAATTTCTTGTCTCAACTTTAAATGGCCATAACTCCCAAACTAGACGACTTAGCGCGAAAATAAGCCTAAATCGTGATCACTCCAAGCCGAGCAAATTTTTTGTCTCATCTTTAAATGGCCATAACTGCCAAACTAGACGACCAAGCGCGAAAACAAGCCTAATTCGTGATCACTCAAAATCTGACAAAATTTTTTGTCTCAACTTTACATGGCCATAACTCCCAAACCAGACGACTTAGCGCGAAAATAAGACTAACTCGTGATCACTCCAAACCGAACAAATTTTTTGTCTCAACTTTAAATGGCCATAACTCCCAAAATAGACGATTTAGCGCAAAAATAAGCCTTATTCGTGATCACTCTAAGCCGAACAAATTTCTTGTCACAACTTTAAATGGCCATAACTCCCAAACTAGACGACCAAGCGCGAAAACAAGCCTAATTCGTGATCACTCAAAATCTGACAAAATTTCTTGTCTCAACTTTAAATGGCCATAACTCCCAAACTAGACGACCTAGCGCGAAATTAAGACTAATTCGTGATCACTCCAAACCAAACAAATTTTTTGTCTCAACTTTAAATGGCCATAACTCCTAAACTAGACGACCTAGCGCGAAAATAAGCCTAATTCGTTATCACTCCAAATCTGTCAAAATTTTTTGTCACAACTTTAAATGGCCATAACTCCCAAACTAGACGACCTAGCGCGAAAATAAGCCAAATTCGTGATCACTCCAAACCGAACAAATTTTTTGGCACAACTTTAAATGGCCATAACTCCCAAACTAGACGACCTAGCGCGAAAATAAGCCTAATTCGTGATCACTCCAAACCGAACAAATTTTTTTGGCACTAAATGGCCATAACTTCCAAACTAGACGACCAAGCGCAAAAATAAGCCTAAATCGTGATCACTCCAAACCAAACAAATTTTGTGTCTCAACTTTAAATGGCCATAACTCCCAAAATAGACGACTTAGCGCGAAAATAAGCCTAATTCGTGATCACTCCAAACCGAACAAATTTTTTGTCTCAACTTTAAATGGCCATAACTCCCAAAATAGACGACCTAGCGCGAAAATAAGCCTAATTCGTGATCACTCAAAATCTGACAAAATTTTTTGTCTCAACTTTAAATGGCCATAACTCCCAAACTAGACGACTTAGCGCGAAAATAAGCCTAATTCATGATCACTCAAAATCTGACAAAATTTCTTGTCTCAACTTTAAATGGCCATAACTCCCAAACTAGACGACTTAGCGCGAAAATAAGCCTAAATCGTGATCACTCCAAGCCGAGCAAATTTTTTGTCTCATCTTTAAATGGCCATAACTGCCAAACTAGACGACCAAGCGCGAAAACAAGCCTAATTCGTGATCACTCAAAATCTGACAAAATTTTTTGTCTCAACTTTACATGGCCATAACTCCCAAACCAGACGACTTAGCGCGAAAATAAGACTAACTCGTGATCACTCCAAACCGAACAAATTTTTTGTCTCAACTTTAAATGGCCATAACTCCCAAAATAGACGATTTAGCGCAAAAATAAGCCTTATTCGTGATCACTCTAAGCCGAACAAATTTCTTGTCACAACTTTAAATGGCCATAACTCCCAAACTAGACGACCAAGCGCGAAAACAAGCCTAATTCGTGATCACTCAAAATCTGACAAAATTTCTTGTCTCAACTTTAAATGGCCATAACTCCCAAACTAGACGACCTAGCGCGAAATTAAGACTAATTCGTGATCACTCCAAACCAAACAAATTTTTTGTCTCAACTTTAAATGGCCATAACTCCTAAACTAGACGACCTAGCGCGAAAATAAGCCTAATTCGTTATCACTCCAAATCTGTCAAAATTTTTTGTCACAACTTTAAATGGCCATAACTCCCAAACTAGACGACCTAGCGCGAAAATAAGCCAAATTCGTGATCACTCCAAACCGAACAAATTTTTTTGGCACAACTTTAAATGGCCATAACTCCCAAACTAGACGACCTAGCGCGAAAATAAGCCTAATTCGTGATCACTCCAAACCGAACAAATTTTTTTGGCACTAAATGGCCATAACTTCCAAACTAGACGACCAAGCGCAAAAATAAGCCTAAATCGTGATCACTCCAAACCAAACAAATTTTGTGTCTCAACTTTAAATGGCCATAACTCCCAAAATAGACGACTTAGCGCGAAAATAAGCCTAATTCGTGATCACTCCAAACCGAACAAATTTCTTGTCACAACTTTAAATGGCCATAACTCCCAAACTAGACGACCTAGCGCGAAAATAAGCCTAAATCGTGATCGCTCCAAGCCGAAAAAATTTTTGTCTCAACTTTAAATGGCCATAACTCCCAAACTAGACGACCTAGCGCGAAAATAAGCCTAATTCATGATCACTCCAAATCTGGCAAAATTTTTTGTCTCAACTTTAAATGGCCATAACTCCCAAACTAGACGACCTAGCGCGAAAATAAGCCCTATTCGTGATCACTCCAAATCTAGCAAAATTTTTTGTCACAACTTTAAATGGCCATATCTCCCAAACTAGACGACCTAGCGCAAAAATATGCCTAAATCGTGATCACTCCAAGCCAAACAAATTTTGTGTCTCAACTTTAAATGGCCATAACTCCCAAAATAGACGACTTAGCGCGAAAATAAGCCTAATTCGTGATTACTTCGAACCGAACAAATTTTTTGTCACAACTTTAAATGGCCATAACTCCCAAACTAGACGACCTAGCCCAAAAATAAGCCTAAATCGTGATCACTCCAAACGAAACAAATTTTTTGTCTCAACTTTAAATGGCCATATCTCCCAAACTATACGACTTAGCGCGAAAATAAGCCTAATTCGTGATCACTCCAAATCTGGCAAAATTTTTTGTCATAACTTTAAATGGCCATAACTCCTAAACTAGACGACATAGCGCGAAAATAAGCCTATTTCGTGATCACTCCAAATCTGGCAAAATTTTTTGTCATAACTTTAAATGGCCATAACTCCTAAACTAGACGACATAGCGCGAAAATAAGCCTAATTCGTGATCACTCCAAACCGAACGAATTTTTTGTTTCAACTATAAATGGCCATAACTCCCAAAATAGACGACTTAGCGCGAAAATAAGCCTAATTCGTGATCACTCCAAATCTGGCAAAATTTTTTGTCACAACTTTAAATGGCCATAATTCCCAAACTAGACGACCTAGCGCGAAAATAAGCCTAATTCGTGATCACTCCAAACCGAACAAATTTTTTTGGCACAACTTTAAATGGCCATAACTCCCAAACTAGACGACCTAGCGCGAAAATAAGCCTAATTCGTGATCACTCCAAACCGAACAAATTTCTTGTCTCATCTTTAAATGGCCATAACTGCCAAACTAGACGACCAAGCGCAAAAATAAGCCTAATTCGTGATCACTCCAAACCGAACAAATTTTGTGCCTCAACTTTAAATGGCCATAACTCCCAAACTAGACGAATTATCGCAAAAATAAGCCTAATTCGTGATCACTCCAAACCGAACAAATTTCTTGTCACAACTTTAAATGGCCATAACTCCCAAAATAGACGACTTAGCGCGAAAATAAGCCTAATTCGTGATCACTCCAAACCGAAGAAATTTTTTGTCTCAACTTTAAATGGCCATAACTCCCAAACTAGACGACCTAGCGCGAAAATAAGCCTAATTCGTGATCACTCCAAACCGAACAAATTTCTTGTCTCATCTTTAAATGGCCATGACTCCCAAACTAGACGACCTAGCGCGAAAATAAGCCTAATTCGTGATCACTCCAAACCGAACAAATTTTTTGTCACAACTTTAAATGGCCATAACTCCCAAACTAGACGACCTAGCGCGAAAATAAGCCTAAATCGTAAACACTCCAAGCCGAACAAATTTTTTGTCTCAACTTTAAATGGCCATAACTCCCAAACTAGACGACCTAGCGCGAAAATAAGCCTAATTCGTGATCACTCCAAACCGAACGAATTTTTTGTCACAAATTTAAATGGCCATAACTCCCAAACTAGACGACTTAGCGCGAAAATAAGCCTAATTCGTGATCACTCCAAGCCGAACAAATTTTTTGTCTCAACTTTAAATAGCCATAACTCCCAAACTAGACGACTTAGCGCGAAAATAAGCCAAATTCGTGATCACTCAAAATCTGCCAAAATTTCTTGTCTCAACTTTAAATGGCCATAACTCCCAAACTAGACGACCTAGCGCGAAAATAAGCCAAATTCGTGATCACTCAAAATCTGCCAAAATTTCTTGTCTCAACTTTAAATGGCCATAACTCCCAAACTAGACGACCTAGCGCGAAAATAAGCCTTATTCGTGATCACTCCAAATCTAGCAAAATTTTTTGTCACAACTTTAAATGGCCATATCTCCCAAACTAGACGACCTAGCGCAAAAATATGCCTAAATCGTGATCACTCCAAATCTGGCAAAATTTTTTGTCACAACTTTAAATGGCCATAACTCCCAAACTAGACGACCTAGCGCGAAAATAAGCCAAATTCGTGATCACTCCAAACCGAACAAATTTTTTTGCCACAACTTTAAATGGCCATAATTCCCAAACTAGACGACCTAGCGCGAAAATAAGCCTAATTCGTGATCACTCCAAACCGAACAAATTTTTTTGGCACAACTTTAAATGGCCATAACTCCCAAACTAGACGACCTAGCGCGAAAATAAGCCTAATTCGTGATCACTCCAAACCGAACAAATTTCTTGTCTCATCTTTAAATGGCCATAACTGCCAAACTAGACGACCAAGCGCAAAAATAAGCCTAATTCGTGATCACTCCAAACCGAACAAATTTTGTGTCTCAACTTTAAATGGCCATAACTCCCAAACTAGACGAATTAGCGCAAAAATAAGCCTAATTCGTGATCACTCCAAACCGAACAAATTTCTGGTCACAACTTTAAATGGCCATAACTCCCAAAATAGACGACTTAGCGCGAAAATAAGCCTAATTCGTGATCACTCCAAACCGAACGAATTTTTTGTCACAAATTTAAATGGCCATAACTCCCAAACTAGACGACTTAGCGCGAAAATAAGCCTAATTCGTGATCACTCCAAACCAAACAAATTTCTTGTCACAACTTTAAATGGCCATAACTCCCAAAATAGACGACTTAGCGCGAAAATAAGCCTAATTCGTGATCACTCCAAACCGAACAAATTTTTTGTCTCAACTTTAAATGGCCATAACTCCCAAACTAGACGACCTAGCGCGAAAATAAGCCTAATCCGTGATCACTCCAAACCAAACAAATTTTGTGTCTCAACTTTAAATGGCCATAACTCCCAAAATAGACGACTTAGCGCAAAAATAAGCCTATTTCGTGATCACTCCAAATCTGGCAAAAAATTTTGTCATAACTTTAAATGGCCATAACTCCTAAACTAGACGACTTAGCGCGAAAATAAGCCTAATTCGTGATCACTCCAAACCGAACGAATTTTTTGTCTCAACTTTAAATGGCCACAACTCCCAAACTAGACGACTTAGCGCGAAAATAAGCCTAATTCGTGATCACTCCAAACCGAACGAATTTTTTGTTTCAACTATAAATGGCCATAACTCCCAAAATAGACGACTTAGCGCGAAAATAAGCCTAATTCGTGATCACTCCAAATCTGGCAAAATTTTTTGTCACAATTTTAAATGGCCATAACTCCCAAACTAGACGACCTAGCGCGAAAATAAGCCAAATTCGTGATCACTCCAAACCGAACAAATTTTTTTGGCACAACTTTAAATGGCCATAACTCCCAAACTAGACGACCTAGCGCGAAAATAAGCCTAGTTCGTGATCACTCCAAACCGAACAAATTTTTTTGGCACAACTTTAAATGGCCATAACTCCCAAACTAGACGACCTAGCGCGAAAATAAGCCTAATTCGTGATCACTCCAAACCGAACAAATTTTTTTGGCACAACTTTAAATGGCCATAACTCCCAAACTAGACGACCTAGCGCGAAAATAAGCCTAATTCGTGATCACTCCAAACCGAACAAATTTCTTGTCTCATCTTTAAATGGCCATAACTGCCAAACTAGACGACCAAGCGCAAAAATAAGCCTAATTCGTGATCACTCCAAATCTGGCAAAATTTTTTGTCACAACTTTAAATGGCCATAACTCCCAAACTATACGACCTAGCGCAAAAATAAGCCTAAATCGTGATCACTCCAAACCAAACAAATTTTGTGTCTCAACTTTAAATGGCCATAACTCCCAAAATAGACGACCTAGCGCGAAAATAAGCCTAATTCGTGATCACTCAAAATCTGACAAAATTTTTTGTCTCAACTTTAAATGGCCATAACTCCCAAACTAGACGACTTAGCGCGAAAATAAGCCTAATTCGTGATCACTCCAAACCGAACAAATTTTTTGTCATAACTTTAAATAGCCATAACTCCCAAACTAGACGACCTAGCGCAAAAATAAGCCTAAATCGTGATCACTCAAAACCAAACAAATTTTTTGTCTCAACTTTAAATGGCCATAACTCCCAAAATAGACGACCTAGCGCGAAAATAAGCCTAATTCGTGATCACTCAAAATCTGACAAAATTTTTTGTCTCAACTTTAAATGGCCATAACTCCCAAACTAGACGACTTAGCGCGAAAATAAGCCTAATTCATGATCACTCAAAATCTGACAAAATTTCTTGTCTCAACTTTAAATGGCCATAACTCCCAAACTAGACGACTTAGCGCGAAAATAAGCCTAAATCGTGATCACTCCAAGCCGAGCAAATTTTTTGTCTCATCTTTAAATGGCCATAACTGCCAAACTAGACGACCAAGCGCGAAAACAAGCCTAATTCGTGATCACTCAAAATCTGACAAAATTTTTTGTCTCAACTTTACATGGCCATAACTCCCAAACCAGACGACTTAGCGCGAAAATAAGACTAACTCGTGATCACTCCAAACCGAACAAATTTTTTGTCTCAACTTTAAATGGCCATAACTCCCAAAATAGACGATTTAGCGCAAAAATAAGCCTTATTCGTGATCACTCTAAGCCGAACAAATTTCTTGTCACAACTTTAAATGGCCATAACTCCCAAACTAGACGACCAAGCGCGAAAACAAGCCTAATTCGTGATCACTCAAAATCTGACAAAATTTCTTGTCTCAACTTTAAATGGCCATAACTCCCAAACTAGACGACCTAGCGCGAAATTAAGACTAATTCGTGATCACTCCAAACCAAACAAATTTTTTGTCTCAACTTTAAATGGCCATAACTCCTAAACTAGACGACCTAGCGCGAAAATAAGCCTAATTCGTTATCACTCCAAATCTGTCAAAATTTTTTGTCACAACTTTAAATGGCCATAACTCCCAAACTAGACGACCTAGCGCGAAAATAAGCCAAATTCGTGATCACTCCAAACCGAACAAATTTTTTTGGCACAACTTTAAATGGCCATAACTCCCAAACTAGACGACCTAGCGCGAAAATAAGCCTAATTCGTGATCACTCCAAACCGAACAAATTTTTTTGGCACTAAATGGCCATAACTTCCAAACTAGACGACCAAGCGCAAAAATAAGCCTAAATCGTGATCACTCCAAACCAAACAAATTTTGTGTCTCAACTTTAAATGGCCATAACTCCCAAAATAGACGACTTAGCGCGAAAATAAGCCTAATTCGTGATCACTCCAAACCGAACAAATTTTTTGTCACAACTTTAAATGGCCATAACTCCCAAACTAGACGACCTAGCGCGAAAATAAGCCTAAATCGTGATCGCTCCAAGCCGTAAAAATTTTTTGTCTCAACTTTAAATGGCCATAACTCCCAAACTAGACGACCTAGCGCGAAAATAAGCCTAATTCATGATCACTCCAAATCTGGCAAAATTTTTTGTCTCAACTTTAAATGGCCATAACTCCCAAACTAGACGACCTAGCGCGAAAATAAGCCCTATTCGTGATCACTCCAAATCTAGCAAAATTTTTTGTCACAACTTTAAATGGCCATATCTCCCAAACTAGACGACCTAGCGCAAAAATATGCCTAAATCGTGATCACTCCAAGCCAAACAAATTTTGTGTCTCAACTTTAAATGGCCATAACTCCCAAAATAGACGACTTAGCGCGAAAATAAGCCTAATTCGTGATTACTTCGAACCGAACAAATTTTTTGTCACAACTTTAAATGGCCATAACTCCCAAACTAGACGACCTAGCCCAAAAATAAGCCTAAATCGTGATCACTCCAAACGAAACAAATTTTTTGTCTCAACTTTAAATGGCCATATCTCCCAAACTATACGACTTAGCGCGAAAATAAGCCTAATTCGTGATCACTCCAAATCTGGCAAAATTTTTTGTCATAACTTTAAATGGCCATAACTCCTAAACTAGACGACATAGCGCGAAAATAAGCCTATTTCGTGATCACTCCAAATCTGGCAAAATTTTTTGTCATAACTTTAAATGGCCATATCTCCTAAACTAGACGACATAGCGCGAAAATAAGCCTAATTCGTGATCACTCCAAACCGAACGAATTTTTTGTTTCAACTAACTATAAATGGCCATAACTCCCAAAATAGACGACTTAGCGCGAAAACAAGCCTAATTCGTGATCACTCCAAATCTGGCAAAATTTTTTGTCACAACTTTAAATGGCCATAATTCCCAAACTAGACGACCTAGCGCGAAAATAAGCCTAATTCGTGATCACTCCAAACCGAACAAATTTTTTTGGCACAACTTTAAATGGCCATAACTCCCAAACTAGACGACCTAGCTTGAAAATAAGCCTAATTCGTGATCACTCCAAACCGAACAAATTTCTTGTCTCATCTTTAAATGGCCATAACTGCCAAACTAGACGACCAAGCGCAAAAATAAGCCTAATTCGTGATCACTCCAAACCGAACAAATTTTGTGCCTCAACTTTAAATGGCCATAACTCCCAAACTAGACGAATTATCGCAAAAATAAGCCTAATTCGTGATCACTCCAAACCGAACAAATTTCTTGTCACAACTTTAAATGGCCATAACTCCCAAAATAGACGACTTAGCGCGAAAATAAGCCTAATTCGTGATCACTCCAAACCGAAGAAATTTTTTGTCTCAACTTTAAATGGCCATAACTCCCAAACTAGACGACCTAGCGCGAAAATAAGCCTAATTCGTGATCACTCCAAACCGAACAAATTTCTTGTCTCATCTTTAAATGGCCATGACTCCCAAACTAGACGACCTAGCGCGAAAATAAGCCTAATTCGTGATCACTCCAAACCGAACAAATTTTTTGTCACAACTTTAAATGGCCATAACTCCCAAACTAGACGACCTAGCGCGAAAATAAGCCTAAATCGTAAACACTCCAAGCCGAACAAATTTTTTGTCTCAACTTTAAATGGCCATAACTCCCAAACTAGACGACCTAGCGCGAAAATAAGCCTAATTCGTGATCACTCCAAACCGAACGAATTTTTTGTCACAAATTTAAATGGCCATAACTCCCAAACTAGACGACTTAGCGCGAAAATAAGCCTAATTCGTGATCACTCCAAGCCGAACAAATTTTTTGTCTCAACTTTAAATAGCCATAACTCCCAAACTAGACGACTTAGCGCGAAAATAAGCCAAATTCGTGATCACTCAAAATCTGCCAAAATTTCTTGTCTCAACTTTAAATGGCCATAACTCCCAAACTAGACGATGTAGGGCGAAAATAAGCCTAATTCGTGATCACTAGAAACCGAACAAATTTTTTGTCACAACTTTAAATGGCCAAAACTCCCAAACTAGACGACCTAGCGCGAAAATAAGCCTAATTCGTGATCACTCCAAATCTGGCAAAATTTTTTGTCACAATTTTAAATGGCCATAACTCCCAAACTAGACGACCTAGCGCGAAAATAAGCCAAATTCGTGATCACTCCAAACCGAACAAATTTTTTTGGCACAACTTTAAATGGCCATAACTCCCAAACTAGACGACCTAGCGCGAAAATAAGCCTAGTTCGTGATCACTCCAAACCGAACAAATTTTTTTGGCACAACTTTAAATGGCCATAACTCCCAAACTAGACGACCTAGCGCGAAAATAAGCCTAATTCGTGATCACTCCAAACCGAACAAATTTCTTGTCTCATCTTTAAATGGCCATAACTGCCAAACTAGACGACCAAGCGCAAAAATAAGCCTAATTCGTGATCACTCCAAACCGAACAAATTTCTTGTCACAACTTTAAATGGCCATAACTCCCAAAATAGACGACTTAGCGCGAAAATAAGCCTAATTCGTGATCACTCCAAATCTGGCAAAATTTTTTGTCACAACTTTAAATGGCCATAACTCCCAAACTATACGACCTAGCGCAAAAATAAGCCTAAATCGTGATCACTCCAAACCAAACAAATTTTGTGTCTCAACTTTAAATGGCCATAACTCCCAAAATAGACGACCTAGCGCGAAAATAAGCCTAATTCGTGATCACTCAAAATCTGACAAAATTTTTTGTCTCAACTTTAAATGGCCATAACTCCCAAACTAGACGACTTAGCGCGAAAATAAGCCTAATTCGTGATCACTCCAAACCGAACAAATTTTTTGTCATAACTTTAAATATCCATAACTCCCAAACTAGACGACCTAGCGCAAAAATAAGCCTAAATCGTGATCACTCCAAACCAAACAAATTTTTTGTCTCAACTTTAAATGGCCATAACTCCCAAAATAGACGACCTAGCGCGAAAATAAGCCTAATTCGTGATCACTCAAAATCTGACAAAATTTTTTGTCTCAACTTTAAATGGCCATAACTCCCAAACTAGACGACTTAGCGCGAAAATAAGCCTAATTCATGATCACTCAAAATCTGACAAAATTTCTTGTCTCAACTTTAAATGGCCATAACTCCCAAACTAGACGACTTAGCGCGAAAATAAGCCTAAATCGTGATCACTCCAAGCCGAACAAATTTTTTGTCTCATCTTTAAATGGCCATAACTGCCAAACTAGACGACCAAGCGCGAAAACAAGCCTAATTCGTGATCACTCAAAATCTGACAAAATTTTTTGTCTCAACTTTACATGGCCATAACTCCCAAACCAGACGACTTAGCGCGAAAATAAGACTAACTCGTGATCACTCCAAACCGAACAAATTTTTTGTCTCAACTTTAAATGGCCATAACTCCCAAAATAGACGATTTAGCGCAAAAATAAGCCTTATTCGTGATCACTCTAAGCCGAACAAATTTCTTGTCACAACTTTAAATGGCCATAACTCCCAAACTAGACGACCAAGCGCGAAAACAAGCCTAATTCGTGATCACTCAAAATCTGACAAAATTTCTTGTCTCAACTTTAAATGGCCATAACTCCCAAACTAGACGACCTAGCGCGAAAATAAGACTAATTCGTGATCACTCCAAACCAAACAAATTTTTTGTCTCAACTTTAAATGGCCATAACTCCTAAACTAGACGACCTAGCGCGAAAATAAGCCTAAATCGTGATCACTCCAAACCAAACAAATTTTGTGTCTCAACTTTAAATGGCCATAACTCCCAAAATAGACGACTTAGCGCGAAAATAAGCCTAATTCGTTGAACAAATTTTTTGTCACAACTTTAAATGGCCATAACTCCCAAAATAGACGACTTAGCGCGAAAATAAGCCTAAATCGTGATCACTCCAAACCGAACAAATTTTTTGTCACAACTTTAAATGGCCATAACTCCCAAACTATACGACCTAGCGCAAAAATAAGCCTAAATCGTGATCACTCCAAACCAAACAAATTTTGTGTCTCAACTTTAAATGGCCATAACTCCCAAAATAGACGACCTAGCGCGAAAATAAGCCTAATTCGTGATCACTCAAAATCTGACAAAATTTTTTGTCTCAACTTTAAATGGCCATAACTCCCAAACTAGACGACTTAGCGCGAAAATAAGCCTAATTCGTGATCACTCCAAACCGAACAAATTTTTTGTCATAACTTTAAATAGCCATAACTCCCAAACTAGACGACCTAGCGCAAAAATAAGCCTAAATCGTGATCACTCCAAACCAAACAAATTTTTTGTCTCAACTTTAAATGGCCATAACTCCCAAACTAGACGACTTAGCGCGAAAATAAGCCTAATTCATGATCACTCAAAATCTGACAAAATTTCTTGTCTCAACTTTAAATGGCCATAACTCCCAAACTAGACGACTTAGCGCGAAAATAAGCCTAAATCGTGATCACTCCAAGCCGAACAAATTTTTTGTCTCATCTTTAAATGGCCATAACTGCCAAACTAGACGACCAAGCGCGAAAACAAGCCTAATTCGTGATCACTCAAAATCTGACAAAATTTCTTGTCTCAACTTTAAATGGCCATAACTCCCAAACTAGACGACTTAGCGCAAAAATAAGCCTAAATCGTGATCATTCCAAGCCGAACAAATTTTTTGTCTAATCTTTAAATGGCCATAACTGCCAAACTAGACGACTTAGCGCGAAAATAAGCCTAATTCATGATCACTCAAAATCTGACAAAATTTCTTGTCTCAACTTTAAATGGCCATAACTCCCAAACCAGACGACTTAGCGCGAAAATAAGACTAACTCGTGATCACTCCAAACCGAACAAATTTTTTGTCTCAACTTTAAATGGCCATAACTCCCAAAATAGACGATTTAGCGCAAAAATAAGCCTTATTCGTGATCACTCTAAGCCGAACAAATTTCTTGTCACAACTTTAAATGGCCATAACTCCCAAACTAGACGACCAAGCGCGAAAACAAGCCTAATTCGTGATCACTCAAAATCTGACAAAATTTCTTGTCTCAACTTTAAATGGCCATAACTCCCAAACTAGGCGACCTAGCGCGAAAATAAGACTAATTCGTGATCACTCCAAACCAAACAATTTTTTTGTCTCAACTTTAAATGGCCATAACTCCTAAACTAGACGACCTAGCGCGAAAATAAGCCTAATTCGTTATCACTCCAAATCTGTCAAAATTTTTTGGCACAACTTTAAATGGCCATAACTCCCAAACTAGACGACCTAGCGCGAAAATAAGCCTAACTCGTGATCACTCCAAACCGAACAAATTTTTTTGGCACAACTTTAAATGGTCATAACACCCAAACTAGACGACCTAGCGCGAAAATAAGCCTAATTCGTGATCACTCCAAATCTGGCAAAATTTTTTGTCACAACTTTAAATGGCCATAACTCCCAAACTAGACGACCTAGCGCGAAAATAAGCCTAATTCGTGATCACTCCAAACCGAACAAATTTTTTGTCACAACTTTAAATGGCCATAACTTCCAAACTAGACGACCAAGTGCAAAAATAAGCCTAAATCGTGATCACTCCAAACCAAACAAATTTTGTGTCTCAACTTTAAATGGCCATAACTCCCAAAATAGACGACTTAGCGCGAAAATAAGCCTAATTCGTGATCACTCCAAACCGAACAAATTTTTTTGGCACAACTTTAAATGGTCATAACACCCAAACTAGACGACCTAGCGCGAAAATAAGCCTAATTCGTGATCACTCCAAATCTGGCAAAATTTTTTGTCACAACTTTAAATGGCCATAACTCCCAAACTAGACGACCTAGCGCGAAAATAAGCCTAATTCGTGATCACTCCAAACCGAACAAATTTTTTGTCACAACTTTAAATGGCCATAACTTCCAAACTAGACGACCAAGCGCAAAAATAAGCCTAAATCGTGATCACTCCAAACCAAACAAATTTTGTGTCTCAACTTTAAATGGCCATAACTCCCAAAATAGACGACTTAGCGCGAAAATAAGCCTAATTCGTGATCACTCCAAACCGAACAAATTTTTTGTCACAACTTTAAATGGCCATAACTCCCAAACTAGACGACCTAGCGCGAAAATAAGCCTAAATCGTGATCGCTCCAAGCCGAACAAATTTTTTGTCTCAACTTTAAATGGCCATAACTCCCAAACTAGACGACCTAGCGCGAAAATAAGCCTAATTCATGATCACTCCAAATCTGGCAAAATTTTTTGTCTCAACTTTAAATGGCCATAACTCCCAAACTAGACGACCTAGCGCGAAAATAAGCCTTATTCGTGATCACTCCAAATCTAGCAAAATTTTTTGTCACAACTTTAAATGGCCATATCTCCCAAACTAGACGACCTAGCGCAAAAATATGCCTAAATCGTGATCACTCCAAATCTGGCAAAATTTTTTGTCACAACTTTAAATGGCCATAACTCCCAAACTAGACGACCTAGCGCGAAAATAAGCCAAATTCGTGATCACTCCAAACCGAACAAATTTTTTTGCCACAACTTTAAATGGCCATAATTCCCAAACTAGACGACCTAGCGCGAAAATAAGCCTAATTCGTGATCACTCCAAACCGAACAAATTTTTTTGGCACAACTTTAAATGGCCATAACTCCCAAACTAGACGACCTAGCGCGAAAATAAGCCTAATTCGTGATCACTCCAAACCGAACAAATTTCTTGTCTCATCTTTAAATGGCCATAACTGCCAAACTAGACGACCAAGCGCAAAAATAAGCCTAATTCGTGATCACTCCAAACCGAACAAATTTTGTGTCTCAACTTTAAATGGCCATAACTCCCAAACTAGACGAATTAGCGCAAAAATAAGCCTAATTCGTGATCACTCCAAACCGAACAAATTTCTGGTCACAACTTTAAATGGCCATAACTCCCAAAATAGACGACTTAGCGCGAAAATAAGCCTAATTCGTGATCACTCCAAACCGAACGAATTTTTTGTCACAAATTTAAATGGCCATAACTCCCAAACTAGACGACTTAGCGCGAAAATAAGCCTAATTCGTGATCACTCCAAACCAAACAAATTTCTTGTCACAACTTTAAATGGCCATAACTCCCAAAATAGACGACTTAGCGCGAAAATAAGCCTAATTCGTGATCACTCCAAACCGAACAAATTTTTTGTCTCAACTTTAAATGGCCATAACTCCCAAACTAGACGACCTAGCGCGAAAATAAGCCTAATCCGTGATCACTCCAAACCAAACAAATTTTGTGTCTCAACTTTAAATGGCCATAACTCCCAAAATAGACGACTTAGCGCAAAAATAAGCCTATTTCGTGATCACTCCAAATCTGGCAAAAAATTTTGTCATAACTTTAAATGGCCATAACTCCTAAACTAGACGACTTAGCGCGAAAATAAGCCTAATTCGTGATCACTCCAAACCGAACGAATTTTTTGTCTCAACTTTAAATGGCCACAACTCCCAAACTAGACGACTTAGCGCGAAAATAAGCCTAGTTCGTGATCACTCCAAAATAGACGACTTAGCGCGAAAATAAGCCTAATTCGTGATCACTCCAAACCGAACGAATTTTTTGTTTCAACTATAAATGGCCATAACTCCCAAAATAGACGACTTAGCGCGAAAATAAGCCTAATTCGTGATCACTCCAAATCTGGCAAAATTTTTTGTCACAATTTTAAATGGCCATAACTCCCAAACTAGACGACCTAGCGCGAAAATAAGCCAAATTCGTGATCACTCCAAACCGAACAAATTTTTTTGGCACAACTTTAAATGGCCATAACTCCCAAACTAGACGACCTAGCGCGAAAATAAGCCTAGTTCGTGATCACTCCAAACCGAACAAATTTTTTTGGCACAACTTTAAATGGCCATAACTCCCAAACTAGACGACCTAGCGCGAAAATAAGCCTAATTCGTGATCACTCCAAACCGAACAAATTTCTTGTCTCATCTTTAAATGGCCATAACTGCCAAACTAGACGACCAAGCGCAAAAATAAGCCTAATTCGTGATCACTCCAAACCGAACAAATTTCTTGTCACAACTTTAAATGGCCATAACTCCCAAAATAGACGACTTAGCGCGAAAATAAGCCTAATTCGTGATCACTCCAAATCTGGCAAAATTTTTTGTCACAACTTTAAATGGCCATAACTCCCAAACTATACGACCTAGCGCAAAAATAAGCCTAAATCGTGATCACTCCAAACCAAACAAATTTTGTGTCTCAACTTTAAATGGCCATAACTACCAAAATAGACGACCTAGCGCGAAAATAAGCCTAATTCGTGATCACTCAAAATCTGACAAAATTTTTTGTCTCAACTTTAAATGGCCATAACTCCCAAACTAGACGACTTAGCGCGAAAATAAGCCTAATTCGTGATCACTCCAAACCGAACAAATTTTTTGTCATAACTTTAAATAGCCATAACTCCCAAACTAGACGACCTAGCGCAAAAATAAGCCTAAATCGTGATCACTCAAAACCAAACAAATTTTTTGTCTCAACTTTAAATGGCCATAACTCCCAAAATAGACGACCTAGCGCGAAAATAAGCCTAATTCGTGATCACTCAAAATCTGACAAAATTTTTTGTCTCAACTTTAAATGGCCATAACTCCCAAACTAGACGACTTAGCGCGAAAATAAGCCTAATTCGTGATCACTCCAAACCGAACAAATTTTTTGTCATAACTTTAAATAGCCATAACTCCCAAACTAGACGACCTAGCGCAAAAATAAGCCTAAATCGTGATCACTCAAAACCAAACAAATTTTTTGTCTCAACTTTAAATGGCCATAACTCCCAAAATAGACGACCTAGCGCGAAAATAAGCCTAATTCGTGATCACTCAAAATCTGACAAAATTTTTTGTCTCAACTTTAAATGGCCATAACTCCCAAACTAGACGACTTAGCGCGAAAATAAGCCTAATTCGTGATCACTCCAAACCGAACAAATTTTTTGTCATAACTTTAAATAGCCATAACTCCCAAACTAGACGACCTAGCGCAAAAATAAGCCTAAATCGTGATCACTCAAAACCAAACAAATTTTTTGTCTCAACTTTAAATGGCCATAACTCCCAAAATAGACGACCTAGCGCGAAAATAAGCCTAATTCGTGATCACTCAAAATCTGACAAAATTTCTTGTCTCAACTTTAAATGGCCATAACTCCCAAACTAGACGACTTAGCGCGAAAATAAGCCTAAATCGTGATCACTCCAAGCCGAGCAAATTTTTTGTCTTATCTTTAAATGGCCATAACTGCCAAACTAGACGACCAAGCGCGAAAACAAGCCTAATTCGTGATCACTCAAAATCTGACAAAATTTTTTGTCTCAACTTTACATGGCCATAACTCCCAAACCAGACGACTTAGCGCGAAAATAAGACTAACTCGTGATCACTCCAAACCGAACAAATTTTTTGTCTCAACTTTAAATGGCCATAACTCCCAAAATAGACGATTTAGCGCAAAAATAAGCCTTATTCGTGATCACTCTAAGCCGAACAAATTTCTTGTCACAACTTTAAATGGCCATAACTCCCAAACTAGACGACCAAGCGCGAAAACAAGCCTAATTCGTGATCACTCAAAATCTGACAAAATTTCTTGTCTCAACTTTAAATGGCCATAACTCCCAAACTAGACGACCTAGCGCGAAATTAAGACTAATTCGTGATCACTCCAAACCAAACAAATTTTTTGTCTCAACTTTAAATGGCCATAACTCCTAAACGACACGACCTAGCGCGAAAATAAGCCTAATTCGTAATCACTCCAAATCTGTCAAAATTTTTTGTCACAACTTTAAATGGCCATAACTCCCAAACTAGACGACCTAGCGCGAAAATAAGCCAAATTCGTGATCACTCCAAACCGAACAAATTTTTTGGCACAACTTTAAATGGCCATAACTCCCAAACTAGACGACCTAGCGCGAAAATAAGCCTAATTCGTGATCACTCCAAACCGAACAAATTTTTTTGGCACTAAATGGCCATAACTTCCAAACTAGACGACCAAGCGCAAAAATAAGCCTAAATCGTGATCACTCCAAACCAAACAAATTTTGTGTCTCAACTTTAAATGGCCATAACTCCCAAAATAGACGACTTAGCGCGAAAATAAGCCTAATTCGTGATCACTCCAAACCGAACAAATTTTTTGTCACAACTTTAAATGGCCATAACTCCCAAACTAGACGACCTAGCGCGAAAAAAAGCCTAAATCGTGATCGCTCCAAGCCGAAAAAATTTTTTGTCTCAACTTTAAATGGCCATAACTCCCAAACTAGACGACCTGGCGCGAAAATAAGCCTAATTCATGATCACTCCAAATCTGGCAAAATTTTTTGTCTCAACTTTAAATGGCCATAACTCCCAAACTAGACGACCTAGCGCGAAAATAAGCCCTATTCGTGATCACTCCAAATCTAGCAAAATTTTTTGTCACAACTTTAAATGGCCATATCTCCCAAACTAGACGACCTAGCGCAAAAATATGCCTAAATCGTGATCACTCCAAACGAAACAAATTTTTTGTCTCAACTTTAAATGGCCATATCTCCCAAACTATACGACTTAGCGCGAAAATAAGCCTAATTCGTGATTACTTCGAACCGAACAAATTTTTTGTCACAACTTTAAATGGCCATAACTCCCAAACTAGACGACCTAGCGCGAAAATAAGCCTAATTCATGATCACTCCAAATCTGGCAAAATTTTTTGTCTCAACTTTAAATGGCCATAACTCCCAAACTAGACGACCTAGCGCGAAAATAAGCCCTATTCGTGATCACTCCAAATCAAACAAAACTTTGTGTCTCAACTTAAAATGGCCATAACTCCCTTAGCGCGAAAATAAGCCTAAGTCGTGATCACTCCAAATCGAACCAAATTTTGTGTCTCAACTTTAAATGGCCATAACTCCCAAAATAGACGACTTAGCGCGAAAATAAGCCTAATTCGTGATTACTTCGAACCGAACAAATTTTTTGTCACAACTTTAAATGGCCATAACTCCCAAACTAGACGACCTAGCCCAAAAATAAGCCTAAATCGTGATCACTCCAAACGAAACAAATTTTTTGTCTCAACTTTAAATGGCCATATCTCCCAAACTATACGACTTAGCGCGAAAATAAGCCTAATTCGTGATCACTCCAAATCTGGCAAAATTTTTTGTCATAACTTTAAATGGCCATAACTCCTAAACTAGACGACATAGCGCGAAAATAAGCCTATTTCGTGATCACTCCAAATCTGGCAAAATTTTTTGTCATAACTTTAAATGGCCATAACTCCTAAACTAGACGACATAGCGCGAAAATAAGCCTAATTCGTGATCACTCCAAACCGAACGAATTTTTTGTTTCAACTATAAATGGCCATAACTCCCAAAATAGACGACTTAGCGCGAAAATAAGCCTAATTCGTGATCACTCCAAATCTGGCAAAATTTTTTGTCACAACTTTAAATGGCCATAATTCCCAAACTAGACGACCTAGCGCGAAAATAAGCCTAATTCGTGATCACTCCAAACCGAACAAATTTTTTTGGCACAACTTTAAATGGCCATAACTCCCAAACTAGACGACCTAGCGCGAAAATAAGCCTAATTCGTGATCATTCCAAACCGAACAAATTTCTTGTCTCATCTTTAAATGGCCATAACTGCCAAACTAGACGACCAAGCGCAAAAATAAGCCTAATTCGTGATCACTCCAAACCGAAAAAATTTTGTGCCTCAACTTTAAATGGCCATAACTCCCAAACTAGACGAATTATCGCAAAAATAAGCCTAATTCGTGATCACTCCAAACCGAACAAATTTCTTGTCACAACTTTAAATGGCCATAACTCCCAAAATAGACGACTTAGCGCGAAAATAAGCCTAATTCGTGATCACTCCAAACCGAAGAAATTTTTTGTCTCAACTTTAAATGGCCATAACTCCCAAACTAGACGACCTAGCGCGAAAATAAGCCTAATTCGTGATCACTCCAAACCGAACAAATTTCTTGTCTCATCTTTAAATGGCCATGACTCCCAAACTAGACGACCTAGCGCGAAAATAAGCCTAATTCGTGATCACTCCAAACCGAACAAATTTTTTGTCACAACTTTAAATGGCCATAACTCCCAAACTAGACGACCTAGCGCGAAAATAAGCCTAAATCGTAAACACTCCAAGCCGAAGAAATTTTTTGTCTCAACTTTAAATGGCCATAACTCCCAAACTAGACGACCTAGCGCGAAAATAAGCCTAATTCGTGATCACTCCAAACCGAACGAATTTTTTGTCACAAATTTAAATGGCCATAACTCCCAAACTAGACGACTTAGCGCGAAAATAAGCCTAATTCGTGATCACTCCAAGCCGAACAAATTTTTTGTCTCAACTTTAAATAGCCATAACTCCCAAACTAGACGACTTAGCGCGAAAATAAGCCAAATTCGTGATCACTCAAAATCTGCCAAAATTTCTTGTCTCAACTTTAAATGGCCATAACTCCCAAACTAGACGACCCAGCGCGAAAATAAGCCAAATTCGTGATCACTCAAAATCTGCCAAAATTTCTTGTCTCAACTTTAAATGGCCATAACTCCCAAACTAGACGATGTAGGGCGAAAATAAGCCTAATTCGTGATCACTAGAAACCGAACAAATTTTTTGTCACAACTTTAAATGGCCAAAACTCCCAAACTAGACGACCTAGCGCGAAAATAAGCCTAATTCGTGATCACTCCAAATCTGGCAAAATTTTTTGTCACAATTTTAAATGGCCATAACTCCCAAACTAGACGACCTAGCGCGAAAATAAGCCAAATTCGTGATCACTCCAAACCGAACAAATTTTTTTGGCACAACTTTAAATGGCCATAACTCCCAAACTAGACGACCTAGCGCGAAAATAAGCCTAATTCGTGATCACTCCAAACCGAACAAATTTTTTGTCACAACTTTAAATGGCCATAACTCCCAAACTAGACGACCTAGCGCGAAAATAAGCCTAAATCGTAAACACTCCAAGCCGAACAAATTTTTTGTCTCAACTTTAAATGGCCATAACTCCCAAACTAGACGACCTAGCGCGAAAATAAGCCTAATTCGTGATCACTCCAAACCGAACGAATTTTTTGTCACAAATTTAAATGGCCATAACTCCCAAACTAGACGACTTAGCGCGAAAATAAGCCTAATTCGTGATCACTCCAAGCCGAACAAATTTTTTGTCTCAACTTTAAATAGCCATAACTCCCAAACTAGACGACTTAGCGCGAAAATAAGCCAAATTCGTGATCACTCAAAATCTGCCAAAATTTCTTGTCTCAACTTTAAATGGCCATAACTCCCAAACTAGACGACCTAGCGCGAAAATAAGCCTTATTCGTGATCACTCCAAATCTAGCAAAATTTTTTGTCACAACTTTAAATGGCCATATCTCCCAAACTAGACGACCTAGCGCAAAAATATGCCTAAATCGTGATCACTCCAAATCTGGCAAAATTTTTTGTCACAACTTTAAATGGCCATAACTCCCAAACTAGACGACCTAGCGCGAAAATAAGCCAAATTCGTGATCACTCCAAACCGAACAAATTTTTTGCCACAACTTTAAATGGCCATAATTCCCAAACTAGACGACCTAGCGCGAAAATAAGCCTAATTCGTGATCACTCCAAACCGAACAAATTTTTTGGCACAACTTTAAATGGCCATAACTCCCAAACTAGACGACCTAGCGCGAAAATAAGCCTAATTCGTGATCACTCCAAACCGAACAAATTTCTTGTCTCATCTTTAAATGGCCATAACTGCCAAACTAGACGACCAAGCGCAAAAATAAGCCTAATTCGTGATCACTCCAAACCGAACAAATTTTGTGTCTCAACTTTAAATGGCCATAACTCCCAAACTAGACGAATTAGCGCAAAAATAAGCCTAATTCGTGATCACTCCAAACCGAACAAATTTCTGGTCACAACTTTAAATGGCCATAACTCCCAAAATAGACGACTTAGCGCGAAAATAAGCCTAATTCGTGATCACTCCAAACCGAACGAATTTTTTGTCACAAATTTAAATGGCCATAACTCCCAAACTAGACGACTTAGCGCGAAAATAAGCCTAATTCGTGATCACTCCAAACCAAACAAATTTCTTGTCACAACTTTAAATGGCCATAACTCCCAAAATAGACGACTTAGCGCGAAAATAAGCCTAATTCGTGATCACTCCAAACCGAACAAATTTCTTGTCTCATCTTTAAATGGCCATAACTGCCAAACTAGACGACCAAGCGCAAAAATAAGCCTAATTCGTGATCACTCCAAACCGAACAAATTTTGTGTCTCAGCTTTAAATGGCCATAACTCCCAAACTAGACGAATTAGCGCAAAAATAAGCCTAATTCGTGATCACTCCAAACCGAACAAATTTCTGGTCACAACTTTAAATGGCCATAACTCCCAAAATAGACGACTTAGCGCGAAAATAAGCCTAATTCGTGATCACTCCAAACCGAACGAATTTTTTGTCACAAATTTAAATGGCCATAACTCCCAAACTAGACGACTTAGCGCGAAAATAAGCCTAATTCGTGATCACTCCAAACCAAACAAATTTCTTGTCACAACTTTAAATGGCCATAACTCCCAAAATAGACGACTTAGCGCGAAAATAAGCCTAATTCGTGATCACTCCAAACCGAACAAATTTTTTGTCTCAACTTTAAATGGCCATAACTCCCAAACTAGACGACCTAGCGCGAAAATAAGCCTAATCCGTGATCACTCCAAACCAAACAAATTTTGTGTCTCAACTTTAAATGGCCATAACTCCCAAAATAGACGACTTAGCGCAAAAATAAGCCTATTTCGTGATCACTCCAAATCTGGCAAAAAATTTTGTCATAACTTTAAATGGCCATAACTCCTAAACTAGACAACTTAGCGCGAAAATAAGCCTAATTCGTGATCACTCCAAACCGAACGAATTTTTTGTCTCAACTTTAAATGGCCACAACTCCCAAACTAGACGACTTAGCGCGAAAATAAGCCTAGTTCGTGATCACTCCAAAATAGACGACTTAGCGCGAAAATAAGCCTAATTCGTGATCACTCCAAACCGAACGAATTTTTGTTTCAACTATAAATGGCCATAACTCCCAAAATAGACGACTTAGCGCGAAAATAAGCCTAATTCGTGATCACTCCAAATCTGGCAAAATTTTTTGTCACAATTTTAAATGGCCATAACTCCCAAACTAGACGACCTAGCGCGAAAATAAGCCAAATTCGTGATCACTCCAAACCGAACAAATTTTTTTGGCACAACTTTAAATGGCCATAACTCCCAAACTAGACGACCTAGCGCGAAAATAAGCCTAGTTCGTGATCACTCCAAACCGAACAAATTTTTTTGGCACAACTTTAAATGGCCATAACTCCCAAACTAGACGACCTAGCGCGAAAATAAGCCTAATTCGTGATCACTCCAAACCGAACAAATTTCTTGTCTCATCTTTAAATGGCCATAACTGCCAAACTAGACGACCAAGCGCAAAAATAAGCCTAATTCGTGATCACTCCAAACCGAACAAATTTCTTGTCACAACTTTAAATGGAAATAACTCCCAAAATAGACGACTTAGCGCGAAAATAAGCCTAATTCGTGATCACTCCAAATCTGGCAAAATTTTTTGTCACAACTTTAAATGGCCATAACTCCCAAACTATACGACCTAGCGCAAAAATAAGCCTAAATCGTGATCACTCCAAACCAAACAAATTTTGTGTCTCAACTTTAAATGGCCATAACTCCCAAAATAGACGACCTAGCGCGAAAATAAGCCTAATTCGTGATCACTCAAAATCTGACAAAATTTTTTGTCTCAACTTTAAATGGCCATAACTCCCAAACTAGACGACTTAGCGCGAAAATAAGCCTAATTCGTGATCACTCCAAACCGAACAAATTTTTTGTCATAACTTTAAATAGCCATAACTCCCAAACTAGACGACCTAGCGCAAAAATAAGCCTAAATCGTGATCACTCAAAACCAAACAAATTTTTTGTCTCAACTTTAAATGGCCATAACTCCCAAAATAGACGACCTAGCGCGAAAATAAGCCTAATTCGTGATCACTCAAAATCTGACAAAATTTTTTGTCTCAACTTTAAATGGCCATAACTCCCAAACTAGACGACTTAGCGCGAAAATAAGCCTAATTCATGATCACTCAAAATCTGACAAAATTTCTTGTCTCAACTTTAAATGGCCATAACTCCCAAACTAGACGACTTAGCGCGAAAATAAGCCTAAATCGTGATCACTCCAAGCCGAGCAAATTTTTTGTCTCATCTTTAAATGGCCATAACTGCCAAACTAGACGACCAAGCGCGAAAACAAGCCTAATTCGTGATCACTCAAAATCTGACAAAATTTTTTGTCTCAACTTTACATGGCCATAACTCCCAAACCAGACGACTTAGCGCGAAAATAAGACTAACTCGTGATCACTCCAAACCGAACAAATTTTTTGTCTCAACTTTAAATGGCCATAACTCCCAAAATAGACGATTTAGCGCAAAAATAAGCCTTATTCGTGATCACTCTAAGCCGAACAAATTTCTTGTCACAACTTTAAATGGCCATAACTCCCAAACTAGACGACCAAGCGCGAAAACAAGCCTAATTCGTGATCACTCAAAATCTGACAAAATTTCTTGTCTCAACTTTAAATGGCCATAACTCCCAAACTAGACGACCTAGCGCGAAATTAAGACTAATTCGTGATCACTCCAAACCAAACAAATTTTTTGTCTCAACTTTAAATGGCCATAACTCCTAAACTAGACGACCTAGCGCGAAAATAAGCCTAATTCGTTATCACTCCAAATCTGTCAAAATTTTTTGTCACAACTTTAAATGGCCATAACTCCCAAACTAGACGACCTAGCGCGAAAATAAGCCAAATTCGTGATCACTCCAAACCGAACAAATTTTTTTGGCACAACTTTAAATGGCCATAACTCCCAAACTAGACGACCTAGCGCGAAAATAAGCCTAATTCGTGATCACTCCAAACCGAACAAATTTTTTTGGCACTAAATGGCCATAACTTCCAAACTAGACGACCAAGCGCAAAAATAAGCCTAAATCGTGATCACTCCAAACCAAACAAATTTTGTGTCTCAACTTTAAATGGCCATAACTCCCAAAATAGACGACCTAGCGCGAAAATAAGCCTAAATCGTGATCGCTCCAAGCCGAAAAAATTTTTTGTCTCAACTTTAAATGGCCATAACTCCCAAACTAGACGACCTAGCGCGAAAATAAGCCTAATTCATGATCACTCCAAATCTGGCAAAATTTCTTGTCTCAACTTTAAATGGCCATAACTCCCAAACTAGACGACTTAGCGCGAAAATAAGCCTAAATCGTGATCACTCCAAGCCGAGCAAATTTTTTGTCTCATCTTTAAATGGCCATAACTGCCAAACTAGACGACCAAGCGCGAAAACAAGCCTAATTCGTGATCACTCAAAATCTGACAAAATTTTTTGTCTCAACTTTACATGGCCATAACTCCCAAACCAGACGACTTAGCGCGAAAATAAGACTAACTCGTGATCACTCCAAACCGAACAAATTTTTTGTCTCAACTTTAAATGGCCATAACTCCCAAACTAGACGACCTAGCGCGAAAATAAGCCTTATTCGTGATCACTCTAAGCCGAACAAATTTCTTGTCACAACTTTAAATGGCCATAACTCCCAAACTAGACGACCAAGCGCGAAAATAAGCCTAATTCGTGATCACTCCAAACCGAACAAATTTTTTGTCACAACTTTAAATGGCCATAACTCCCAAACTAGACGACCTAGCGCGAAAATAAGCCTAAATCGTGATCGCTCCAAGCCGAAAAAATTTTTTGTCTCAACTTTAAATGGCCATAACTCCCAAACTAGACGACCTAGCGCGAAAATAAGCCTAATTCATGATCACTCCAAATCTGGCAAAATTTTTTGTCTCAACTTTAAATGGCCATAACTCCCAAACTAGACGACCTAGCGCGAAAATAAGCCCTATTCGTGATCACTCCAAATCTAGCAAAATTTTTTGTCACAACTTTAAATGGCCATATCTCCCAAACTAGACGACCTAGCGCAAAAATATGCCTAAATCGTGATCACTCCAAGCCAAACAAATTTTGTGTCTCAACTTTAAATGGCCATAACTCCCAAAATAGACGACTTAGCGCGAAAATAAGCCTAATTCGTGATTACTTCGAACCGAACAAATTTTTGTCACAACTTTAAATGGCCATAACTCCCAAACTAGACGACCTAGCCCAAAAATAAGCCTAAATCGTGATCACTCCAAACGAAACAAATTTTTTGTCTCAACTTTAAATGGCCATATCTCCCAAACTATACGACTTAGCGCGAAAATAAGCCTAATTCGTGATCACTCCAAATCTGGCAAAATTTTTTGTCATAACTTTAAATGGCCATAACTCCTAAACTAGACGACATAGCGCGAAAATAAGCCTATTTCGTGATCACTCCAAATCTGGCAAAATTTTTTGTCATAACTTTAAATGGCCATAACTCCTAAACTAGACGACATAGCGCGAAAATAAGCCTAATTCGTGATCACTCCAAACCGAACGAATTTTTTGTTTCAACTATAAATGGCCATAACTCCCAAAATAGACGACTTAGCGCGAAAACAAGCCTAATTCGTGATCACTCCAAATCTGGCAAAATTTTTTGTCACAACTTTAAATGGCCATAATTCCCAAACTAGACGACCTAGCGCGAAAATAAGCCTAATTCGTGATCACTCCAAACCGAACAAATTTTTTGTCACAACTTTAAATGGCCATAACTCCCAAACTAGACGACCTAGCGCGAAAATAAGCCTAAATCGTAAACACTCCAAGCCGAACAAATTTTTTGTCTCAACTTTAAATGGCCATAACTCCCAAACTAGACGACCTAGCGCGAAAATAAGCCTAATTCGTGATCACTCCAAACCGAACGAATTTTTTGTCACAAATTTAAATGGCCATAACTCCCAAACTAGACGACTTAGCGCGAAAATAAGCCTAATTCGTGATCACTCCAAGCCGAACAAATTTTTTGTCTCAACTTTAAATAGCCATAACTCCCAAACTAGACGACTTAGCGCGAAAATAAGCCAAATTCGTGATCACTCAAAATCTGCCAAAATTTCTTGTCTCAACTTTAAATGGCCATAACTCCCAAACTAGACGATGTAGGGCGAAAATAAGCCTAATTCGTGATCACTAGAAACCGAACAAATTTTTTGTCACAACTTTAAATGGCCAAAACTCCCAAACTAGACGACCTAGCGCGAAAATAAGCCTAATTCGTGATCACTCCAAATCTGGCAAAATTTTTTGTCACAATTTTAAATGGCCATAACTCCCAAACTAGACGACCTAGCGCGAAAATAAGCCAAATTCGTGATCACTCCAAACCGAACAAATTTTTTTGGCACAACTTTAAATGGCCATAACTCCCAAACTAGACGACCTAGCGCGAAAATAAGCCTAGTTCGTGATCACTCCAAACCGAACAAATTTTTTGGCACAACTTTAAATGGCCATAACTCCCAAACTAGACGACCTAGCGCGAAAATAAGCCTAATTCGTGATCACTCCAAACCGAACAAATTTCTTGTCTCATCTTTAAATGGCCATAACTGCCAAACTAGACGACCAAGCGCAAAAATAAGCCTAATTCGTGATCACTCCAAACCGAACAAATTTCTTGTCACAACTTTAAATGGCCATAACTCCCAAAATAGACGACTTAGCGCGAAAATAAGCCTAATTCGTGATCACTCCAAATCTGGCAAAATTTTTTGTCACAACTTTAAATGGCCATAACTCCCAAACTAGACGACCAAGCGCGAAAACAAGCCTAATTCGTGATCACTCAAAATCTGACAAAATTTCTTGTCTCAACTTTAAATGGCCATAACTCCCAAACTAGACGACCTAGCGCGAAAATAAGACTAATTCGTGATCACTCCAAACCAAACAAATTTTTTGTCTCAACTTTAAATGGCCATAACTCCTAAACTAGACGACCTAGCGCGAAAATAAGCCTAATTCGTTATCACTCCAAATCTGTCAAAATTTTTTGTCACAACTTTAAATGGCCATAACTCCCAAACTAGACGACCTAGCGCGAAAATAAGCCAAATTCGTGATCACTCCAAACCGAACAAATTTTTTTGGCACAACTTTAAATGGCCATAACTCCCAAACTAGACGACCTAGCGCGAAAATAAGCCTAATTCGTGATCACTCCAAACCGAACAAATTTTTTTGGCACAACTTTAAATGGTCATAACTCCCAAACTAGACGACCTAGCGCGAAAATAAGCCTAATTCGTGATCACTCCAAATCTGGCAAAATTTTTTGTCACAACTTTAAATGGCCATAACTCCCAAACTAGACGACCTAGCGCGAAAATAAGCCTAATTCGTGATCACTCCAAACCGAACAAATTTTTTGTCACAACTTTAAATGGCCATAACTTCCAAACTAGACGACCAAGCGCAAAAATAAGCCTAAATCGTGATCACTCCAAACCAAACAAATTTTGTGTCTCAACTTTAAATGGCCATAACTCCCAAAATAGACGACTTAGCGCGAAAATAAGCCTCATTCGTGATCACTCCAAACCGAACAAATTTTTTGTCACAACTTTAAATGGCCATAACTCCCAAACTAGACGACCTAGCGCGAAAATAAGCCTAAATCGTGATCGCTCCAAGCCGAAAAAATTTTTTATCTCATCTTTAAATGGCCATAACTCCCAAACTAGACGACCTAGCGCGAAAATAAGCCTAATTCATGATCACTCCAAATCTGGCAAAATTTTTTGTCTCAACTTTAAATGGCCATAACTCCCAAACTAGACGACCTAGCGCGAAAATAAGCCTTATTCGTGATCACTCCAAATCTAGCAAAATTTTTTGTCACAACTTTAAATGGCCATATCTCCCAAACTAGACGACCTAGCGCAAAAATATGCCTAAATCGTGATCACTCCAAGCCAAACAAATTTTGTGTCTCAACTTTAAATGGCCATAACTCCCAAAATAGACGACTTAGCGCGAAAATAAGCCTAATTCGTGATTACTTCGAACCGAACAAATTTTTTGTCACAACTTTAAATGGCCATAACTCCCAAACTAGACGACCTAGCCCAAAAATAAGCCTAAATCGTGATCACTCCAAACGAAACAAATTTTTTGTCTCAACTTTAAATGGCCATATCTCCCAAACTAGACGACTTAGCGCGAAAATAAGCCTAATTCGTGATCACTCCAAATCTGGCAAAATTTTTTGTCATAACTTTAAATGGCCATAACTCCTAAACTAGACGACATAGCGCGAAAATAAGCCTATTTCGTGATCACTCCAAATCTGGCAAAATTTTTTGTCATAACTTTAAATGGCCATAACTCCTAAACTAGACGACATAGCGCGAAAATAAGCCTAATTCGTGATCACTCCAAACCGAACAAATTTCTTGTCTCATCTTTAAATGGCCATAACTGCCAAACTAGACGACCAAGCGCAAAAATAAGCCTAATTCGTGATCACTCCAAACCGAACAAATTTTGTGTCTCAACTTTAAATGGCCATAACTCCCAAACTAGACGAATTAGCGCAAAAATAAGCCTAATTCGTGATCACTCCAAACCGAACAAATTTCTTGTCACAACTTTAAATGGCCATAACTCCCAAACTAGACGACTTAGCGCGAAAATAAGCCTAATTCGTGATCACTCCAGAACGAAGAAATTTTTTGTCTCAACTTAAAATGGCCATAACTCCCAAACTAGACGACCTAGCGCGAAAATAAGCCTAATTCGTGATCACTCCAAACCGAACAAATTTCTTGTCTCATCTTTAAATGGCCATGACTCCCAAACTAGACGACCTAGCGCGAAAATAAGCCTAATTCGTGATCACTCCAAACCGAACAAATTTCTTGTCTCATCTTTAAATGGCCATAACTGCCAAACTAGACGACCAAGCGCAAAAATAAGCCTAATTCGTGATCACTCCAAACCGAACAAATTTTGTGTCTCAACTTTAAATGGCCATAACTCCCAAACTAGACGAATTAGCGCAAAAATAAGCCTAATTCGTGATCACTCCAAACCGAACAAATTTCTTGTCACAACTTTAAATGGCCATAACTCCCAAAATAGACGACTTAGCGCGAAAATAAGCCTAATTCGTGATCACTCCAGAACGAAGAAATTTTTTGTCTCAACTTAAAATGGCCATAACTCCCAAACTAGACGACCTAGCGCGAAAATAAGCCTAATTCGTGATCACTCCAAACCGAACAAATTTCTTGTCTCATCTTTAAATGGCCATGACTCCCAAACTAGACGACCTAGCGCGAAAATAAGCCAAATTCGTGATCACTCAAAATCTGCCGAAATTTCTTGTCTCAACTTTAAATGGCCATAACTCCCAAACTAGACGATGTAGGGCGAAAATAAGCCTAATTCGTGATCACTCCAAACCGAACGAATTTTTTGTCTCAACTTTAAATGGCCACAACTCCCAAACTAGACGACTTAGCGCGAAAATAAGCCTAGTTCGTGATCACTCCAAAATAGACGACTTAGCGCGAAAATAAGCCTAATTCGTGATCACTCCAAATCTGGCAAAATTTTTTGTCATAACTTTAAATGGCCATAACTCCTAAACTAGACGACATAGCGCGAAAATAAGCCTATTTCGTGATCACTCCAAATCTGGCAAAATTTTTTGTCATAACTTTAAATGGCCATAACTCCTAAACTAGACGACATAGCGCGAAAATAAGGCTAATTCGTGATCACTCCAAACCGAACGAATTTTTTTGGCACAACTTTAAATGGCCATACCTCCCAAACTAGACGACCTAGCGCGAAAATAAGCCTAATTGTGATCACTCCAAACCGAACAAATTTCTTGTCACAACTTTAAATGGCCATAACTCCCAAAATAGACGACTTAGCGCGAAAATAAGCCTAATTCGTGATCACTCCAAACCGAACGAATTTTTTGTCTCAACTTTAAATGGCCATAACTCCCAAAATAGACGACTTAGCGCGAAAATAAGCCTAATTCGTGATCACTCCAAACCGAACAAATTTTTTTGGCACAACTTTAAATGGCCATACCTCCCAAACTAGACGACCTAGCGCGAAAATAAGCCTAATTGTGATCACTCCAAACCGAACAAATTTCTTGTCTCATCTTTAAATGGCCATAACTGCCAAACTAGACGACCAAGCGCAAAAATAAGCCTAATTCGTGATCACTCCAAACCGAACAAATTTTGTGTCTCAACTTTAAATGGCGATAACTCCCAAACTAGACGAATTAGCGCAAAAATAAGCCTAATTCGTGATCACTCCAAACCGAACAAATTTCTTGTCACAACTTTAAATGGCCATAACTCCCAAAATAGACGACTTAGCGCGAAAATAAGCCTAATTCGTGATCACTCCAAATCTGGCAAAATTTTTTGTCACAACTTTAAATGGCCATAACTCCCAAACAAGACGACTTAGCGCGAAAATAAGCCTAATTCGTGATCACTCCAAACCGAACAAATTTCTTGTCACAACTTTAAATGGCCATAACTCCCAAAATAGACGACTTAGCGCGAAAATAAGCCAAATTCGTGATCACTCCAAACCGAACGAATTTTTTGTCTCAACTTTAAATGGCCACAACTCCCAAACTAGACGACTTTGCGCGAAAATAAGCCTAATTCGTGATCACTCCAAACCGAACAAATTTCTTGTCACAACTTTAAATGGCCATAACTCCCAAAATAGACGACTTAGCGCGAAAATAAGCCTAATTCGTGATCACTCCAAACCGAACGAATTTTTTGTCTCAACTTTAAATGGCCATAACTCCCAAAATAGACGACTTAGCGCGAAAATAAGCCTAATTCGTGATCACTCCAAATCTGGCAAAATTTTTTTTCACAACTTTAAATGGCCATAACTCAAAAACTAGACGACCTAGCGCGAAAATAAGCCTAATTCGTGATCACTCCAAACCGAACAAATTTCTTGTATCATCTTTAAATGGCCATAACTCCCAAACTAGACGACTTTGCGCGAAAATAGGCCAAATTCGTGATCACTCCAAACCGAACAAATTTTTTTGGCACAACTTTAAATGGCCATAACTCCCAAACTAGACGACCTAGCGCGAAAATAAGCCTAATTCGTGATCACTCCAAACCGAACAAATTTTTTTGGCACAACTTTAAATGGCCATAACTCCCAAACTAGACGACCTAGCGCGAAAATAAGCCTAATTCGTGATCACTCCAAACCGAACAAATTTCTTGTCTCATCTTTAAATGGCCATAACTGCCAAACTAGACGACCAAGCGCAAAAATAAGCCTAATTCGTGATCACTCCAAACCGAACAAATTTTGTGTCTCAACTTTAAATGGCCATAACTCCCAAAATATACGACCAAGCGCAAAAATAAGCCTAAATCGTGATCACTCCAAACCAAACAAATTTTGTGTCTCAACTTTAAATGGCCATAACTCCCAAAATAGACGACTTAGCGCGAAAATAAGCCTAATTCGTGATCACTCTAAACCGAACGAATTTTTTGTCACAAATTTAAATGGCCATAACTCCCAAACTAGACGACTTAGCGCGAAAATAAGCCTAATTCGTGATCACTCCAAACCGAACAAATTTCTTGTCACAACTTTAAATGGCCATAACTCCCAAACTAGACGACCTAGCGCGAAAATAAGCCTAATTCGTGATCACTCCAAACCGAACAAATTTTTTTGGCACAACTTTAAATGGCCATAACTCCCAAACTAGACGACTTAGCGCGAAAATAAGCCTAATTCGTGATCACTCCAAATCTGGCAAAATTTTTTGTCACAACTTTAAATGGCCATAACTCCCAAACTAGACGACATAGCGCGAAAATAATCCTAATTCGTGATCACTCCAAACCGAACAAATTTTTTTGGCACAACTTTAAATGGCCATAACTCCCAAACTAGACGACCTAGCGCGAAAATAAGCCTAATTCGTGATCACTCCAAATCTGGCAAAATTTTTTGTCACAACTTTAAATGGCCATAACTCCCAAACTAGACGACCAAGCGCAAAAATAAGCCTAAATCGTGATCACTCCAAACCAAACAAATTTTGTGTCTCAACTTTAAATGGCCATAACTCCCAAACTAGACGACTTAGCGCGAAAATAAGCCTAATTCGTGATCACTCCAAACCGAACAAATTTTTTGTCTCAACTTTAAATGGCCATAACTCCCAAACTAGACGACCTAGCGCGAAAATAAGCCTAAATCGTGATCGCACCAAGCCGAACAAATTTTTTGTCTCAACTTTAAATGGCCATATCTCCCAAACTAGACGACCAAGCGCGAAAATAAGCCTAATTCATGATCACTCCAAATCTGGCAAAATTTTTTGTCTCAACTTTAAATGGCCATAACTCCCAAACTAGACGACCTAGCGCGAAAATAATCCTAATTCGTGATCACTCCAAACCGAACAAATTTTTTTGGCACAACTTTAAATGGCCATAACTCCCAAACTAGACGACCTAGCGCGAAAATAAGCCTTATTCGTGATCACTCCAAATCTAGCAAAATTTTTTGTCACAGCTTTAAATGGCCATATCTCCCAAACTAGACGACCTAGCGCAAAAATATGCCTAAATCGTGATTACTCCAAACCAAACAAATTTTGTGTCTCAACTTTAAATGGCCATAACTCCCAAACTAGACGACCTAGCGCAAAAATAAGCCTAAATCGTGATCACTCCAAACCAAACATTTTGTGTCTCAACTTTAAATGGCCATAACTCCCAAAATAGACGACCTAGCGCGAAAATAAGCCTAATTCGTTATCACTCCAAACCAAACAAATTTTTTGTCACAACTTTAAATGGCCATAAGTCCCAAACTAGACGACCTAGCGCAAAAATAAGCTTAAATCGTGATCACTCCAAACCAAACAAATTTTGTGTCTCAACTTTAAATGGCCATAACTCCCAAAATAGACGACCTAGCGCGAAAATAAGCCTAATTCGTGATCACTCCAAACCGAACAAATTTTTTTGGCTCAACTTTAAATGGCCATAACTCCCAAACTAGACGACCTAGCGCGAAAATAAGTCTAATTCGTGATCACTCCAAACCGAACACATTTTTTTGGTACAACTTTAAATGGCCATAACTCCCAAACTAGACGACCTAGCGCGAAAATAAGCCTAATTCGTGATCACTCCAAACCGAACAAATTTCTTGTCTCATCTTTAAATGGCCATAACTGCCAAACTAGACGACCAAGCGCAAAAATAAGCCTAATTCGTGATCACTCCAAACCGAACAAATTTTGTGTCTCAACTTTAAATGGCGATAACTCCCAAACTAGACGAATTAGCGCAAAAATAAGCCTAATTCGTGATCACTCCAAACCGAACAAATTTCTTGTCACAACTTTAAATGGCCATAACTCCCAAAATAGACGACTTAGCGCGAAAATAAGCCTAATTCGTGATCACTCCAAATCTGGCAAAATTTTTTGTCACAACTTTAAATGGCCATAACTCCCAAACTAGACGACTTAGCGCGAAAATAAGCCTAATTCGTGATCACTCCAAACCGAACAAATTTCTTGTCACAACTTTAAATGGCCATAACTCCCAAAATAGACGACTTAGCGCGAAAATAAGCCTAATTCGTGATCACTCCAAACCGAACAAATTTCTTGTCTCATCTTTAAATGGCCATAACTCCCAAACTAGACGACTTTGCGCGAAAATAAGCCAAATTCGTGATCACTCCAAACCGAACAAATTTTTTTGGCACAACTTTAAATGGCCATAACTCCCAAACTAGACGACCTAGCGCGAAAATAAGCCTAATTCGTGATCACTCCAAACCGAACAAATTTTTTTGGCACAACTTTAAATGGCCATAACTCCCAAACTAGACGACCTAGCGCGAAAATAAGCCTAATTCGTGATCACTCCAAATCTGGCAAAATTTTTTGTCACAACTTTAAATGGCCATAACTCCCAAACTAGACGACCTAGCGCGAAAATAAGCCTAATTCGTGATCACTCCAAATCTGGCAAAATTTTTTGTCACAACTTTAAATGGCCATAACTCCCAAACTAGACGACCAAGCGCAAAAATAAGCCTAAATCGTGATCACTCCAAACCAAACAAATTTTGTGTCTCAACTTTAAATGGCCATAACTCCCAAACTAGACGACTTAGCGCGAAAATAAGCCTAATTCGTGATCACTCCAAACCGAACAAATTTTTTGTCTCAACTTTAAATGGCCATAACTCCCAAACTAGACGACCTAGCGCGAAAATAAGCCTAAATCGTGATCGCACCAAGCCGAACAAATTTTTTGTCTCAACTTTAAATGGCCATATCTCCCAAACTAGACGACCAAATGCGAAAATAAGCCTAATTCATGATCACTCCAAATCTGGCAAAATTTTTTGTCTCAACTTTAAATGGCCATAACTCCCAAACTAGACGACCTAGCGCGAAAATAATCCTAATTCGTGATCACTCCAAACCGAACAAATTTTTTTGGCACAACTTTAAATGGCCATAACTCCCAAACTAGACGACCTAGCGCGAAAATAAGCCTTATTCGTGATCACTCCAAATCTAGCAAAATTTTTTGTCACAGCTTTAAATGGCCATATCTCCCAAACTAGACGACCTAGCGCAAAAATATGCCTAAATCGTGATTACTCCAAACCAAACAAATTTTGTGTCTCAACTTTAAATGGCCATAACTCCCAAACTAGACGACCTAGCGCAAAAATAAGCCTAATTCGTGATCACTCCAAACCGAACAAATTTTTTGTCACAACTTTAAATGGCCATAACTCCCAAACTAGACGACCTAGCGCGAAAATAAGCCTAAATCGTGATCGCTCCAAGCCGAAAAAATTTTTTATCTCATCTTTAAATGGCCATAACTCCCAAACTAGACGACCTAGCGCGAAAATAAGCCTAATTCATGATCACTCCAAATCTGGCAAAATTTTTTGTCTCAACTTTAAATGGCCATAACTCCCAAACTAGACGACCTAGCGCGAAAATAAGCCTTATTCGTGATCACTCCAAATCTAGCAAAATTTTTTGTCACAACTTTAAATGGCCATATCTCCCAAACTAGACGACCTAGCGCAAAAATATGCCTAAATCGTGATCACTCCAAGCCAAACAAATTTTGTGTCTCAACTTTAAATGGCCATAACTCCCAAAATAGACGACTTAGCGCGAAAATAAGCCTAATTCGTGATCACTCCAAATCTGGCAAAATTTTTTGTCATAACTTTAAATGGCCATAACTCCTAAACTAGACGACATAGCGCGAAAATAAGCCTATTTCGTGATCACTCCAAATCTGGCAAAATTTTTTGTCATAACTTTAAATGGCCATAACTCCTAAACTAGACGACATAGCGCGAAAATAAGCCTAATTCGTGATCACTCCAAACCGAACGAATTTTTTGTTTCAACTATAAATGGCCATAACTCCCAAAATAGACGACTTAGCGCGAAAATAAGCCTAATTCGTGATCACTCCAAATCTGGCAAAATTTTTTGTCACAACTTTAAATGGCCATAATTCCCAAACTAGACGACCTAGCGCGAAAATAAGCCTAATTCGTGATCACTCCAAACCGAACAAATTTTTTTGGCACAACTTTAAATGGCCATAACTCCCAAACTAGACGACCTAGCGCGAAAATAAGCCTAATTCGTGATCACTCCAAACCGAACAAATTTCTTGTCTCATCTTTAAATGGCCATAACTGCCAAACTAGACGACCAAGCGCAAAAATAAGCCTAATTCGTGATCACTCCAAACCGAACGAATTTTTTGTTTCAACTATAAATGGCCATAACTCCCAAAATAGACGACTTAGCGCGAAAATAAGCCTTATTCGTGATCACTCCAAATCTGGCAAAATTTTTTGTCACAACTTTAAATGGCCATAACTCCCAAAATAGACGACTTAGCGCAAAAATAAGCCTAATTCGTGATCACTCCAAACCGAAGAAATTTTTTGTCTCAACTTTAAATGGCCATAACTCCCAAACTAGACGACCTAGCGCGAAAATAAGCCTAATTCGTGATCACTCCAAACCGAACAAATTTCTTGTCTCAACTTTAAATGGCCATGACTCCCAAACTAGACGACCTAGCGCGAAAATAAGCCAAATTCGTGATCACTCAAAATCTGCCAAAATTTCTTGTCTCAACTTTAAATGGCCATAACTCCCAAAATAGACGACCTAGCGCGAAAATAAGCCAAATTCGTGATCACTTCAAACCGAACAAATTTTTTTGGCACAACTTTAAATGGCCATAACTCCCAAACTAGACGACCTAGCGCGAAAATAAGCCTAATTCGTGATCACTCCAAACCGAACAAATTTTTTTGGCACAACTTTAAATGGCCATACCTCCCAAACTAGACGACCTAGCGCGAAAATAAGCCTAATTGTGATCACTCCAAACCGAACAAATTTCTTGTCTCATCTTTAAATGGCCATAACTGCCAAACTAGACGACCAAGCGCAAAAATAAGCCTAATTCGTGATCACTCCAAACCGAACAAATTTTGTGTCTCAACTTTAAATGGCGATAACTCCCAAACTAGACGAATTAGCGCAAAAATAAGCCTAATTCGTGATCACTCCAAACCGAACAAATTTCTTGTCACAACTTTAAATGGCCATAACTCCCAAAATAGACGACTTAGCGCGAAAATAAGCCTAATTCGTGATCACTCCAAATCTGGCAAAATTTTTGTCACAACTTTAAATGGCCATAACTCCCAAACAAGACGACTTAGCGCGAAAATAAGCCTAATTCGTGATCACTCCAAACCGAACAAATTTCTTGTCACAACTTTAAATGGCCATAACTCCCAAAATAGACGACTTAGCGCGAAAATAAGCCTAATTCGTGATCACTCCAAACCGAACGAATTTTTTGTCTCAACTTTAAATGGCCATAACTCCCAAAATAGACGACTTAGCGCGAAAATAAGCCTAATTCGTGATCACTCCAAATCTGGCAAAATTTTTTGTCACAACTTTAAATGGCCATAACTCAAAAACTAGACGACCTAGCGCGAAAATAAGCCTAATTCGTGATCACTCCAAACCGAACAAATTTCTTGTATCATCTTTAAATGGCCATAACTCCCAAACTAGACGACTTTGCGCGAAAATAGGCCAAATTCGTGATCACTCCAAACCGAACAAATTTTTTTGGCACAACTTTAAATGGCCATAACTCCCAAACTAGACGACCTAGCGCGAAAATAAGCCTAATTCGTGATCACTCCAAACCGAACAAATTTTTTTGGCACAACTTTAAATGGCCATAACTCCCAAACTAGACGACCTAGCGCGAAAATAAGCCTAATTCGTGATCACTCCAAACCGAACAAATTTCTTGTCTCATCTTTAAATGGCCATAACTGCCAAACTAGACGACCAAGCGCAAAAATAAGCCTAATTCGTGATCACTCCAAACCGAACAAATTTTGTGTCTCAACTTTAAATGGCCATAACTCCCAAAATAGACGACCAAGCGCAAAAATAAGCCTAAATCGTGATCACTCCAAACCAAACAAATTTTGTGTCTCAACTTTAAATGGCCATAACTCCCAAAATAGACGACTTAGCGCGAAAATAAGCCTAATTCGTGATCACTCCAAACCGAACGAATTTTTTGTCACAAATTTAAATGGCCATAACTCCCAAACTAGACGACTTAGCGCGAAAATAAGCCTAATTCGTGATCACTCCAAACCGAACAAATTTCTTGTCACAACTTTAAATGGCCATAACTCCCAAACTAGACGACCTAGCGCGAAAATAAGCCTAATTCGTGATCACTCCAAACCGAACAAATTTTTTTGGCACAACTTTAAATGGCCATAACTCCCAAACTAGACGACCTAGCGCGAAAATAAGCCTAATTCGTGATCACTCCAAATCTGGCAAAATTTTTTGTCACAACTTTAAATGGCCATAACTCCCAAACTAGACGACCAAGCGCAAAAATAAGCCTAAATCGTGATCACTCCAAACCAAACAAATTTTGTGTCTCAACTTTAAATGGCCATAACTCCCAAACTAGACGACTTAGCGCGAAAATAAGCCTAATTCGTGATCACTCCAAACCGAACAAATTTTTTGTCTCAACTTTAAATGGCCATAACTCCCAAACTAGACGACCTAGCGCGAAAATAAGCCTAAATCGTGATCGCACCAAGCCGAACAAATTTTTTGTCTCAACTTTAAATGGCCATAGCTCCCAAACTAGACGACCAAGCGCGAAAATAAGCCTAATTCATGATCACTCCAAATCTGGCAAAATTTTTTGTCTCAACTTTAAATGGCCATAACTCCCAAACTAGACGACCTAGCGCGAAAATAATCCTAATTCGTGATCACTCCAAACCGAACAAATTTTTTTGGCACAACTTTAAATGGCCATAACTCCCAAACTAGACGACCTAGCGCGAAAATAAGCCTTATTCGTGATCACTCCAAATCTAGCAAAATTTTTTGTCACAGCTTTAAATGGCCATATCTCCCAAACTAGACGACCTAGCGCAAAAATATGCCTAAATCGTGATTACTCCAAACCAAACAAATTTTGTGTCTCAACTTTAAATGGCCATAACTCCCAAACTAGACGACCTAGCGCAAAAATAAGCCTAAATCGTGATCACTCCAAACCAAACAAATTTTGTGTCTCAACTTTAAATGGCCATAACTCCCAAAATAGACGACCTAGCGCGAAAATAAGCCTAATTCGTTATCACTCCAAACCAAACAAATTTTTTGTCACAACTTTAAATGGCCATAAGTCCCAAACTAGACGACCTAGCGCAAAAATAAGCTTAAATCGTGATCACTCCAAACCAAACAAATTTTGTGTCTCAACTTTAAATGGCCATAACTCCCAAAATAGACGACCTAGCGCGAAAATAAGCCTAATTCGTGATCACTCCAAACCGAACAAATTTTTTTGGCACAACTTTAAATGGCCATAACTCCCAAACTAGACGACCTAGCGCGAAAATAAGCCTAATTCGTGATCACTCCAAACCGAACAAATTTCTTGTCTCATCTTTAAATGGCCATAACTGCCAAACTAGACGACCAAGCGCAAAAATAAGCCTAATTCGTGATCACTCCAAACCGAACAAATTTTGTGTCTCAACTTTAAATGGCGATAACTCCCAAACTAGACGACTTAGCGCGAAAATAAGCCTAATTCGTGATCACTCCAAACCGAACAAATTTCTTGTCACAACTTTAAATGGCCATAACTCCCAAAATAGACGACTTAGCGCGAAAATAAGCCTAATTCGTGATCACTCCAAACCGAACAAATTTCTTGTCTCATCTTTAAATGGCCATAACTCCCAAACTAGACGACTTTGCGCGAAAATAAGCCAAATTCGTGATCACTCCAAACCGAACAAATTTTTTTGGCACAACTTTAAATGGCCATAACTCCCAAACTAGACGACCTAGCGCGAAAATAAGCCTAATTCGTGATCACTCCAAACCGAACAATTTTTTTTGGCACAACTTTAAATGGCCATAACTCCCAAACTAGACGACCTAGCGCGAAAATAAGCCTAATTCGTGATCACTCCAAATCTGGCAAAATTTTTTGTCACAACTTTAAATGGCCATAACTCCCAAACTAGACGACCTAGCGCGAAAATAAGCCTAATTCGTGATCACTCCAAATCTGGCAAAATTTTTTGTCACAACTTTAAATGGCCATAACTCCCAAACTAGACGACCAATCGCAAAAATAAGCCTAAATCGTGATCACTCCAAACCAAACAAATTTTGTGTCTCAACTTTAAATGGCCATAACTCCCAAACTAGACGACTTAGCGCGAAAATAAGCCTAATTCGTGATCACTCCAAACCGAACAAATTTTTTGTCTCAACTTTAAATGGCCATAACTCCCAAACTAGACGACCTAGCGCGAAAATAAGCCTAAATCGTGATCGCACCAAGCCGAACAAATTTTTTGTCTCAACTTTAAATGGCCATATCTCCCAAACTAGACGACCAAGCGCGAAAATAAGCCTAATTCATGATCACTCCAAATCTGGCAAAATTTTTTGTCTCAACTTTAAATGGCCATAACTCCCAAACTAGACGACCTAGCGCGAAAATAATCCTAATTCGTGATCACTCCAAACCGAACAAATTTTTTTGGCACAACTTTAAATGGCCATAACTCCCAAACTAGACGACCTAGCGCGAAAATAAGCCTTATTCGTGATCACTCCAAATCTAGCAAAATTTTTTGTCACAGCTTTAAATGGCCATATCTCCCAAACTAGACGACCTAGCGCAAAAATATGCCTAAATCGTGATTACTCCAAACCAAACAAATTTTGTGTCTCAACTTTAAATGGCCATAACTCCCAAACTAGACGACCTAGCGCAAAAATAAGCCTAAATCGTGATCACTCCAAACCAAACAAATTTTGTGTCTCAACTTTAAATGGCCATAACTCCCAAAATAGACGACCTAGCGCGAAAATAAGCCTAATTCGTTATCACTCCAAACCAAACAAATTTTTTGTCACAACTTTAAATGGCCATAAGTCCCAAACTAGACGACCTAGCGCAAAAATAAGCCTAAATCGTGATCACTCCAAACCAAACAAATTTTGTGTCTCAACTTTAAATGGCCATAACTCCCAAAATAGACGACCTAGCGCGAAAATAAGCCTAATTCGTGATCACTCCAAACCGAACAAATTTTTTGTCTCAACTTTAAATGGCCATAACTCCCAAACTAGACGACCTAGCGCGAAAATAAGCCTAAATCGTGATCACTCCAAATCTGGCAAAATTTTTTGTCACAACTTTAAATGGCCATAACTCCCAAACTAGACGACTTAGCGCGAAAATAAGCCTAATTCGTGATCACTCCAAACCGAACAAATTTCTTGTCACAAATTTAAATGGCCATAACTCCCAAAATAGACGACTTAGCGCGAAAATAAGCCTAATTCGTGATCACTCCAAATCTGGCAAAATTTTTTGTCACAACTTTAAATGGCCATAACTCCCAAACTAGACGACTTAGCGCGAAAATAAGCCTAATTCGTGATCACTCCAAACCGAACAAATTTCTTGTCACAAATTTAAATGGCCATAACTCCCAAAATAGACGACTTAGCGCGAAAATAAGCCTAATTCGTGATCACTCCAAACCGAACAAATTTCTTGTCTCATCTTTAAATGGCCATAACTCCCAAACTAGACGACTTTGCGCGAAAATAAGCCAAATTCGTGATCACTCCAAACCGAACAAATTTTTTTGGCACAACTTTAAATGGCCATAACTCCCAAACTAGACGACCTAGCGCGAAAATAAGCCTAATTCGTGATCACTCCAAACCGAACAAATTTTTTTGGCACAACTTTAAATGGCCATAACTCCCAAACTAGACGACCTAGCGCGAAAATAAGCCTAATTCGTGATCACTCCAAACCGAACAAATTTCTTGTCTCATCTTTAAATGGCCATAACTGCCAAACTAGACGACCAAGCGCAAAAATAAGCCTAATTCGTGATCACTCCAAATCTAGCAAAATTTTTTGTCACAGCTTTAAATGGCCATATCTCCCAAACTAGACGACCTAGCGCAAAAATAAGCCTAATTCGTGATCACTCCAAACCGAACAAATTTTTTTGGCACAACTTTAAATGGCCATAACTCCCAAACTAGACGACCTAGCGCGAAAATAAGCCTTATTCGTGATCACTCCAAATCTAGCAAAATTTTTTGTCACAGCTTTAAATGGCCATATCTCCCAAACTAGACGACCTAGCGCAAAAATATGCCTAAATCGTGATTACTCCAAACCAAACAAATTTTGTGTCTCAACTTTAAATGGCCATAACTCCCAAACTAGACGACCTAGCGCAAAAATAAGCCTAAATCGTGATCACTCCAAACCAAACAAATTTTGTGTCTCAACTTTAAATGGCCATAACTCCCAAAATAGACGACCTAGCGCGAAAATAAGCCTAATTCGTGATCACTCCAAACCGAACAAATTTTTTTGGCACAACTTTAAATGGCCATAACTCCCAAACTAGACGACCAAGCGCAAAAATAAGCCTAATTCGTGATCACTCCAAACCGAACAAATTTTGTGTCTCAACTTTAAATGGCGATAACTCCCAAACTAGACGAATTAGCGCAAAAATAAGCCTAATTCGTGATCACTCCAAACCGAACAAATTTCTTGTCACAACTTTAAATGGCCATAACTCCCAAAATAGACGACTTAGCGCGAAAATAAGCCTAATTCGTGATCACTCCAAATCTGGCAAAATTTTTTGTCACAACTTTAAATGGCCATAACTCCCAAACTAGACGACTTAGCGCGAAAATAAGCCTAATTCGTGATCACTCCAAACCGAACAAATTTCTTGTCACAAATTTAAATGGCCATAACTCCCAAAATAGACGACTTAGCGCGAAAATAAGCCTAATTCGTGATCACTCCAAACCGAACAAATTTCTTGTCTCATCTTTAAATGGCCATAACTCCCAAACTAGACGACTTTGCGCGAAAATAAGCCAAATTCGTGATCACTCCAAACCGAACAAATTTTTTTGGCACAACTTTAAATGGCCATAACTCCCAAACTAGACGACCTAGCGCGAAAATAAGCCTAATTCGTGATCACTCCAAACCGAACAAATTTTTTTGGCACAACTTTAAATGGCCATAACTCCCAAACTAGACGACCTAGCGCGAAAATAAGCCTAATTCGTGATCACTCCAAACCGAACAAATTTCTTGTCTCATCTTTAAATGGCCATAACTGCCAAACTAGACGACCAAGCGCAAAAATAAGCCTAATTCGTGATCACTCCAAATCTAGCAAAATTTTTTGTCACAGCTTTAAATGGCCATATCTCCCAAACTAGACGACCTAGCGCAAAAATATGCCTAAATCGTGATTACTCCAAACCAAACAAATTTTGTGTCTCAACTTTAAATGGCCATAACTCCCAAACTAGACGACCTAGCGCAAAAATAAGCCTAAATCGTGATCACTCCAAACCAAACAAATTTTGTGTCTCAACTTTAAATGGCCATAACTCCCAAAATAGACGACCTAGCGCGAAAATAAGCCTAATTCGTTATCACTCCAAACCAAACAAATTTTTTGTCACAACTTTAAATGGCCATAAGTCCCAAACTAGACGACCTAGCGCAAAAATAAGCTTAAATCGTGATCACTCCAAACCAAACAAATTTTGTGTCTCAACTTTAAATGGCCATAACTCCCAAACTAGACGACCTAGCGCAAAAATAAGCCTAAATCGTGATCACTCCAAACCAAACAAATTTTGTGTCTCAACTTTAAATGGCCATAACTCCCAAAATAGACGACCTAGCGCGAAAATAAGCCTAATTCGTTATCACTCCAAACCAAACAAATTTTTTGTCACAACTTTAAATGGCCATAAGTCCCAAACTAGACGACCTAGCGCAAAAATAAGCTTAAATCGTGATCACTCCAAACCAAACAAATTTTGTGTCTCAACTTTAAATGGCCATAACTCCCAAAATAGACGACCTAGCGCGAAAATAAGCCTAATTCGTGATCACTCCAAACCGAACAAATTTTTTTGGCACAACTTTAAATGGCCATAACTCCCAAACTAGACGACCTAGCGCAAAAATAAGCCTAAATCGTGATCACTCCAAACCAAACAAATTTTGTGTCTCAACTTTAAATGGCCATAACTCCCAAAATAGACGACCTAGCGCGAAAATAAGCCTAATTCGTGATCACTCCAAACCGAACAAATTTTTTTGGCACAACTTTAAATGGCCATAACTCCCAAACTAGACGACTTAGCGCGAAAATAAGCCTAATTCGTGATCACTCCAAACCGAACAAATTTTGTGTCTCAACTTTAAATGGCCATAACTCCCAAACTAGACGACCTAGCGCGAAAATAAGCCTAAATCGTGATCGCACCAAGCCGAACAAATTTTTTGTCTCAACTTTAAATGGCCATATCTCCCAAACTAGACGACCAAGCGCGAAAATAAGCCTAATTCATGATCACTCCAAATCTGGCAAAATTTTTTGTCTCAACTTTAAATGGCCATAACTCCCAAACTAGACGACCTAGCGCGAAAATAATCCTAATTCGTGATCACTCCAAACCGAACAAATTTTTTTGGCACAACTTTAAATGGCCATAACTCCCAAACTAGACGACCTAGCGCGAAAATAAGCCTTATTCGTGATCACTCCAAATCTAGCAAAATTTTTTGTCACAGCTTTAAATGGCCATATCTCCCAAACTAGACGACCTAGCGCAAAAATAAGCCTAAATCGTGATCACTCCAAACCAAACAAATTTTGTGTCTCAACTTTAAATGGCCATAACTCCCAAAATAGACGACCTAGCGCGAAAATAAGCCTAATTCGTTATCACTCCAAACCAAACAAATTTTTTGTCACAACTTTAAATGGCCATAAGTCCCAAACTAGACGACCTAGCGCAAAAATAAGCTTAAATCGTGATCACTCCAAACCAAACAAATTTTGTGTCTCAACTTTAAATGGCCATAACTCCCAAAATAGACGACCTAGCGCGAAAATAAGCCTAATTCGTGATCACTCCAAACCGAACAAATTTCTTGTCTCATCTTTAAATGGCCATAACTGCCAAACTAGACGACCAAGCGCAAAAATAAGCCTAATTCGTGATCACTCCAAACCGAACAAATTTTGTGTCTCAACTTTAAATGGCGATAACTCCCAAACTAGACGACTTAGCGCGAAAATAAGCCTAATTCGTGATCACTCCAAACCGAACAAATTTCTTGTCACAACTTTAAATGGCCATAACTCCCAAAATAGACGACTTAGCGCGAAAATAAGCCTAATTCGTGATCACTCCAAACCGAACAAATTTCTTGTCTCATCTTTAAATGGCCATAACTCCCAAACTAGACGACTTTGCGCGAAAATAAGCCAAATTCGTGATCACTCCAAACCGAACAAATTTTTTTGGCACAACTTTAAATGGCCATAACTCCCAAACTAGACGACCTAGCGCGAAAATAAGCCTAATTCGTGATCACTCCAAACCGAACAATTTTTTTTGGCACAACTTTAAATGGCCATAACTCCCAAACTAGACGACCTAGCGCGAAAATAAGCCTAATTCGTGATCACTCCAAATCTGGCAAAATTTTTTGTCACAACTTTAAATGGCCATAACTCCCAAACTAGACGACCTAGCGCGAAAATAAGCCTAATTCGTGATCACTCCAAATCTGGCAAAATTTTTTGTCACAACTTTAAATGGCCATAACTCCCAAACTAGACGACCAATCGCAAAAATAAGCCTAAATCGTGATCACTCCAAACCAAACAAATTTTGTGTCTCAACTTTAAATGGCCATAACTCCCAAACTAGACGACTTAGCGCGAAAATAAGCCTAATTCGTGATCACTCCAAACCGAACAAATTTTTTGTCTCAACTTTAAATGGCCATAACTCCCAAAATAGACGACTTAGCGCGAAAATAAGCCTAATTCGTGATCACTCCAAATCTGGCAAAATTTTTTGTCACAACTTTAAATGGCCATAACTCCCAAACTAGACGACTTAGCGCGAAAATAAGCCTAATTCGTGATCACTCCAAACCGAACAAATTTCTTGTCACAAATTTAAATGGCCATAACTCCCAAAATAGACGACTTAGCGCGAAAATAAGCCTAATTCGTGATCACTCCAAACCGAACAAATTTCTTGTCTCATCTTTAAATGGCCATAACTCCCAAACTAGACGACTTTGCGCGAAAATAAGCCAAATTCGTGATCACTCCAAACCGAACAAATTTTTTTGGCACAACTTTAAATGGCCATAACTCCCAAACTAGACGACCTAGCGCGAAAATAAGCCTAATTCGTGATCACTCCAAACCGAACAAATTTTTTTGGCACAACTTTAAATGGCCATAACTCCCAAACTAGACGACCTAGCGCGAAAATAAGCCTAATTCGTGATCACTCCAAACCGAACAAATTTCTTGTCTCAACTTTAAATGGCCATAACTCCCAAACTAGACGACCTAGCGCGAAAATAAGCCTAATTCGTGATCACTCCAAACCGAACAAATTTTTTTGGCACAACTTTAAATGGCCATAACTCCCAAACTAGACGACTTAGCGCGAAAATAAGCCTAATTCGTGATCACTCCAAATCTGGCAAAATTTTTTGTCACAACTTTAAATGGCCATAACTCCCAAACTAGACGACCTAGCGCGAAAATAAGCCTAATTCGTGATCACTCCAAATCTGGCAAAATTTTTTGTCACAACTTTAAATGGCCATAACTCCCAAACTAGACGACCAAGCGCAAAAATAAGCCTAAATCGTGATCACTCCAAACCAAACAAATTTTGTGTCTCAACTTTAAATGGCCATAACTCCCAAACTAGACGACTTAGCGCGAAAATAAGCCTAATTCGTGATCACTCCAAACCGAACAAATTTTTTGTCTCAACTTTAAATGGCCATAACTCCCAAACTAGACGACCTAGCGCGAAAATAAGCCTAAATCGTGATCGCTCCAAGCCGAACAAATTTTTCGTCTCAACTTTAAATGGCCATATCTCCCAAACTAGACGACCTAGCGCGAAAATAAGCCTAATTCATGATCACTCCAAATCTGGCAAAATTTTTTGTCTCAACTTTAAATGGCCATAACTCCCAAACTAGACAACCTAGCGCGAAAATAATCCTAATTCGTGATCACTCCAAACCGAACAAATTTTTTTGGCACATTTTTAAATGGCCATAACTCCCAAACTAGACGACCTAGCGCGAAAATAAGGCTTATTCGTGATCACTCCAAATCTAGCAAAATTTTTTGTCACAACTTTAAATGGCCATATCTCCCAAACTAGACGACCTAGCGCAAAAATATGCCTAAATCGTGATCACTCCAAACCAAACAAATTTTGTGTCTCAACTTTAAATGGCCATAACTCCCAAACTAGACGACCTAGCGCAAAAATAAGCCTAAATCGTGATCACTCCAAACCAAACGAATTTTGTGTCTCAACTTTAAATGGCCATAACTCCCAAAATAGACGACCTAGCGCGAAAATAAGCCTAATTCGTTATCACTCCAAACCAAACAAATTTTTTGTCACAACTTTAAATGGCCATAAGTCCCAAACTAGACGACCTAGCGCAAAAATAAGCCTTAATCGTGATCACTCCAAACCAAACAAATTTTGTGTCTCAACTTTAAATGGCCATTACTCCCAAAATAGACGACTTAGCGCGAAAATAAGCCTAATTCGTGATTACTTCGAACCGAACAAATTTTTTGTCACAACTTTAAATGGCCATAACTCCCAAACTAGACGACCTAGCGCAAAAATAAGCCTAAATCGTGATCACTCCAAACCAAACAAATTTTTTGTCTCAACTTTAAATGGCCATATCTCCCAAACTAGACGACTTAGCGCGAAAATAAGCCTAATTCGTGATCACTCCAAACCGAACAAATTTTGTGTCTCAACTTTAAATGGCCATAACTCCCAAAATAGACGACTTAGCGCGAAAATAAGCCTAATTCGTGATCACTCCAAACCAAACAAATTTTTTGTCACAACTTTAAATGGCCATAACTCCCAAACTAGACGACCTAGCGCAAAAATAAGCCTAAATCGTGATCACTCCAAACCAAACAAATTTTGTGTCTCAACTTTAAATGGCCATAACTCCCAAAATAGACGACTTAGCGCGAAAATAAGCCTAATTCGTGATTACTTCGAACCGAACAAATTTTTTGTCTCAACTTTAAATGGCCATATCTCCCAAACTAGACGACTTAGCGCGAAAATAAGCCTAGTTCGTGATCACTCCAAAATAGACGACTTAGCGCGAAAATAAGCCTAATTCGTGATCACTCCAAATCTGGCAAAATTTTTTGTCATAACTTTAAATGGCCATAACTCCTAAACTAGACGAAATAGCGCGAAAATAAGCCTATTTCGTGATCACTCCAAATCTGGCAAAATTTTTTGTCATAACTTTAAATGGCCATAACTCCTAAACTAGACGACATAGCGCGAAAATAAGCCTAATTCGTGATCACTCCAAACCGAACGAATTTTTTGTTTCAACTATAAATGGCCATAACTCCCAAAATAGACGACTTAGCGCGAAAATAAGCCTAATTCGTGATCACTCCAAATCTGGCAAAATTTTTTGTCACAATTTTAAATGGCCATAACTCCCAAACTAGACGACCTAGCGCGAAAATAAGCCAAATTCGTGATCACTCCGAACCGAACAAATTTTTTTGGCACAACTTTAAATGGCCATAACTCCCAAACTAGACGACCTAGCGCGAAAATAAGCCTAATTCGTGATTACTTCGAACCGAACAAATTTTTTGTCTCAACTTTAAATGGCCATATCTCCCAAAATAGACGACTTAGCGCAAAAATAAGCCTAATTCGTGATCACTCCAAACCGAACAAATTTCTTGTCACAACTTTAGATGGCCATAACTCCCAAAATAGACGACTTAGCGCGAAAATAAGCCTAATTCGTGATCACTCCAAATCTGGCAAAATTTTTTGTCACAACTTTAAATGGCCATAACTCCCAAACTAGACGACTTAGCGCGAAAATAAGCCTAATTCGTGATCACTCCAAACCGAACAAATTTCTTGTCACAACTTTAAATGGCCATAACTCCCAAACTAGACGACTTAGCGCGAAAATAAGCCTAATTCGTGATCACTCCAAACCGAACGAATTTTTTGTCTCAACTTTAAATGGCCATAACTCCCAAAATAGACGACTTAGCGCGAAAATAAGCCTAATTCGTGATCACTCCAAATCTGGCAAAATTTTTTGTCACAACTTTAAATGGCCATAACTCCCAAACTAGACGACCTAACGCGAAAATAAGCCTAATTCGTGATCACTCCAAACCGAACAAATTTTTTGTCACAACTTTAAATGGCCATAACTCCCAAACTAGACGACCTAGCGCAAAAATAAGCGTAAATCGTGATCACTCCAAACCAAACAAATTTTGTGTCTCAACTTTAAATGGCCATAACTCCCCAACTAGACGACCTAGCGCGAAAATAAGCCAAATTCGTGATCACTCAAAATCTGCCAAAATTTCTTGTCTCAACTTTAAATGGCCATAACTCCCAAACTAGACGACTTAGCGCGAAAATAAGCCTAATTCGTGATCACTCCAAACCGAACAAATTTCTTGTCACAACTTTAAATGGCCATAACTCCCAAAATAGACGACTTAGCGCGAAAATAAGCCTAATTCGTGATCACTCCAAACCGAACAAATTTTTTGTCTCAACTTTAAATGGCCATAACTCCCAAACTAGACGACTTAGCGCGAAAATAAGCCTAATTCGTGATCACTCCAAACCGAACAAATTTCTTGTCACAACTTTAAATGGCCATAGCTCCCAAAATAGACGACTTAGCGCGAAAATAAGCCTAATTCGTGATCACTCCAAACCGAACAAATTTTTTGTCACAACTTTAAATGGCCATAACTCCCAAACTAGACGACCTAGCGCGAAAATAAGCCTAATTCGTGATCACTCCAAACCGAACGAATATTTTGTCACAAATTTAAATGGCCATAACTCCCAAACTAGACGACTTAGCGCAAAAATAAGCCTAATTCGTGATCACTCCAAACCGAACAAATTTTTTGTCTCAACTTTAAACGGCCATAACTCCCAAACTAGACGACCTAGCGCGAAAATAAGCCTAATTCGTGATCACTCCAAACCGAACAAATTTTTTGTCTCAACTTTAAATGGCCATAACTCCCAAACTAGACGACTTAGCGCGAAAATAAGCCTAATTCGTGATCACTCCAAACCGAACAAATTTCTTGTCACAACTTTAAATGGCCATAACTCCCAAACTAGACGACCTAGCGCGAAAATAAGCCAAATTCGTGATCACTCCGAACCGAACAAATTTTTTTGGCACAACTTTAAATGGCCATAACTCCCAAACTAGACGACCTAGCGCGAAAATAAGCCTAATTCGTGATTACTTCGAACCGAACAAATTTTTTGTCTCAACTTTAAATGGCCATATCTCCCAAAATAGACGACTTAGCGCAAAAATAAGCCTAATTCGTGATCACTCCAAACCGAACAAATTTCTTGTCACAACTTTAGATGGCCATAACTCCCAAAATAGACGACTTAGCGCGAAAATAAGCCTAATTCGTGATCACTCCAAATCTGGCAAAATTTTTTGTCACAACTTTAAATGGCCATAACTCCCAAACTAGACGACTTAGCGCGAAAATAAGCCTAATTCGTGATCACTCCAAACCGAACAAATTTCTTGTCACAACTTTAAATGGCCAAAACTCCCAAAATAGACGACTTAGCGCGAAAATAAGCCTAATTCGTGATCACTCCAAACCGAACGAATTTTTTGTCTGAACTTTAAATGGCCACAACTCCCAAACTAGACGACTTTGCGCGAAAATAAGCCTAATTCGTGATCACTCCAAACCGAACGAATTTTTTGTCTCAACTTTAAATGGCCATAACTCCCAAAATAGACGACTTAGCGCGAAAATAAGCCTAATTCGTGATCACTCCAAATCTGGCAAAATTTTTTGTCACAACTTTAAATGGCCATAACTCCCAAACTAGACGACCTAACGCGAAAATAAGCCTAATTCGTGATCACTCCAAACCGAACAAATTTTTTGTCACAACTTTAAATGGCCATAACTCCCAAACTAGACGACCTAGCGCAAAAATAAGCGTAAATCGTGATCACTCCAAACCAAACAAATTTTGTGTCTCAACTTTAAATGGCCATAACTCCCCAACTAGACGACCTAGCGCGAAAATAAGCCAAATTCGTGATCACTCAAAATCTGCCAAAATTTCTTGTCTCAACTTTAAATGGCCATAACTCCCAAACTAGACGACTTAGCGCGAAAATAAGCCTAATTCGTGATCACTCCAAACCGAACAAATTTCTTGTCACAACTTTAAATGGCCATAACTCCCAAAATAGACGACTTAGCGCGAAAATAAGCCTAATTCGTGATCACTCCAAACCGAACAAATTTTTTGTCTCAACTTTAAATGGCCATAACTCCCAAACTAGACGACTTAGCGCGAAAATAAGCCTAATTCGTGATCACTCCAAACCGAACAAATTTCTTGTCACAACTTTAAATGGCCATAGCTCCCAAAATAGACGACTTAGCGCGAAAATAAGCCTAATTCGTGATCACTCCAAACCGAACAAATTTTTTGTCACAACTTTAAATGGCCATAACTCCCAAACTAGACGACCTAGCGCGAAAATAAGCCCAATTCGTGATCACTCCAAACCGAACGAATATTTTGTCACAAATTTAAATGGCCATAACTCCCAAACTAGACGACTTAGCGCAAAAATAAGCCTAATTCGTGATCACTCCAAACCGAACAAATTTTTTGTCTCAACTTTAAACGGCCATAACTCCCAAACTAGACGACCTAGCGCGAAAATAAGCCTAATTCGTGATCACTCCAAACCGAACAAATTTTTTGTCTCAACTTTAAATGGCCATAACTCCCAAACTAGACGACTTAGCGCGAAAATAAGCCTAATTCGTGATCACTCCAAACCGAACAAATTTCTTGTCACAACTTTAAATGGCCATAACTCCCAAAATAGACGACTTAGCGCGAAAATAAGCCTAATTCGTGATCACTCCAAACCGAACAAATTTTTTGTCACAACTTTAAATGGCCATAACTCCCAAACTAGACGACCTAGCGCGAAAATAAGCCTAATTCGTGATCACTCCAAACCGAACGAATATTTTGTCACAAATTTAAATGGCCATAACTCCCAAACTAGACGACTTAGCGCAAAAATAAGCCTAATTCGTGATCACTCCAAACCGAACAAATTTTTTGTCTCAACTTTAAACGGCCATAACTCCCAAACTAGACGACCTAGCGCGAAAATAAGCCTAATTCGTGATCACTCCAAACCGAACGAATTTTTTGTCACAAATTTAAATGGCCATAACTCCCAAACTAGACGACCTAGCGCGAAAATAAGCCTAATTCGTGATCACTCCAAACCGAACGAATTTTTTGTCACAAATTTAAATGGCCACAACTCCCAAACTAGACGACTTAGCGCGAAAATAAGCCTAATTCGTGATCACTCCAAACCGAACGAATTTTTTGTCTCAACTTTAAATGGCCATAACTCCCAAACTAGACGACTTAGCGCGAAAATAAGCCTAGTTCGTGATCACTCCAAACCGAACGAATTTTTTGTCTCAACTTTAAATGGCCATATCTCCCAAACTAGACGACATAGCGCGAAAATAAGCCTAATTCGTGATCACTCCAAACCAAACAAATTTCTTGTCACAACTTTAAATGGCCATAACTCCCAAAATAGACGACTTAGCGCGAAAATAAGCCTAATTCGTGATCACTCCAAACCGAACAAATTTTTTGTCTCAACTTTAAATGGCCATAACTCCCAAACTAGACGACTTAGCGCGAAAATAAGCCTAATTCGTGATCACTCCAAACCGAACAAATTTTGTGTCTCAAGTTTAAATGGCCATAGCTCCCAAACTAGACGACCTAGCGCGAAAATAAGCCTAAATCGTGATCACTCCAAACCGAACAAATTTTTTGTCTCAACTTTAAATGGCTATAACTCCCAAACTAGACGACCTAGCGCGAAAATAAGCCTAATTCGTGATCACTCCAAACCGAACGAATTTTTTGTCACAAATTTAAATAGCCATAACTCCCAAGCTAGACGACTTAGCGCGAAAATAAGCCTAATTCGTGATCACTCCAAACCGAACAAATTTTTTGTCTCAACTTTAAACGGCAATAACTCCCAAACTAGACGACCTAGCGCGAAAATAAGCCTAATTCGTGATCACTCCAAACCGAACGAATTTTTTGTCACAAATTTAAATGGCCATAACTCCCAAACTAGACGACCTAGCGCGAAAATAAGCCTAATTCTTGATCACTCCAAACCGAACAAATTTTTTGTCTCAACTTTAAACGGCCATAACTCCCAAACTAGACGACCTAGCGCGAAAATAAGCCTAATTCGTGATCACTCCAAACCGAACGAATTTTTTGTCACAAATTTAAATGGCCATAACTCCCAAACTAGACGACCTAGCGCGAATATAAGCCTAATTCGTGATCACTCCAAACCGAACGAATATTTTGTCACAAATTTAAATGGCCATAACTCCCAAACTAGACGACTTAGCGCAAAAATAAGCCTAATTCGTGATCACTCCAAACCGAACAAATTTTTTGTCTCAACTTTAAACGGCCATAACTCCCAAACTAGACGACCTAGCGCGAAAATAAGCCTAATTCGTGATCACTCCAAACCGAACGAATATTTTGTCTCAAATTTAAATGGCCATAACTCCCAAACTAGACGACTTAGCGCAAAAATAAGCCTAATTCGTGATCACTCCAAACCGAACAAATTTTTTGTCTCAACTTTAAACGGCCATAACTCCGAAACTAGACGACCTAGCGCGAAAATAAGCCTAATTCGTGATCACTCCAAACCGAACGAATTTTTTGTCACAAATTTAAATGGCCATAACTCCCAAACTAGACGACCTAGCGCGAAAATAAGCCTAATTCGTGATCACTCCAAACCGAAAGAATTTTTTGTCACAAATTTAAATGGCCATAACTCCCAAACTAGACGACTTAGCGCGAAAATAAGCCTAATTCGTGATCACTCCAAACCGAACGAATTTTTTGTCTCAACTTTAAATGGCCATAACTCCCAAAATAGACGACTTAGCGCGAAAATAAGCCTAATTCGTGATCACTCCAAACCGAACGAATTTTTTGTCACAAATTTAAATGGCCATAACTCCCAAACTAGACGACCTAGCGCGAAAATAAGCCTAATTCGTGATCACTCCAAACCGAACGAATTTTTTGTCACAAATTTAAATGGCCACAACTCCCAAACTAGACGACTTAGCGCGAAAATAAGCCTAATTCGTGATCACTCCAAACCGAACGAATTTTTTGTCTCAACTTTAAATGGCCATAACTCCCAAACTAGACGACTTAGCGCGAAAATAAGCCTAATTCGTGATCACTCCAAACCGAACGAATTTTTTGTCTCAACTTTAAATGGCCATAACTCCCAAACTAGACGACCTAGCGCGAAAATAAGCCTAATTCGTGATCACTCCAAACCGAACGAATTTTTTGTCTCAACTTTAAATGGCCATAACTCCCAAACTAGACGACTTAGCGCGAAAATAAGCCTAATTCGTGATCACTCCAAACCGAACGAATTTTTTGTCTCAACTTTAAATGGCCATAATTCCCAAACTAGACGACCTAGCGCGAAAATAAGCCTAATTCGTGATCACTCCAAACCGAACGAATTTTTTGTCACAAATTTAAATAGCCATAACTCCCAAGCTAGACGACTTAGCGCGAAAATAAGCCTAATTCGTGATCACTCCAAACCGAACAAATTTTTTGTCTCAACTTTAAACGGCCATAACTCCCAAACTAGACGACCTAGCGCGAAAATAAGCCAAATTCGTGATCACTCCAAACCGAACGAATTTTTTGTCACAAATTTAAATGGCCATAACTCCCAAACTAGACGACCTAGCGCGAAAATAAGCCTAATTCGTGATCACTCCAAACCGAACGAATTTTTTGTCACAAATTTAAATGGCCATAACTCCCAAACTAGACGACTTAGCGCGAAAATAAGCCTAATTCGTGATCACTCCAAACCGAACAAATTTTGTGTCCCAACTTTAAATGGCCATAACTCCCAAACTAGACGACTTAGCGCGAAAATAAGCCTCATTCGTGATCACTCCAAACCGAACGAATTTTTTGTCTCAACTTTAAATGGCCATAACTCCCAAACTAGACGACTTAGCGCGAAAATAAGCCTAATTCGTGATCACTCAAAATCTGCCAAAATTTCTTGTCTCAACTTTAAATGGCCATAACTCCCAAACTAGACGACTTAGCGCGAAAATAAGCCTAATTCGTGATCACTCCAAACCGAACAAATTTCTTGTCACAACTTTAAATGGCCATAACTCCCAAAATAGACGACTTAGCGCGAAAATAAGTCTAACTCGTGATCACTCCAAACCGAACAAATTTTTTGTCTCAACTTTAAATGGCCATAACTCCCAAACTAGACGACTTAGCGCGAAAATAAGCCTAATTCGTGATCACTCCAAACCGAACAAAGTTCTTGTCACAACTTTAAATGGCCATAACTCCCAAAATAGACGACTTAGCGCGAAAATAAGCCTAATTCGTGATCACTCCAAACCGAACAAAATTTTTGTCACAACTTTAAATGGCCATAACTCCCAAACTAGACGACCTAGCGCGAAAATAAGCCTAATTCGTGATCACTCCAAACCGAACGAATTTTTTGTCACAAATTTAAATGGCCATAACTCCCAAACTAGACGACCTAGCGCGAAAATAAGCCTAATTCGTGATCACTCCAAACCGAACAAATTTTTTGTCTCAACTTTAAACGGCCATAACTCCCAAACTAGACGACCTAGCGCGAAAATAAGCCTAATTCGTGATCACTCCAAACCGAACGAATTTTTTGTCACAAATTTAAATGGCCATAACTCCCAAACTAGACGACCTAGCGCGAAAATAAGCCTAATTCGTGATCACTCCAAACCGAAAGAATTTTTTGTCACCAATTTAAATGGCCATAACTCCCAAACTAGACGACTTAGCGCGAAAATAAGCCTAATTCGTGATCACTCCAAACCGAACGAATTTTTTGTCTCAACTTTAAATGGCCATAACTCCCAAACTAGACGACTTAGCGCGAAAATAAGCCTAATTCGTGATCACTCCAAACCGAACGAATTTTTGGTCACAAATTTAAATGGCCATAACTCCCAAACTAGACGACCTAGCGCGAAAATAAGCCTAATTCGTGATCACTCCAAACCGAACGAATTTTTTGTCACAAATTTAAATGGCCACAACTCCCAAACTAGACGACTTAGCGCGAAAATAAGCCTAATTCGTGATCACTCCAAACCGAACGAATTTTTTGTCTCAACTTTAAATGGCCATATCTCCCAAACTAGACGACATAGCGCGAAAATAAGCCTAATTCGTGATCACTCCAAACCAAACAAATTTCTTGTCACAACTTTAAATGGCCATAACTCCCAAAATAGACGACTTAGCGCGAAAATAAGCCTAATTCGTGATCACTCCAAACCGAACAAATTTTTTGTCTCAACTTTAAATGGCCATAACTCCCAAACTAGACGACTTAGCGCGAAAATAAGCCTAATTCGTGATCACTCCAAACCGAACAAATTTTGTGTCTCAACTTTAAATGGCCATAGCTCCCAAACTAGACGACCTAGCGCGAAAATAAGCCTAAATCGTGATCACTCCAAACCGAACAAATTTTTTGTCTCAACTTTAAATGGCCATAACTCCCAAACTAGACGACCTAGCGCGAAAATAAGCCTAATTCGTGATCACTCCAAACCGAACGAATTTTTTGTCAGAAATTTAAATAGCCATAACTCCCAAGCTAGACGACTTAGCGCGAAAATAAGCCTAATTCGTGATCACTCCAAACCGAACAAATTTTTTGTCTCAACTTTAAACGGCCATAACTCCCAAACTAGACGACCTAGCGCGAAAATAAGCCTAATTCGTGATCACTCCAAACCGAACGAATTTTTTGTCACAAATTTAAATGGCCATAACTCCCAAACTAGACGACTTAGCGCGAAAATAAGCCTAATTCGTGATCACTTAAAATCTGCCAAAATTTCTTGTCTCAACTTTAAATGGCCATAACTCCCAAACTAGACGACTTAGCGCGAAAATAAGCCTAATTCGTGATCACTCCAAACCGAACAAATTTCTTGTTACAACTTTAAATGGCCATAACTCCCAAAATAGACGACTTAGCGCGAAAATAAGTCTAACTCGTGATCACTCCAAACCGAACAAATTTTGTGTCCCAACTTTAAATGGCCATAACTCCCAAACTAGACGACTTAGCGCGAAAATAAGCCTCATTCGTGATCACTCCAAACCGAACGAATTTTTTGTCTCAACTTAAAATGGCCATAACTCCCAAACTAGACGACTTAGCGCGAAAATAAGCCTAATTCGTGATCACTTAAAATCTGCCAAAATTTCTTGTCTCAACTTTAAATGGCCATAACTCCCAAACTAGACGACTTAGCGCGAAAATAAGCCTAATTCGTGATCACTCCAAACCGAACAAAGTTCTTGTCACAACTTTAAATGGCCATAACTCCCAAAATAGACGACTTAGCGCGAAAATAAGCCTAATTCGTGATCACTCCAAACCGAACAAATTTTTTGTCACAACTTTAAATGGCAATAACTCCCAAACTAGACGACCTAGCGCGAAAATAAGCCTAATTCGTGATCACTCCAAACCGAACGAATTTTTTGTCACAAATTTAAATGGCCATAACTCCCAAACTAGACGACCTAGCGCGAAAATAAGCCTAATTCGTGATCACTCCAAACCGAACAAATTTTTTGTCTCAACTTTAAACGGCCATAACTCCCAAACTAGACGACCTAGCGCGAAAATAAGCCTAATTCGTGATCACTCCAAACCGAACGAATTTTTTGTCACAAATTTAAATGGCCATAACTCCCAAACTAGACGACCTAGCGCGAAAATAAGCCTAATTCGTGATCACTCCAAACCGAAAGAATTTTTTGTCACAAATTTAAATGGCCATAACTCCCAAACTAGACGACTTAGCGCGAAAATAAGCCTAATTCGTGATCACTCCAAACCGAACGAATTTTTTGTCTCAACTTTAAATGGCCATAACTCCCAAACTAGACGACTTAGCGCGAAAATAAGCCTAATTCGTGATCACTCCAAACCAAACAAATTTCTTGTCACAACTTTAAATGGCCATAACTCCCAAAATAGACGACTTAGCGCGAAAATAAGCCTAATTCGTGATCACTCCAAACCGAACAAATTTTTTGTCTCAACTTTAAATGGCCATAACTCCCAAACTAGACGACTTAGCGCGAAAATAAGCCTAATTCGTGATCACTCCAAACCGAAAGAATTTTTTGTCACAAATTTAAATGGCCATAACTCCCAAACTAGACGACTTAGCGCGAAAATAAGCCTAATTCGTGATCACTCCAAACCGAACGAATTTTTTGTCTCAACTTTAAATGGCCATAACTCCCAAACTAGACGACTTAGCGCGAAAATAAGCCTAATTCGTGATCACTCCAAACCAAACAAATTTCTTGTCACAACTTTAAATGGCCATAACTCCCAAAATAGACGACTTAGCGCGAAAATAAGCCTAATTCGTGATCACTCCAAACCGAACAAATTTTTTGTCTCAACTTTAAATGGCCATAACTCCCAAACTAGACGACTTAGCGCGAAAATAAGCCTAATTCGTGATCACTCCAAACCAAACAAATTTCTTGTCACAACTTTAAATGGCCATAACTCCCAAAATAGACGACTTAGCGCAAAAATAAGCCTAATTCGTGATCACTCCAAACCGAACAAATTTTTTGTCTCAACTTTAAATGGTCATAACTCCCAAACTAGACGACCTATCGCGAAAATAAGCCTAATCCGTGATCACTCCAAACCAAACAAATTTTGTGTCTCAACTTTAAATGGCCATAACTCCCAAAATAGACGACTTAGCGCGAAAATAAGCCTATTTCGTGATCACTCCAAATCTGGCAAAATTTTTTGTCATAACTTTAAATGGCCATAACTCCTAAACTAGACGACTTAGCGCGAAAATAAGCCTAATTCGTGATCACTCCAAACCGAACGAATTTTTTGTCTCAACTTTAAATGGCCACAACTCCCAAACTAGACGACTTAGCGCGAAAATAAGCCTAATTCGTGATCACTCCAAACCGAACAAATTTCTTGTCACAACTTTAGATGGCCATAACTCCCAAGCTAGACGACCTAGCGCAAAAATAAGCCTAAATCGTGATCACTCCAAACCAAACAAATTTTGTGTCTCAACTTTAAATGGCCATAACTCCTAAACTAGACGACTTAGCGCGAAAATAAGCCTAATTCGTGATCACTCCAAACCGAACAAATTTTTTGTCTCAACTTTAAATGGCCATAACTCCCAAACTAGACGACCTAGCGCGAAAATAAGCCTAATTCGTGATCACTCCAAACCGAACGAATTTTTTGTCACAAATTTAAATAGCCATAACTCCCAAGCTAGACGACTTAGCGCGAAAATAAGCCTAATTCGTGATCACTCCAAACCGAACAAATTTTTTGTCTCAACTTTAAACGGCCATAACTCCCAAACTAGACGACCTAGCGCAAAAATAAGCCTAATTCGTGATCACTCCAAACCGAACGAATTTTTTGGCACAAATTTAAATGGCCATAACTCCCAAACTAGACGACCTAGCGCGAAAATAAGCCTAATTCGTGATCACTCCAAACCGAACGAATTTTTTGTCCCAACTTTAAATGGCCATAACTCCCAAACTAGACGACTTAGCGCGAAAATAAGCCTCATTCGTGATCACTCCAAACCGAACGAATTTTTTGTCTCAACTTTAAATGGCCATAACTCCCAAACTAGACGACTTAGCGCGAAAATAAGCCTAATTCGTGATCACTTAAAATCTGCCAAAATTTCTTGTCTCAACTTTAAATGGCCATAACTCCCAAACTAGACGACTTAGCGCGAAAATAAGCCTAATTCGTGATCACTCCAAACCGAACAAATTTCTTGTCACAACTTTAAATGGCCATAACTCCCAAAATAGACGACTTAGCGCGAAAATAAGTCTAACTCGTGATCACTCCAAACCGAACAAATTTTTTGTCTCAACTTTAAATGGCCATAACTCCCAAACTAGACGACTTAGCGCGAAAATAAGCCTAATTCGTGATCACTCCAAACCGAACAAAGTTCTTGTCATAACTTTAAATGGCCATAACTCCCAAAATAGACGACTTAGCGCGAAAATAAGCCTAATTCGTGATCACTCCAAACCGAACAAATTTTTTGTCACAACTTTAAATGGCAATAACTCCCAAACTAGACGACCTAGCGCGAAAATAAGCCTAATTCGTGATCACTCCAAACCGAACGAATTTTTTGTCACAAATTTAAATGGCCATAACTCCCAAACTAGACGACCTAGCGCGAAAATAAGCCTAATTCGTGATCACTCCAAACCGAAAGAATTTTTTGTCACAAATTTAAATGGCCATAACTCCCAAACTAGACGACTTAGCGCGAAAATAAGCCTAATTCGTGATCACTCCAAACCGAAAGAATTTTTTGTCACAAATTTAAATGGCCATAACTCCCAAACTAGACGTTTTAGCGCGAAAATAAGCCTAATTCGTGATCACTCCAAACCGAACGAATTTTTTGTCTCAACTTTAAATGGCCATAACTCCCAAACTAGACGACTTAGCGCGAAAATAAGCCTAATTCGTGATCACTCCAAACCAAACAAATTTCTTGTCACAACTTTAAATGGCCATAACTCCCAAAATAGACGACTTAGCGCGAAAATAAGCCTAATTCGTGATCACTCCAAACCGAACAAATTTTTTGTCTCAACTTTAAATGGCCATAACTCCCAAACTAGACGACTTAGCGCGAAAATAAGCCTAATTCGTGATCACTCCAAACCAAACAAATTTCTTGTCACAACTTTAAATGGCCATAACTCCCAAAATAGACGACTTAGCGCAAAAATAAGCCTAATTCGTGATCACTCCAAACCGAACAAATTTTTTGTCTCAACTTTAAATGGTCATAACTCCCAAACTAGACGACCTATCGCGAAAATAAGCCTAATCCGTGATCACTCCAAACCAAACAAATTTTGTGTCTCAACTTTAAATGGCCATAACTCCCAAAATAGACGACTTAGCGCGAAAATAAGCCTATTTCGTGATCACTCAAAATCTGGCAAAATTTTTTGTCATAACTTTAAATGGCCATAACTCCTAAACTAGACGACTTAGCGCGAAAATAAGCCTAATTCGTGATCACTCCAAACCGAACGAATTTTTTGTCTCAACTTTAAATGGCCACAACTCCCAAACTAGACGACTTAGCGCGAAAATAAGCCTAATTCGTGATCACTCCAAACCGAACAAATTTCTTGTCACAACTTTAAATGGCCATAACTCCCAAACTAGACGACCTAGCGCAAAAATAAGCCTAAATCGTGATCACTCCAAACCAAACAAATTTTGTGTCTCAACTTTAAATGGCCATAACTCCTAAACTAGACGACTTAGCGCGAAAATAAGCCTAATTCGTGATCACTCCAAACCGAACGAATTTTTTGTCTCAACTTTAAATGGCCACAACTCCCAAACTAGACGAATTAGCGCCAAAAATAAGCCTAATTCGTGATCACTCCAAACCGAACAAATTTCTTGTCACAACTTTAAATGGCCATAACTCCCAAAATAGACGACTTAGCGCAAAAATAAGCCTATATCGTGATCACTCCAAACCAAACAAATTTTTTGTCTCAACTTTAAATGGCCATATCTCCCAAACTAGACGACTTAGCGCGAAAATAAGCCTAATTCGTGATCACTCCAAACCGACCAAATTTTTTGTCTCAACTTTAAATGGCCATAACTCCCAAAATAGACGACTTAGCGCGAAAATAAGCCTATTTCGTGATCACTCCAAATCTGGCAAAATTTTTTGTCATAACTTTAAATGGCCATAACTCCTAAACTAGACGACATAGCGCGAAAATAAGCCTATTTCGTGATCACTCCAAACCGAACAAATTTCTTGTAACAACTTTTAATGGCCATAACTCCTAAACTAGACGACATAGCGCGAAAATAAGCCTAATTCGTGATCACTCCAAACCGAACGAATTTTTTGTTTCAACTATAAATGGCCATAACTCCCAAAATAGACGAGTTAGCGCGAAAATAAGCCTAATTCGTGATCACTCAAAATCTGACAAAATTTCTTGTCTCAACTTTAAATGGCCATAACTCCCAAACTAGACGACCTAGCGCGAAAATAAGCCTAATTCGTGATCACTCCAAATCTGGCAAAATTTTTTGTCACAACTGTAAATGGCCATAACTCCCAAACTAGACGACTTAGCGCGAAAATAAGCCTAATTCGTGATCACTCCAAATCTGGCAAAATTTTTTGTCACAACTTTAAATGGCCATAACTCCCAAACTAGACGACCTAGCGCAAAAATAAGCCTAAATCGTGGTCACTCCAAACCAAACAAATTTTGTGTCTCAACTTTAAATGGCCATAACTCCCAAAATAGATGACTTAGCGCGAAAATAAGCCTAATTCGTGATTACTTCGAACCGAAAAAATTTTTTGTCACAACTTTAAATGGCCATAACTCCCAAACTAGACGACCTAGCGCAAAAATAAGCCTTAATCGTGATCACTCCAAACCAAACAAATTTTTTGTCTCAACTTTAAATGGCCATAACTCCCAAAGTAGACGACTTAGCGCGAAAATAAGCCTAACTCGTGGTCACTCCAAACCGAACAAATTTTTTGTCTCAACTTTAAATGGCCATAACTCCCAAACTAGACGACTTAGCGCGAAAATAAGCCTAATTCGTGATCACTCCAAACCGAACAAATTTCTTGTCACAACTTTAAATGGCCATAACTCCCAAAATAGACGACTTAGCGCGAAAATAAGTCTAACTCGTGATCACTCCAAACCGAACAAATTTTTTGTCTCAACTTTAAATGGCCATAACTCCCAAACTAGACGACTTAGCGCGAAAATAAGCCTAATTCGTGATCACTCCAAACCGAACAAATTTCTTGTCACAACTTTAAATGGCCATAACTCCCAAAATAGACGACTTAGCGCGAAAATAAGCCTAATTCGTGATCACTCCAAACCGAACAGATTTTTTGTCACAACTTTAAATGGCAATAACTCCCAAACTAGACGACCTAGCGCGAAAATAAGCCTAATTCGTGATCACTCCAAACCGAACGAATTTTTTGTCACAAATTTAAATGGCCATAACTCCCAAACTAGACGACCTAGCGCGAAAATAAGCCTAATTCGTGATCACTCCAAACCGAACAAATTTTTTGTCTCAACTTTAAACGGCCATAACTCCCAAACTAGACGACCTAGCGCGAAAATAAGCCTAATTCGTGATCACTCCAAACCGAACGAATTTTTTGTCACAAATTTAAATGGCCATAACTCCCAAACTAGACGACCTAGCGCGAAAATAAGCCTAATTCGTGATCACTCCAAACCGAAAGAATTTTTTGTCACAAATTTAAATGGCCATAACTCCCAAACTAGACGACTTAGCGCGAAAATAAGCCTAATTCGTGATCACTCCAAACCGAACGAATTTTTTGTCTCAACTTTAAATGGCCATAACTCCCAAACTAGACGACTTAGCGCGAAAATAAGCCTAATTCGTGATCATTCCAAACCAAACAAATTTCTTGTCACAACTTTAAATGGCCATAACTCCCAAAATAGACGACTTAGCGCGAAAATAAGCCTAATTCGTGATCACTCCAATCCGAACAAATTTTTTGTCTCAACTTTAAATGGCCATAACTCCCAAACTAGACGACTTAGCGCGAAAATAAGCCTAATTCGTGATCACTCCAAACCGAACGAATTTTTTGTCTCAACTTTAAATGGCCATAACTCCCAAACTAGACGACTTAGCGCGAAAATAAGCCTAATTCGTGATCACTCCAAACCGAACAAATTTCTTGTCACAACTTTAAATGGCCATAACTCCCAAAATAGACGACTTAGCGCGAAAATAAGTCTAATTCGTGATCACTCCAAACCGAACAAATTTTTTGTCTCAACTTTAAATGGCCATAACTCCCAAACTAGACGACTTAGCGCGAAAATAAGCCTAATTCGTGATCACTCCAAACCGAACAAATTTCTTGTCACAACTTTAAATGGCCATAACTCCCAAAATAGACGACTTAGCGCGAAAATAAGTCTAATTCGTGATCACTCCAAACCGAACAAATTTTTTGTCTCAACTTTAAATGGCCATAACTCCCAAACTAGACGACTTAGCGCGAAAATAAGCCTAATTCGTGATCACTCCAAACCGAACGAATTTTTTGTCTTAACTTTAAATGGCCATAACTCCCAAACTAGACGACTTAGCGCGAAAATAAGCCTAATTCGTGATCACTCCAAACCGAACAAATTTCTTGTCACAACTTTAAAAGGCCATAACTCCCAAAATAGACGACTTAGCGCGAAAATAAGCCTAATTCGTGATCACTCCAAATCTGGCAAAATTTTTTGTCACAACTTTAAATGGCCATAACTCCCAAACTAGACGACCTAGCGCAAAAATAAGCCTAAATCGTGGTCACTCCAAACCAAACAAATTTTGTGTCTCAACTTTAAATGGCCATAACTCCCAAAATAGACGACTTAGCGCAAAAATAAGCCTAATTCGTGATCACTCCAAACCGAACAAATTTTTTGTCTCAACTTTAAATGGTCATAACTCCCAAACTAGACGACCTATCGCGAAAATAAGCCTAATCCGTGATCACTCCAAACCAAACAAATTTTGTGTCTCAACTTTAAATGGCCATAACTCCCAAAATAGACGACTTAGCGCGAAAATAAGCCTATTTCGTGATCACTCCAAATCTGGCAAAATTTTTTGTCATAACTTTAAATGGCCATAACTCCTAAACTAGACGACTTAGCGCGAAAATAAGCCTAATTCGTGATCACTCCAAACCGAACAAATTTCTTGTCACAACTTTAAATGGCCATAACTCCCAAACTAGACGACCTAGCGCAAAAATAAGCCTAAATCGTGATCACTCCAAACCAAACAAATTTTGTGTCTCAACTTTAAATGGCCATAACTCCTAAACTAGACGACTTAGCGCGAAAATAAGCCTAATTCGTGATCACTCCAAACCGAACGAATTTTTTGTCTCAACTTTAAATGGCCACAACTCCCAAACTAGACGAATTAGCGCCAAAAATAAGCCTAATTCGTGATCACTCCAAACCGAACAAATTTCTTGTCACAACTTTAAATGGCCATAACTCCCAAAATAGACGACTTAGCGCAAAAATAAGCCTATATCGTGATCACTCCAAACCAAACAAATTTTTTGTCTCAACTTTAAATGGCCATATCTCCCAAACTAGACGACTTAGCGCGAAAATAAGCCTAATTCGTGATCACTCCAAACCGACCAAATTTTTTGTCTCAACTTTAAATGGCCATAACTCCCAAAATAGACGACTTAGCGCGAAAATAAGCCTATTTCGTGATCACTCCAAATCTGGCAAAATTTTTTGTCATAACTTTAAATGGCCATAACTCCTAAACTAGACGACATAGCGCGAAAATAAGCCTATTTCGTGATCACTCCAAATCTGGCAAAATTTTTTGTCTTAAATTTAAATGGCCATAACTCCTAAACTAGACGACATAGCGCGAAAATAAGCCTAATTCGTGATCACTCCAAACCGAACGAATTTTTTGTTTCAACTATAAATGGCCATAACTCCCAAAATAGACGAGTTAGCGCGAAAATAAGCCTAATTCGTGATCACTCAAAATCTGACAAAATTTCTTGTCTCAACTTTAAATGGCCATAACTCCAAAACTAGACGACCTAGCGCGAAAATAAGCCTAATTCGTGATCACTCCAAATCTGGCAAAATTTTTTGTCACAACTGTAAATGGCCATAACTCCCAAACTAGACGACTTAGCGCGAAAATAAGCCTAATTCGTGATCACTCCAAATCTGGCAAAATTTTTTGTCACAACTTTAAATGGCCATAACTCCCAAACTAGACGACCTAGCGCAAAAATAAGCCTAAATCGTGGTCACTCCAAACCAAACAAATTTTGTGTCTCAACTTTAAATGGCCATAACTCCCAAAATAGATGACTTAGCGCGAAAATAAGCCTAATTCGTGATTACTTCGAACCGAAAAAATTTTTTGTCACAACTTTAAATGGCCATAACTCCCAAACTAGACGACCTAGCGCAAAAATAAGCCTAAATCGTGATCACTCCAAACCAAACAAATTTTTTGTCTCAACTTTAAATGGCCATATCTCCCAAACTAGACGACTTAGCGCGAAAATAAGCCTAATTCGTGATCACTCCAAACCGAACAAATTTTGTGTCTCAACTTTAAATGGCCATAACTCCCAAAATAGACGACTTAGCGCGAAAATAAGCCTAACTCGTGATCACTCCAAACCGAACAAATTTTTTGTCTCAACTTTAAATGGCCATAACTCCCAAACTAGACGACTCAGCGCGAAAATAAGCCTAATTCGTGATCACTCCAAACCGAACAAATTTCTTGTCACAACTTTAAATGGCCATAACTCCCAAAATAGACGACTTAGCGCGAAAATAAGTCTAACTCGTGATCACTCCAAACCGAACAAATTTTTTGTCTCAACTTTAAATGGCCATAACTCCCAAACTAGACGACTTAGCGCGAAAATAAGCCTAATTCGTGATCACTCCAAACCGAACAAATTTCTTGTCACAACTTTAAATGGCCATAACTCCCAAAATAGACGACTTAGCGCGAAAATAAGCCTAATTCGTGATCACTCCAAACCGAACAAATTTTTTGTCACAACTTTAAATGGCAATAACTCCCAAACTAGACGACCTAGCGCGAAAATAAGCCTAATTCGTGATCACTCCAAACCGAACGAATTTTTTGTCACAAATTTAAATGGCCATAACTCCCAAACTAGACGACCTAGCGCGAAAATAAGCCTAATTCGTGATCACTCCAAACCGAACAAATTTTTTGTCTCAACTTTAAACGGCCATAACTCCCAAACTAGACGACCTAGCGCGAAAATAAGCCTAATTCGTGATCACTCCAAACCGAACGAATTTTTTGTCACAAATTTAAATGGCCATAACTCCCAAACTAGACGACCTAGCGCGAAAATAAGCCTAATTCGTGATCACTCCAAACCGAAAGAATTTTTTGTCACAAATTTAAATGGCCATAACTCCCAAACTAGACGACTTAGCGCGAAAATAAGCCTAATTCGTGATCACTCCAAACCGAACGAATTTTTTGTCTCAACTTTAAATGGCCATAACTCCCAAACTAGACGACTTAGCGCGAAAATAAGCCTAATTCGTGATCACTCCAAACCAAACAAATTTCTTGTCACAACTTTAAATGGCCATAACTCCCAAAATAGACGACTTAGCGCGAAAATAAGCCTAATTCGTGATCACTCCAAACCGAACAAATTTTTTGTCTCAACTTTAAATGGCCATAACTCCCAAACTAGACGACTTAGCGCGAAAATAAGCCTAATTCGTGATCACTCCAAACCGAACGAATTTTTTGTCTCAACTTTAAATGGCCATAACTCCCAAACTAGACGACTTAGCGCGAAAATAAGCCTAATTCGTGATCACTCCAAACCGAACGAATTTTTTGCCTCAACTTTAAATGGCCATAACTCCCAAACTAGACGACTTAGCGCGAAAATAAGCCTAATTCGTGATCACTCCAAACCGAACAAATTTCTCGTCACAACTTTAAATGGCCATAACTCCCAAAATAGACGACTTAGCGCGAAAATAAGTCTAATTCGTGATCACTCCAAACCGAACAAATTTTTTGTCTCAACTTTAAATGGCCATAACTCCCAAACTAGACGACTTAGCGCGAAAATAAGCCTAATTCGTGATCACTCCAAACCGAACAAATTTCTTGTCACAACTTTAAATGGCCATAACTCCCAAAATAGACGACTTAGCGCGAAAATAAGCCTAATTCGTGATCACTCCAAATCTGGCAAAATTTTTTGTCACAACTTTAAATGGCCATAACTCCCAAACTAGACGACCTAGCGCAAAAATAAGCCTAAATCGTGGTCACTCCAAACCAAACAAATTTTGTGTCTCAACTTTAAATGGCCATAACTCCCAAAATAGATGACTTAGCGCGAAAATAAGCCTAATTCGTGATTACTTCGAACCGAACAAATTTTTTGTCACAACTTTAAATGGCCATAACTCCCAAACTAGACGACCTAGCGCAAAAATAAGCCTAAATCGTGATCACTCCAAACCAAACAAATTTTTTGTCTCAACTTTAAATGGCCATATCTCCCAAACTAGACGACTTAGCGCGAAAATAAGCCTAATTCGTGATCACTCCAAACCGAACAAATTTTGTGTCTCAACTTTAAATGGCCATAACTCCCAAAATAGACGACTTAGCGCGAAAATAAGCCTAACTCGTGATCACTCCAAACCGAACAAATTTTTTGTCTCAACTTTAAATGGCCATAACTCCCAAACTAGACGACTTAGCGCGAAAATAAGCCTAATTCGTGATCACTCCAAACCGAACAAATTTCTTGTCACAACTTTAAATGGCCATAACTCCCAAAATAGACGACTTAGCGCGAAAATAAGTCTAACTCGTGATCACTCAAAATCTGCCAAAATTTCTTGTCACAACTTTAAATGGCCATAACTCCCAAACTAGACGACTTAGCGCGAAAATAAGCCTAATTCGTGATCACTCAAAATCTGCCAAAATTTCTTGTCACAACTTTAAATGGCCATAACTCCCAAAATAGACGACTTAGCGCGAAAATAAGTCTAATTCGTGATCACTCCAAACCGAACAAATTTTTTGTCTCAACTTTAAATGGCCATAACTCCCAAACTAGACGACTTAGCGCGAAAATAAGCCTAATTCGTGATCACTCCAAACCGAACAAATTTCTTGTCACAACTTTAAATGGCCATAACTCCCAAAATAGACGACTTAGCGCGAAAATAAGCCTAATTCGTGATCACTCCAAACCGAACAAATTTTTTGTCACAACTTTAAATGGCCATAACTCCCAAACTAGACGACCTAGCGCGAAAATAAGCCTAATTCGTGATCACTCCAAACCGAACAAATTTTTTGTCTCAACTTTAAACGGCCATAACTCCCAAACTAGACGACCTAGCGCGAAAATAAGCCTAATTCGTGATCACTCCAAACCGAACGAATTTTTTGTCACAAATTTAAATGGCCATAACTCCCAAACTAGACGACCTAGCGCGAAAATAAGCCTAATTCGTGATCACTCCAAACCGAAAGAATTTTTTGTCACAAATTTAAATGGCCATAACTCCCAAACTAGACGACTTAGCGCGAAAATAAGCCTAATTCGTGATCACTCCAAACCGAACGAATTTTTTGTCTCAACTTTAAATGGCCATAACTCCCAAACTAGACGACTTAGCGCGAAAATAAGCCTAATTCGTGATCACTCCAAACCGAACAAATTTCTTGTCACAACTTTAAATGGCCATAACTCCCAAAATAGACGACTTAGCGCGAAAATAAGTCTAATTCGTGATCACTCCAAACCGAACAAATTTTTTGTCTCAACTTTAAATGGCCATAACTCCCAAACTAGACGACTTAGCGCGAAAATAAGCCTAATTCGTGATCACTCCAAACCGAACAAATTTCTTGTCACAACTTTAAATGGCCATAACTCCCAAAATAGACGACTTAGCGCGAAAATAAGCCTAATTCGTGATCACTCCAAACCGAACAAATTTTTTGTCACAACTTTAAATGGCCATAACTCCCAAACTAGACGACCTAGCGCGAAAATAAGCCTAATTCGTGATCACTCCAAACCGAACGAATTTTTTGTCACAAATTTAAATGGCCATAACTCCCAAACTAGACGACTTAGCGCGAAAATAAGCCTAATTCGTGATCACTCCAAACCGAACAAATTTTTTGTCTCAACTTTAAACGGCCATAACTCCCAAACTAGACGACCTAGCGCGAAAATAAGCCTAATTCGTGATCACTCCAAACCGAACGAATTTTTTGTCACAAATTTAAATGGCCATAACTCCCAAACTAGACGACCTAGCGCGAAAATAAGCCTAATTCGTGATCACTCCAAACCGAAAGAATTTTTTGTCACAAATTTAAATGGCCATAACTCCCAAACTAGACGACCTAGCGCGAAAATAAGCCTAATTCGTGATCACTCCAAACCGAACAAATTTCTTGTCACAACTTTAAATGGCCATAACTCCCAAAATAGACGACTTAGCGCGAAAATAAGCCTAATTCGTGATCACTCCAAACCGAACAAATTTTTTGTCACAACTTTAAATGGCAATAACTCCCAAACTAGACGACCTAGCGCGAAAATAAGCCTAATTCGTGATCACTCCAAACCGAACGAATTTTTTGTCACAAATTTAAATGGCCATAACTCCCAAACTAGACGACCTAGCGCGAAAATAAGCCTAATTCGTGATCACTCCAAACCGAACAAATTTTTTGTCTCAACTTTAAACGGCCATAACTCCCAAACTAGACGACCTAGCGCGAAAATAAGCCTAATTCGTGATCACTCCAAACCGAACGAATTTTTTGTCACAAATTTAAATGGCCATAACTCCCAAACTAGACGACCTAGCGCGAAAATAAGCCTAATTCGTGATCACTCCAAACCGAAAGAATTTTTTGTCAGAAATTTAAATGGCCATAACTCCCAAACTAGACGACTTAGCGCGAAAATAAGCCTAATTCGTGATCACTCCAAACCGAACGAATTTTTTGTCTCAACTTTAAATGGCCATAACTCCCAAACTAGACGACTTAGCGCGAAAATAAGCCTAATTCGTGATCACTCCAAACCAAACAAATTTCTTGTCACAACTTTAAATGGCCATAACTCCCAAAATAGACGACTTAGCGCGAAAATAAGCCTAATTCGTGATCACTCCAAACCGAACGAATTTTTTGTCTCAACTTTAAATGGCCATAACTCCCAAACTAGACGACTTAGCGCGAAAATAAGCCTAATTCGTGATCACTCCAAACCGAACGAATTTTTTGTCTCAACTTTAAATGGCCATAACTCCCAAACTAGACGACTTAGCGCGAAAATAAGCCTAATTCGTGATCACTCCAAACCGAACAAATTTCTTGTCACAACTTTAAATGGCCATAACTCCCAAAATAGACGACTTAGCGCGAAAATAAGTCTAATTCGTGATCACTCCAAACCGAACAAATTTTTTGTCTCAACTTTAAATGGCCATAACTCCCAAACTAGACGACTTAGCGCGAAAATAAGCCTAATTCGTGATCACTCCAAACCGAACAAATTTCTTGTCACAACTTTAAATGGCCATAACTCCCAAAATAGACGACTTAGCGCGAAAATAAGCCTAATTCGTGATCACTCCAAACCGAACAAATTTTTTGTCACAACTTTAAATGGCCATAACTCCCAAACTAGACGACCTAGCGCGAAAATAAGCCTAATTCGTGATCACTCCAAACCGAACGAATTTTTTGTCACAAATTTAAATGGCCATAACTCCCAAACTAGACGACTTAGCGCGAAAATAAGCCTAATTCGTGATCACTCCAAACCGAACAAATTTTTTGTCTCAACTTTAAACGGCCATAACTCCCAAACTAGACGACCTAGCGCGAAAATAAGCCTAATTCGTGATCACTCCAAACCGAACGAATTTTTTGTCACAAATTTAAATGGCCATAACTCCCAAACTAGACGACCTAGCGCGAAAATAAGCCTAATTCGTGATCACTCCAAACCGAACGAATTTTTTGTCACAAATTTAAATGGCCATAACTCCCAAACTAGACGACTTAGCGCGAAAATAAGCCTAATTCGTGATCACTCCAAACCAAACAAATTTCTTGTCACAACTTTAAATGGCCATAACTCCCAAAATAGACGACTTAGCGCAAAAATAAGCCTAATTCGTGATCACTCCAAACCGAACAAATTTTTTGTCTCAACTTTAAATGGTCATAACTCCCAAACTAGACGACCTATCGCGAAAATAAGCCTAATCCGTGATCACTCCAAACCAAACAAATTTTGTGTCTCAACTTTAAATGGCCATAACTCCCAAAATAGACGACTTAGCGCGAAAATAAGCCTATTTCGTGATCACTCCAAATCTGGCAAAATTTTTTGTCATAACTTTAAATGGCCATAACTCCTAAACTAGACGACTTAGCGCGAAAATAAGCCTAATTCGTGATCACTCCAAACCGAACGAATTTTTTGTCTCAACTTTAAATGGCCACAACTCCCAAGCTAGACGACTTAGCGCGAAAATAAGCCTAATTCGTGATCACTCCAAACCGAACAAATTTCTTGTCACAACTTTAAATGGCCATAACTCCCAAACTAGACGACCTAGCGCAAAAATAAGCCTAAATCGTGATCACTCCAAACCAAACAAATTTTGTGTCTCAACTTTAAATGGCCATAACTCCTAAACTAGACGACTTAGCGCGAAAATAAGCCTAATTCGTGATCACTCCAAACCGAACGAATTTTTTGTCTCAACTTTAAATGGCCACAACTCCCAAACTAGACGAATTAGCGCCAAAAATAAGCCTAATTCGTGATCACTCCAAACCGAACAAATTTCTTGTCACAACTTTAAATGGCCATAACTCCCAAAATAGACGACTTAGCGCAAAAATAAGCCTATATCGTGATCACTCCAAACCAAACAAATTTTTTGTCTCAACTTTAAATGGCCATATCTCCCAAACTAGACGACTTAGCGCGAAAATAAGCCTAATTCGTGATCACTCCAAACCGACCAAATTTTTTGTCTCAACTTTAAATGGCCATAACTCCCAAAATAGACGACTTAGCGCGAAAATAAGCCTATTTCGTGATCACTCCAAATCTGGCAAAATTTTTTGTCATAACTTTAAATGGCCATAACTCCTAAACTAGACGACATAGCGCGAAAATAAGCCTAATTCGTGATCACTCCAAACCGAACGAATTTTTTGTCACAAATTTAAATAGCCATAACTCCCAAGCTAGACGACTTAGCGCGAAAATAAGCCTAATTCGTGATCACTCCAAACCGAACGAATGTTTTGTCTCAACTTTAAATGGCCATAACTCCCAAACTAGACGACTTAGCGCGAAAATAAGCCTAATTCGTGATCACTCCAAACCGAACGAATTTTTTGTCTCAACTTTAAATGGCCATAACTCCCAAACTAGACGACTTAGCGCGAAAATAAGCCTAATTCGTGATCACTCCAAACCGAACAAATTTTTTGTCTCAACTTTAAACGGCCATAACTCCCAAACTAGACGACCTAGCGCGAAAATAAGCCTAATTCGTGATCACTCCAAACCGAACGAATTTTTTGTCACAAATTTAAATGGCCATAACTCCCAAACTAGACGACCTAGCGCGAAAATAAGCCTAATTCGTGATCACTCCAAACCGAACGAATTTTTTGTCACAAATTTAAATGGCCATAACTCCCAAACTAGACGACCTAGCGCGAAAATAAGCCTAATTCGTGATCACTCCAAACCAAACAAATTTCTTGTCACAACTTTAAATGGCCATAACTCCCAAACTAGACGACCTAGCGCGAAAATAAGCCTAATTCGTGATCACTCCAAACCGAACGAATTTTTTGTCACAAATTTAAATGGCCATAACTCCCAAACTAGACGACTTAGCGCGAAAATAAGCCTATTTCGTGATCACTCCAAATCTGGCAAAATTTTTTGTCATAACTTTAAATGGCCATAACTCCTTAACTAGACGACTTAGCGCGAAAATAAGCCTAATTCGTGATCACTCCAAACCGAACGAATTTTTTGTCTCAACTTTAAATGGCCACAACTCCCAAACTAGACGACCTAGCGCGAAAATAAGCCTAATTCGTGATCACTCCAAACCGAACGAATTTTTTGTCTCAACTTTAAATGGCCATAACTCCCAAACTAGACGACTTAGCGCGAAAATAAGCCTAATTCGTGATCACTCCAAACCGAACGAATTTTTTGTCACAACTTTAAATGGCCATAACTCCCAAACTAGACGACCTAGCGCGAAAATAAGCCTAATTCGTGATCACTCCAAACCGAACGAATTTTTTGTCTCAACTTTAAATGGCCATAACTCCCAAACTAGACGACTTAGCGCGAAAATAAGCCTATTTCGTGATCACTCCAAATCTGGCAAAATTTTTTGTCATAACTTTAAATGGCCATAACTCCTTAACTAGACGACTTAGCGCGAAAATAAGCCTAATTCGTGATCACTCCAAACCGAACAAATTTCTTGTCACAACTTTAAATGGCCATAACTCCCAAACTAGACGACCTAGCGCAAAAATAAGCCTAAATCGTGATCACTCCAAACCAAACAAATTTTGTGTCTCAACTTTAAATGGCCATAACTCCTAAACTAGACGACTTAGCGCGAAAATAAGCCTAATTCGTGATCACTCCAAACCGAACGAATTTTTTGTCTCAACTTTAAATGGCCACAACTCCCAAACTAGACGAATTAGCGCCAAAAATAAGCCTAATTCGTGATCACTCCAAACCGAACAAATTTCTTGTCACAACTTTAAATGGCCATAACTCCCAAAATAGACGACTTAGCGCGAAAATAAGCCTAATTCGTGATCACTCCAAACCGAACAAATTTTTTGTCACAACTTTAAATGGCCATAACTCCCAAACTAGACGACCTAGCGCGAAAATAAGCCTAATTCGTGATCACTCCAAACCGAACGAATATTTTGTCACAAATTTAAATGGCCATAACTCCCAAACTAGACGACTTAGCGCAAAAATAAGCCTAATTCGTGATCACTCCAAACCGAACAAATTTTTTGTCTCAACTTTAAACGGCCATAACTCCCAAACTAGACGACCTAGCGCGAAAATAAGCCTAATTCGTGATCACTCCAAACCGAACGAATTTTTTGTCACAAATTTAAATGGCCATAACTCCCAAACTAGACGACCTAGCGCGAAAATAAGCCTAATTCGTGATCACTCCAAACCGAACGAATTTTTTGTCACAAATTTAAATGGCCACAACTCCCAAACTAGACGACTTAGCGCGAAAATAAGCCTAATTCGTGATCACTCCAAACCGAACGAATTTTTTGTCTCAACTTTAAATGGCCATAACTCCCAAACTAGACGACTTAGCGCGAAAATAAGCCTAATTCGTGATCACTCCAAACCGAACGAATTTTTTGTCTCAACTTTAAACGGCCACAACTCCCAAACTAGACGACCTAGCGCGAAAATAAGCCTAATTCGTGATCACTCCAAACCGAACGAATTTTTTGTCACAAATTTAAATGGCCATAACTCCCAAACTAGACGACCTAGCGCGAAAATAAGCCTAATTCGTGATCACTCCAAACCGAACGAATATTTTGTCACAAATTTAAATGGCCATAACTCCCAAACTAGACGGCTTAGCGCAAAAATAAGCCTAATTCGTGATCACTCCAAACCGAACAAATTTTTTGTCTCAACTTTAAACGGCCATAACTCCCAAACTAGACGACCTAGCGCGAAAATAAGCCTAATTCGTGATCACTCCAAACCGAACGAATTTTTTGTCACAAATTTAAATGGCCATAACTCCCAAACTAGACGACCTAGCGCGAAAATAAGCCTAATTCGTGATCACTCCAAACCGAACGAATTTTTTGTCACAAATTTAAATGGCCATAACTCCCAAACTAGATGACCTAGCGCGAAAATAAGCCTAATTCGTGATCACTCCAAACCGAACAAATTTTTTGTCTCAACTTTAAACGGCCATAACTCCCAAACTAGACGACTTAGCGCGAAAATAAGCCTAATTCGTGATCACTCCAAACCGAACAAATTTTTTGTCTCAACTTTAAACGGCCATAACTCCCAAACTAGACGACCTAGCGCGAAAATAAGCCTAATTCGTGATCACTCCAAACCGAACGAATATTTTGTCACAAATTTAAATGGCCATAACTCCCAAACTAGACGACCTAGCGCGAAAATAAGCCTAATTCGTGATCACTCCAAACCGAACGAATATTTTGTCACAAATTTAAATGGCCATAACTCCCAAACTAGACGACTTAGCGCAAAAATAAGCCTAATTCGTGATCACTCCAAACCGAACAAATTTTTTGTCTCAACTTTAAACGGCCATAACTCCCAAACTAGACGACCTAGCGCGAAAATAAGCCTAATTCGTGATCACTCCAAACCGAACGAATATTTTGTCACAAATTTAAATGGCCATAACTCCCAAACTAGACGACTTAGCGCAAAAATAAGCCTAATTCGTGATCACTCCAAACCGAACAAATTTTTTGTCTCAACTTTAAACGGCCATAACTCCCAAACTAGACGACCTAGCGCGAAAATAAGCCTAATTCGTGATCACTCCAAACCGAACGAATTTTTTGTCACAAATTTAAATGGCCATAACTCCCAAACTAGACGACCTAGCGCGAAAATAAGCCTAATTCGTGATCACTCCAAACCGAACGAATATTTTGTCACAAATTTAAATGGCCATAACTCCCAAACTAGACGACTTAGCGCAAAAATAAGCCTAATTCGTGATCACTCCAAACCGAACAAATTTTTTGTCTCAACTTTAAACGGCCATAACTCCCAAACTAGACGACCTAGCGCGAAAATAAGCCTAATTCGTGATCACTCCAAACCGAACGAATTTTTGTCACAAATTTAAATGGCCATAACTCCCAAACTAGACGACCTAGCGCGAAAATAAGCCTAATTCGTGATCACTCCAAACCGAACGAATTTTTTGTCACAAATTTAAATGGCCATAACTCCCAAACTAGACGACCTAGCGCGAAAATAAGCCTAATTCGTGATCACTCCAAACCGAACAAATTTTTTGTCTCAACTTTAAACGGCCATAACTCCCAAACTAGACGACCTAGCGCGAAAATAAGCCTAATTCGTGATCACTCCAAACCGAACGAATTTTTTGTCACAAATTTAAATGGCCATAACTCCCAAACTAGACGACCTAGCGCGAAAATAAGCCTAATTCGTGATCACTCCAAACCGAAAGAATTTTTTGTCACAAATTTAAATGGCCATAACTCCCAAACTAGACGACTTAGCGCGAAAATAAGCCTAATTCGTGATCACTCCAAACCGAACGAATTTTTTGTCTCAACTTTAAATGGCCATAACTCCCAAACTAGACGACTTAGCGCGAAAATAAGCCTAATTCGTGATCACTCCAAACCGAACGAATTTTTTGTCACAAATTTAAATGGCCATAACTCCCAAACTAGACGACCTAGCGCGAAAATAAGCCTAATTCGTGATCACTCCAAACCTGACAAAACTTTTTGTCGCAAATTTAAATGGCCACAACTCCCAAACTAGACGACTTAGCGCGAAAATAAGCCTAATTCGTGATCACTCCAAACCGAACGAATTTTTTGTCTCAACTTTAAATGGCCATAACTCCCAAACTAGACGACTTAGCGCGAAAATAAGCCTAATTCGTGATCACTCCAAACCGAACGAATTTTTTGTCTCAACTTTAAATGGCCATATCTCCCAAACTAGACGACATAGCGCGAAAATAAGCCTAATTCGTGATCACTCCAAACCAAACAAATTTCTTGTCACAACTTTAAATGGCCATAACTCCCAAAATAGACGACTTAGCGCGAAAATAAGCCTAATTCGTGATCACTCCAAACCGAACAAATTTTTTGTCACAACTTTAAATGGCCATAACTCCCAAACTAGACGACCTAGCGCGAAAATAAGCCTAATTCGTGATCACTCCAAACCGAACGAATTTTTTGTCACAAATTTAAATGGCCATAACTCCCAAACTAGACGACTTAGCGCGAAAATAAGCCTAATTCGTGATCACTCCAAACCGAACAAATTTTTTGTCTCAACTTTAAACGGCCATAACTCCCAAACTAGACGACCTAGCGCGAAAATAAGCCTAATTCGTGATCACTCCAAACCGAACGAATTTTTTGTCACAAATTTAAATGGCCATAACTCCCAAACTAGACGACCTAGCGCGAAAATAAGCCTAATTCGTGATCACTCCAAACCGAACGAATTTTTTGTCACAAATTTAAATGGCCATAACTCCCAAACTAGACGACTTAGCGCGAAAATAAGCCTAATTCGTGATCACTCCAAACCAAACAAATTTCTTGTCACAACTTTAAATGGCCATAACTCCCAAAATAGACGACTTAGCGCAAAAATAAGCCTAATTCGTGATCACTCCAAACCGAACAAATTTTTTGTCTCAACTTTAAATGGTCATAACTCCCAAACTAGACGACCTATCGCGAAAATAAGCCTAATCCGTGATCACTCCAAACCAAACAAATTTTGTGTCTCAACTTTAAATGGCCATAACTCCCAAAATAGACGACTTAGCGCGAAAATAAGCCTATTTCGTGATCACTCCAAATCTGGCAAAATTTTTTGTCATAACTTTAAATGGCCATAACTCCTAAACTAGACGACTTAGCGCGAAAATAAGCCTAATTCGTGATCACTCCAAACCGAACGAATTTTTTGTCTCAACTTTAAATGGCCACAACTCCCAAACTAGACGACTTAGCGCGAAAATAAGCCTAATTCGTGATCACTCCAAACCGAACAAATTTCTTGTCACAACTTTAAATGGCCATAACTCCCAAACTAGACGACCTAGCGCAAAAATAAGCCTAAATCGTGATCACTCCAAACCAAACAAATTTTGTGTCTCAACTTTAAATGGCCATAACTCCTAAACTAGACGACTTAGCGCGAAAATAAGCCTAATTCGTGATCACTCCAAACCGAACAAATTTCTTGTCACAACTTTAAATGGCCATAACTCCCAAAATAGACGACTTAGCGCGAAAATAAGCCTAATTCGTGATCACTCCAAACCGAACAAATTTTTTGTCACAACTTTAAATGGCCATAACTCCCAAACTAGACGACCTAGCGCGAAAATAAGCCTAATTCGTGATCACTCCAAACCGAACGAATTTTTTGTCACAAATTTAAATGGCCATAACTCCCAAACTAGACGACTTAGCGCGAAAATAAGCCTAATTCGTGATCACTCCAAACCGAACAAATTTTTTGTCTCAACTTTAAACGGCCATAACTCCCAAACTAGACGACCTAGCGCGAAAATAAGCCTAATTCGTGATCACTCCAAACCGAACGAATTTTTTGTCTCAACTTTAAATGGCCATAACTCCCAAACTAGACGACTTAGCGCGAAAATAAGCCTAATTCGTGATCACTCCAAACCGAACGAATTTTTTGTCACAAATTTAAATGGCCATAACTCCCAAACTAGACGACCTAGCGCGAAAATAAGCCTAATTCGTGATCACTCCAAACCGAACGAATTTTTTGTCACAAATTTAAATGGCCACAACTCCCAAACTAGACGACTTAGCGCGAAAATAAGCCTAATTCGTGATCACTCCAAACCGAACAAATTTCTTGTCACAACTTTAAATGGCCATAACTCCCAAAATAGACGACTTAGCGCGAAAATAAGTCTAATTCGTGATCACTCCAAACCGAACAAATTTTTTGTCTCAACTTTAAATGGCCATAACTCCCAAACTAGACGACTTAGCGCGAAAATAAGCCTAATTCGTGATCACTCCAAACCGAACAAATTTCTTGTCACAACTTTAAATGGCCATAACTCCCAAAATAGACGACTTAGCGCGAAAATAAGCCTAATTCGTGATCACTCCAAACCGAACGAATTTTTTGTCACAAATTTAAATGGCCATAACTCCCAAACTAGACGACTTAGCGCGAAAATAAGCCTAATTCGTGATCACTCCAAACCGAACAAATTTTTTGTCTCAACTTTAAACGGCCATAACTCCCAAACTAGACGACCTAGCGCGAAAATAAGCCTAATTCGTGATCACTCCAAACCGAACGAATTTTTTGTCACAAATTTAAATGGCCATAACTCCCAAACTAGACGACCTAGCGCGAAAATAAGCCTAATTCGTGATCACTCCAAACCGAACAAATTTTTTGTCTCAACTTTAAACGGCCATAACTCCCAAACTAGACGACCTAGCGCGAAAATAAGCCTAATTCGTGATCACTCCAAACCGAACGAATTTTTTGTCACAAATTTAAATGGCCATAACTCCCAAACTAGACGACCTAGCGCGAAAATAAGCCTAATTCGTGATCACTCCAAACCGAACGAATTTTTTGTCACAAATTTAAATGGCCATAACTCCCAAACTAGACGACTTAGCGCGAAAATAAGCCTAATTCGTGATCACTCCAAACCAAACAAATTTCTTGTCACAACTTTAAATGGCCATAACTCCCAAAATAGACGACTTAGCGCAAAAATAAGCCTAATCCGTGATCACTCCAAACCAAACAAATTTTTTGTCTCAACTTTAAATGGTCATAACTCCCAAACTAGACGACCTATCAAGAAAATAAGCCTAATCCGTGATCACTCCAAACCAAACAAATTTTGTGTCTCAACTTTAAATGGCCATAACTCCCAAAATAGACGACCTAGCGCGAAAATAAGCCTAATTCGTGATCACTCCAAACCGAACGAATTTTTTGTCACAAATTTAAATGGCCATAACTCCCAAACTAGACGACTTAGCGCGAAAATAAGCCTAATTCGTGATCACTCCAAACCAAACAAATTTCTTGTCACAACTTTAAATGGCCATAACTCCCAAAATAGACGACTTAGCGCAAAAATAAGCCTAATCCGTGATCACTCCAAACCAAACAAATTTTGTGTCTCAACTTTAAATGGCCATAACTCCTAAACTAGACGACTTAGCGCGAAAATAAGCCTAATTCGTGATCACTCCAAACCGAACGAATTTTTTGTCTCAACTTTAAATGGCCACAACTCCCAAACTAGACGACTTAGCGCGAAAATAAGCCTAATTCGTGATCACTCCAAACCGAACAAATTTCTTGTCACAACTTTAAATGGCCATAACTCCCAAACTAGACGACCTAGCGCAAAAATAAGCCTAAATCGTGATCACTCCAAACCAAACAAATTTTGTGTCTCAACTTTAAATGGCCATAACTCCTAAACTAGACGACTTAGCGCGAAAATAAGCCTAATTCGTGATCACTCCAAACCGAACGAATTTTTTGTCTCAACTTTAAATGGCCACAACTCCCAAACTAGACGAATTAGCGCCAAAAATAAGCCTAATTCGTGATCACTCCAAACCGAACAAATTTCTTGTCACAACTTTAAATGGCCATAACTCCCAAAATAGACGACTTAGCGCAAAAATAAGCCTATATCGTGATCACTCCAAACCAAACAAATTTTTTGTCTCAACTTTAAATGGCCATATCTCCCAAACTAGACGACTTAGCGCGAAAATAAGCCTAATTCGTGATCACTCCAAACCGACCAAATTTTTTGTCTCAACTTTAAATGGCCATAACTCCCAAAATAGACGACTTAGCGCGAAAATAAGCCTATTTCGTGATCACTCCAAATCTGGCAAAATTTTTTGTCATAACTTTAAATGGCCATAACTCCTAAACTAGACGACATAGCGCGAAAATAAGCCTAATTCGTGATCACTCCAAACCGAACGAATTTTTTGTCACAAATTTAAATAGCCATAACTCCCAAGCTAGACGACTTAGCGCGAAAATAAGCCTAATTCGTGATCACTCCAAACCGAACAAATTTTTTGTCTCAACTTTAAACGGCCATAACTCCCAAACTAGATGACCTAGCGCGAAAATAAGCCTAATTCGTGATCACTCCAAACCGAACGAATTTTTTGTCACAAATTTAAATGGCCATAACTCCCAAACTAGACGACCTAGCGCGAAAATAAGCCTAATTCGTGATCACTCCAAACCGAACGAATTTTTTGTCACAAATTTAAATGGCCATAACTCCCAAACTAGACGACTTAGCGCGAAAATAAGCCTAATTCGTGATCACTCCAAACCAAACAAATTTCTTGTCACAACTTTAAATGGCCATAACTCCCAAAATAGACGACTTAGCGCAAAAATAAGCCTAATTCGTGATCACTCCAAACCGAACAAATTTTTTGTCTCAACTTTAAATGGTCATAACTCCCAAACTAGACGACCTATCGCGAAAATAAGCCTAATCCGTGATCACTCCAAACCAAACAAATTTTGTGTCTCAACTTTAAATGGCCATAACTCCCAAAATAGACGACTTAGCGCGAAAATAAGCCTATTTCGTGATCACTCCAAATCTGGCAAAATTTTTTGTCATAACTTTAAATGGCCATAACTCCTTAACTAGACGACTTAGCGCGAAAATAAGCCTAATTCGTGATCACTCCAAACCGAACGAATTTTTTGTCTCAACTTTAAATGGCCACAACTCCCAAACTAGACGACTTAGCGCGAAAATAAGCCTAATTCGTGATCACTCCAAACCGAACAAATTTCTTGTCACAACTTTAAATGGCCATAACTCCCAAACTAGACGACCTAGCGCAAAAATAAGCCTAAATCGTGATCACTCCAAACCAAACAAATTTTGTGTCTCAACTTTAAATGGCCATAACTCCTAAACTAGACGACTTAGCGCGAAAATAAGCCTAATTCGTGATCACTCCAAACCGAACGAATTTTTTGTCTCAACTTTAAATGGCCACAACTCCCAAACTAGACGAATTAGCGCCAAAAATAAGCCTAATTCGTGATCACTCCAAACCGAACAAATTTCTTGTCACAACTTTAAATGGCCATAACTCCCAAAATAGACGACTTAGCGCGAAAATAAGCCTAATTCGTGATCACTCCAAACCGAACAAATTTTTTGTCACAACTTTAAATGGCCATAACTCCCAAACTAGACGACCTAGCGCGAAAATAAGCCTAATTCGTGATCACTCCAAACCGAACGAATATTTTGTCACAAATTTAAATGGCCATAACTCCCAAACTAGACGACTTAGCGCAAAAATAAGCCTAATTCGTGATCACTCCAAACCGAACAAATTTTTTGTCTCAACTTTAAACGGCCATAACTCCCAAACTAGACGACCTAGCGCGAAAATAAGCCTAATTCGTGATCACTCCAAACCGAACAAATTTTTTGTCTCAACTTTAAATGGCCATAACTCCCAAACTAGACGACTTAGCGCGAAAATAAGCCTAATTCGTGATCACTCCAAACCGAACAAATTTCTTGTCACAACTTTAAATGGCCATAACTCCCAAAATAGACGACTTAGCGCGAAAATAAGCCTAATTCGTGATCACTCCAAACCGAACAAATTTTTTGTCACAACTTTAAATGGCCATAACTCCCAAACTAGACGACCTAGCGCGAAAATAAGCCTAATTCGTGATCACTCCAAACCGAACGAATATTTTGTCACAAATTTAAATGGCCATAACTCCCAAACTAGACGACTTAGCGCAAAAATAAGCCTAATTCGTGATCACTCCAAACCGAACAAATTTTTTGTCTCAACTTTAAACGGCCATAACTCCCAAACTAGACGACCTAGCGCGAAAATAAGCCTAATTCGTGATCACTCCAAACCGAACGAATTTTTTGTCACAAATTTAAATGGCCATAACTCCCAAACTAGACGACCTAGCGCGAAAATAAGCCTAATTCGTGATCACTCCAAACCGAACGAATTTTTTGTCACAAATTTAAATGGCCACAACTCCCAAACTAGACGACTTAGCGCGAAAATAAGCCTAATTCGTGATCACTCCAAACCGAACGAATTTTTTGTCTCAACTTTAAATGGCCATAACTCCCAAACTAGACGACTTAGCGCGAAAATAAGCCTAATTCGTGATCACTCCAAACCGAACGAATTTTTTGTCTCAACTTTAAACGGCCATAACTCCCAAACTAGACGACCTAGCGCGAAAATAAGCCTAATTCGTGATCACTCCAAACCGAACGAATTTTTTGTCACAAATTTAAATGGCCATAACTCCCAAACTAGACGACCTAGCGCGAAAATAAGCCTAATTCGTGATCACTCCAAACCGAACGAATATTTTGTCACAAATTTAAATGGCCATAACTCCCAAACTAGACGACTTAGCGCAAAAATAAGCCTAATTCGTGATCACTCCAAACCGAACAAATTTTTTGTCTCAACTTTAAACGGCCATAACTCCCAAACTAGACGACCTAGCGCGAAAATAAGCCTAATTCGTGATCACTCCAAACCGAACGAATTTTTTGTCACAAATTTAAATGGCCATAACTCCCAAACTAGACGACCTAGCGCGAAAATAAGCCTAATTCGTGATCACTCCAAACCGAACGAATTTTTTGTCACAAATTTAAATGGCCATAACTCCCAAACTAGACGACCTAGCGCGAAAATAAGCCTAATTCGTGATCACTCCAAACCGAACAAATTTTTTGTCTCAACTTTAAACGGCCATAACTCCCAAACTAGACGACTTAGCGCGAAAATAAGCCTAATTCGTGATCACTCCAAACCGAACAAATTTTTTGTCTCAACTTTAAACGGCCATAACTCCCAAACTAGACGACCTAGCGCGAAAATAAGCCTAATTCGTGATCACTCCAAACCGAACGAATTTTTTGTCACAAATTTAAATGGCCATAACTCCCAAACTAGACGACCTAGCGCGAAAATAAGCCTAATTCGTGATCACTCCAAACCGAACGAATATTTTGTCACAAATTTAAATGGCCATAACTCCCAAACTAGACGACTTAGCGCAAAAATAAGCCTAATTCGTGATCACTCCAAACCGAACAAATTTTTTGTCTCAACTTTAAACGGCCATAACTCCCAAACTAGACGACCTAGCGCGAAAATAAGCCTAATTCGTGATCACTCCAAACCGAACGAATATTTTGTCACAAATTTAAATGGCCATAACTCCCAAACTAGACGACTTAGCGCAAAAATAAGCCTAATTCGTGATCACTCCAAACCGAACAAATTTTTTGTCTCAACTTTAAACGGCCATAACTCCCAAACTAGACGACCTAGCGCGAAAATAAGCCTAATTCGTGATCACTCCAAACCGAACGAATTTTTTGTCACAAATTTAAATGGCCATAACTCCCAAACTAGACGACCTAGCGCGAAAATAAGCCTAATTCGTGATCACTCCAAACCGAACGAATATTTTGTCACAAATTTAAATGGCCATAACTCCCAAACTAGACGACTTAGCGCAAAAATAAGCCTAATTCGTGATCACTCCAAACCGAACGAATTTTTTGTCACAAATTTAAATGGCCATAACTCCCAAACTAGACGACCTAGCGCGAAAATAAGCCTAATTCGTGATCACTCCAAACCGAACGAATTTTTTGTCACAAATTTAAATGGCCATAACTCCCAAACTAGACGACCTAGCGCGAAAATAAGCCTAATTCGTGATCACTCCAAACCGAACGAATTTTTTGTCACAAATTTAAATGGCCATAACTCCCAAACTAGACGACCTAGCGCGAAAATAAGCCTAATTCGTGATCACTCCAAACCGAACGAATATTTTGTCACAAATTTAAATGGCCATAACTCCCAAACTAGACGACTTAGCGCAAAAATAAGCCTAATTCGTGATCACTCCAAACCGAACAAATTTTTTGTCTCAACTTTAAACGGCCATAACTCCCAAACTAGACGACCTAGCGCGAAAATAAGCCTAATTCGTGATCACTCCAAACCGAACGAATTTTTTGTCACAAATTTAAATGGCCATAACTCCCAAACTAGACGACCTAGCGCGAAAATAAGCCTAATTCGTGATCACTCCAAACCGAACGAATTTTTTGTCACAAATTTAAATGGCCATAACTCCCAAACTAGACGACCTAGCGCGAAAATAAGCCTAATTCGTGATCACTCCAAACCGAACAAATTTTTTGTCTCAACTTTAAACGGCCATAACTCCCAAACTAGACGACTTAGCGCGAAAATAAGCCTAATTCGTGATCACTCCAAACCGAACAAATTTTTTGTCTCAACTTTAAACGGCCATAACTCCCAAACTAGACGACCTAGCGCGAAAATAAGCCTAATTCGTGATCACTCCAAACCGAACGAATTTTTTGTCACAAATTTAAATGGCCATAACTCCCAAACTAGACGACCTAGCGCGAAAATAAGCCTAATTCGTGATCACTCCAAACCGAACGAATATTTTGTCACAAATTTAAATGGCCATAACTCCCAAACTAGACGACTTAGCGCAAAAATAAGCCTAATTCGTGATCACTCCAAACCGAACAAATTTTTTGTCTCAACTTTAAACGGCCATAACTCCCAAACTAGACGACCTAGCGCGAAAATAAGCCTAATTCGTGATCACTCCAAACCGAACGAATATTTTGTCACAAATTTAAATGGCCATAACTCCCAAACTAGACGACTTAGCGCAAAAATAAGCCTAATTCGTGATCACTCCAAACCGAACAAATTTTTTGTCTCAACTTTAAACGGCCATAACTCCCAAACTAGACGACCTAGCGCGAAAATAAGCCTAATTCGTGATCACTCCAAACCGAACGAATTTTTTGTCACAAATTTAAATGGCCATAACTCCCAAACTAGACGACCTAGCGCGAAAATAAGCCTAATTCGTGATCACTCCAAACCGAACGAATATTTTGTCACAAATTTAAATGGCCATAACTCCCAAACTAGACGACTTAGCGCAAAAATAAGCCTAATTCGTGATCACTCCAAACCGAACAAATTTTTTGTCTCAACTTTAAACGGCCATAACTCCCAAACTAGACGACCTAGCGCGAAAATAAGCCTAATTCGTGATCACTCCAAACCGAACGAATTTTTTGTCACAAATTTAAATGGCCATAACTCCCAAACTAGACGACCTAGCGCGAAAATAAGCCTAATTCGTGATCACTCCAAACCGAACGAATTTTTTGTCACAAATTTAAATGGCCATAACTCCCAAACTAGACGACCTAGCGCGAAAATAAGCCTAATTCGTGATCACTCCAAACCGAACAAATTTTTTGTCTCAACTTTAAACGGCCATAACTCCCAAACTAGACGACCTAGCGCGAAAATAAGCCTAATTCGTGATCACTCCAAACCGAACGAATTTTTTGTCACAAATTTAAATGGCCATAACTCCCAAACTAGACGACCTAGCGCGAAAATAAGCCTAATTCGTGATCACTCCAAACCGAACGAATTTTTTGTCACAAATTTAAATGGCCATAACTCCCAAACTAGACGACTTAGCGCGAAAATAAGCCTAATTCGTGATCACTCCAAACCGAACAAATTTTGTGTCCCAACTTTAAATGGCCATAACTCCCAAACTAGACGACTTAGCGCGAAAATAAGCCTCATTCGTGATCACTCCAAACCGAACGAATTTTTTGTCTCAACTTTAAATGGCCATAACTCCCAAACTAGACGACTTAGCGCGAAAATAAGCCTAATTCGTGATCACTCAAAATCTGCCAAAATTTCTTGTCTCAACTTTAAATGGCCATAACTCCCAAACTAGACGACTTAGCGCGAAAATAAGCCTAATTCGTGATCACTCCAAACCGAACAAATTTCTTGTCACAACTTTAAATGGCCATAACTCCCAAAATAGACGACTTAGCGCGAAAATAAGTCTAACTCGTGATCACTCCAAACCGAACAAATTTTTTGTCTCTACTTTAAATGGCCATAACTCCCAAACTAGACGACTTAGCGCGAAAATAAGCCTAATTCGTGATCACTCCAAACCGAACAAAGTTCTTGTCACAACTTTAAATGGCCATAACTCCCAAAATAGACGACTTAGCGCGAAAATAAGCCTAATTCGTGATCACTCCAAACCGAACAAATTTTTTGTCACAACTTTAAATGGCAATAACTCCCAAACTAGACGACCTAGCGCGAAAATAAGCCTAATTCGTGATCACTCCAAACCGAACGAATTTTTTGTCACAAATTTAAATGGCCATAACTCCCAAACTAGACGACTTAGCGCGAAAATAAGCCTAATTCGTGATCACTCCAAACCGAACGAATTTTTTGTCTCAACTTTAAATGGCCATAACTCCCAAACTAGACGACCTAGCGCGAAAATAAGCCTAATTCGTGATCACTCCAAACCGAAAGAATTTTTTGTCACAAATTTAAATGGCCATAACTCCCAAACTAGACGACTTAGCGCGAAAATAAGCCTAATTCGTGATCACTCCAAACCGAACGAATTTTTTGTCTCAACTTTAAATGGCCATAACTCCCAAACTAGACGACTTAGCGCGAAAATAAGCCTAATTCGTGATCACTCCAAACCAAACAAATTTCTTGTCACAACTTTAAATGGCCATAACTCCCAAAATAGACGACTTAGCGCGAAAATAAGCCTAATTCGTGATCACTCCAAACCGAACAAATTTTTTGTCTCAACTTTAAATGGCCATAACTCCCAAACTAGACGACTTAGCGCGAAAATAAGCCTAATTCGTGATCACTCCAAACCGAACGAATTTTTTGTCTCAACTTTAAATGGCCATAACTCCCAAACTAGACGACCTAGCGCGAAAATAAGCCTAATTCGTGATCACTCCAAACCGAACGAATTTTTTGTCTCAACTTTAAATGGCCATAACTCCCAAACTAGACGACTTAGCGCGAAAATAAGCCTAATTCGTGATCACTCCAAACCGAACAAATTTCTTGTCACAACTTTAAATGGCCATAACTCCCAAAATAGACGACTTAGCGCGAAAATAAGTCTAATTCGTGATCACTCCAAACCGAACAAATTTTTTGTCTCAACTTTAAATGGCCATAACTCCCAAACTAGACGACTTAGCGCGAAAATAAGCCTAATTCGTGATCACTCCAAACCGAACAAATTTCTTGTCACAACTTTAAATGGCCATAACTCCCAAAATAGACGACTTAGCGCGAAAATAAGCCTAATTCGTGATCACTCCAAACCGAACAAATTTTTTGTCACAACTTTAAATGGCCATAACTCCCAAACTAGACGACCTAGCGCGAAAATAAGCCTAATTCGTGATCACTCCAAACCGAACGAATTTTTTGTCACAAATTTAAATGGCCATAACTCCCAAACAAGACGACTTAGCGCGAAAATAAGCCTAATTCGTGATCACTCCAAACCGAACAAATTTTTTGTCTCAACTTTAAACGGCCATAACTCCCAAACTAGACGACCTAGCGCGAAAATAAGCCTAATTCGTGATCACTCCAAACCGAATGAATTTTTTGTCACAAATTTAAATGGCCATAACTCCCAAACTAGACGACCTAGCGCGAAAATAAGCCTAATTCGTGATCACTCCAAACCGAACGAATTTTTTGTCACAAATTTAAATGGCCATAACTCCCAAACTAGACGACTTAGCGCGAAAATAAGCCTAATTCGTGATCACTCCAAACCAAACAAATTTCTTGTCACAACTTTAAATGGCCATAACTCCCAAAATAGACGACTTAGCGCAAAAATAAGCCTAATTCGTGATCACTCCAAACCGAACAAATTTTTTGTCTCAGCTTTAAATGGTCATAACTCCCAAACTAGACGACCTATCGCGAAAATAAGCCTAATCCGTGATCACTCCAAACCAAACAAATTTTGTGTCTCAACTTTAAATGGCCATAACTCCCAAAATAGACGACTTAGCGCGAAAATAAGCCTATTTCGTGATCACTCCAAATCTGGCAAAATTTTTTGTCATAACTTTAAATGGCCATAACTCCTAAACTAGACGACTTAGCGCGAAAATAAGCCTAATTCGTGATCACTCCAAACCGAACGAATTTTTTGTCTCAACTTTAAATGGCCACAACTCCCAAACTAGACGACTTAGCGCGAAAATAAGCCTAATTCGTGATCACTCCAAACCGAACAAATTTCTTGTCACAACTTTAAATGACCATAACTCCCAAACTAGACGACCTAGCGCAAAAATAAGCCTAAATCGTGATCACTCCAAACCAAACAAATTTTGTGTCTCAACTTTAAATGGCCATAACTCCTAAACTAGACGACTTAGCGCGAAAATAAGCCTAATTCGTGATCACTCCAAACCGAACGAATTTTTTGTCTCAACTTTAAATGGCCACAACTCCCAAACTAGACGAATTAGCGCCAAAAATAAGCCTAATTCGTGATCACTCCAAACCGAACAAATTTCTTGTCACAACTTTAAATGGCCATAACTCCCAAAATAGACGACTTAGCGCAAAAATAAGCCTATATCGTGATCACTCCAAACCAAACAAATTTTTTGTCTCAACTTTAAATGGCCATATCTCCCAAACTAGACGACTTAGCGCGAAAATAAGCCTAATTCGTGATCACTCCAAACCGACCAAATTTTTTGTCTCAACTTTAAATGGCCATAACTCCCAAAATAGACGACTTAGCGCGAAAATAAGCCTATTTCGTGATCACTCCAAATCTGGCAAAATTTTTTGTCATAACTTTAAATGGCCATAACTCCTAAACTAGACGACATAGCGCGAAAATAAGCCTATTTCGTGATCACTCCAAATCTGGCAAAATTTTTTGTCTTAACTTTAAATGGCCATAACTCCTAAACTAGACGACATAGCGCGAAAATAAGCCTAATTCGTGATCACTCCAAACCGAACGAATTTTTTGTTTCAACTATAAATGGCCATAACTCCCAAAATAGACGAGTTAGCGCGAAAATAAGCCTAATTCGTGATCACTCAAAATCTGACAAAATTTCTTGTCTCAATTTTAAATGGCCATAACTCCCAAACTAGACGACCTAGCGCGAAAATAAGCCTAATTCGTGATCACTCCAAATCTGGCAAAATTTTTTGTCACAACTGTAAATGGCCATAACTCCCAAACTGGACGACTTAGCGCGAAAATGAGCCTAATTCGTGATCACTCCAAATCTGGCAAAATTTTTTGTCACAACTTTAAATGGCCATAACTCCCAAACTAGACGACCTAGCGCAAAAATAAGCCTAAATCGTGGTCACTCCAAACCAAACAAATTTTGTGTCTCAACTTTAAATGGCCATAACTCCCAAAATAGATGACTTAGCGCGAAAATAAGCCTAATTCGTGATTACTTCGAACCGAACAAATTTTTTGTCACAACTTTAAATGGCCATAACTCCCAAACTAGACGACCTAGCGCAAAAATAAGCCTAAATCGTGATCACTCCAAACCAAACAAATTTTTTGTCTCAACTTTAAATGGCCATATCTCCCAAACTAGACGACTTAGCGCGAAAATAAGCCTAATTCGTGATCACTCCAAACCGAACAAATTTTGTGTCTCAACTTTAAATGGCCATAACTCCCAAAATAGACGACTTAGCGCGAAAATAAGCCTAACTCGTGATCACTCCAAACCGAACAAATTTTTTGTCTCAACTTTAAATGGCCATAACTCCCAAACTAGACGACTTAGCGCGAAAATAAGCCTAATTCGTGATCACTCCAAACCGAACAAATTTCTTGTCACAACTTTAAATGGCCATAACTCCCAAAATAGACGACTTAGCGCGAAAATAAGCCTAATTCGTGATCACTCCAAACCGAACAAATATTTTGTCACAACTTTAAATGGCAATAACTCCCAAACTAGACGACCTAGCGCGAAAATAAGCCTAATTCGTGATCACTCCAAACCGAACGAATTTTTTGTCACAAATTTAAATGGCCATAACTCCCAAACTAGACGACCTAGCGCGAAAATAAGCCTAATTCGTGATCACTCCAAACCGAACAAATTTTTTGTCTCAACTTTAAACGGCCATAACTCCCAAACTAGACGACCTAGCGCGAAAATAAGCCTAATTCGTGATCACTCCAAACCGAACGAATTTTTTGTCACAAATTTAAATGGCCATAACTCCCAAACTAGACGACCTAGCGCGAAAATAAGCCTAATTCGTGATCACTCCAAACCGAAAGAATTTTTTGTCACAAATTTAAATGGCCATAACTCCCAAACTAGACGACTTAGCGCGAAAATAAGCCTAATTCGTGATCACTCCAAACCGAACGAATTTTTTGTCTCAACTTTAAATGGCCATAACTCCCAAACTAGACGACTTAGCGCGAAAATAAGCCTAATTCGTGATCACTCCAAACCAAACAAATTTCTTGTCACAACTTTAAATGGCCATAACTCCCAAAATAGACGACTTAGCGCGAAAATAAGCCTAATTCGTGATCACTCCAAACCGAACAAATTTTTTGTCTCAACTTTAAATGGCCATAACTCCCAAACTAGACGACTTAGCGCGAAAATAAGCCTAATTCGTGATCACTCCAAACCGAACGAATTTTTTGTCTCAACTTTAAATGGCCATAACTCCCAAACTAGACGACTTAGCGCGAAAATAAGCCTAATTCGTGATCACTCCAAACCGAACGAATTTTTTGTCTCAACTTTAAATGGCCATAACTCCCAAACTAGACGACTTAGCGCGAAAATAAGCCTAATTCGTGATCACTCCAAACCGAACAAATTTCTTGTCACAACTTTAAATGGCCATAACTCCCAAAATAGACGACTTAGCGCGAAAATAAGTCTAATTCGTGATCACTCCAAACCGAACAAATTTTTTGTCTCAACTTTAAATGGCCATAACTCCCAAACTAGACGACTTAGCGCGAAAATAAGCCTAATTCGTGATCACTCCAAACCGAACAAATTTCTTGTCACAACTTTAAATGGCCATAACTCCCAAAATAGACGACTTAGCGCGAAAATAAGTCTAATTCGTGATCACTCCAAACCGAACAAATTTTTTGTCTCAACTTTAAATGGCCATAACTCCCAAACTAGACAACTTAGCGCGAAAATAAGCCTAATTCGTGATCACTCCAAACCGAACGAATTTTTTGTCTCAACTTTAAATGGCCATAACTCCCAAACTAGACGACTTAGCGCGAAAATAAGCCTAATTCGTGATCACTCCAAACCGAACAAATTTCTTGTCACAACTTTAAATGGCCATAACTCCCAAAATAGACGACTTAGCGCGAAAATAAGCCTAATTCGTGATCACTCCAAATCTGGCAAAATTTTTTGTCACAACTTTAAATGGCCATAACTCCCAAACTAGACGACCTAGCGCAAAAATAAGCCTAAATCGTGGTCACTCCAAACCAAACAAATTTTGTGTCTCAACTTTAAATGGCCATAACTCCCAAAATAGATGACTTAGCGCGAAAATAAGCCTAATTCGTGATTACTTCGAACCGAACAAATTTTTTGTCACAACTTTAAATGGCCATAACTCCCAAACTAGACGACCTAGCGCAAAAATAAGCCTAAATCGTGATCACTCCAAACCAAACAAATTTTTTGTCTCAACTTTAAATGGCCATATCTCCCAAACTAGACGACTTAGCGCGAAAATAAGCCTAATTCGTGATCACTCCAAACCGAACAAATTTTGTGCCTCAACTTTAAATGGCCATAACTCCCAAAATAGACGACTTAGCGCGAAAATAAGCCTAACTCGTGATCACTCCAAACCGAACAAATTTTTTGTCTCAACTTTAAATGGCCATAACTCCCAAACTAGACGACTTAGCGCGAAAATAAGCCTAATTCGTGATCACTCCAAACCGAACAAATTTCTTGTCACAACTTTAAATGGCCATAACTCCCAAAATAGACGACTTAGCGCGAAAATAAGTCTAACTCGTGATCACTCCAAACCGAACAAATTTTTTGTCTCAACTTTAAATGGCCATAACTCCCAAACTAGACGACTTAGCGCGAAAATAAGCCTAATTCGTGATCACTCCAAACCGAACAAATTTCTTGTCACAACTTTAAATGGCCATAACTCCCAAAATAGACGACTTAGCGCGAAAATAAGCCTAATTCGTGATCACTCCAAACCGAACAAATTTTTTGTCACAACTTTAAATGGCAATAACTCCCAAACTAGACGACCTAGCGCGAAAATAAGCCTAATTCGTGATCACTCCAAGCCGAACGAATTTTTTGTCACAAATTTAAATGGCCATAACTCCCAAACTAGACGACCTAGCGCGAAAATAAGCCTAATTCGTGATCACTCCAAACCGAACAAATTTTTTGTCTCAACTTTAAATGGCCATAACTCCCAAACTAGACGACTTAGCGCGAAAATAAGCCTAATTCGTGATCACTCCAAACCAAACAAATTTCTTGTCACAACTTTAAATGGCCATAACTCCCAAAATAGACGACTTAGCGCGAGTACGTGATCACTCCAAACCGAACGAATTTTTTGTCTCAACTTTAAATGGCCATAACTCCCAAACTAGACGACTTAGCGCGAAAATAAGCCTAATTCGTGATCACTCCAAACCGAACAAATTTTTTGTCTCAACTTTAAATGGCCATAACTCCCAAACTAGACGACTTAGCGCGAAAATAAGCCTAATTCGTGATCACTCCAAACCGAACAAATTTCTTGTCACAACTTTAAATGGCCATAACTCCCAAAATAGACGACTTAGCGCGAAAATAAGCCTAATTCGTGATCACTCCAAACCGAACAAATTTTTTGTCACAACTTTAAAAGGCCATAACTCCCAAACTAGACGACCTAGCGCGAAAATAAGCCTAATTCGTGATCACTCCAAACCGAACAAATTTCTTGTCACAACTTTAAATGGCCATAACTCCCAAGATAGACGACTTAGCGCGAAAATAAGCCTAATTCGTGATCACTCCAAACCGAACAAATTTTTTGTCACAACTTTAAATGGCAATAACTCCCAAACTAGACGACCTAGCGCGAAAATAAGCCTAATTCGTGATCACTCCAAACCGAACGAATTTTTTGTCACAAATTTAAATGGCCATAACTCCCAAACTAGACGACCTAGCGCGAAAATAAGCCTAATTCGTGATCACTCCAAACCGAACAAATTTTTTGTCTCAACTTTAAACGGCCATAACTCCCAAACTAGACGACCTAGCGCGAAAATAAGCCTAATTCGTGATCACTCCAAACCGAACGAATTTTTTGTCACAAATTTAAATGGCCATAACTCCCAAACTAGACGACCTAGCGCGAAAATAAGCCTAATTCGTGATCACTCCAAACCGAAAGAATTTTTTGTCACAAATTTAAATGGCCATAACTCCCAAACTAGACGACTTAGCGCGAAAATAAGCCTAATTCGTGATCACTCCAAACCGAACGAATTTTTTGTCTCAACTTTAAATGGCCATAACTCCCAAACTAGACGACTTAGCGCGAAAATAAGCCTAATTCGTGATCACTCCAAACCAAACAAATTTCTTGTCACAACTTTAAATGGCCATAACTCCCAAAATAGACGACTTAGCGCGAAAATAAGCCTAATTCGTGATCACTCCAATCCGAACAAATTTCTTGTCACAACTTTAAATGGCCATAACTCCCAAAATAGACGACTTAGCGCGAAAATAAGTCTAATTCGTGATCACTCCAAACCGAACAAATTTTTTGTCTCAACTTTAAATGGCCATAACTCCCAAACTAGACGACTTAGCGCGAAAATAAGCCTAATTCGTGATCACTCCAAACCGAACAAATTTCTTGTCACAACTTTAAATGGCCATAACTCCCAAAATAGACGACTTAGCGCGAAAATAAGCCTAATTCGTGATCACTCCAAACCGAACAAATTTTTTGTCACAACTTTAAATGGCCATAACTCCCAAACTAGACGACCTAGCGCGAAAATAAGCCTAACTCGTGATCACTCCAAATCTGGCAAAATTTTTTGTCATAACTTTAAATGGCCATAACTCCTAAACTAGACGACTTAGCGCGAAAATAAGCCTAATTCGTGATCACTCCAAACCGAACGAATTTTTTGTCTCAACTTTAAATGGCCACAACTCCCAAACTAGACGACTTAGCGCGAAAATAAGCCTAATTCGTGATCACTCCAAACCGAACAAATTTCTTGTCACAACTTTAAATGGCCATAACTCCCAAACTAGACGACTTAGCGCGAAAATAAGCCTAATTCGTGATCACTCCAAACCGACCAAATTTTTTGTCTCAACTTTAAATGGCCATAACTCCCAAAATAGACGACTTAGCGCGAAAATAAGCCTATTTCGTGATCACTCCAAATCTGGCAAAATTTTTTGTCTTAACTTTAAATGGCCATAACTCCTAAACTAGACGACTTAGCGCGAAAATAAGCCAAATTCGTGATCACTCCAAACCGAACAAATTTTTTGTCACAACTTTAAATGGCCATAACTCCCAAACTAGACGACCTAGCGCGAAAATAAGCCTAATTCGTGATCACTCCAAATCTGGCAAAATTTTTTGTCATAACTTTAAATGGCCATAACTCCTAAACTAGACGACTTAGCGCGAAAATAAGCCTAATTCGTGATCACTCCAAACCGAACAAATTTTTTGTCACAACTTTAAATGGCCATAACTCCCAAACTAGACGACTTAGCGCGAAAATAAGCCTATTTCGTGATCACTCCAAATCTGGCAAAATTTTTTGTCTTAACTTTAAATGGCCATAACTCCTAAACTAGACGACTTAGCGCGAAAATAAGCCAAATTCGTGATCACTCCAAACCGAACAAATTTTTTGTCACAACTTTAAATGGCCATAACTCCCAAACTAGACGACCTAGCGCGAAAATAAGCCTAATTCGTGATCACTCCAAATCTGGCAAAATTTTTTGTCTTAACTTTAAATGGCCATAACTCCTAAACTAGACGACTTAGCGCGAAAATAAGCCAAATTCGTGATCACTCCAAACCGAACAAATTTTTTGTCACAACTTTAAATGGCCATAACTCCCAAAATAGACGACTTAGCGCGAAAATAAGCCTATTTCGTGATCACTCCAAATCTGGCAAAATTTTTTGTCTTAACTTTAAATGGCCATAACTCCTAAACTAGACGACTTAGCGCGAAAATAAGCCAAATTCGTGATCACTCCAAACCGAACAAATTTTTTGTCACAACTTTAAATGGCCATAACTCCCAAACTAGACGACCTAGCGCGAAAATAAGCCTAATTCGTGATCACTCCAAATCTGGCAAAATTTTTTGTCATAACTTTAAATGGCCATAACTCCTAAACTAGACGACTTAGCGCGAAAATAAGCCAAATTCGTGATCACTCCAAACCGAACAAATTTTTTGTCACAACTTTAAATGGCCATAACTCCCAAACTAGACGACTTAGCGCGAAAATAAGCCTATTTCGTGATCACTCCAAATCTGGCAAAATTTTTTGTCTTAACTTTAAATGGCCATAACTCCTAAACTAGACGACTTAGCGCGAAAATAAGCCAAATTCGTGATCACTCCAAACCGAACAAATTTTTTGTCACAACTTTAAATGGCCATAACTCCCAAACTAGACGACCTAGCGCGAAAATAAGCCTAATTCGTGATCACTCCAAATCTGGCAAAATTTTTTGTCATAACTTTAAATGGCCATAACTCCTAAACTAGACGACTTAGCGCGAAAATAAGCCTAATTCGTGATCACTCCAAACCGAACGAATTTTTTGTCTCAACTTTAAATGGCCACAACTCCCAAACTAGACGACTTAGCGCGAAAATAAGCCTAATTCGTGATCACTCCAAACCGAACGAATTTTTTGTCTCAACTTTAAATGGCCACAACTCCCAAACTAGACGACTTAGCGCGAAAATAAGCCTAATTCGTGATCACTCCAAACCGAACAAATTTCTTGTCACAACTTTAAATGGCCATAACTCCCAAAATAGACGACTTAGCGCAAAAATAAGCCTATATCGTGATCACTCCAAACCAAACAAATTTTTTGTCTCAACTTTAAATGGCCATATCTCCCAAACTAGACGACTTAGCGCGAAAATAAGCCTAATTCGTGATCACTCCAAACCGACCAAATTTTTTGTCTCAACTTTAAATGGCCATAACTCCCAAAATAGACGACTTAGCGCGAAAATAAGCCTATTTCGTGATCACTCCAAATCTGGCAAAATTTTTTGTCTTAACTTTAAATGGCCATAACTCCTAAACTAGACGACATAGCGCGAAAATAAGCCTAATTCGTGATCACTCCAAACCGAACGAATTTTTTGTTTCAACTATAAATGGCCATAACTCCCAAAATAGACGAGTTAGCGCGAAAATAAGCCTAATTCGTGATCACTCAAAATCTGACAAAATTTCTTGTCTCAACTTTAAATGGCCATAACTCCCAAACTAGACGACCTAGCGCGAAAATAAGCCTAATTCGTGATCACTCCGAATCTGGCAAAATTTTTTGTCACAACTGTAAATGGCCATAACTCCCAAACTAGACGACTTAGCGCGAAAATAAGCCTAATTCGTGATCACTCCAAATCTGGCAAAATTTTTTGTCACAACTGTAAATGGCCATAACTCCTAAACTAGACGACATAGCGCAAAAATAAGCCTAAATCGTGGTCACTCCAAACCAAACAAATTTTGTGTCTCAACTTTAAATGGCCATAACTCCCAAAATAGATGACTTAGCGCGAAAATAAGCCTAATTCGTGATTACTTCGAACCGAACAAATTTTTTGTCACAACTTTAAATGGCCATAACTCCCAAACTAGACGACCTAGCGCAAAAATAAGCCTAAATCGTGATCACTCCAAACCAAACAAATTTTTTGTCTCAACTTTAAATGGCCATATCTCCCAAACTAGACGACTTAGCGCGAAAATAAGCCTAATTCGTGATCACTCCAAACCGAACAAATTTCTTGTCACAACTTTAAATGGCCATAACTCCCAAAATAGACGACTTAGCGCGAAAATAAGCCTAATTCGTGATCACTCCAAACCGAACAAATTTTTTGTCACAAATTTAAATGGCCATAACTCCCAAACTAGACGACCTAGCGCGAAAATAAGCCTAATTCGTGATCACTCCAAACCGAAAGAATTTTTTGTCACAACTTTAAATGGCCATAACTCCCAAACTAGACGACCTAGCGCGAAAATAAGCCTAATTCGTGATCACTCCAAACCGAACGAATTTTTTGTCACAAATTTAAATGGCCATAACTCCCAAACTAGACGACCTAGCGCGAAAATAAGCCTAATTCGTGATCACTCCAAACCGAACAAATTTTTTGTCTCAACTTTAAACGGCCATAACTCCCAAACTAGACGACCTAGCGCGAAAATAAGCCTAATTCGTGATCACTCCAAACCGAACGAATTTTTTGTCACAAATTTAAATGGCCATAACTCCCAAACTAGACGACCTAGCGCGAAAATAAGCCTAATTCGTGATCACTCCAAACCGAAAGAATTTTTTGTCACAAATTTAAATGGCCATAACTCCCAAACTAGACGACTTAGCGCGAAAATAAGCCTAATTCGTGATCACTCCAAACCGAACGAATTTTTTGTCTCAACTTTAAATGGCCATAACTCCCAAACTAGACGAATTAGCGCGAAAATAAGCCTAATTCGTGATCACTCCAAACCAAACAAATTTCTTGTCACAACTTTAAATGGCCATAACTCCCAAAATAGACGACTTAGCAAGAAAATAAGCCTAATTCGTGATCACTCCAAACCGAACGAATTTTTTGTCTCAACTTTAAATGGCCATAACTCCCAAACTAGACGACTTAGCGCGAAAATAAGCCTAATTCGTGATCACTCCAAACCGAACAAATTTTTTGTCTCAACTTTAAATGGCCATAACTCCCAAACTAGACGACTTAGCGCGAAAATAAGCCTAATTCGTGATCACTCCAAACCGAACAAATTTCTTGTCACAACTTTAAATGGCCATAACTCCCAAAATAGACGACTTAGCGCGAAAATAAGCCTAATTCGTGATCACTCCAAACCGAACAAATTTTTTGTCACAACTTTAAATGGCCATAACTCCCAAACTAGACGACCTAGCGCGAAAATAAGCCTAATTCGTGATCACTCCAAATCTGGCAAAATTTTTTGTCATAACTTTAAATGGCCATAACTCCTAAACTAGACGACTTAGCGCGAAAATAAGCCTAATTCGTGATCACTCCAAACCGAACGAATTTTTTGTCTCAACTTTAAATGGCCACAACTCCCAAACTAGACGACTTAGCGCGAAAATAAGCCTAATTCGTGATCACTCCAAACCGAACAAATTTCTTGTCACAACTTTAAATGGCCATAACTCCCAAACTAGACGACCTAGCGCAAAAATAAGCCTAAATCGTGATCACTCCAAACCAAACAAATTTTGTGTCTCAACTTTAAATGGCCATTACTCCTAAACTAGACGACTTAGCGCGAAAATAAGCCTAATTCGTGATCACTCCAAACCGAACGAATTTTTTGTCTCAACTTTAAATGGCCACAACTCCCAAACTAGACGAATTAGCGCCAAAAATAAGCCTAATTCGTGATCACTCCAAACCGAACAAATTTCTTGTCACAACTTTAAATGGCCATAACTCCCAAAATAGACGACTTAGCGCAAAAATAAGCCTATATCGTGATCACTCCAAACCAAACAAATTTTTTGTCTCAACTTTAAATGGCCATATCTCCCAAACTAGACGACTTAGCGCGAAAATAAGCCTAATTCGTGATCACTCCAAACCGACCAAATTTTTTGTCTCAACTTTAAATGGCCATAACTCCCAAAATAGACGACTTAGCGCGAAAATAAGCCTATTTCGTGATCACTCCAAATCTGGCAAAATTTTTTGTCATAACTTTAAATGGCCATAACTCCTAAACTAGACGACATAGCGCGAAAATAAGCCTATTTCGTGATCACTCCAAATCTGGCAAAATTTTTTGCCTAATTCGTGATCACTCCAAACCGAACGAATTTTTTGTCTCAACTTTAAATGGCCACAACTCCCAAACTAGACGACCTAGCGCGAAAATAAGCCTAATTCGTGATCACTCCAAACCAAACAAATTTCTTGTCACAACTTTAAATGGCCATAACTCCCAAAATAGACGACTTAGCGCGAAAATAAGCCTAATTCGTGATCACTCCAAACAGAACAAATTTTTTGTCTCAACTTTAAATGGCCATAACTCCCAAACTAGACGACCTAGCGCGAAAATAAGCCTAATTCGTGATCACTCCAAACCGAACGAATTTTTTGTCTCAACTTTAAATGGCCATAACTCCCAAACTAGACGACTTAGCGCGAAAATAAGCCTAATTCGTGATCACTCCAAACCAAACAAATTTCTTGTCACAACTTTAAATGGCCATAACTCCCAAACTAGACGACCTAGCGCAAAAATAAGCCTAAATCGTGGTCACTCCAAACCAAACAAATTTTGTGTCTCAACTTTAAATGGCCATAACTCCCAAAATAGATGACTTAGCGCGAAAATAAGCCTAATTCGTGATTACTTCGAACCGAACAAATTTTTTGTCACAACTTTAAATGGCCATAACTCCCAAACTAGACGACCTAGCGCGAAAATAAGCCTAATTCGTGATCACTCCAAACCGAACGAATTTTTGTCTCAACTTTAAATGGCCATAACTCCCAAACTAGACGACTTAGCGCGAAAATAAGCCTAATTCGTGATCACTCCAAACCAAACAAATTTCTTGTCACAACTTTAAATGGCCATAACTCCCAAACTAGACGACCTAGCGCAAAAATAAGCCTAAATCGTGGTCACTCCAAACCAAACAAATTTCTTGTCACAACTTTAAATGGCCATAACTCCCAAAATAGACGACTTAGCGCGAAAATAAGCCTAATTCGTGATCACTCCAAACCGAACAAATTTTTTGTCTCAACTTTAAATGGCCATAACTCCCAAACTAGACGACCTAGCGCGAAAATAAGCCTAATTCGTGATCACTCCAAACCGAACGAATTTTTTGTCTCAACTTTAAATGGCCATAACTCCCAAACTAGACGACTAAGCGCGAAAATAAGCCTAATTCGTGATCACTCCAAACCAAACAAATTTCTTGTCACAACTTTAAATGGCCATAACTCCCAAAATAGACGACCTAGCGCGAAAATAAGCCTAATTCGTGATCACTCCAAACCGAACAAATTTTTTGTCTCAACTTTAAATGGCCACAACTCCCAAACTAGACGACCTAGCGCGAAAATAAGCCTAATTCGTGATCACTCCAAACCAAACAAATTTCTTGTCACAACTTTAAATGGCCATAACTCCCAAAATAGACGACTTAGCGCGAAAATAAGCCTAATTCGTGATCACTCCAAACCGAACGAATTTTTTGTCTCAACTTTAAATGGCCATAACTCCCAAACTAGACGACCTAGCGCGAAAATAAGCCTAATCCGTGATCACTCCAAACCAAACAAATTTTGTGTCTCAACTTTAAATGGCCATAACTCCCAAAATAGACGACTTAGCGCGAAAATAAGCCAAATTCGTGATCACTCAAAATCTGCCAAAATTTCTTGTCTCAACTTTAAATGGCCATAACTCCCAAACTAGACGACTTAGCGCTAAATTAAGCCTAATTCGTGATCACTCCAAACCGAACAAATTTCTTGTCACAACTTTAAATGGCCATAACTCCCAAAATAGACGACTTAGCGCGAAAATAAGCCTAATTCGTGATCACTCCAAACCGAACAAATTTTTTGTCTCAACTTTAAATGGCCATAACTCCCAAACTAGACGACTTAGCGCGAAAATAAGCCTAATTCGTGATTACTTCGAACCGAACAAATTTTTTGTCACAAATTTAATTAGCCATAACTCCCAAACTAAACGACCTAGCGCGAAAATAAGCCTAATTCGTGATCACTCCAAACCGAACAAATTTTTTGTCTCAACTTTAAATGGCCATAACTCCCAAACTAGACGACTTAGCGCGAAAATAAGCCTAATTCGTGATCACTCCAAACCGAACAAATTTCTTGTCACAACTTTAAATGGCCATAACTCCCAAAATAGACGACTTAGCGCGAAAATAAGCCTAATTCGTGATCACTCCAAACCGAAAAAATTTTTTTTCTCAACTTTAAATGGCCATAACTCCTAAACTAGACGACTTAGCGCGAAAATAAGCCTAATTCGTGATCACTCCAAGCCGAACGAATTTTTTGTCACAAATTTAAATGGCCACAACTCCCAAACTAGACGACTTAGCGCGAAAATAAGCCTAATTCGTGATCACTCCAAACCGAACAAATTTCTTGTCACAACTTTAAATGGCCATAACTCCCAAAATAGACGACTTAGCGCAAAAATAAGCCTATATCGTGATCACTCCAAACCAAACAAATTTTTTGTCTCAACTTTAAATGGCCATAACTCCCAAACTAGACGACCTAGCGCGAAAATAAGCCTAATTCGTGATCACTCCAAACCAAACAAATTTCTTGTCACAACTTTAAATGGCCATAACTCCCAAAATAGACGACTTTGCGCAAAAATAAGCCTATATCGTGATCACTCCAAACCAAACAAATTTTTTGTCTCAACTTTAAATGGCCATAACTCCCAAACTAGACGACTTAGCGCGAAAATAACCCTAATTCGTGATCACTCCAAACCGAACAAATTTCTTGTCACAAATTTAAATGGCCATAACTCCCAAAATAGACGACTTAGCGCAAAAATAAGCCTATATCGTGATCACTCCAAACCAAACAAATTTTTTGTCTCAACTTTAAATGGCCATAACTCCCAAACTAGACGACTTAGCGCGAAAATAAGCCTAATTCGTGATCACTCCAAACCGAACGAATTTTTTGTCTCAACTTTAAATGGCCATAACTCCCAAAATAGACGACTTAGCGCAAAAATAAGCCTATATCGTGATCACTCCAAACCAAACAAATTTTTTGTCTCAACTTTAAATGGCCATAACTCCCAAACTAGACGACTTAGCGCGAAAATAAGCCTAATTCGTGATCACTCCAAACCAAACAAATTTCTTGTCACAACTTTAAATGGCCATAACTCCCAAAATAGACGACTTAGCGCGAAAATAAGCCTAATTCGTGATCACTCAAAACCGAACAAATTTTTTGTCTCAACTTTAAATGGCCATAACTCCCAAACTAGACGACCTAGCGCGAAAATAAGCCTAATTCGTGATCACTCCAAACCGAACGAATTTTTTGTCTCAACTTTAAATGGCCATAACTCCCAAACTAGACGACTTAGCGCGAAAATAAGCCTAATTCGTGATCACTCCAAACCAAACAAATTTCTTGTCACAACTTTAAATGGCCATAACTCCCAAAATAGACGACTTAGCGCGAAAATAAGCCTAATTCGTGATCACTCCAAACCGAACAAATTTCTTGTCACAACTTTAAATGGCCATAACTCCCAAACTAGACGACTTAGCGCGAAAATAAGCCTAATTCGTGATCACTCCAAACCGAACAAATTTTTTTTCTCAACTTTAAATGGCCATAACTCCTAAACTAGACGACTTAGCGCGAAAATAAGCCTAATTCGTGATCACTCCAAACCAAACAAATTTCTTGTCACAACTTTAAATGGCCATAACTCCCAAACTAGACGACCTAGCGCGAAAATAAGCCTAATTCGTGATCACTCCAAACCGAACGAATTTTTTGTCTCAAATTTAAATGGCCACAACTCCCAAACTAGACGACCTAGCGCGAAAATAAGCCTAATTCGTGATCACTCCAAACCAAACAAATTTATTGTCACAACTTTAAATGGCCATAACTCCCAAAATAGACGACTTAGCGCGAAAATAAGCCTAATTCGTGATCACTCCAAACCGAACAAATTTTTTGTCTCAACTTTAAATGGCCATAACTCCCAAACTAGACGACCTAGCGCGAAAATAAGCCTAATTCGTGATCACTCCAAACCGAACGAATTTTTTGTCTCAACTTTAAATGGCCATAACTCCCAAACTAGACGACTTAGCGCGAAAATAAGCCTAATTCGTGATCACTCCAAACCAAACAAATTTCTTGTCACAACTTTAAATGGCCATAACTCCCAAAATAGACGACTTAGCGCGAAAATAAGCCTAATTCGTGATCACTCCAAACCGAACAAATTTCTTGTCACAACTTTAAATGGCCATAACTCCCAAACTAGACGACTTAGCGCGAAAATAAGCCTTATTCGTGATCACTCCAAACCGAACAAATTTTTTTCTCAACTTTAAATGGCCATAACTCCTAAACTAGACGACTTAGCGCGAAAATAAGCCTAATTCGTGATCACTCCAAGCCGAACGAATTTTTTGTCACAAATTTAAATGGCCACAACTCCCAAACTAGACGACTTAGCGCGAAAATAAGCCTAATTCGTGATCACTCCAAACCGAACAAATTTCTTGTCACAACTTTAAATGGCCATAACTCCCAAAATAGACGACTTAGCGCAAAAATAAGCCTATATCGTGATCACTCCAAACCAAACAAATTTTTTGTCTCAACTTTAAATGGCCATAACTCCCAAACTAGACGACCTAGCGCGAAAATAAGCCTAATTCGTGATCACTCCAAACCAAACAAATTTCTTGTCACAACTTTAAATGGCCATAACTCCCAAAATAGACGACTTAGCGCAAAAATAAGCCTATATCGTGATCACTCCAAACCAAACAAATTTTTTGTCTCAACTTTAAATGGCCATAACTCCCAAACTAGACGACTTAGCGCGAAAATAAGCCTAATTCGTGATCACTCCAAACCAAACAAATTTCTTGTCACAACTTTAAATGGCCATAACTCCCAAACTAGACGACCTAGCGCGAAAATAAGCCTAATTCGTGATCACTCCAAACCGAACGAATTTTTTGTCTCAACTTTAAATGGCCACAACTCCCAAACTAGACGACCTAGCGCGAAAATAAGCCTAATTCGTGATCACTCCAAACCAAACAAATTTCTTGTCACAACTTTAAATGGCCATAACTCCCAAAATAGACGACTTAGCGCGAAAATAAGCCTAATTCGTGATCACTCCAAACCGAACAAATTTTTTGTCTCAACTTTAAATGGCCATAACTCCCAAACTAGACGACCTAGCGCGAAAATAAGCCTAATTCGTGATCACTCCAAACCGAACGAATTTTTTGTCTCAACTTTAAATGGCCATAACTCCCAAACTAGACGACTTAGCGCGAAAATAAGCCTAATTCGTGATCACTCCAAACCAAACAAATTTCTTGTCACAACTTTAAATGGCCATAACTCCCAAAATAGACGACTTAGCGCGAAAATAAGCCTAATTCGTGATCACTCCAAACCGAACAAATTTCTTGTCACAACTTTAAATGGCCATAACTCCCAAACTAGACGACTTAGCGCGAAAATAAGCCTAATTCGTGATCACTCCAAACCGAACAAATTTTTTTCTCAACTTTAAATGGCCATAACTCCTAAACTAGACGACTTAGCGCGAAAATAAGCCTAATTCGTGATCACTCCAAACCAAACAAATTTCTTGTCACAACTTTAAATGGCCATAACTCCCAAAATAGACGACTTAGCGCGAAAATAAGCCTAATTCGTGATCACTCCAAACCGAACAAATTTCTTGTCACAACTTTAAATGGCCATAACTCCCAAAATAGACGACTTAGCGCGAAAATAAGCCTAATTCGTGATCACTCCAAACCAAACAAATTTCTTGTCACAACTTTAAATGGCCATAACTCCCAAACTAGACGACCTAGCGCGAAAATAAGCCTAATTCGTGATCACTCCAAACCGAACGAATTTTTTGTCTCAACTTTAAATGGCCACAACTCCCAAACTAGACGACCTAGCGCGAAAATAAGCCTAATTCGTGATCACTCCAAACCAAACAAATTTCTTGTCACAACTTTAAATGGCCATAACTCCCAAAATAGACGACTTAGCGCGAAAATAAGCCTAATTCGTGATCACTCCAAACCGAACAAATTTTTTGTCTCAACTTTAAATGGCCATAACTCCCAAACTAGACGACCTAGCGCGAAAATAAGCCTAATTCGTGATCACTCCAAACCGAACGAATTTTTTGTCTCAACTTTAAATGGCCATAACTCCCAAACTAGACGACTTAGCGCGAAAATAAGCCTAATTCGTGATCACTCCAAACCAAACAAATTTCTTGTCACAACTTTAAATGGCCATAACTCCCAAACTAGACGACCTAGCGCAAAAATAAGCCTAAATCGTGGTCACTCCAAACCAAACAAATTTTGTGTCTCAACTTTAAATGGCCATAACTCCCAAAATAGATGACTTAGCGCGAAAATAAGCCTAATTCGTGATTACTTCGAACCGAACAAATTTTTTGTCACAACTTTAAATGGCCATAACTCCCAAACTAGACGACCTAGCGCGAAAATAAGCCTAATTCGTGATCACTCCAAACCGAACGAATTTTTTTTCTCAACTTTAAATGGCCATAACTCCCAAACTAGACGACTTAGCGCGAAAATAAGCCTAATTCGTGATCACTCCAAACCAAACAAATTTCTTGTCACAACTTTAAATGGCCATAACTCCCAAACTAGACGACCTAGCGCAAAAATAAGCCTAAATCGTGGTCACTCCAAACCAAACAAATTTCTTGTCACAACTTTAAATGGCCATAACTCCCAAAATAGACGACTTAGCGCGAAAATAAGCCTAATTCGTGATCACTCCAAACCGAACAAATTTTTTGTCTCAACTTTAAATGGCCATAACTCCCAAACTAGACGACCTAGCGCGAAAATAAGCCTAATTCGTGATCACTCCAAACCGAACGAATTTTTTGTCTCAACTTTAAATGGCCATAACTCCCAAACTAGACGACTAAGCGCGAAAATAAGCCTAATTCGTGATCACTCCAAACCAAACAAATTTCTTGTCACAACTTTAAATGGCCATAACTCCCAAAATAGACGACCTAGCGCGAAAATAAGCCTAATTCGTGATCACTCCAAACCGAACAAATTTTTTGTCTCAACTTTAAATGGCCACAACTCCCAAACTAGACGACCTAGCGCGAAAATAAGCCTAATTCGTTATCACTCCAAACCAAACTAATTTCTTGTCACAACTTTAAATGGCCATAACTCCCAAAATAGACGACTTAGCGCGAAAATAAGCCTAATTCGTGATCACTCCAAACCGAACGAATTTTTTGTCTCAACTTTAAATGGCCATAACTCCCAAACTAGACGACCTAGCGCGAAAATAAGCCTAATCCGTGATCACTCCAAACCAAACAAATTTTGTGTCTCAACTTTAAATGGCCATAACTCCCAAAATAGACGACTTAGCGCAAAAATAAGCCTAATTCGTGATCACTCAAAATCTGCCAAAATTTCTTGTCTCAACTTTAAATGGCCATAACTCCCAAACTAGACGACTTAGCGCTAAATTAAGCCTAATTCGTGATCACTCCAAACCGAACAAATTTCTTGTCACAACTTTAAATGGCCATAACTCCCAAAATAGACGACTTAGCGCGAAAATAAGCCTAATTCGTGATCACTCCAAACCGAACAAATTTTTTGTCTCAACTTTAAATGGCCATAACTCCCAAACTAGACGACTTAGCGCGAAAATAAGCCTAATTCGTGATTACTTCGAACCGAACAAATTTTTTGTCACAAATTTAATTAGCCATAACTCCCAAACTAAACGACCTAGCGCGAAAATAAGCCTAATTCGTGATCACTCCAAACCGAACAAATTTTTTGTCTCAACTTTAAATGGCCATAACTCCCAAACTAGACGACCTAGCGCGAAAATAAGCCTAATTCGTGATCACTCCAAACCAAACAAATTTCTTGTCACAACTTAAAATGGCCATAACTCCCAAAATAGACGACTTAGCGCAAAAATAAGCCTATATCGTGATCACTCCAAACCAAACAAATTTTTTGTCTCAACTTTAAATGGCCATAACTCCCAAACTAGACGACTTAGCGCGAAAATAACCCTAATTCGTGATCACTCCAAACCGAACAAATTTCTTGTCACAACTTTAAATGGCCATAACTCCCAAAATAGACGACTTAGCGCAAAAATAAGCCTATATCGTGATCACTCCAAACCAAACAAATTTTTTGTCTCAACTTTAAATGGCCATAACTCCCAAACTAGACGACTTAGCGCGAAAATAAGCCTAATTCGTGATCACTCCAAACCGAACGAATTTTTTGTCTCAACTTTAAATGGCCATAACTCCCAAAATAGACGACTTAGCGCAAAAATAAGCCTATATCGTGATCACTCCAAACCAAACAAATTTTTTGTCTCAACTTTAAATGGCCATAACTCCCAAACTAGACGACTTAGCGCGAAAATAAGCCTAATTCGTGATCACTCCAAACCAAACAAATTTCTTGTCACAACTTTAAATGGCCATAACTCCCAAAATAGACGACTTAGCGCGAAAATAAGCCTAATTCGTGATCACTCCAAACCGAACAAATTTTTTGTCTCAACTTTAAATGGCCATAACTCCCAAACTAGACGACCTAGCGCGAAAATAAGCCTAATTCGTGATCACTCCAAACCGAACGAATTTTTTGTCTCAACTTTAAATGGCCATAACTCCCAAACTAGACGACTTAGCGCGAAAATAAGCCTAATTCGTGATCACTCCAAACCAAACAAATTTCTTGTCACAACTTTAAATGGCCATAACTCCCAAAATAGACGACTTAGCGCGAAAATAAGCCTAATTCGTGATCACTCCAAACCGAACAAATTTCTTGTCACAACTTTAAATGGCCATAACTCCCAAACTAGACGACTTAGCGCGAAAATAAGCCTAATTCGTGATCACTCCAAACCGAACAAATTTTTTTCTCAACTTTAAATGGCCATAACTCCTAAACTAGACGACTTAGCGCGAAAATAAGCCTAGTTCGTGATCACTCCAAACCGAACAAATTTCTTGTCACAACTTTAAATGGCCATAACTCCCAAAATAGACGACTTAGCGCGAAAATAAGCCTAATTCGTGATCACTCCAAACCAAACAAATTTCTTGTCACAACTTTAAATGGCCATAACTCCCAAACTAGACGACCTAGCGCGAAAATAAGCCTAATTCGTGATCACTCCAAACCGAACGAATTTTTTGTCTCAAATTTAAATGGCCACAACTCCCAAACTAGACGACCTAGCGCGAAAATAAGCCTAATTCGTGATCACTCCAAACCAAACAAATTTCTTGTCACAACTTTAAATGGCCATAACTCCCAAAATAGACGACTTAGCGCGAAAATAAGCCTAATTCGTGATCACTCCAAACCGAACAAATTTTTTGTCTCAACTTTAAATGGCCATAACTCCCAAACTAGACGACCTAGCGCGAAAATAAGCCTAATTCGTGATCACTCCAAACCGAACGAATTTTTTGTCTCAACTTTAAATGGCCATAACTCCCAAACTAGACGACTTAGCGCGAAAATAAGCCTAATTCGTGATCACTCCAAACCAAACAAATTTCTTGTCACAACTTTAAATGGCCATAACTCCCAAAATAGACGACTTAGCGCGAAAATAAGCCTAATTCGTGATCACTCCAAACCGAACAAATTTCTTGTCACAACTTTAAATGGCCATAACTCCCAAACTAGACGACTTAGCGCGAAAATAAGCCTTATTCGTGATCACTCCAAACCGAACAAATTTTTTTCTCAACTTTAAATGGCCATAACTCCTAAACTAGACGACTTAGCGCGAAAATAAGCCTAATTCGTGATCACTCCAAGCCGAACGAATTTTTTGTCACAAATTTAAATGGCCACAACTCCCAAACTAGACGACTTAGCGCGAAAATAAGCCTAATTCGTGATCACTCCAAACCGAACAAATTTCTTGTCACAACTTTAAATGGCCATAACTCCCAAAATAGACGACTTAGCGCAAAAATAAGCCTATATCGTGATCACTCCAAACCAAACAAATTTTTTGTCTCAACTTTAAATGGCCATAACTCCCAAACTAGACGACCTAGCGCGAAAATAAGCCTAATTCGTGATCACTCCAAACCAAACAAATTTCTTGTCACAACTTTAAATGGCCATAACTCCCAAAATAGACGACTTAGCGCGAAAATAAGCCTAATTCGTGATCACTCCAAACCGAACAAATTTTTTGTCTCAACTTTAAATGGCCATAACTCCCAAACTAGACGACCTAGCGCGAAAATAAGCCTAATTCGTGATCACTCCAAACCGAACGAATTTTTTGTCTCAACTTTAAATGGCCACAACTCCCAAACTAGACGACCTAGCGCGAAAATAAGCCTAATTCGTGATCACTCCAAACCAAACAAATTTCTTGTCACAACTTTAAATGGCCATAACTCCCAAAATAGACGACTTAGCGCGAAAATAAGCCTAATTCGTGATCACTCCAAACCGAACAAATTTTTTGTCTCAACTTTAAATGGCCATAACTCCCAAACTAGACGACCTAGCGCGAAAATAAGCCTAATTCGTGATCACTCCAAACCGAACGAATTTTTTGTCTCAACTTTAAATGGCCACAACTCCCAAACTAGACGACCTAGCGCGAAAATAAGCCTAATTCGTGATCACTCCAAACCAAACAAATTTCTTGTCACAACTTTAAATGGCCATAACTCCCAAAATAGACGACTTAGCGCGAAAATAAGCCTAATTCGTGATCACTCCAAACCGAACAAATTTTTTGTCTCAACTTTAAATGGCCATAACTCCCAAACTAGACGACCTAGCGCGAAAATAAGCCTAATTCGTGATCACTCCAAACCGAACGAATTTTTTGTCTCAACTTTAAATGGCCATAACTCCCAAACTAGACGACTTAGCGCGAAAATAAGCCTAATTCGTGATCACTCCAAACCAAACAAATTTCTTGTCACAACTTTAAATGGCCATAACTCCCAAAATAGACGACTTAGCGCGAAAATAAGCCTAATTCGTGATCACTCCAAACCGAACAAATTTCTTGTCACAACTTTAAATGGCCATAACTCCCAAACTAGACGACTTAGCGCGAAAATAAGCCTAATTCGTGATCACTCCAAACCGAACAAATTTTTTTTCTCAACTTTAAATGGCCATAACTCCTAAACTAGACGACTTAGCGCGAAAATAAGCCTAATTCGTGATCACTCCAAACCAAACAAATTTCTTGTCACAACTTTAAATGGCCATAACTCCCAAAATAGACGACTTAGCGCGAAAATAAGCCTAATTCGTGATCACTCCAAACCGAACAAATTTCTTGTCACAACTTTAAATGGCCATAACTCCCAAAATAGACGACTTAGCGCGAAAATAAGCCTAATTCGTGATCACTCCAAACCAAACAAATTTCTTGTCACAACTTTAAATGGCCATAACTCCCAAACTAGACGACCTAGCGCGAAAATAAGCCTAATTCGTGATCACTCCAAACCGAACGAATTTTTTGTCTCAACTTTAAATGGCCACAACTCCCAAACTAGACGACCTAGCGCGAAAATAAGCCTAATTCGTGATCACTCCAAACCAAACAAATTTCTTGTCACAACTTTAAATGGCCATAACTCCCAAAATAGACGACTTAGCGCGAAAATAAGCCTAATTCGTGATCACTCCAAACCGAACAAATTTTTTGTCTCAACTTTAAATGGCCATAACTCCCAAACTAGACGACCTAGCGCGAAAATAAGCCTAATTCGTGATCACTCCAAACCGAACGAATTTTTTGTCTCAACTTTAAATGGCCATAACTCCCAAACTAGACGACTTAGCGCGAAAATAAGCCTAATTCGTGATCACTCCAAACCAAACAAATTTCTTGTCACAACTTTAAATGGCCATAACTCCCAAAATAGACGACTTAGCGCGAAAAAAAGCCTAATTCGTGATCACTCCAAACCGAACAAATTTCTTGTCACAACTTTAAATGGCCATAACTCCCAAACTAGACGACTTAGCGCGAAAATAAGCCTAATTCGTGATCACTCCAAACCGAACAAATTTTTTTTCTCAACTTTAAATGGCCATAACTCCTAAACTAGACAACTTAGCGCGAAAATAAGCCTAATTCGTGATCACTCCAAACCGAACAAATTTCTTGTCATAACTTTAAATGGCCATAACTCCCAAACTAGACGACTTAGCGCGAAAATAAGCCTAATTCGTGATCACTCCAAACCGAACAAATTTTTTTTCTCAACTTTAAATGGCCATAACTCCCAAACTAGACGACTTAGCGCGAAAATAAGCCTAATTCGTGATCACTCCAAACCAAACAAATTTCTTGTCACAACTTTAAATGGCCATAACTCCCAAAATAGACGACCTAGCGCGAAAATAAGCCTAATTCGTGATCACTTCAAACCGAACGAATTTTTTGTGTCAACTTTAAATGGCCATAACTCCCAAACTAGACGACTTAGCGTGAAAATAAGCCTAATTCGTGATCACTCCAAACCAAACAAATTTCTTGTCACAACTTTAAATGGCCATAACTCCCAAAATAGACGACTTAGCGCGAAAATAAGCCTAATTCGTGATCACTCCAAACCGAACAAATTTCTTGTCACAACTTTAAATGGCCATAACTCCCAAACTAGACGACTTAGCGCGAAAATAAGCCTAATTCGTGATCACTCCAAACCGAACAAATTTTTTTTCTCAACTTTAAATGGCCATAACTCCTAAACTAGACGACTTAGCGCGAAAATAAGCCTAATTCGTGATCACTCCAAGCCGAACGAATTTTTTGTCACAAATTTAAATGGCCACAACTCCCAAACTAGACGACTTAGCGCGAAAATAAGCCTAATTCGTGATCACTCCAAACCGAACAAATTTCTTGTCACAACTTTAAATGGCCATAACTCCCAAAATAGACGACTTAGCGCAAAAATAAGCCTATATCGTGATCACTCCAAACCAAACAAATTTTTTGTCTCAACTTTAAATGGCCATAACTCCCAAACTAGACGACCTAGCGCGAAAATAAGCCTAATTCGTGATCACTCCAAACCAAACAAATTTCTTGTCACGACTTTAAATGGCCATAACTCCCAAAATAGACGACTAAGCGCAAAAATAAGCCTATATCGGGATCACTCCAAACCAAACAAATTTTTTGTCTCAACTTTAAATGGCCATAACTCCCAAACTAGACGACTTAGCGCGAAAATAAGCCTAATTCGTGATCACTCCAAACCGAACAAATTTCTTGTCACAACTTTAACTGGCCATAACTCCCAAAATAGACGACTTAGCGCGAAAATAAGCCTAATTCGTGATCACTCCAAACCAAACAAATTTTTTGTCTCAACTTTAAATGGCCATAACTCCCAAACTAGACGACTTAGCGCGAAAATAAGCCTAATTCGTGATCACTCCAAACCAAACAAATTTCTTGTCACAACTTTAAATGGCCATAACTCCCAAACTAGACGAGTTAGCGCGAAAATAAGCCTAATTCGTGATCACTCCAAACCGAACAAATTTCTTGTCACAACTTTAAATGGCCATAACTCCCAAAATAGACGACTTAGCGCGAAAATAAGCCTATTTCGTGATCACTCCAAATCTGGCAAAATTTTTTGTCATAACTTTAAATGGCCATAACTCCTAAACTAGACGACTTAGCGCGAAAATAAGCCTAATTCGTGATCACTCCAAACCGAACGAATTTTTTGTCTCAACTTTAAATGGCCACAACTCCCAAACTAGACGACTTAGCGCGAAAATAAGCCTAATTCGTGATCACTCCAAACCAAACAAATTTCTTGTCACAACTTTAAATGGCCATAACTCCCAAAATAGACGACTTAGCGCGAAAATAAGCCTAATTCGTGATCACTCCAAACCGAACAAATTTCTTGTTACAACTTTAAATGGCCATAACTCCCAAAATAGACGACTTAGCGCGAAAATAAGCCTAATTCGTGATCACTCCAAACCGAACAAATTTTTTGTCTCAACTTTAAATGGCCATAACTCCCAAACTAGACGACCTAGCGCGAAAATAAGCCTAATTCGTGATCACTCCAAACCGAACGAATTTTTTGTCTCAACTTTAAATGGCCATAACTCCCAAACTAGACGACTTAGCGCGAAAATAAGCCTAATTCGTGATCACTCCAAACCAAACAAATTTCTTGTCACAACTTTAAATGGCCATAACTCCCAAAATAGACGACTTAGCGCGAAAATAAGCCTAATTCGTGATCACTCCAAACCGAACAAATTTCTTGTCACAACTTTAAATGGCCATAACTCCCAAACTAGACGACTTAGCGCGAAAATAAGCCTAATTCGTGATCACTCCAAACCGAACAAATTTTTTTTCTCAACTTTAAATGGCCATAACTCCTAAACTAGACGACTTAGCGCGAAAATAAGCCTAATTCGTGATCACTCCAAACCAAACAAATTTCTTGTCACAACTTTAAATGGCCATAACTCCCAAAATAGACGACTTAGCGCGAAAATAAGCCTAATTCGTGATCACTCCAAACCGAACAAATTTCTTGTCACAACTTTAAATGGCCATAACTCCCAAAATAGACGACTTAGCGCGAAAATAAGCCTAATTCGTGATCACTCCAAACCAAACAAATTTCTTGTCACAACTTTAAATGGCCATAACTCCCAAACTAGACGACCTAGCGCGAAAATAAGCCTAATTCGTGATCACTCCAAACCGAACGAATTTTTTGTCTCAACTTTAAATGGCCACAACTCCCAAACTAGACGACCCAGCGCGAAAATAAGCCTAATTCGTGATCACTCCAAACCAAACAAATTTCTTGTCACAACTTTAAATGGCCATAACTCCCAAAATAGACGACTTAGCGCGAAAATAAGCCTAATTCGTGATCACTCCAAACCGAACAAATTTTTTGTCTCAACTTTAAATGGCCATAACTCCCAAACTAGACGACCTAGCGCGAAAATAAGCCTAATTCGTGATCACTCCAAGCCGAACGAATTTTTTGTCTCAACTTTAAATGGCCATAACTCCCAAACTAGACGACTTAGCGCGAAAATAAGCCTAATTCGTGATCACTCCAAACCAAACAAATTTCTTGTCACAACTTTAAATGGCCATAACTCCCAAAATAGACGACTTAGCGCGAAAATAAGCCTAATTCGTGATCACTCCAAACCAAACAAATTTCTTGTCACAACTTTAAATGGCCATAACTCCCAAAATAGACGACTTAGCGCGAAAATAAGCCTAATTCGTGATCACTCCAAACCGAACAAATTTCTTGTCACAACTTTAAATGGCCATAACTCCCAAACTAGACGACTTAGCGCGAAAATAAGCCTAATTCGTGATCACTCCAAACCGAACAAATTTTTTTCTCAACTTTAAATGGCCATAACTCCTAAACTAGACGACTTAGCGCGAAAATAAGCCTAATTCGTGATCACTCCAAACCAAACAAATTTCTTGTCACAACTTTAAATGGCCATAACTCCCAAAATAGACGACTTAGCGCGAAAATAAGCCTAATTCGTGATCACTCCAAACCGAACAAATTTCTTGTCACAACTTTAAATGGCCATAACTCCCAAAATAGACGACTTAGCGCGAAAATAAGCCTAATTCGTGATCACTCCAAACCAAACAAATTTCTTGTCACAACTTTAAATGGCCATAACTCCCAAACTAGACGACCTAGCGCGAAAATAAGCCTAATTCGTGATCACTCCAAACCGAACGAATTTTTTGTCTCAACTTTAAATGGCCACAACTCCCAAACTAGACGACCCAGCGCGAAAATAAGCCTAATTCGTGATCACTCCAAACCAAACAAATTTCTTGTCACAACTTTAAATGGCCATAACTCCCAAAATAGACGACTTAGCGCGAAAATAAGCCTAATTCGTGATCACTCCTTTTTGTCTCAACTTTAAATGGCCATAACTCCCAAAATAGACGACTTAGCGCAAAAATAAGCCTATATCGTGATCACTCCAAACCAAACAAATTTTTTGTCTCAACTTTAAATGGCCATAACTCCCAAACTAGACGACCTAGCGCGAAAATAAGCCTAATTCGTGATCACTCCAAACCGAACGAATTTTTTGTCTCAAATTTAAATGGCCACAACTCCCAAACTAGACGACCTAGCGCGAAAATAAGCCTAATTCGTGATCACTCCAAACCGAACAAATTTTTTTTCTCAACTTTAAATGGCCATAACTCCTAAACTAGACGACTTAGCGCGAAAATAAGCCTAATTCGTGATCACTCCAAGCCGAACGAATTTTTTGTCACAAATTTAAATGGCCACAACTCCCAAACTAGACGACTTAGCGCGAAAATAAGCCTAATTCGTGATCACTCCAAACCGAACAAATTTCTTGTCACAACTTTAAATGGCCATAACTCCCAAAATAGACGACTTAGCGCAAAAATAAGCCTATATCGTGATCACTCCAAACCAAACAAATTTTTTGTCTCAACTTTAAATGGCCATAACTCCCAAACTAGACGACCTAGCGCGAAAATAAGCCTAATTCGTGATCACTCCAAACCGAACGAATTTTTTGTCTCAAATTTAAATGGCCACAACTCCCAAACTAGACGACCTAGCGCGAAAATAAGCCTAATTCGTGATCACTCCAAACCAAACAAATTTCTTGTCACAACTTTAAATGGCCATAACTCCCAAAATAGACGACTTAGCGCGAAAATAAGCCTAATTCGTGATCACTCCAAACCGAACAAATTTTTTGTCTCAACTTTAAATGGCCATAACTCCCAAACTAGACGACCTAGCGCGAAAATAAGCCTAATTCGTGATCACTCCAAACCGAACGAATTTTTTGTCTCAACTTTAAATGGCCATAACTCCCAAACTAGACGACTTAGCGCGAAAATAAGCCTAATTCGTGATCACTCCAAACCAAACAAATTTCTTGTCACAACTTTAAATGGCCATAACTCCCAAAATAGACGACTTAGCGCGAAAATAAGCCTAATTCGTGATCACTCCAAACCGAACAAATTTCTTGTCACAACTTTAAATGGCCATAACTCCCAAACTAGACGACTTAGCGCGAAAATAAGCCTTATTCGTGATCACTCCAAACCGAACAAATTTTTTTTCTCAACTTTAAATGGCCATAACTCCTAAACTAGACGACTTAGCGCGAAAATAAGCCTAATTCGTGATCACTCCAAGCCGAACGAATTTTTTGTCACAAATTTAAATGGCCACAACTCCCAAACTAGACGACTTAGCGCGAAAATAAGCCTAATTCGTGATCACTCCAAACCGAACAAATTTCTTGTCACAACTTTAAATGGCCATAACTCCCAAAATAGACGACTTAGCGCAAAAATAAGCCTATATCGTGATCACTCCAAACCAAACAAATTTTTTGTCTCAACTTTAAATGGCCATAACTCCCAAACTAGACGACCTAGCGCGAAAATAAGCCTAATTCGTGATCACTCCAAACCAAACAAATTTCTTGTCACAACTTTAAATGGCCATAACTCCCAAAATAGACGACTTAGCGCAAAAATAAGCCTATATCGTGATCACTCCAAACCAAACAAATTTTTTGTCTCAACTTTAAATGGCCATAACTCCCAAACTAGACGACTTAGCGCGAAAATAAGCCTAATTCGTGATCACTCCAAACCAAACAAATTTCTTGTCACAACTTTAAATGGCCATAACTCCCAAACTAGACGACCTAGCGCGAAAATAAGCCTAATTCGTGATCACTCCAAACCGAACGAATTTTTTGTCTCAACTTTAAATGGCCACAACTCCCAAACTAGACGACCTAGCGCGAAAATAAGCCTAATTCGTGATCACTCCAAACCGAACAAATTTCTTGTCACAACTTTAAATGGCCATAACTCCCAAACTAGACGACTTAGCGCGAAAATAAGCCTAATTCGTGATCACTCCAAACCGAACAAATTTTTTGTCTCAACTTTAAATGGCCATAACTCCCAAACTAGACGACCTAGCGCGAAAATAAGCCTAATTCGTGATCACTCCAAACCGAACGAATTTTTTGTCTCAACTTTAAATGGCCATAACTCCCAAACTAGACGACTTAGCGCGAAAATAAGCCTAATTCGTGATCACTCCAAACCAAACAAATTTCTTGTCACAACTTTAAATGGCCATAACTCCCAAAATAGACGACTTAGCGCGAAAATAAGCCTAATTCGTGATCACTCCAAACCGAACAAATTTCTTGTCACAACTTTAAATGGCCATAACTCCCAAACTAGACGACTTAGCGCGAAAATAAGCCTAATTCGTGATCACTCCAAACCGAACAAATTTTTTTCTCAACTTTAAATGGCCATAACTCCTAAACTAGACGACTTAGCGCGAAAATAAGCCTAATTCGTGATCACTCCAAACCAAACAAATTTCTTGTCACAACTTTAAATGGCCATAACTCCCAAAATAGACGACTTAGCGCGAAAATAAGCCTAATTCGTGATCACTCCAAACCGAACAAATTTCTTGTCACAACTTTAAATGGCCATAACTCCCAAAATAGACGACTTAGCGCGAAAATAAGCCTAATTCGTGATCACTCCAAACCAAACAAATTTCTTGTCACAACTTTAAATGGCCATAACTCCCAAACTAGACGACCTAGCGCGAAAATAAGCCTAATTCGTGATCACTCCAAACCGAACGAATTTTTTGTCTCAACTTTAAATGGCCACAACTCCCAAACTAGACGACCTAGCGCGAAAATAAGCCTAATTCGTGATCACTCCAAACCAAACAAATTTCTTGTCACAACTTTAAATGGCCATAACTCCCAAAATAGACGACTTAGCGCGAAAATAAGCCTAATTCGTGATCACTCCAAACCGAACAAATTTTTTGTCTCAACTTTAAATGGCCATAACTCCCAAACTAGACGACCTAGCGCGAAAATAAGCCCTAATTCGTGATCACTCCAAACCGAACGAATTTTTTGTCTCAACTTTAAATGGCCATAACTCCCAAACTAGACGACTTAGCGCGAAAATAAGCCTAATTCGTGATCACTCCAAACCAAACAAATTTCTTGTCACAACTTTAAATGGCCATAACTCCCAAAATAGACGACTTAGCGCGAAAAAAGCCTAATTCGTGATCACTCCAAACCGAACAAATTTCATGTCACAACTTTAAATGGCTATAACTCCCAAACTAGACGACTTAGCGCGAAAATAAGCCTAATTCGTGATCACTCCAAACCGAACAAATTTTTTTTCTCAACTTTAAATGGCCATAACTCCTAAACTAGACGACTTAGCGCGAAAATAAGCCTAATTCGTGATCACTCCAAACCGAACAAATTTCTTGTCACAACTTTAAATGGCCATAACTCCCAAACTAGACGACTTAGCGCGAAAATAAGCCTAATTCGTGATCACTCCAAACCGAACAAATTTTTTTTCTCAACTTTAAATGGCCATAACTCGCAAACTAGACGACTTAGCGCGAAAATAAGCCTAATTCGTGATCACTCCAAACCAAACAAATTTCTTGTCACAACTTTAAATGGCCATAACTCCCAAACTAGACGACCTAGCGCGAAAATAAGCCTAATTCGTGATCACTCCAAACCGAACGAATTTTTTGTCTCAACTTTAAATGGCCACAACTCCCAAACTAGACGACCTAGCGCGAAAATAAGCCTAATTCGTGATCACTCCAAACCAAACAAATTTCTTGTCACAACTTTAAATGGCCATAACTCCCAAAATAGACGACTTAGCGCGAAAATAAGCCTAATTCGTGATCACTCCAAACCGAACAAATTTTTTGTCTCAACTTTAAATGGCCATAACTCCCAAACTAGACGACCTAGCGCGAAAATAAGCCTAATTCGTGATCACTCCAAACCGAACGAATTTTTTGTCTCAACTTTAAATGGCCATAACTCCCAAACTAGACGACTTAGCGCGAAAATAAGCCTAATTCGTGATCACTCCAAACCAAACAAATTTCTTGTCACAACTTTAAATGGCCATAACTCCCAAAATAGACGACTTAGCGCGAAAAAAAGCCTAATTCGTGATCACTCCAAACCGAACAAATTTCATGTCACAACTTTAAATGGCTATAACTCCCAAACTAGACGACTTAGCGCGAAAATAAGCCTAATTCGTGATCACTCCAAACCGAACAAATTTTTTTTCTCAACTTTAAATGGCCATAACTCCTAAACTAGACGACTTAGCGCGAAAATAAGCCTAATTCGTGATCACTCCAAACCGAACAAATTTCTTGTCACAACTTTAAATGGCCATAACTCCCAAACTAGACGACTTAGCGCGAAAATAAGCCTAATTCGTGATCACTCCAAACCGAACAAATTTTTTTTCTCAACTTTAAATGGCCATAACTCGCAAACTAGACGACTTAGCGCGAAAATAAGCCTAATTCGTGATCACTCCAAACCAAACAAATTTCTTGTCACAACTTTAAATGGCCATAACTCCCAAAATAGACGACCTAGCGCGAAAATAAGCCTAATTCGTGATCACTCCAAACCGAACGAATTTTTTGTCTCAACTTTAAATGGCCATAACTCCCAAACTAGACGACTTAGCGTGAAAATAAGCCTAATTCGTGATCACTCCAAACCAAACAAATTTCTTGTCACAACTTTAAATGGCCATAACTCCCAAAATAGACGACTTAGCGCGAAAATAAGCCTAATTCGTGATCACTCCAAACCGAACAAATTTCTTGTCACAACTTTAAATGGCCATAACTCCCAAACTAGACGACTTAGCGCGAAAATAAGCCTAATTCGTGATCACTCCAAACCGAACAAATTTTTTTTCTCAACTTTAAATGGCCATAACTCCTAAACTAGACGACTTAGCGCGAAAATAAGCCTAATTCGTGATCACTCCAAGCCGAACGAATTTTTTGTCACAAATTTAAATGGCCACAACTCCCAAACTAGACGACTTAGCGCGAAAATAAGCCTAATTCGTGATCACTCCAAACCGAACAAATTTCTTGTCACAACTTTAAATGGCCATAACTCCCAAAATAGACGACTTAGCGCAAAAATAAGCCTATATCGTGATCACTCCAAACCAAACAAATTTTTTGTCTCAACTTTAAATGGCCATAACTCCCAAACTAGACGACCTAGCGCGAAAATAAGCCTAATTCGTGATCACTCCAAACCAAACAAATTTCTTGTCACGACTTTAAATGGCCATAACTCCCAAAATAGACGACTAAGCGCAAAAATAAGCCTATATCGTGATCACTCCAAACCAAACAAATTTTTTGTCTCAACTTTAAATGGCCATAACTCCCAAACTAGACGACTTAGCGCGAAAATAAGCCTAATTCGTGATCACTCCAAACCGAACAAATTTCTTGTCACAACTTTAACTGGCCATAACTCCCAAAATAGACGACTTAGCGCGAAAATAAGCCTAATTCGTGATCACTCCAAACCAAACAAATTTTTTGTCTCAACTTTAAATGGCCATAACTCCCAAACTAGACGACTTAGCGCGAAAATAAGCCTAATTCGTGATCACTCCAAACCAAACAAATTTCTTGTCACAACTTTAAATGGCCATAACTCCCAAACTAGACGAGTTAGCGCGAAAATAAGCCTAATTCGTGATCACTCCAAACCGAACAAATTTCTTGTCACAACTTTAAATGGCCATAACTCCCAAAATAGACGACTTAGCGCGAAAATAAGCCTATTTCGTGATCACTCCAAATCTGGCAAAATTTTTTGTCATAACTTTAAATGGCCATAACTCCTAAACTAGACGACTTAGCGCGAAAATAAGCCTAATTCGTGATCACTCCAAACCGAACGAATTTTTTGTCTCAACTTTAAATGGCCACAACTCCCAAACTAGACGACTTAGCGCGAAAATAAGCCTAATTCGTGATCACTCCAAACCGAACAAATTTTTTTTCTCAACTTTAAATGGCCATAACTCCTAAACTAGACGACTTAGCGCGAAAATAAGCCTAATTCGTGATCACTCCAAACCAAACAAATTTCTTGTCACAACTTTAAATGGCCATAACTCCCAAAATAGACGACTTAGCGCGAAAATAAGCCTAATTCGTGATCACTCCAAACCGAACAAATTTTTTGTCTCAACTTTAAATGGCCATAACTCCCAAACTAGACGACCTAGCGCGAAAATAAGCCTAATTCGTGATCACTCCAAACCGAACGAATTTTTTGTCTCAACTTTAAATGGCCATAACTCCCAAACTAGACGACTTAGCGCGAAAATAAGCCTAATTCGTGATCACTCCAAACCAAACAAATTTCTTGTCACAACTTTAAATGGCCATAACTCCCAAAATAGACGACTTAGCGCGAAAATAAGCCTAATTCGTGATCACTCCAAACCGAACAAATTTCTTGTCACAACTTTAAATGGCCATAACTCCCAAACTAGACGACTTAGCGCGAAAATAAGCCTAATTCGTGATCACTCCAAACCGAACAAATTTTTTTCTCAACTTTAAATGGCCATAACTCCTAAACTAGACGACTTAGCGCGAAAATAAGCCTAATTCGTGATCACTCCAAACCAAACAAATTTCTTGTCACAACTTTAAATGGCCATAACTCCCAAAATAGACGACTTAGCGCGAAAATAAGCCTAATTCGTGATCACTCCAAACCGAACAAATTTCTTGTCACAACTTTAAATGGCCATAACTCCCAAAATAGACGACTTAGCGCGAAAATAAGCCTAATTCGTGATCACTCCAAACCAAACAAATTTCTTGTCACAACTTTAAATGGCCATAACTCCCAAACTAGACGACCTAGCGCGAAAATAAGCCTAATTCGTGATCACTCCAAACCGAACGAATTTTTTGTCTCAACTTGAAATGGCCACAACTCCCAAACTAGACGACCCAGCGCGAAAATAAGCCTAATTCGTGATCACTCCAAACCAAACAAATTTCTTGTCACAACTTTAAATGGCCATAACTCCCAAAATAGACGACTTAGCGCGAAAATAAGCCTAATTCGTGATCACTCCAAACCGAACAAATTTTTTGTCTCAACTTTAAATGGCCATAACTCCCAAACTAGACGACCTAGCGCGAAAATAAGCCTAATTCGTGATCACTCCAAGCCGAACGAATTTTTTGTCTCAACTTTAAATGGCCATAACTCCCAAACTAGACGACTTAGCGCGAAAATAAGCCTAATTCGTGATCACTCCAAACCAAACAAATTTCTTGTCACAACTTTAAATGGCCATAACTCCCAAAATAGACGACTTAGCGCGAAAATAAGCCTAATTCGTGATCACTCCTTTTTGTCTCAACTTTAAATGGCCATAACTCCCAAAATAGACGACTTAGCGCAAAAATAAGCCTATATCGTGATCACTCCAAACCAAACAAATTTTTTGTCTCAACTTTAAATGGCCATAACTCCCAAACTAGACGACCTAGCGCGAAAATAAGCCTAATTCGTGATCACTCCAAACCGAACAAATTTCTTGTCACAACTTTAAATGGCCATAACTCCCAAACTAGACGACTTAGCGCGAAAATAAGCCTAATTCGTGATCACTCCAAACCGAACAAATTTTTTTTCTCAACTTTAAATGGCCATAACTCCTAAACTAGACGACTTAGCGCGAAAATAAGCCTAATTCGTGATCACTCCAAACCAAACAAATTTCTTGTCACAACTTTAAATGGCCATAACTCCCAAAATAGACGACTTAGCGCGAAAATAAGCCTAATTCGTGATCACTCCAAACCGAACAAATTTCTTGTCACAACTTTAAATGGCCATAACTCCCAAAATAGACGACTTAGCGCGAAAATAAGCCTAATTCGTGATCACTCCAAACCAAACAAATTTCTTGTCACAACTTTAAATGGCCATAACTCCCAAACTAGACGACCTAGCGCGAAAATAAGCCTAATTCGTGATCACTCCAAACCGAACGAATTTTTTGTCTCAACTTTAAATGGCCACAACTCCCAAACTAGACGACCCAGCGCGAAAATAAGCCTAATTCGTGATCACTCCAAACCAAACAAATTTCTTGTCACAACTTTAAATGGCCATAACTCCCAAAATAGACGACTTAGCGCGAAAATAAGCCTAATTCGTGATCACTCCAAACCGAACAAATTTTTTGTCTCAACTTTAAATGGCCATAACTCCCAAACTAGACGACCTAGCGCGAAAATAAGCCTTATTCGTGATCACTCCAAGCCGAACGAATTTTTTGTCTCAACTTTAAATGGCCATAACTCCCAAACTAGACGACTTAGCGCGAAAATAAGCCTAATTCGTGATCACTCCAAACCAAACAAATTTCTTGTCACAACTTTAAATGGCCATAACTCCCAAAATAGACGACTTAGCGCGAAAATAAGCCTAATTCGTGATCACTCCAAACCGAACAAATTTCTTGTCACAACTTTAAATGGCCATAACTCCCAAACTAGACGACTTAGCGCGAAAATAAGCCTAATTCGTGATCACTCCAAACCGAACAAATTTTTTTCTCAACTTTAAATGGCCATAACTCCTAAACTAGACGACTTAGCGCGAAAATAAGCCTAATTCGTGATCACTCCAAGCCGAACGAATTTTTTGTCACAAATTTAAATGGCCACAACTCCCAAACTAGACGACTTAGCGCGAAAATAAGCCTAATTCGTGATCACTCCAAACCGAACAAATTTCTTGTCACAACTTTAAATGGCCATAACTCCCAAAATAGACGACTTAGCGCAAAAATAAGCCTATATCGTGATCACTCCAAACCAAACAAATTTTTTGTCTCAACTTTAAATGGCCATAACTCCCAAACTAGACGACCTAGCGCGAAAATAAGCCTAATTCGTGATCACTCCAAACCAAACAAATTTCTTGTCACAACTTTAAATGGCCATAACTCCCAAAATAGACGACTTAGCGCAAAAATAAGCCTATATCGTGATCACTCCAAACCAAACAAATTTTTTGTCTCAACTTTAAATGGCCATAACTCCCAAACTAGACGACTTAGCGCGAAAATAAGCCTAATTCGTGATCAGTCCAAACCGAACAAATTTTTTTTCTCAACTTTAAATGGCCATAACTCCTAAACTAGACGACTTAGCGCTAAAATAAGCCTAATTCGTGATCAGTCCAAACCGAACAAATTTTTTTTCTCAACTTTAAATGGCCATAACTCCCAAACTAGACGACCTAGCGCGAAAATAAGCCTTATTCGTGATCACTCCAAGCCGAACGAATTTTTTGTCTCAACTTTAAATGGCCATAACTCCCAAACTAGACGACTTAGCGCGAAAATAAGCCTAATTCGTGATCACTCCAAACCAAACAAATTTCTTGTCACAACTTTAAATGGCCATAACTCCCAAAATAGACGACTTAGCGCGAAAATAAGCCTAATTCGTGATCACTCCAAACCGAACAAATTTCTTGTCACAACTTTAAATGGCCATAACTCCCAAACTAGACGACTTAGCGCGAAAATAAGCCTAATTCGTGATCACTCCAAACCGAACAAATTTTTTTTCTCAACTTTAAATGGCCATAACTCCTAAACTAGACGACTTAGCGCGAAAATAAGCCTAATTCGTGATCACTCCAAGCCGAACGAATTTTTTGTCACAAATTTAAATGGCCACAACTCCCAAACTAGACGACTTAGCGCGAAAATAAGCCTAATTCGTGATCACTCCAAACCGAACAAATTTCTTGTCACAACTTTAAATGGCCATAACTCCCAAAATAGACGACTTAGCGCAAAAATAAGCCTATATCGTGATCACTCCAAACCAAACAAATTTTTTGTCTCAACTTTAAATGGCCATAACTCCCAAACTAGACGACCTAGCGCGAAAATAAGCCTAATTCGTGATCACTCCAAACCAAACAAATTTCTTGTCACAACTTTAAATGGCCATAACTCCCAAAATAGACGACTTAGCGCAAAAATAAGCCTATATCGTGATCACTCCAAACCAAACAAATTTTTTGTCTCAACTTTAAATGGCCATAACTCCCAAACTAGACGACTTAGCGCGAAAATAAGCCTAATTCGTGATCAGTCCAAACCGAACAAATTTTTTTTCTCAACTTTAAATGGCCATAACTCCTAAACTAGACGACTTAGCGCTAAAATAAGCCTAATTCGTGATCACTCCAAACCGAACGCATTTTTTGTCTCAACTTTAAATGGCCACAACTCCCAAACTAGACGACTTAGCGCGAAAATAAGCCTAATTCGTGATCACTCCAAACCGAACAAATTTCTTGTCACAACTTTAAATGGCCATAACGCGCAAAAATAAGCCTAAATCGTGATCACTCCAAACCAAACAAATTTTGTGTCTCAACTTTAAATGGCCATAACTCCCAAACTAGACGACTTAGCGCGAAAATAAGCCTAATTCGTGATCACTCCAAACCGAACAAATTTCTTGTCACAACTTTAAATGGCCATAACTCCCAAAATAGACGACTTAGCGCGAAAATAAGCCTATTTCGTGATCACTCCAAATCTGGCAAAATTTTTTGTCATAACTTTAAATGGCCATAACTCCTAAACTAGACGACTTAGCGCGAAAATAAGCCTAATTCGTGATCACTCCAAACCGAACGAATTTTTTGTCTCAACTTTAAATGGCCACAACTCCCAAACTAGACGACTTAGCGCGAAAATAAGCCTAATTCGTGATCACTCCAAACCGAACAAATTTCTTGTCACAACTTTAAATGGCCATAACTCCCAAACTAGACGACCTAGCGCAAAAATAAGCCTAAATCGTGATCACTCCAAACCAAACAAATTTTGTGTCTCAACTTTAAATGGCCATAACTCCTAAACTAGACGACTTAGCGCGAAAATAAGCCTAATTCGTGATCACTCCAAACCGAACGAATTTTTTGTCTCAACTTTAAATGGCCACAACTCCCAAACTAGACGAATTAGCGCCAAAAATAAGCCTAATTCGTGATCACTCCAAACCGAACAAATTTCTTGTCACAACTTTAAATGGCCATAACTCCCAAAATAGACGACTTAGCGCAAAAATAAGCCTATATCGTGATCACTCCAAACCAAACAAATTTTTTGTCTCAACTTTAAATGGCCATATCTCCCAAACTAGACGACTTAGCGCGAAAATAAGCCTAATTCGTGATCACTCCAAACCGAACAAATTTTTTGTCTCAACTTTAAATGGCCATAACTCCCAAAATAGACGACTTAGCGCGAAAATAAGCCTATTTCGTGATCACTCCAAATCTGGCAAAATTTTCTCAACTTTAAATGGCCATAACTCCTAAACTAGACGACATAGCGCGAAAATAAGCCTAATTCGTGATCACTCCAAACCGAACGAATTTTTTGTTTCAACTATAAATGGCCATAACTCCCAAACTAGACGAATTAGCGCCAAAAATAAGCCTAATTCGTGATCACTCCAAACCGAACAAATTTCTTGTCACAACTTTAAATGGCCATAACTCCCAAACTAGACGACTTAGCGCGAAAATAAGCCTAATTCGTGATCACTCCAAACCGAACAAATTTTTTGACTCAACTTTAAATGGCCATAACTCCCAAACTAGACGACCTAGCGCGAAAATAAGCCTAATTCGTGATCACTCCAAACCGAACGAATTTTTTGTCTCAACTTTAAATGGCCATAACTCCCAAAATAGACGACTTAGCGCGAAAATAAGCCTAATTCGTGATCACTCCAAACCGAACAAATTTTTTGACTCAACTTTAAATGGCCATAACTCCCAAACTAGACGACCTAGCGCGAAAATAAGCCTAATTCGTGATCACTCCAAACCGAACGAATTTTTTGTCTCAACTTTAAATGGCCATAACTTCCAAACTAGACGACTTAGCGCGAAAATAAGCCTAATTCGTGATCACTCCAAACCAAACAAATTTCTTGTCACAACTTTAAATGGCCATAACTCCCAAACTAGACGACCTAGCGCGAAAATAAGCCTAATTCGTGATCACTCCAAACCGAACGAATTTTTTGTCTCAACTTTAAATGGCCATAACTCCCAAACTAGACGACCTAGCGCGAAAATAAGCCTAATTCGTGATCACTCCAAACCAAACAAATTTCTTGTCACAACTTTAAATGGCCATAACTCCCAAAATAGACGACTTAGCGCGAAAATAAGCCTAATTCGTGATCACTCCAAACCGAACAAATTTTTTGTCTCAACTTTAAATGGCCATAACTCCCAAACTAGACGACCTAGCGCGAAAATAAGCCTAATTCGTGATCACTCCAAACCGAACAAATTTCTTGTCTCAACTTTAAAAGGCCATAACTCCCAAACTAGACGACTTAGCGTGAAAATAAGCCTAATTCGTGATCACTCCAAACCAAACAAATTTCTTGTCACAACTTTAAATGGCCATAACTCCCAAACTAGACGACTTAGCGCGAAAATAAGCCTAATTCGTGATCACTCCAAACCAAACAAATTTCTTGTCACAACTTTAAATGGCCATAACTCCCAAACTAGACGACCTAGCGCGAAAATAAGCCTAATTCGTGATCACTCCAAACCGAACGAATTTTTTGTCTCAACTTTAAATGGCCACAACTCCCAAACTAGACGACCTAGCGCGAAAATAAGCCTAATTCGTGATCACTCCAAACCAAACAAATTTCTTGTCACAACTTTAAATGGCCATAACTCCCAAAATAGACGACTTAGCGCGAAAATAAGCCTAATTCGTGATCACTCCAAACCGAAAAAATTTCTTGTCTCAACTTTAAATGGCCATAACTCCCAAACTAGACGACCTAGCGCGAAAATAAGCCTAATTCGTGATCACTCCAAACCGAACGAATTTTTTGTCTCAACTTTAAATGGCCATAACTCCCAAACTAGACGACTTAGCGCGAAAATAAGCCTAATTCGTGATCACTCCAAACCAAACAAATTTCTTGTCACAACTTTAAATGGCCATAACTCCCAAAATAGACGACTTAGCGCGAAAATAAGCCTAATTCGTGATCACTCCAAACCGAACAAATTTCTTGTCACAACTTTAAATGGCCATAACTCCCAAAATAGACGACTTAGCGCGAAAATAAGCCTAATTCGTGATCACTCCAAACCGAACAAATTTTTTGTCACAACTTTAAATGGCCATAACTCCCAAACTAGACGACTTAGCGCGAAAATAAGCCTAATTCGTGATCACTCCAAACCGAACAAATTTTTTGTCTCAACTTTAAATGGCCATAACTCCCAAACTAGACGACCTAGCGCGAAAATAAGCCTAATTCGTGATCACTCCAAACCGAACGAATTTTTTGTCTCAACTTTAAATGGCCACAACTCCCAAACTAGACGACCTAGCGCGAAAATAAGCCTAATTCGTGATCACTCCAAACCAAACAAATTTCTTGTCACAACTTTAAATGGCCATAACTCCCAAAATAGACGACTTAGCGCGAAAATAAGCCTAATTCGTGATCACTCCAAACCGAACAAATTTCTTGTCACAACTTTAAATGGCCATAACTCCCAAACTAGACGACCTAGCGCGAAAATAAGCCTAATTCGTGATCACTCCAAACCGAACGAATTTTTTGTCACAAATTTAAATGGCCATAACTCCCAAACTAGACGACTTAGCGCGAAAATAAGCCTAATTCGTGATCACTCCAAACCGAACAAATTTTTTGTCTCAACTTTAAACGGCCATAACTCCCAAACTAGACGACCTAATCTGGCAAAATTTTTTGTCATAACTTTAAATGGCCATAACTCCTAAACTAGACGACATAGCGCGAAAATAAGCCTATTTCGTGATCACTCCAAATCTGGCAAAATTTTTTGTCTTAACTTTAAATGGCCATAACTCCTAAACTAGACGACATAGCGCGAAAATAAGCCTAATTCGTGATCACTCCAAACCGAACGAATTTTTTGTTTCAACTATAAATGGCCATAACTCCCAAAATAGACGAGTTAGCGCGAAAATAAGCCTAATTCGTGATCACTCAAAATCTGACAAAATTTCTTGTCTCGACTTTAAATGGCCATAACTCCCAAACTAGACGACCTAGCGCGAAAATAAGCCTAATTCGTGATCACTCCAAATCTGGCAAAATTTTTTGTCACAACTGTAAATGGCCATAACTCCCAAACTAGACGACTTAGCGCGAAAATAAGCCTAATTCGTGATCACTCCAAATCTGGCAAAATTTTTTGTCACAACTTTAAATGGCCATATCTCCCAAACTAGACGACTTAGCGCGAAAATAAGCCTAATTCGTGATCACTCAAAATCTGACAAAATTTCTTGTCTCGACTTTAAATGGCCATAACTCCAAAACTAGACGACCTAGCGCTAAATTAAGCCTAATTCGTGATCACTCCAAACCAAACAAATTTCTTGTCACAACTTTAAATGGCCATAACTCCCAAAATAGACGACTTAGCGCGAAAATAAGCCAAATTCGTGATCACTCAAAATCTGCCAAAATTTCTTGTCTCAACTTTAAATGGCCATAACTCCCAAACTAGACGACTTAGCGCTAAATTAAGCCTAATTCGTGATCACTCCAAACCAAACAAATTTCTTGTCACAACTTTAAATGGCCATAACTCCCAAAATAGACGACTTAGCGCGAAAATAAGCCTAATTCGTGATCACTCCAAACCGAACAAATTTCTTGTCACAACTTTAAATGGCCATAACTCCCAAAATAGACGACTTAGCGCGAAAATAAGCCTAATTCGTGATCACTCAAAATCTGACAAAATTTCTTGTCTCGACTTTAAATGGCCATAACTCCCAAACTAGACGACCTAGCGCGAAAATAAGCCTAATTCGTGATCACTCCAAATCTGGCAAAATTTTTTGTCACAACTGTAAATGGCCATAACTCCCAAACTAGACGACTTAGCGCGAAAATAAGCCTAATTCGTGATCACTCCAAATCTGGCAAAATTTTTTGTCACAACTGTAAATGGCCATATCTCCCAAACTAGACGACTTAGCGCGAAAATAAGCCTAATTCGTGATCACTCCAAACCGAACAAATTTTGTGTCTCAACTTTAACTGGCCATAACTCCCAAAATAGACGACTTAGCGCGAAAATAAGCCTAATTCGTGATCACTCCAAACCAAACAAATTTCTTGTCACAACTTTAAATGGCCATAACTCCCAAAATAGACGACTTAGCGCGAAAATAAGCCAAATTCGTGATCACTCAAAATCTGCCAAAATTTCTTGTCTCAACTTTAAATGGCCATAACTCCCAAACTAGACGACTTAGCGCTAAATTAAGCCTAATTCGTGATCACTCCAAACCAAACAAATTTCTTGTCACAACTTTAAATGGCCATAACTCCCAAAATAGACGACTTAGCGCGAAAATAAGCCTAATTCGTGATCACTCCAAACCGAACAAATTTCTTGTCACAACTTTAAATGGCCATAACTCCCAAAATAGACGACTTAGCGCGAAAATAAGCCTAATTCGTGATCACTCCAAACCAAACAAATTTCTTGTCACAACTTTAAATGGCCATAACTCCCAAACTAGACGACCTAGCGCGAAAATAAGCCTAATTCGTGATCACTCCAAACCGAACGAATTTTTTGTCTCAACTTTAAATGGCCACAACTCCCAAACTAGACGACCCAGCGCGAAAATAAGCCTAATTCGTGATCACTCCAAACCAAACAAATTTCTTGTCACAACTTTAAATGGCCATAACTCCCAAAATAGACGACTTAGCGCGAAAATAAGCCTAATTCGTGATCACTCCAAACCGAACAAATTTTTTGTCTCAACTTTAAATGGCCATAACTCCCAAACTAGACGACCTAGCGCGAAAATAAGCCTAATTCGTGAGCACTCCAAGCCGAACGAATTTTTTGTCTCAACTTTAAATGGCCATAACTCCCAAACTAGACGACTTAGCGCGAAAATAAGCCTAATTCGTGATCACTCCAAACCAAACAAATTTCTTGTCACAACTTTAAATGGCCATAACTCCCAAAATAGACGACTTAGCGCGAAAATAAGCCTAATTCGTGATCACTCCAAACCGAACAAATTTCTTGTCACAACTTTAAATGGCCATAACTCCCAAACTAGACGACTTAGCGCGAAAATAAGCCTAATTCGTGATCACTCCAAGCCGAACGAATTTTTTGTCACAAATTTAAATGGCCACAACTCCCAAACTAGACGACTTAGCGCGAAAATAAGCCTAATTCGTGATCACTCCAAACCGAACAAATTTCTTGTCACAACTTTAAATGGCCATAACTCCCAAAATAGACGACTTAGCGCGAAAATAAGCCTAATTCGTGATCAGTCCAAACCGAACAAATTTTTTTTCTCAACTTTAAATGGCCATAACTCCTAAACTAGACGACTTAGCGCTAAAATAAGCCTAATTCGTGATCACTCCAAACCGAACGCATTTTTTGTCTCAACTTTAAATGGCCACAACTCCCAAACTAGACGACTTAGCGCGAAAATAAGCCTAATTCGTGATCACTCCAAACCGAACAAATTTCTTGTCACAACTTTAAATGGCCATAACGCGCAAAAATAAGCCTAAATCGTGATCACTCCAAACCAAACAAATTTTGTGTCTCAACTTTAAATGGCCATAACTCCCAAACTAGACGACTTAGCGCGAAAATAAGCCTAATTCGTGATCACTCCAAACCGAACAAATTTCTTGTCACAACTTTAAATGGCCATAACTCCCAAAATAGACGACTTAGCGCGAAAATAAGCCTATTTCGTGATCACTCCAAATCTGGCAAAATTTTTTGTCATAACTTTAAATGGCCATAACTCCTAAACTAGACGACTTAGCGCGAAAATAAGCCTAATTCGTGATCACTCCAAACCGAACGAATTTTTTGTCTCAACTTTAAATGGCCACAACTCCCAAACTAGACGACTTAGCGCGAAAATAAGCCTAATTCGTGATCACTCCAAACCGAACAAATTTCTTGTCACAACTTTAAATGGCCATAACTCCCAAAATAGACGACTTAGCGCAAAAATAAGCCTATATCGTGATCACTCCAAACCAAACAAATTTTTTGTCTCAACTTTAAATGGCCATATCTCCCAAACTAGACGACTTAGCGCGAAAATAAGCCTAATTCGTGATCACTCCAAACCGAACAAATTTTTTGTCTCAACTTTAAATGGCCATAACTCCCAAAATAGACGACTTAGCGCGAAAATAAGCCTATTTCGTGATCACTCCAAATCTGGCAAAATTTTTTGTCATAACTTTAAATGGCCATAACTCCTAAACTAGACGACATAGCGCGAAAATAAGCCTAATTCGTGATCACTCCAAACCGAACGAATTTTTTGTTTCAACTATAAATGGCCATAACTCCCAAACTAGACGAATTAGCGCCAAAAATAAGCCTAATTCGTGATCACTCCAAACCGAACAAATTTCTTGTCACAATTTTAAATGGCCATAACTCCCAAACTAGACGACTTAGCGCGAAAATAAGCCTAATTCGTGATCACTCCAAACCGAACAAATTTTTTTTCTCAACTTTAAATGGCCACAACTCCCAAACTAGACGAATTAGCACCAAAAATAAGCCTAATTCGTGATCACTCCAAACCGAACAAATTTCTTGTCACAACTTTAAATGGCCATAACTCCCAAACTAGACGACTTAGCGCGAAAATAAGCCTAATTCGTGATCACTCCAAACCGAACAAATTTTTTGACTCAACTTTAAATGGCCATAACTCCCAAACTAGACGACCTAGCGCGAAAATAAGCCTAATTCGTGATCACTCCAAACCGAACGAATTTTTTGTCTCAACTTTAAATGGCCATAACTCCCAAAATAGACGACTTAGCGCGAAAATAAGCCTAATTCGTGATCACTCCAAACCGAACAAATTTTTTGACTCAACTTTAAATGGCCATAACTCCCAAACTAGACGACCTAGCGCGAAAATAAGCCTAATTCGTGATCACTCCAAACCGAACGAGTTTTTTGTCTCAACTTTAAATGGCCATAACTTCCAAACTAGACGACTTAGCGCGAAAATAAGCCTAATTCGTGATCACTCCAAACCAAACAAATTTCTTGTCACAACTTTAAATGGCCATAACTCCCAAACTAGACGACCTAGCGCGAAAATAAGCCTAATTCGTGATCACTCCAAACCGAACGAATTTTTTGTCTCAACTTTAAATGGCCATAACTCCCAAACTAGACGACCTAGCGCGAAAATAAGCCTAATTCGTGATCACTCCAAACCAAACAAATTTCTTGTCACAACTTTAAATGGCCATAACTCCCAAAATAGACGACTTAGCGCGAAAATAAGCCTAATTCGTGATCACTCCAAACCGAACAAATTTTTTGTCTCAACTTTAAATGGCCATAACTCCCAAACTAGACGACCTAGCGCGAAAATAAGCCTAATTCGTGATCACTCCAAACCGAACGAATTTTTTGTCTCAACTTTAAAAGGCCATAACTCCCAAACTAGACGACTTAGCGTGAAAATAAGCCTAATTCGTGATCACTCCAAACCAAACAAATTTCTTGTCACAACTTTAAATGGCCATAACTCCCAAACTAGACGACTTAGCGCGAAAATAAGCCTAATTCGTGATCACTCCAAACCAAACAAATTTCTTGTCACAACTTTAAATGGCCATAACTCCCAAACTAGACGACCTAGCGCGAAAATAAGCCTAATTCGTGATCACTCCAAACCGAACGAATTTTTTGTCTCAACTTTAAATGGCCACAACTCCCAAACTAGACGACCTAGCGCGAAAATAAGCCTAATTCGTGATCACTCCAAACCAAACAAATTTCTTGTCACAACTTTAAATGGCCATAACTCCCAAAATAGACGACTTAGCGCGAAAATAAGCCTAATTCGTGATCACTCCAAACCGAAAAAATTTTTTGTCTCAACTTTAAATGGCCATAACTCCCAAACTAGACGACCTAGCGCGAAAATAAGCCTAATTCGTGATCACTCCAAACCGAACGAATTTTTTGTCTCAACTTTAAATGGCCATAACTCCCAAACTAGACGACTTAGCGCGAAAATAAGCCTAATTCGTGATCACTCCAAACCAAACAAATTTCTTGTCACAACTTTAAATGGCCATAACTCCCAAAATAGACGACTTAGCGCGAAAATAAGCCTAATTCGTGATCACTCCAAACCGAACAAATTTCTTGTCACAACTTTAAATGGCCATAACTCCCAAAATAGACGACTTAGCGCGAAAATAAGCCTAATTCGTGATCACTCCAAACCGAACAAATTTTTTGTCACAACTTTAAATGGCCATAACTCCCAAACTAGACGACCTAGCGCGAAAATAAGCCTAATTCGTGATCACTCCAAACCGAACGAATTTTTTGTCACAAATTTAAATGGCCATAACTCCCAAACTAGACGACTTAGCGCGAAAATAAGCCTAATTCGTGATCACTCCAAACCGAACAAATTTTTTGTCTCAACTTTAAACGGCCATAACTCCCAAACTAGACGACCTAGCGCGAAAATAAGCCTAATTCGTGATCACTCCAAACCGAACGAATTTTTTGTCACAAATTTAAATGGCCATAACTCCCAAACTAGACGACATAGCGCGAAAATAAGCCTATTTCGTGATCACTCCAAATCTGGCAAAATTTTTTGTCTTAACTTTAAATGGCCATAACTCCTAAACTAGACGACATAGCGCGAAAATAAGCCTAATTCGTGATCACTCCAAACCGAACGAATTTTTTGTTTCAACTATAAATGGCCATAACTCCCAAAATAGACGAGTTAGCGCGAAAATAAGCCTAATTCGTGATCACTCAAAATCTGACAAAATTTCTTGTCTCGACTTTAAATGGCCATAACTCCCAAACTAGACGACCTAGCGCGAAAATAAGCCTAATTCGTGATCACTCCAAATCTGGCAAAATTTTTTGTCACAACTGTAAATGGCCATAACTCCCAAACTAGACGACTTAGCGCGAAAATAAGCCTAATTCGTGATCACTCCAAATCTGGCAAAATTTTTTGTCACAACTTTAAATGGCCATATCTCCCAAACTAGACGACTTAGCGCGAAAATAAGCCTAATTCGTGATCACTCAAAATCTGACAAAATTTCTTGTCTCGACTTTAAATGGCCATAACTCCAAAACTAGACGACTTAGCGCGAAAATAAGCCTAATTCGTGATTACTTCGAACCGAACAAATTTTTTGTCACAACTTTAAATGACCATAACTCCCAAACTAGACGACCTAGCGCAAAAATAAACCTAAATCGTGATCACTCCAAACCAAACAAATTTTTTGTCTCAACTTTAAATGGCCATATCTCCCAAACTAGACGACTTAGCGCGAAAATAAGCCTAATTCGTGATCACTCCAAACCGAACAAATTTTGTGTCTCAACTTTAACTGGCCATAACTCCCAAAATAGACGACTTAGCGCGAAAATAAGCCTAATTCGTGATCACTCCAAACCAAACAAATTTCTTGTCACAACTTTAAATGGCCATAACTCCCAAAATAGACGACTTAGCGCGAAAATAAGCCAAATTCGTGATCACTCAAAATCTGCCAAAATTTCTTGTCTCAACTTTAAATGGCCATAACTCCCAAACTAGACGACTTAGCGCTAAATTAAGCCTAATTCGTGATCACTCCAAACCGAACAAATTTCTTGTCACAACTTTAAATGGCCATAACTCCCAAAATAGACGACTTAGCGCAAAAATAAGCCTAATTCGTGATCACTCCAAACCGAACAAATTTTTTGTCTCAACTTTAAATGGCCATAACTCCCAAACTAGACGACTTAGCGCGAAAATAAGCCTAATTCGTGATTACTTCGAACCGAACAAATTTTTTGTCACAAATTTAATTAGCCATAACTCCCAAACTAGACGACTTAGCGCGAAAAAAAGCCTAATTCGTGATCACTCCAAACCGAACAAATTTTTTGTCTCAACTTTAAACGGCCATAACTCCCAAACTAGACGACCTAGCGCGAAAATAAGCCTAATTCGTGATCACTCCAAACCGAACGAATTTTTTGTCTCAACTTTAAATGGCCATAACTCCCAAACTAGACGACCTAGCGCGAAAATAAGCCTAATTCGTGATCACTCCAAACCGAACGAATTTTTTGTCACAAATTTAAATGGCCATAACTCCCAATCTAGACGACTTAGCGCGAAAATAAGCCTAATTCGTGATCACTCCAAACCGAACAAATTTTGTGTCTCAACTTTAAATGGCCATAACTCCCAAAATAGACGACTTAGCGCGAAAATAAGCCTAATTCGTGATCACTCCAAACCAAACAAATTTCTTGTCACAACTTTAAATGGCCATAACTCCCAAAATAGACGACTTAGCGCGAAAATAAGCCTAATTCGTGATCACTCCAAACCGAACGAATTTTTTGTCTCAACTTTAAATGGCCATAACTCCCAAACTAGACGACCTAGCGCGAAAATAAGCCTAATCCGTGATCACTCCAAGCCAAACTTAGCGCGAAAATAAGCCAAATTTGTGATCACTCAAAATCTGCCAAAATTTCTTGTCTCAACTTTAAATGGCCATAAATCCCAAACTAGACGACTTAGCGCGAAAATAAGCCTAATTCGTGATTACTTCGAACCGAACAAATTTTTTGTCACAACTTTAAATGGCCATAACTCCCAAACTAGACGACCTAGCGCAAAAATAAGCCTAAATCGTGATCACTCCAAACCAAACAAATTTTTTGTCTCAACTTTAAATGGCCATATCTCCCAAACTAGACGACTTAGCGCGAAAATAAGCCTAATTCGTGATCACTCCAAACCGAACAAATTTTGTGTCTCAACTTTAACTGGCCATAACTCCCAAACTAGACGACTTAGCGCGAAAATAAGCCTAATTCGTGATCACTCCAAACCAAACAAATTTCTTGTCACAACTTTAAATGGCCATAACTCCCAAAATAGACGACTTAGCGCGAAAATAAGCCTAATTCGTGATCACTCCAAACCGAACGAATTTTTTGTCTCAACTTTAAATGGCCATAACTCCCAAACTAGACGACCTAGCGCGAAAATAAGCCTAATCCGTGATCACTCCAAACCAAACAAATTTTGTGTCTCAACTTTAAATGGCCATAACTCCCAAAATAGACGACTTAGCGCGAAAATAAGCCAAATTCGTGATCACTCAAAATCTGCCAAAATTTCTTGTCACAACTTTAAATGGCCATAACTCCCAAAATAGACGACTTAGCGCGAAAATAAGCCTAATTCGTGATCACTCCAAACCGAACGAATTTTTTGTCTCAACTTTAAATGGCCATAACTCCCAAACTAGACGACTTAGCGCGAAAATAAGCCTAATTCGTGATCACTCCAAACCGAACGAATTTTTTGTCTCAACTTTAAATGGCCATAACTCCCAAACTAGACGACTTAGCGCGAAAATAAGCCTAATTCGTGATCACTCCAAACCAAACAAATTTCTTGTCACAACTTAAAATGGCCATAACTCCCAAAATAGACGACTTAGCGCGAAAATAAGCCTAATTCGTGATCACTCCAAACCGAACAAATTTTTTGTCTCAACTTTAAATGGCCATAACTCCCAAACTAGACGACCTAGCGCGAAAATAAGCCTAATTCGTGATCACTCCAAACCGAACGAATTTTTTGTCTCAACTTTAAATGGCCATAACTCCCAAACTAGACGACTTAGCGCGAAAATAAGCCTAATTCGTGATCACTCCAAACCAAACAAATTTCTTGTCACAACTTTAAATGGCCATAACTCCCAAAATAGACGACCTAGCGCGAAAATAAGCCTAATTCGTGATCACTCCAAACCAAACGAATTTTTTGTCTCAACTTTAAATGGCCACAACTCCCAAACTAGACGACCTAGCGCGAAAATAAGCCTAACTCGTGATCACTCCAAACCGAACAAATTTTTTGACTCAACTTTAAATGGCCATAACTCCCAAACTAGACGACCTAGCGCGAAAATAAGCCTAATTCGTGATCACTCCAAACCGAACGAATTTTTTGTCTCAACTTTAAATGGCCATAACTCCCAAACTAGACGACTTAGCGCGAAAATAAGCCTAATTCGTGATCACTCCAAACCAAACAAATTTCTTGTCACAACTTTAAATGGCCATAACTCCCAAACTAGACGACCTAGCGCGAAAATAAGCCTAATTCGTGATCACTCCAAACCGAACGAATTTTTTGTCTCAACTTTAAATGGCCACAACTCCCAAACTAGACGACCTAGCGCGAAAATAAGCCTAATTCGTGATCACTCCAAACCAAACAAATTTCTTGTCACAACTTTAAATGGCCATAACTCCCAAAATAGACGACTTAGCGCGAAAATAAGCCTAATTCGTGATCACTCCAAACCGAACAAATTTTTTGTCTCAACTTTAAATGGCCATAACTCCCAAACTAGACGACCTAGCGCGAAAATAAGCCTAATTCGTGATCACTCCAAACCGAACGAATTTTTTGTCTCAACTTTAAATGGCCATAACTCCCAAACTAGACGACTTAGCGCGAAAATAAGCCTAATTCGTGATCACTCCAAACCAAACAAATTTCTTGTCACAACTTTAAATGGCCATAACTCCCAAACTAGACGACCTAGCGCGAAAATAAGCCTAATTCGTGATCACTCCAAACCGAACGAATTTTTTGTCTCAACTTTAAATGGCCATAACTCCCAAACTAGACGACTTAGCGCGAAAATAAGCCTAATTCGTGGTCACTCCAAACCAAACAAATTTCTTGTCACAACTTTAAATGGCCATAACTCCCAAAATAGACGACCTAGCGCGAAAATAAGCCTAATTCGTGATCACTCCAAACCGAACAAATTTTTTGTCTCAACTTTAAATGGCCATAACTCCCAAAATAGATGACTTAGCGCGAAAATAAGCCTAATTCGTGATTACTTCGAACCGAACAAATTTTTTGTCACAACTTTAAATGGCCATAACTCCCAAACTAGACGACTTAGCGCGAAAATAAGCCTAATTCGTGATCACTCCAAACCAAACAAATTTCTTGTCACAACTTTAAATGGCCATAACTCCCAAACTAGACGACCTAGCGCAAAAATAAGCCTAAATCGTGGTCACTCCAAACCAAACAAATTTTGTGTCTCAACTTTAAATGGCCATAACTCCCAAAATAGACGACTTAGCGCTAAATTAAGCCTAATTCGTGATCACTCCAAACCGAACAAATTTCTTGTCACAACTTTAAATGGCCATAACTCCCAAAATAGACGACTTAGCGCGAAAATAAGCCTAATTCGTGATCACTCCAAACCGAACAAATTTTTTGTCTCAACTTTAAATGGCCATAACTCCCAAACTAGACGACTTAGCGCGAAAATAAGCCTAATTCGTGATTACTTCGAACCGAACAAATTTTTTGTCACAAATTTAATTAGCCATAACTCCCAAACTAGACGACTTAGCGCGAAAATAAGCCTAATTCGTGATCACTCCAAACCGAACAAATTTTGTGTCTCAACTTTAAATGGCCATAACTCCCAAACTAGACGACCTAGCGCAAAAATAAGCCTAAATCGTGGTCACTCCAAACCAAACAAATTTTGTGTCTCAACTTTAAATGGCCACAACTCCCAAAATAGACGACTTAGCGCGAAAATAAGCCTAATTCGTGATCACTCCAAACCAAACAAATTTCATGTCACAACTTTAAATGGCCATAACTCCCAAAATAGACGACTTAGCGCGAAAATAAGCCTATTTCGTGATCACTCCAAATCTGGCAAAATTTTTTGTCATAACTTTAAATGGCCATAACTCCTAAACTAGACGACATAGCGCGAAAATAAGCCTAATTCGTGATCACTCCAAACCGAACGAATTTTTTGTTTCAACTATAAATGGCCATAACTCCCAAACTAGACGAATTAGCGCCAAAAATAAGCCTAATTCGTGATCACTCCAAACCGAACAAATTTCTTGTCACAATTTTAAATGGCCATAACTCCCAAACTAGACGACTTAGCGCGAAAATAAAAAAAAAACTAGACGAATTAGCGCCAAAAATAAGCCTAATTCGTGATCACTCCAAACCGAACAAATTTCTTGTCACAACTTTAAATGGCCATAACTCCCAAACTAGACGACTTAGCGCGAAAATAAGCCTAATTCGTGATCACTCCAAACCGAACAAATTTTTTGACTCAACTTTAAATGGCCATAACTCCCAAACTAGACGACCTAGCGCGAAAATAAGCCTAATTCGTGATCACTCCAAACCGAACGAATTTTTTGTCTCAACTTTAAATGGCCATAACTCCCAAACTAGACGACCTAGCGCGAAAATAAGCCTAATTCGTGATCACTCCAAACCAAACAAATTTCATGTCACAACTTTAAATGGCCATAACTCCCAAAATAGACGACTTAGCGCGAAAATAAGCCTATTTCGTGATCACTCCAAATCTGGCAAAATTTTTTGTCATAACTTTAAATGGCCATAACTCCTAAACTAGACGACATAGCGCGAAAATAAGCCTAATTCGTGATCACTCCAAACCGAACGAATTTTTTGTTTCAACTATAAATGGCCATAACTCCCAAACTAGACGAATTAGCGCCAAAAATAAGCCTAATTCGTGATCACTCCAAACCGAACAAATTTCTTGTCACAATTTTAAATGGCCATAACTCCCAAACTAGACGACTTAGCGCGAAAATAAAAAAAAAACTAGACGAATTAGCGCCAAAAATAAGCCTAATTCGTGATCACTCCAAACCGAACAAATTTCTTGTCACAACTTTAAATGGCCATAACTCCCAAACTAGACCACTTAGCGCGAAAATAAGCCTAATTCGTGATCACTCCAAACCGAACAAATTTTTTGACTCAACTTTAAATGGCCATAACTCCCAAACTAGACGACCTAGCGCGAAAATAAGCCTAATTCGTGATCACTCCAAACCGAACGAATTTTTTGTCTCAACTTTAAATGGCCATAACTCCCAAACTAGACGACCTAGCGCGAAAATAAGCCTAATTCGTGATCACTCCAAACCGAACGAATTTTTTGTCTCAACTTTAAATGGCCATAACTCCCAAACTAGACGACTTAGCGCGAAAATAAGCCTAATTCGTGATCACTCCAAACCAAACAAATTTCTTGTCACAACTTTAAATGGCCATAACTCCCAAACTAGACGACCTAGCGCGAAAATAAGCCTAATTCGTGATCACTCCAAACCGAACAAATTTCTTGTCACAACTTTAAATGGCCATAACTCCCAAAATAGACGACTTAGCGCGAAAATAAGCCTAATTCGTGATCACTCCAAACCGAACAAATTTTTTGTCTCAACTTTAAATGGTCATAACTCCCAAACTAGACGACCTAGCGCGAAAATAAGCCTAATTCGTGATCACTCCAAACCGAACGAATTTTTTGTCACAAATTTAAATGGCCATAACTCCCAAACTAGACGACTTAGCGCGAAAATAAGCCTAATTCGTGATCACTCCAAACCGAACAAATTTTTTGTCTCAACTTTAAACGGCCATAACTCCCAAACTAGACGACCTAGCGCGAAAATAAGCCTAATTCGTGATCACTCCAAACCGAACGAATTTTTTGTCACAAATTTAAATGGCCATAACTCCCAAACTAGACGACCTAGCGCGAAAATAAGCCTAATTCGTGATCACTCCAAACCGAACGAATTTTTTGTCACAAATTTAAATGGCCATAACTCCCAAACTAGACGACTTAGCGCGAAAATAAGCCTAATTCGTGATCACTCCAAACCAAACAAATTTCTTGTCACAACTTTAAATGGCCATAACTCCCAAAATAGACGACTTAGCGCAAAAATAAGCCTAATTCGTGATCACTCCAAACCGAACAAATTTTTTGTCTCAACTTTAAATGGTCATAACTCCCAAACTAGACGACCTATCGCGAAAATAAGCCTAATCCGTGATCACTCCAAACCAAACAAATTTTGTGTCTCAACTTTAAATGGCCATAACTCCCAAAATAGACGACTTAGCGCGAAAATAAGCCTATTTCGTGATCACTCCAAATCTGGCAAAATTTTTTTGTCATAACTTTAAATGGCCATAACTCCTAAACTAGACGACTTAGCGCGAAAATAAGCCTAATTCGTGATCACTCCAAACCGAACAAATTTCTTGTCACAACTTTAAATGGCCATAACTCCCAAACTAGACGACCTAGCGCAAAAATAAGCCTAAATCGTGATCACTCCAAACCAAACAAATTTTGTGTCTCAACTTTAAATGGCCATAACTCCTAAACTAGACGACTTAGCGCGAAAATAAGCCTAATTCGTGATCACTCCAAACCGAACGAATTTTTTGTCTCAACTTTAAATGGCCACAACTCCCAAACTAGACGAATTAGCGCCAAAAATAAGCCTAATTCGTGATCACTCCAAACCGAACAAATTTCTTGTCACAACTTTAAATGGCCATAACTCCCAAAATAGACGACTTAGCGCAAAAATAAGCCTATATCGTGATCACTCCAAACCAAACAAATTTTTTGTCTCAACTTTAAATGGCCATATCTCCCAAACTAGACGACTTAGCGCGAAAATAAGCCTAATTCGTGATCACTCCAAACCGACCAAATTTTTTGTCTCAACTTTAAATGGCCATAACTCCCAAAATAGACGACTTAGCGCGAAAATAAGCCTATTTCGTGATCACTCCAAACCGAACAAATTTCTTGTCACAACTTTAAATGGCCATAACTCCCAAAATAGACGACTTAGCGCGAAAATAAGCCTAATTCGTGATCACTCCAAACCGAACGAATTTTTTGTCTCAACTTTAAATGGCCATAACTCCCAAACTAGACGACCTAGCGCGAAAATAAGCCTAATTCGTGATCACTCCAAACCAAACAAATTTCATGTCACAACTTTAAATGGCCATAACTCCCAAAATAGACGACTTAGCGCGAAAATAAGCCTATTTCGTGATCACTCCAAATCTGGCAAAATTTTTTGTCATAACTTTAAATGGCCATAACTCCTAAACTAGACGACATAGCGCGAAAATAAGCCTAATTCGTGATCACTCCAAACCGAACGAATTTTTTGTTTCAACTATAAATGGCCATAACTCCCAAACTAGACGAATTAGCGCCAAAAATAAGCCTAATTCGTGATCACTCCAAACCGAACAAATTTCTTGTCACAACTTTAAATGGCCATAACTCCCAAACTAGACGACTTAGCGCGAAAATAAGCCTAATTCGTGATCACTCCAAACCGAACAAATTTTTTGACTCAACTTTAAATGGCCATAACTCCCAAACTAGACGACCTAGCGCGAAAATAAGCCTAATTCGTGATCACTCCAAACCGAACGAATTTTTTGTCTCAACTTTAAATGGCCATAACTCCCAAACTAGACGACCTAGCGCGAAAATAAGCCTAATTCGTGATCACTCCAAACCGAACGAATTTTTTGTCTCAACTTTAAATGGCCATAACTCCCAAACTAGACGACCTAGCGCGAAAATAAGCCTAATTCGTGATCACTCCAAACCAAACAAATTTCTTGTCACAACTTTAAATGGCCATAACTCCCAAACTAGACGACCTAGCGCGAAAATAAGCCTAATTCGTGATCACTCCAAACCGAACAAATTTCTTGTCACAACTTTAAATGGCCATAACTCCCAAAATAGACGACTTAGCGCAAAAATAAGCCTAATTCGTGATCACTCCAAACCGAACACAATATTTTGTCACAACTTTAAATGGCCATAACTCCCAAACTAGACGACCTAGCGCGAAAATAAGCCTAATTCGTGATCACTCCAAACCGAACGAATTTTTTGTCACAAATTTAAATGGCCATAACTCCCAAACTAGACGACTTAGCGCGAAAATAAGCCTAATTCGTGATCACTCCAAACCGAACAAATTTTTTGTCTCAACTTTAAACGGCCATAACTCCCAAACTAGACGACCTAGCGCGAAAATAAGCCTAATTCGTGATCACTCCAAACCGAACGAATTTTTTGTCACAAATTTAAATGGCCATAACTCCCAAACTAGACGACCTAGCGCGAAAATAAGCCTAATTCGTGATCACTCCAAACCGAACGAATTTTTTGTCACAAATTTAAATGGCCATAACTCCCAAACTAGACGACTTAGCGCGAAAATAAGCCGTGATCACTCCAAACCAAACAAATTTTGTGTCTCAACTTTAAATGGCCATAACTCCTAAACTAGACGACTTAGCGCGAAAATAAGCCTAATTCGTGATCACTCCAAACCGAACGAATTTTTTGTCTCAACTTTAAATGGCCACAACTCCCAAACTAGACGAATTAGCGCCAAAAATAAGCCTAATTCGTGATCACTCCAAACCGAACAAATTTCTTGTCACAACTTTAAATGGCCATAACTCCCAAAATAGACGACTTAGCGCAAAAATAAGCCTATATCGTGATCACTCCAAACCAAACAAATTTTTTGTCTCAACTTTAAATGGCCATATCTCCCAAACTAGACGACTTAGCGCGAAAATAAGCCTAATTCGTGATCACTCCAAACCGACCAAATTTTTTGTCTCAACTTTAAATGGCCATAACTCCCAAAATAGACGACTTAGCGCGAAAATAAGCCTATTTCGTGATCACTCCAAATCTGGCAAAATTTTTTGTCATAACTTTAAATGGCCATAACTCCTAAACTAGACGACATAGCGCGAAAATAAGCCTATTTCGTGATCACTCCAAATCTGGCAAAATTTGTTGTCTTAACTTTAAATGGCCATAACTCCTAAACTAGACGACATAGCGCGAAAATAAGCCTAATTCGTGATCACTCCAAACCGAACGAATTTTTTGTTTCAACTATAAATGGCCATAACTCCCAAAATAGACGAGTTAGCGCGAAAATAAGCCTAATTCGTGATCACTCAAAATCTGACAAAATTTCTTGTCTCAACTTTAAATGGCCATAACTCCCAAACTAGACGACCTAGCGCGAAAATAAGCCTAATTCGTGATCACTCCAAATCTGGCAAAATTTTTTGTCACAACTGTAAATGGCCATAACTCCCAAACTAGACGACTTAGCGCGAAAATAAGCCTAATTCGTGATCACTCCAAATCTGGCAAAATTTTTTGTCACAACTTTAAATGGCCATAACTCCCAAACTAGACGACCTAGCGCAAAAATAAGCCTAAATCGTGGTCACTCCAAACCAAACAAATTTTGTGTCTCAACTTTAAATGGCCATAACTCCCAAAATAGATGACTTAGCGCGATAATAAGCCTAATTCGTGATTACTTCGAACCGAACAAATTTTTTGTCACAACTTTAAATGGCCATAACTCCCAAACTAGACGACCTAGCGCAAAAATAAGCCTAAATCGTGGTCACTCCAAACCAAACAAATTTTGTGTCTCAACTTTAAATGGCCATATCTCCCAAACTAGACGACTTAGCGCGAAAATAAGCCTAATTCGTGATCACTCCAAACCGAACAAATTTTGTGTCTCAACTTTAAATGGCCATAACTCCCAAAATAGACGACTTAGCGCGAAAATAAGCCTAATTCGTGATCACTCCAAACCAAACAAATTTCTTGTCACAACTTTAAATGGCCATAACTCCCAAAATAGACGACTTAGCGCGAAAATAAGCCTAATTCGTGATCACTCCAAACCGAACGAATTTTTTGTCTCAACTTTAAATGGCCATAACTCCCAAACTAGACGACCTAGCGCGAAAATACGCCTAATCCGTGATCACTCCAAACCAAACAAATTTTGTGTCTCAACTTTAAATGGCCATAACTCCCAAAATAGACGACTTAGCGCGAAAATAAGCCAAATTCGTGATCACTCAAAATCTGCCAAAATTTCTTGTCTCAGCTTTAAATGGCCATAACTCCCAAACTAGACGACTTAGCGCTAAATTAAGCCTAATTCGTGATCACTCCAAACCGAACAAATTTCTTGTCACAACTTTAAATGGCCATTACTCCCAAAATAGACGACTTAGCGCGAAAATAAGCCTAATTCGTGATCACTCCAAACCGAACGAATTTTTTGTCACAAATTTAAATGGCCATAACTCCCAATCTAGACGACTTAGCGCGAAAATAAGCCTAATTCGTGATCACTCCAAACCGAACAAATTTTTTGTCATAAATTTAATTAGCCATAACTCCCAAAATAGACGACTTAGCGCGAAAATAAGCCTAATTCGTGATCACTCCAAACCGAACGAATTTTTTGTCTCAACTTTAAATGGCCATAACTCCCAAACTAGACGACTTAGCGCGAAAATAAGCCTAATTCGTGATCACTCCAAACCAAACAAATTTCTTGTCACAACTTTAAATGGCCATAACTCCCAAACTAGACGACCTAGCGCGAAAATAAGCCTTATTCGTGATCACTCCAAACCGAACGAATTTTTTGTCTCAACTTTAAATGGCCACAACTCCCAAACTAGACGACCTAGCGCGAAAATAAGCCTAATTCGTGATCACTCCAAACCAAACAAATTTCTTGTCACAACTTTAAATGGCCATAACTCCCAAAATAGACGACTTAGCGCGAAAATAAGCCTAATTCGTGATCACTCCAAACCGAACAAATTTTGTGTCTTAACTTTAAATGGCCATAACTCCCAAAATAGACGACTTAGCGCGAAAATAAGCCTAAATCGTGATCACTCCAAACCGAACAAATTTTTTGTCTCAACTTTAAATGGCCATAACTCCCAAAATAGACGACTTAGCGCGAAAATAAGCCTAATTCGTGATCACTCCAAACCAAACAAATTTCTTGTCACAAATTTAAATGGCCATAACTCCCAAACTAGACGACCTAGCGCGAAAATAAGCCTAATTCGTGATCACTCCAAACCGAACGAATTTTTTGTCTCAACTTTAAATGGCCATAACTCCCAAACTAGACGACTTAGCGCGAAAATAAGCCTAATTCGTGATCACTCCAAACCAAACAAATTTCTTGTCACAACTTTAAATGGCCATAACTCCCAAACTAGACGACCTAGCGCGAAAATAAGCCTAATTCGTGATCACTCCAAACCGAACGAATTTTTTGTCTCAACTTTAAATGGCCATAACTCCCAAACTAGACGACTTAGCGCGAAAATAAGCCTAATTCGTGATCACTCCAAACCAAACAAATTTCTTGTCACAACTTTAAATGGCCATAACTCCCAAACTAGACGACCTAGCGCAAAAATAAGCCTAAATCGTGGTCACTCCAAACCAAACAAATTTTGTGTCTCAACTTTAAATGGCCATAACTCCCAAAATAGATGACTTAGCGCGAAAATAAGCCTAATTCGTGATTACTTCGAACCGAACAAATTTTTTGTCACAACTTTAAATGGCCATAACTCCCAAACTAGACGACCTAGCGCGAAAATAAGCCTAATTCGTGATCACTCCAAACCGAACGAATTTTTTGTCTCAACTTTAAATGGCCATAACTCCCAAACTAGACGACTTAGCGCGAAAATAAGCCTAATTCGTGATCACTCCAAACCAAACAAATTTCTTGTCACAACTTTAAATGGCCATAACTCCCAAACTAGACGACCTAGCGCAAAAATAAGCCTAAATCGTGGTCACTCCAAACCAAACAAATTTTGTGTCTCAACTTTAAGTGGCCATAACTCCCAAAATAGATGACTTAGCGCGAAAATAAGCCTAATTCGTGATTACTTCGAACCGAACAAATTTTTTGTCACAACTTTAAATGGCCATAACTCCCAAACTAGACGACCTAGCGCAAAAATAAGCCTAAATCGTGATCACTCCAAACCAAACAAATTTTTTGTCTCAACTTTAAATGGCCATATCTCCCAAACTAGACGACTTAGCGCGAAAATAAGCCTAATTCGTGATCACTCCAAACCGAACAAATTTTGTGTCTCAACTTTAAATGGCCATAACTCCCAAAATAGACGACTTAGCGCGAAAATAAGCCTAATTCGTGATCACTCCAAACCAAACAAATTTCTTGTCACAACTTTAAATGGCCATAACTCCCAAAATAGACGACTTAGCGCGAAAATAAGCCTAATTCGTGATCACTCCAAACCGAACGAATTTTTTGTCTCAACTTTAAATGGCCATAACTCCCAAACTAGACGACCTAGCGCGAAAATAAGCCTAATCCGTGATCACTCCAAACCAAACAAATTTTGTGTCTCAACTTTAAATGGCCATAACTCCCAAAATAGACGACTTAGCGCGAAAATAAGCCAAATTCGTGATCACTCAAAATCTGCCAAAATTTCTTGTCTCAACTTTAAATGGCCATAACTCCCAAACTAGACGACTTAGCGCTAAATTAAGCCTAATTCGTGATCACTCCAAACCGAACAAATTTCTTGTCACAACTTTAAATGGCCATAACTCCCAAAATAGACGACTTAGCGCGAAAATAAGCCTAATTCGTGATCACTCCAAACCGAACAAATTTTTTGTCTCAACTTTAAATGGCCATAACTCCCAAACTAGACGACTTAGCGCGAAAATAAGCCTAATTCGTGATTACTTCGAACCGAACAAATTTTTTGTCACAAATTTAATTAGCCATAACTCCCAAACTAGACGACTTAGCGCGAAAATAAGCCTAATTCGTGATCACTCCAAACCGAACAAATTTTGTGTCTCAACTTTAAATGGCCATAACTCCCAAACTAGACGACCTAGCGCAAAAATAAGCCTAAATCGTGGTCACTCCAAACCAAACAAATTTTGTGTCTCAACTTTAAATGGCCATAATTCCCAAAATAGACGACTTAGCGCGAAAATAAGCCAAATTCGTGATCACTCAAAATCTGCCAAAATTTCTTGTCTCAACTTGAAATGGCCATAACTCCCAAACTAGACGACTTAGCGCGAAAATAAGCCTAATTCGTGATTACTTCGAACCGAACAAATTTTTTGTCACAAATTTTATTAGCCATAACTCCCAAACTAGACGACTTAGCGCGAAAATAAGCCTAATTCGTGATCACTCCAAACCGAACAAATTTTTTGTCTCAACTTTAAACGGCCATAACTCCCAAACTAGACGACCTAGCGCGAAAATAAGCCTAATTCGTGATCACTCCAAACCGAACAAATTTTTTGTCACAAATTTAAATGGCCATAACTCCCAAACTAGACGACCTAGCGCGAAAATAAGCCTAATTCGTGATCACTCCAAACCGAACGAATTTTTTGTCACAAATTTAAATGGCCATAACTCCCAATCTAGACGACTTAGCGAAAAAATAAGCCAAATTCGTGATCACTCAAAATCTGCCAAAATTTTTTGTCACAAATTTAAATGGCCATAACTCCCAAACTAGACGACCTAGCGCGAAAATAAGCCTAATTCGTGATCACTCCAAACCGAACGAATTTTTTGTCTCAACTTTAAACGGCCATAACTCCCAAACTAGACGACCTAGCGCGAAAATAAGCCTAATTCGTGATCACTCCAAACCGAACAAATTTTTTGTCACAAATTTAAATGGCCATAACTCCCAAACTAGACGACCTAGCGCGAAAATAAGCCTAATTCGTGATCACTCCAAACCGAACGAATTTTTTGTCACAAATTTAAATGGCCATAACTCCCAATCTAGACGACTTAGCGCGAAAATAAGCCAAATTCGTGATCACTCAAAATCTGCCAAAATTTTTTGTCACAAATTTAAATGGCCATAACTCCCAAACTAGACGACCTAGCGCGAAAATAAGCCTAATTCGTGATCACTCCAAACCAAACAAATTTTGTGTCTCAACTTTAAATGGCCATAATTCCCAAAATAGACGACTTAGCGCGAAAATAAGCCAAATTCGTGATCACTCAAAATCTGCCAAAATTTTTTGTCACAAATTTAAATGGCCATAACTCCCAAACTAGACGACCTAGCGCGAAAATAAGCCTAATTCGTGATCACTCCAAACCGAACGAATTTTTTGTCACAAATTTAAATGGCCATAACTCCCAATCTAGACGACTTAGCGCGAAAATAAGCCTAATTCGTGATCACTCCAAACCGAACAAATTTTGTGTCTCAACTTTAAATGGCCATAACTCCCAAAATAGACGACTTAGCGCGAAAATAAGCCTAATTCGTGATCACTCCAAACCAAACAAATTTCTTGTCATAACTTTAAATGGCCATAACTCCCAAAATAGACGACTTAGCGCGAAAATAAGCCTAATTCGTGATCACTCCAAACCGAACGAATTTTTTGTCTCAACTTTAAATGGCCATAACTCCCAAACTAGACGACCTAGCGCGAAAATAAGCCTAATCCGTGATCACTCCAAACCAAACTTAGCGCGAAAATAAGCCAAATTCGTGATCACTCAAAATCTGCCAAAATTTCTTGTCTCAACTTTAAATGGCCATAACTCCCAAACTAGACGACTTAGCGCGAAAATAAGCCTAATTCGTGATCACTCCAAACCGAACAAATTTCTTGTCACAACTTTAAATGGCCATAACTCCCAAACTAAACGACCTAGCGCGAAAATAAGCCTAATTCGTGATCACTCCAAACCGAACAAATTTTTTGTCTCAACTTTAAATGGCCATAACTCCCAAACTAGACGACTTAGCGCGAAAATAAGCCTAATTCGTGATCACTCCAAACCAAACAAATTTTTTGTCTCAACTTTAAATGGCCATAACTCCCAAACTAGACGACCTAGCGCGAAAATAAGCCTAATTCGTGATCACTCCAAACCGAACAAATTTTTTGTCACAAATTTAAATGGCCATAACTCCCAAACTAGACGACCTAGCGCGAAAATAAGCCTAATTCGTGATCACTCCAAACCGAACGAATTTTTTGTCACAAATTTAAATGGCCATAACTCCCAATCTAGACGACTTAGCGCGAAAATAAGCCAAATTCGTGATCACTCAAAATCTGCCAAAATTTTTTGTCACAAATTTAAATGGCCATAACTCCCAAACTAGACGACCTAGCGCGAAAATAAGCCTAATTCGTGATCACTCCAAACCAAACAAATTTTGTGTCTCAACTTTAAATGGCCATAATTCCCAAAATAGACGACTTAGCGCGAAAATAAGCCAAATTCGTGATCACTCAAAATCTGCCAAAATTTTTTGTCACAAATTTAAATGGCCATAACTCCCAAACTAGACGACCTAGCGCGAAAATAAGCCTAATTCGTGATCACTCCAAACCGAACGAATTTTTTGTCACAAATTTAAATGGCCATAACTCCCAATCTAGACGACTTAGCGCGAAAATAAGCCTAATTCGTGATCACTCCAAACCGAACAAATTTTGTGTCTCAACTTTAAATGGCCATAACTCCCAAAATAGACGACTTAGCGCGAAAATAAGCCTAATTCGTGATCACTCCAAACCGAACGAATTTTTTGTCTCAACTTTAAATGGCCATAACTCCCAAACTAGACGACCTAGCGCGAAAATAAGCCTAATCCGTGATCACTCCAAACCAAACTTAGCGCGAAAATAAGCCAAATTCGTGATCACTCAAAATCTGCCAAAATTTCTTGTCTCAACTTTAAATGGCCATAACTCCCAAACTAGACGACTTAGCGCGAAAATAAGCCTAATTCGTGATCACTCCAAACCGAACAAATTTCTTGTCACAACTTTAAATGGCCATAACTCCCAAACTAAACGACCTAGCGCGAAAATAAGCCTAATTCGTGATCACTCCAAACCGAACAAATTTTTTGTCTCAACTTTAAATGGCCATAACTCCCAAACTAGACGACTTAGCGCGAAAATAAGCCTAATTCGTGATCACTCCAAACCGAACAAATTTCTTGACACAACTTTAAATGGCCATAACTCCCAAAATAGACGACTTAGCGCGAAAATAAGCCTAATTCGTGATCACTCCAAACCGAACGAATTTTTTGTCTCAACTTTAAATGGCCATAACTCCCAAACTAGACGACCTAGCGCGAAAATAAGCCTAATTCGTGATCACTCCAAACCGAACGAATTTTTTGTCTCAACTTTAAATGGCCACAACTCCCAAACTAGACGACCTAGCGCGAAAATAAGCCTAATTCGTGATCACTCCAAACCAAACAAATTTCTTGTCACAACTTTAAATGGCCATAACTCCCAAAATAGACGACTTAGCGCGAAAATAAGCCTAATTCGTGATCACTCCAAACCGAACAAATTTTTTGTCTCAACTTTAAATGGCCATAACTCCCAAACTAGACGACCTAGCGCGAAAATAAGCCTAATTCATGATCACTCCAAACCGAACGAATTTTTTGTCTCAACTTTAAATGGCCATAACTCCCAAACTAGACGACTTAGCGCGAAAATAAGCCTAATTCGTGATCACTCCAAACCAAACAAATTTCTTGTCACAACTTTAAATGGCCATAACTCCCAAAATAGACGACTTAGCGCGAAAATAAGCCTAATTCATGATCACTCCAAACCGAACGAATTTTTTGTCTCAACTTTAAATGGCCATAACTCCCAAACTAGACGACTTAGCGCGAAAATAAGCCTAATTCGTGATCACTCCAAACCGAACAAATTTCTTGTCACAACTTTAAATGGCCATAACTCCCAAACTAGACGACTTAGCGCGAAAATAAGCCTAATTCGTGATCACTCCAAACCGAACAAATTTTTTTTCTCAACTTTAAATGGCCATAACTCCTAAACTAGACGACTTAGCGCGAAAATAAGCCTAATTCGTGATCACTCCAAACCAAACAAATTTCTTGTCACATCTTTAAATGGCCATAACTCCCAAAATAGACGACTTAGCGCGAAAATAAGCCTAATTCGTGATCACTCCAAACCGAACAAATTTCTTGTCACAACTTTAAATGGCCATAACTCCCAAACTAGACGACTTAGCGCGAAAATAAGCCTAATTCGTGATCACTCCAAACCAAACAAATTTCTTGTCACAACTTTAAATGGCCATAACTCCCAAACTAGACGACCTAGCGCGAAAATAAGCCTTATTCGTGATCACTCCAAACCGAACGAATTTTTTGTCTCAACTTTAAATGGCCACAACTCCCAAACTAGACGACCTAGCGCGAAAATAAGCCTAATTCGTGATCACTCCAAACCAAACAAATTTCTTGTCACAACTTTAAATGGCCATAACTCCCAAAATAGACGACTTAGCGCGAAAATAAGCCTAATTCGTGATCACTCCAAACCGAACAAATTTTTTGTCTCAACTTTAAATGGCCATAACTCCCAAACTAGACGACCTAGCGCGAAAATAAGCCTAATTCGTGATCACTCCAAACCGAACGAATTTTTTGTCTCAACTTTAAATGGCCATAACTCCCAAACTAGACGACTTAGCGCGAAAATAAGCCTAATTCGTGATCACTCCAAACCAAACAAATTTCTTGTCACAACTTTAAATGGCCATAACTCCCAAACTAGACGACTTAGCGCGAAAATAAGCCTAATTCGTGATCACTCCAAACCAAACAAATTTCTTGTCACAACTTTAAATGGCCATAACTCCCAAACTAGACGACCTAGCGCAAAAATAAGCCTAAATCGTGGTCACTCCAAACCAAACAAATTTTGTGTCTCAACTTTAAGTGGCCATAACTCCCAAAATAGATGACTTAGCGCGAAAATAAGCCTAATTCGTGATTACTTCGAACCGAACAAATTTTTTGTCACAACTTTAAATGGCCATAACTCCCAAACTAGACGACCTAGCGCAAAAATAAGCCTAAATCGTGATCACTCCAAACCAAACAAATTTTTTGTCTCAACTTTAAATGGCCATATCTCCCAAACTAGACGACTTAGCGCGAAAATAAGCCTAATTCGTGATCACTCCAAACCGAACAAATTTTGTGTCTCAACTTTAAATGGCCATAACTCCCAAAATAGACGACTTAGCGCGAAAATAAGCCTAATTCGTGATCACTCCAAACCAAACAAATTTCTTGTCACAACTTTAAATGGCCATAACTCCCAAAATAGACGACTTAGCGCGAAAATAAGCCTAATTCGTGATCACTCCAAACCGAACGAATTTTTTGTCTCAACTTTAAATGGCCATAACTCCCAAACTAGACGACCTAGCGCGAAAATAAGCCTAATCCGTGATCACTCCAAACCAAACAAATTTTGTGTCTCAACTTTAAATGGCCATAACTCCCAAAATAGACGACTTAGCGCGAAAATAAGCCAAATTCGTGATCACTCAAAATCTGCCAAAATTTCTTGTCTCAACTTTAAATGGCCATAACTCCCAAACTAGACGACTTAGCGCTAAATTAAGCCTAATTCGTGATCACTCCAAACCGAACAAATTTCTTGTCACAACTTTAAATGGCCATAACTCCCAAAATAGACGACTTAGCGCGAAAATAAGCCTAATTCGTGATCACTCCAAACCGAACAAATTTTTTGTCTCAACTTTAAATGGCCATAACTCCCAAACTAGACGACTTAGCGCGAAAATAAGCCTAATTCGTGATTACTTCGAACCGAACAAATTTTTTGTCACAAATTTAATTAGCCATAACTCCCAAACTAGACGACTTAGCGCGAAAATAAGCCTAATTCGTGATCACTCCAAACCGAACAAATTTTGTGTCTCAACTTTAAATGGCCATAACTCCCAAACTAGACGACCTAGCGCAAAAATAAGCCTAAATCGTGGTCACTCCAAACCAAACAAATTTTGTGTCTCAACTTTAAATGGCCATAATTCCCAAAATAGACGACTTAGCGCGAAAATAAGCCAAATTCGTGATCACTCAAAATCTGCCAAAATTTCTTGTCTCAACTTGAAATGGCCATAACTCCCAAACTAGACGACTTAGCGCGAAAATAAGCCTAATTCGTGATTACTTCGAACCGAACAAATTTTTTGTCACAAATTTTATTAGCCATAACTCCCAAACTAGACGACTTAGCGCGAAAATAAGCCTAATTCGTGATCACTCCAAACCGAACAAATTTTTTGTCTCAACTTTAAACGGCCATAACTCCCAAACTAGACGACCTAGCGCGAAAATAAGCCTAATTCGTGATCACTCCAAACCGAACAAATTTTTTGTCACAAATTTAAATGGCCATAACTCCCAAACTAGACGACCTAGCGCGAAAATAAGCCTAATTCGTGATCACTCCAAACCGAACGAATTTTTTTGTCACAAATTTAAATGGCCATAACTCCCAATCTAGACGACTTAGCGAAAAAATAAGCCAAATTCGTGATCACTCAAAATCTGCCAAAATTTTTTGTCACAAATTTAAATGGCCATAACTCCCAAACTAGACGACCTAGCGCGAAAATAAGCCTAATTCGTGATCACTCCAAACCGAACGAATTTTTTGTCTCAACTTTAAACGGCCATAACTCCCAAACTAGACGACCTAGCGCGAAAATAAGCCTAATTCGTGATCACTCCAAACCGAACAAATTTTTTGTCACAAATTTAAATGGCCATAACTCCCAAACTAGACGACCTAGCGCGAAAATAAGCCTAATTCGTGATCACTCCAAACCGAACGAATTTTTTGTCACAAATTTAAATGGCCATAACTCCCAATCTAGACGACTTAGCGCGAAAATAAGCCAAATTCGTGATCACTCAAAATCTGCCAAAATTTTTTGTCACAAATTTAAATGGCCATAACTCCCAAACTAGACGACCTAGCGCGAAAATAAGCCTAATTCGTGATCACTCCAAACCAAACAAATTTTGTGTCTCAACTTTAAATGGCCATAATTCCCAAAATAGACGACTTAGCGCGAAAATAAGCCAAATTCGTGATCACTCAAAATCTGCCAAAATTTTTTGTCACAAATTTAAATGGCCATAACTCCCAAACTAGACGACCTAGCGCGAAAATAAGCCTAATTCGTGATCACTCCAAACCGAACGAATTTTTTGTCACAAATTTAAATGGCCATAACTCCCAATCTAGACGACTTAGCGCGAAAATAAGCCTAATTCGTGATCACTCCAAACCGAACAAATTTTGTGTCTCAACTTTAAATGGCCATAACTCCCAAAATAGACGACTTAGCGCGAAAATAAGCCTAATTCGTGATCACTCCAAACCAAACAAATTTCTTGTCATAACTTTAAATGGCCATAACTCCCAAAATAGACGACTTAGCGCGAAAATAAGCCTAATTCGTGATCACTCCAAACCGAACGAATTTTTTGTCTCAACTTTAAATGGCCATAACTCCCAAACTAGACGACCTAGCGCGAAAATAAGCCTAATCCGTGATCACTCCAAACCAAACTTAGCGCGAAAATAAGCCAAATTCGTGATCACTCAAAATCTGCCAAAATTTCTTGTCTCAACTTTAAATGGCCATAACTCCCAAACTAGACGACTTAGCGCGAAAATAAGCCTAATTCGTGATCACTCCAAACCGAACAAATTTCTTGTCACAACTTTAAATGGCCATAACTCCCAAACTAAACGACCTAGCGCGAAAATAAGCCTAATTCGTGATCACTCCAAACCGAACAAATTTTTTGTCTCAACTTTAAATGGCCATAACTCCCAAACTAGACGACTTAGCGCGAAAATAAGCCTAATTCGTGATCACTCCAAACCAAACAAATTTTTTGTCTCAACTTTAAATGGCCATAACTCCCAAACTAGACGACCTAGCGCGAAAATAAGCCTAATTCGTGATCACTCCAAACCGAACAAATTTTTTGTCACAAATTTAAATGGCCATAACTCCCAAACTAGACGACCTAGCGCGAAAATAAGCCTAATTCGTGATCACTCCAAACCGAACGAATTTTTTGTCACAAATTTAAATGGCCATAACTCCCAATCTAGACGACTTAGCGCGAAAATAAGCCAAATTCGTGATCACTCAAAATCTGCCAAAATTTTTTGTCACAAATTTAAATGGCCATAACTCCCAAACTAGACGACCTAGCGCGAAAATAAGCCTAATTCGTGATCACTCCAAACCAAACAAATTTTGTGTCTCAACTTTAAATGGCCATAACTCCCAAACTAGACGACCTAGCGCGAAAATAAGCCTAATTCGTGATCACTCCAAACCGAACGAATTTTTTGTCTCAACTTTAAATGGCCATAACTCCCAAACTAGACGACTTAGCGCGAAAATAAGCCTAATTCGTGATCACTCCAAACCAAACAAATTTCTTGTCACAACTTTAAATGGCCATAACTCCCAAAATAGACGACCTAGCGCGAAAATAAGCCTAATTCGTGATCACTCCAAACCGAACAAATTTTGTGTCTCAACTTTAAATGGCCATAACTCCCAAAATAGACGACTTAGCGCGAAAATAAGCCTAATTCGTGATCACTCCAAACCGAACGAATTTTTTGTCTCAACTTTAAATGGCCATAACTCCCAAACTAGACGACTTAGCGCGAAAATAAGCCTAATTCGTGATCACTCCAAACCAAACAAATTTCTTGTCACAACTTTAAATGGCCATAACTCCCAAACTAGACGACCTAGCGCAAAAATAAGCCTAAATCGTGGTCACTCCAAACCAAACAAATTTTGTGTCTCAACTTTAAATGGCCATAACTCCCAAAATAGATGACTTAGCGCGAAAATAAGCCTAATTCGTGATTACTTCGAACCGAACAAATTTTTTGTCACAACTTTAAATGGCCATAACTCCCAAACTAGACGACCTAGCGCGAAAATAAGCCTAATTCGTGATCACTCCAAACCGAACGAATTTTTTGTCTCAACTTTAAATGGCCATAACTCCCAAACTAGACGACTTAGCGCGAAAATAAGCCTAATTCGTGATCACTCCAAACCAAACAAATTTCTTGTCACAACTTTAAATGGCCATAACTCCCAAACTAGACGACCTAGCGCAAAAATAAGCCTAAATCGTGGTCACTCCAAACCAAACAAATTTTGTGTCTCAACTTTAAATGGCCATAACTCCCAAAATAGATGACTTAGCGCGAAAATAAGCCTAATTCGTGATTACTTCGAACCGAACAAATTTTTTGTCACAACTTTAAATGGCCATAACTCCCAAACTAGACGACCTAGCGCAAAAATAAGCCTAAATCGTGATCACTCCAAACCAAACAAATTTTTTGTCTCAACTTTAAATGGCCATATCTCCCAAACTAGACGACTTAGCGCGAAAATAAGCCTAATTCGTGATCACTCCAAACCGAACAAATTTTGTGTCTCAACTTTAAATGGCCATAACTCCCAAAATAGACGACTTAGCGCGAAAATAAGCCTAATTCGTGATCACTCCAAACCAAACAAATTTCTTGTCACAACTTTAAATGGCCATAACTCCCAAAATAGACGACTTAGCGCGAAAATAAGCCTAATTCGTGATCACTCCAAACCGAACGAATTTTTTGTCTCAACTTTAAATGGCCATAACTCCCAAACTAGACGACCTAGCGCGAAAATAAGCCTAATCCGTGATCACTCCAAACCAAACAAATTTTGTGTCTCAACTTTAAATGGCCATAACTCCCAAAATAGACGACTTAGCGCGAAAATAAGCCAAATTCGTGATCACTCAAAATCTGCCAAAATTTCTTGTCTCAACTTTAAATGGCCATAACTCCCAAACTAGACGACTTAGCGCTAAATTAAGCCTAATTCGTGATCACTCCAAACCGAACAAATTTCTTGTCACAACTTTAAATGGCCATAACTCCCAAAATAGACGACTTAGCGCGAAAATAAGCCTAATTGGTGATCACTCCAAACCGAACAAATTTTTTGTCTCAACTTTAAATGGCCATAACTCCCAAACTAGACGACTTAGCGCGAAAATAAGCCTAATTCGTGATTACTTCGAACCGAACAAATTTTTTGTCACAAATTTAATTAGCCATAACTCCCAAACTAGACGACTTAGCGCGAAAATAAGCCTAATTCGTGATCACTCCAAACCGAACAAATTTTGTGTCTCAACTTTAAATGGCCATAACTCCCAAACTAGACGACCTAGCGCAAAAATAAGCCTAAATCGTGGTCACTCCAAACCAAACAAATTTTGTGCCTCAACTTTAAATGGCCATAATTCCCAAAATAGACGACTTAGCGCGAAAATAAGCCAAATTCGTGATCACTCAAAATCTGCCAAAATTTCTTGTCTCAACTTGAAATGGCCATAACTCCCAAACTAGACGACTTAGCGCGAAAATAAGCCTAATTGGTGATCACTCCAAACCGAACGAATTTTTTGTCACAAATTTAAATGGCCATAACTCCCAATCTAGACGACTTAGCGCGAAAATAAGCCAAATTCGTGATCACTCAAAATCTGCCAAAATTTCTTGTCTCAACTTTAAATGGCCATAACTCCCAAACTAGACGACTTAGCGCTAAATTAAGCCTAATTCGTGATCACTCCAAACCGAACAAATTTCTTGTCACAACTTTAAATGGCCATAACTCCCAAAATAGACGACTTAGCGCGAAAATAAGCCTAATTGGTGATCACTCCAAACCGAACAAATTTTTTGTCTCAACTTTAAATGGCCATAACTCCCAAACTAGACGACTTAGCGCGAAAATAAGCCTAATTCGTGATTACTTCGAACCGAACAAATTTTTTGTCACAAATTTAATTAGCCATAACTCCCAAACTAGACGACTTAGCGCGAAAATAAGCCTAATTCGTGATCACTCCAAACCGAACAAATTTTTTGTCACAAATTTTATTAGCCATAACTCCCAAACTAGACGACTTAGCGCGAAAATAAGCCTAATTCGTGATCACTCCAAACCGAACAAATTTTTTGTCTCAACTTTAAACGGCCATAACTCCCAAACTAGACGACCTAGCGCGAAAATAAGCCTAATTCGTGATCACTCCAAACCGAACAAATTTTTTGTCACAAATTTAAATGGCCATAACTCCCAAACTAGACGACCTAGCGCGAAAATAAGCCTAATTCGTGATCACTCCAAACCGAACGAATTTTTTGTCACAAATTTAAATGGCCATAACTCCCAATCTAGACGACTTAGCGCGAAAATAAGCCAAATTCGTGATCACTCAAAATCTGCCAAAATTTTTTGTCACAAATTTAAATGGCCATAACTCCCAAACTAGACGACCTAGCGCGAAAATAAGCCTAATTCGTGATCACTCCAAACCGAACGAATTTTTTGTCTCAACTTTAAACGGCCATAACTCCCAAACTAGACGACCTAGCGCGAAAATAAGCCTAATTCGTGATCACTCCAAACCGAACAAATTTTTTGTCACAAATTTAAATGGCCATAACTCCCAAACTAGACGACCTAGCGCGAAAATAAGCCTAATTCGTGATCACTCCAAACCGAACGAATTTTTTGTCACAAATTTAAATGGCCATAACTCCCAATCTAGACGACTTAGCGCGAAAATAAGCCAAATTCGTGATCACTCAAAATCTGCCAAAATTTTTTGTCACAAATTTAAATGGCCATAACTCCCAAACTAGACGACCTAGCGCGAAAATAAGCCTAATTCGTGATCACTCCAAACCGAGCGAATTTTTTGTCACAAATTTAAATGGCCATAACTCCCAATCTAGACGACTTAGCGCGAAAATAAGCCAAATTCGTGATCACTCAAAATCTGCCAAAATTTTTTGTCACAAATTTAAATGGCCATAACTCCCAAACTAGACGACCTAGCGCGAAAATAAGCCTAATTCGTGATCACTCCAAACCAAACAAATTTTGTGTCTCAACTTTAAATGGCCATAATTCCCAAAATAGACGACTTAGCGCGAAAATAAGCCAAATTCGTGATCACTCAAAATCTGCCAAAATTTTTTGTCACAAATTTAAATGGCCATAACTCCCAAACTAGACGACCTAGCGCGAAAATAAGCCTAATTCGTGATCACTCCAAACCGAACGAATTTTTTGTCACAAATTTAAATGGCCATAACTCCCAATCTAGACGACTTAGCGCGAAAATAAGCCTAATTCGTGATCACTCCAAACCGAACAAATTTTGTGTCTCAACTTTAAATGGCCATAACTCCCAAAATAGACGACTTAGCGCGAAAATAAGCCTAATTCGTGATCACTCCAAACCAAACAAATTTCTTGTCACAACTTTAAATGGCCATAACTCCCAAAATAGACGACTTAGCGCGAAAATAAGCCTAATTCGTGATCACTCCAAACCGAACGAATTTTTTGTCTCAACTTTAAATGGCCATAACTCCCAAACTAGACGACCTAGCGCGAAAATAAGCCTAATCCGTGATCACTCCAAACCAAACTTAGCGCGAAAATAAGCCAAATTCGTGATCACTCAAAATCTGCCAAAATTTCTTGTCTCAACTTTAAATGGCCATAACTCCCAAACTAGACGACTTAGCGCGAAAATAAGCCTAATTCGTGATCACTCCAAACCGAACAAATTTCTTGTCACAACTTTAAATGGCCATAACTCCCAAACTAAACGACCTAGCGCGAAAATAAGCCTAATTCGTGATCACTCCAAACCGAACAAATTTTTTGTCTCAACTTTAAATGGCCATAACTCCCAAACTAGACGACTTAGCGCGAAAATAAGCCTAATTCGTGATCACTCCAAACCGAACAAATTTCTTGACACAACTTTAAATGGCCATAACTCCCAAAATAGACGACTTAGCGCGAAAATAAGCCTAATTCGTGATCACTCCAAACCGAACGAATTTTTTGTCTCAACTTTAAATGGCCATAACTCCCAAACTAGACGACCTAGCGCGAAAATAAGCCTAATTCGTGATCACTCCAAACCGAACGAATTTTTTGTCTCAACTTTAAATGGCCACAACTCCCAAACTAGACGACCTAGCGCGAAAATAAGCCTAATTCGTGATCACTCCAAACCGAACGAATTTTTTGTCACAACTTTAAATGGCCATAACTCCCAAAATAGACGACTTAGCGCGAAAATAAGCCTAATTCGTGATCACTCCAAACCGAACAAATTTCTTGTCACAACTTTAAATGGCCATAACTCCCAAAATAGACGACTTAGCGCGAAAATAAGCCTAAATCGTGATCACTCCAAACCGAACAAATTTCTTGTCACAACTTTAAATGGCCATAACTCCCAAACTAGACGACTTAGCGCGAAAATAAGCCTAATTCGTGATCACTCCAAGCCGAACGAATTTTTTGTCACAAATTTAAATGGCCACAACTCCCAAACTAGACGACTTAGCGCGAAAATAAGCCTAATTCGTGATCACTCCAAACCGAACAAATTTCTTGTCACAACTTTAAATGGCCATAACTCCCAAAATAGACGACTTAGCGCAAAAATAAGCCTATATCGTGATCACTCCAAACCAAACAAATTTTTTGTCTCAACTTTAAATGGCCATAACTCCCAAACTAGACGACCTAGCGCGAAAATAAGCCTAATTCGTGATCACTCCAAACCAAACAAATTTCTTGTCACAACTTTAAATGGCCATAACTCCCAAAATAGACGACTTAGCGCAAAAATAAGCCTATATCGTGATCACTCCAAACCAAACAAATTTTTTGTCTCAACTTTAAATGGCCATAACTCCCAAACTAGACGACTTAGCGCGAAAATAAGCCTAATTCGTGATCACTCCAAACCAAACAAATTTCTTGTCACAACTTTAAATGGCCATAACTCCTAAAATAGACGACTTAGCGCGAAAATAAGCCTAATTCGTGATCACTCCAAACCGAACAAATTTTTTGTCTCAACTTTAAATGGCCATAACTCCCAAACTAGACGACCTAGCGCGAAAATAAGCCTAATTCGTGATCACTCCAAACCGAACGAATTTTTTGTCTCAACTTTAAATGGCCATAACTCCCAAACTAGACGACTCAGCGCGAAAATAAGCCTAATTCGTGATCACTCCAAACCAAACAAATTTCTTGTCACAACTTTAAATGGCCATAACTCCCAAAATAGACGACTTAGCGCGAAAATAAGCCTAATTCGTGATCACTCCAAACCGAACAAATTTCTTGTCACAACTTTAAATGGCCATAACTCCCAAACTAGACGACTTAGCGCGAAAATAAGCCTAATTCGTGATCACTCCAAACCGAACAAATTTTTTTTCTCAACTTTAAATGGCCATAACTCCTAAACTAGACGACTTAGCGCGAAAATAAGCCTAATTCGTGATCACTCCAAACCAAACAAATTTCTTGTCACATCTTTAAATGGCCATAACTCCCAAACTAGACGACCTAGCGCGAAAATAAGCCTAATTCGTGATCACTCCAAACCGAACGAATTTTTTGTCACAAATTTAAATGGCCATAACTCCCAAACTAGACGACTTAGCGCGAAAATAAGCCTAATTCGTGATCACTCCAAACCGAACAAATTTTTTGTCTCAACTTTAAACGGCCATAACTCCCAAACTAGACGACCTAGCGCGAAAATAAGCCTAATTCGTGATCACTCCAAACCGAACGAATTTTTTGTCACAAATTTAAATGGCCATAACTCCCAAACTAGACGACCTAGCGCGAAAATAAGCCTAATTCGTGATCACTCCAAACCGAACGAATTTTTTGTCACAAATTTAAATGGCCATAACTCCCAAACTAGACGACTTAGCGCGAAAATAAGCCGTGATCACTCCAAACCAAACAAATTTTGTGTCTCAACTTTAAATGGCCATAACTCCTAAACTAGACGACTTAGCGCGAAAATAAGCCTAATTCGTGATCACTCCAAACCGAACGAATTTTTTGTCTCAACTTTAAATGGCCACAACTCCCAAACTAGACGAATTAGCGCCAAAAATAAGCCTAATTCGTGATCACTCCAAACCGAACAAATTTCTTGTCACAACTTTAAATGGCCATAACTCCCAAAATAGACGACTTAGCGCAAAAATAAGCCTATATCGTGATCACTCCAAACCAAACAAATTTTTTGTCTCAACTTTAAATGGCCATATCTCCCAAACTAGACGACTTAGCGCGAAAATAAGCCTAATTCGTGATCACTCCAAACCGACCAAATTTTTTGTCTCAACTTTAAATGGCCATAACTCCCAAAATAGACGACTTAGCGCGAAAATAAGCCTATTTCGTGATCACTCCAAATCTGGCAAAATTTTTTGTCATAACTTTAAATGGCCATAACTCCTAAACTAGACGACATAGCGCGAAAATAAGCCTATTTCGTGATCACTCCAAATCTGGCAAAATTTGTTGTCTTAACTTTAAATGGCCATAACTCCTAAACTAGACGACATAGCGCGAAAATAAGCCTAATTCGTGATCACTCCAAACCGAACGAATTTTTTGTTTCAACTATAAATGGCCATAACTCCCAAAATAGACGAGTTAGCGCGAAAATAAGCCTAATTCGTGATCACTCAAAATCTGACAAAATTTCTTGTCTCAACTTTAAATGGCCATAACTCCCAAACTAGACGACCTAGCGCGAAAATAAGCCTAATTCGTGATCACTCCAAATCTGGCAAAATTTTTTGTCACAACTGTAAATGGCCATAACTCCCAAACTAGACGACTTAGCGCGAAAATAAGCCTAATTCGTGATCACTCCAAATCTGGCAAAATTTTTTGTCACAACTTTAAATGGCCATAACTCCCAAACTAGACGACCTAGCGCAAAAATAAGCCTAAATCGTGGTCACTCCAAACCAAACAAATTTTGTGTCTCAACTTTAAATGGCCATAACTCCCAAAATAGATGACTTAGCGCGATAATAAGCCTAATTCGTGATTACTTCGAACCGAACAAATTTTTTGTCACAACTTTAAATGGCCATAACTCCCAAACTAGACGACCTAGCGCAAAAATAAGCCTAAATCGTGGTCACTCCAAACCAAACAAATTTTGTGTCTCAACTTTAAATGGCCATATCTCCCAAACTAGACGACTTAGCGCGAAAATAAGCCTAATTCGTGATCACTCCAAACCGAACAAATTTTGTGTCTCAACTTTAAATGGCCATAACTCCCAAAATAGACGACTTAGCGCGAAAATAAGCCTAATTCGTGATCACTCCAAACCAAACAAATTTCTTGTCACAACTTTAAATGGCCATAACTCCCAAAATAGACGACTTAGCGCGAAAATAAGCCTAATTCGTGATCACTCCAAACCGAACGAATTTTTTGTCTCAACTTTAAATGGCCATAACTCCCAAACTAGACGACCTAGCGCGAAAATACGCCTAATCCGTGATCACTCCAAACCAAACAAATTTTGTGTCTCAACTTTAAATGGCCATAACTCCCAAAATAGACGACTTAGCGCGAAAATAAGCCAAATTCGTGATCACTCAAAATCTGCCAAAATTTCTTGTCTCAGCTTTAAATGGCCATAACTCCCAAACTAGACGACTTAGCGCTAAATTAAGCCTAATTCGTGATCACTCCAAACCGAACAAATTTCTTGTCACAACTTTAAATGGCCATTACTCCCAAAATAGACGACTTAGCGCGAAAATAAGCCTAATTCGTGATCACTCCAAACCGAACGAATTTTTTGTCACAAATTTAAATGGCCATAACTCCCAATCTAGACGACTTAGCGCGAAAATAAGCCTAATTCGTGATCACTCCAAACCGAACAAATTTTTTGTCATAAATTTAATTAGCCATAACTCCCAAAATAGACGACTTAGCGCGAAAATAAGCCTAATTCGTGATCACTCCAAACCGAACGAATTTTTTGTCTCAACTTTAAATGGCCATAACTCCCAAACTAGACGACTTAGCGCGAAAATAAGCCTAATTCGTGATCACTCCAAACCAAACAAATTTCTTGTCACAACTTTAAATGGCCATAACTCCCAAACTAGACGACCTAGCGCGAAAATAAGCCTTATTCGTGATCACTCCAAACCGAACGAATTTTTTGTCTCAACTTTAAATGGCCACAACTCCCAAACTAGACGACCTAGCGCGAAAATAAGCCTAATTCGTGATCACTCCAAACCAAACAAATTTCTTGTCACAACTTTAAATGGCCATAACTCCCAAACTAGACGACTAAGCGCGAAAATAAGCCTAATTCGTGATCACTCCAAACCGAACAAATTTCTTGTCACAACTTTAAATGGCCATAACTCCCAAAATAGACGACTTAGCGCAAAAATAAGCCTATATCGTGATCACTCCAAACCAAACAAATTTTTTGTCTCAACTTTAAATGGCCATAACTCCCAAACTAGACGACCTAGCGCGAAAATAAGCCTAATTCGTGATCACTCCAAACCGAACGAATTTTTTGTCTCAACTTTAAATGGCCATAACTCCCAAACTAGACGACTTAGCGCGAAAATAAGCCTAATTCGTGATCACTCCAAACCAAACAAATTTCTTGTCACAACTTTAAATGGCCATAACTCCCAAAATAGACGACCTAGCGCGAAAATAAGCCTAATTCGTGATCACTCCAAACCGAACAAATTTTTTGTCTCAACTTTAAATGGCCATAACTCCCAAACTAGACGACCTAGCGCGAAAATAAGCCTAATTCGTGATCACTCCAAACCGAACGAATTTTTTGTCTCAACTTTAAATGGCCATAACTCCCAAACTAGACGACTTAGCGCGAAAATAAGCCTAATTCGTGATCACTCCAAACCAAACAAATTTCTTCTCACAACTTTAAATGGCCATAACTCCCAAACTAGACGACCTAGCGCAAAAATAAGCCTAAATCGTGGTCACTCCAAACCAAACAAATTTTGTGTCTCAACTTTAAATGGCCATAACTCCCAAAATAGATGACTTAGCGCGAAAATAAGCCTAATTCGTGATTACTTCGAACCGAACAAATTTTTTGTCACAACTTTAAATGGCCATAACTCCCAAACTAGACGACCTAGCGCGAAAATAAGCCTAATTCGTGATCACTCCAAACCGAACGAATTTTTTGTCTCAACTTTAAATGGCCATAACTCCCAAACTAGACGACTTAGCGCGAAAATAAGCCTAATTCGTGATCACTCCAAACCAAACAAATTTCTTGTCACAACTTTAAATGGCCATAACTCCCAAACTAGACGACCTAGCGCAAAAATAAGCCTAAATCGTGGTCACTCCAAACCAAACAAATTTTGTGTCTCAACTTTAAGTGGCCATAACTCCCAAAATAGATGACTTAGCGCGAAAATAAGCCTAATTCGTGATTACTTCGAACCGAACAAATTTTTTGTCACAACTTTAAATGGCCATAACTCCCAAACTAGACGACCTAGCGCAAAAATAAGCCTAAATCGTGATCACTCCAAACCAAACAAATTTTTTGTCTCAACTTTAAATGGCCATATCTCCCAAACTAGACGACTTAGCGCGAAAATAAGCCTAATTCGTGATCACTCCAAACCGAACAAATTTTGTGTCTCAACTTTAAATGGCCATAACTCCCAAAATAGACGACTTAGCGCGAAAATAAGCCTAATTCGTGATCACTCCAAACCAAACAAATTTCTTGTCACAACTTTAAATGGCCATAACTCCCAAAATAGACGACTTAGCGCGAAAATAAGCCTAATTCGTGATCACTCCAAACCGAACGAATTTTTTGTCTCAACTTTAAATGGCCATAACTCCCAAACTAGACGACCTAGCGCGAAAATAAGCCTAATCCGTGATCACTCCAAACCAAACAAATTTTGTGTCTCAACTTTAAATGGCCATAACTCCCAAAATAGACGACTTAGCGCGAAAATAAGCCAAATTCGTGATCACTCAAAATCTGCCAAAATTTCTTGTCTCAACTTTAAATGGCCATAACTCCCAAACTAGACGACTTAGCGCTAAATTAAGCCTAATTCGTGATCACTCCAAACCGAACAAATTTCTTGTCACAACTTTAAATGGCCATAACTCCCAAAATAGACGACTTAGCGCGAAAATAAGCCTAATTCGTGATCACTCCAAACCGAACAAATTTTTTGTCTCAACTTTAAATGGCCATAACTCCCAAACTAGACGACTTAGCGCGAAAATAAGCCTAATTCGTGATTACTTCGAACCGAACAAATTTTTTGTCACAAATTTAATTAGCCATAACTCCCAAACTAGACGACTTAGCGCGAAAATAAGCCTAATTCGTGATCACTCCAAACCGAACAAATTTTGTGTCTCAACTTTAAATGGCCATAACTCCCAAACTAGACGACCTAGCGCAAAAATAAGCCTAAATCGTGGTCACTCCAAACCAAACAAATTTTGTGTCTCAACTTTAAATGGCCATAATTCCCAAAATAGACGACTTAGCGCGAAAATAAGCCAAATTCGTGATCACTCAAAATCTGCCAAAATTTCTTGTCTCAACTTGAAATGGCCATAACTCCCAAACTAGACGACTTAGCGCGAAAATAAGCCTAATTCGTGATTACTTCGAACCGAACAAATTTTTTGTCACAAATTTTATTAGCCATAACTCCCAAACTAGACGACTTAGCGCGAAAATAAGCCTAATTCGTGATCACTCCAAACCGAACAAATTTTTTGTCTCAACTTTAAACGGCCATAACTCCCAAACTAGACGACCTAGCGCGAAAATAAGCCTAATTCGTGATCACTCCAAACCGAACAAATTTTTTGTCACAAATTTAAATGGCCATAACTCCCAAACTAGACGACCTAGCGCGAAAATAAGCCTAATTCGTGATCACTCCAAACCGAACGAATTTTTTGTCACAAATTTAAATGGCCATAACTCCCAATCTAGACGACTTAGCGAAAAAATAAGCCAAATTCGTGATCACTCAAAATCTGCCAAAATTTTTTGTCACAAATTTAAATGGCCATAACTCCCAAACTAGACGACCTAGCGCGAAAATAAGCCTAATTCGTGATCACTCCAAACCGAACGAATTTTTTGTCTCAACTTTAAACGGCCATAACTCCCAAACTAGACGACCTAGCGCGAAAATAAGCCTAATTCGTGATCACTCCAAACCGAACAAATTTTTTGTCACAAATTTAAATGGCCATAACTCCCAAACTAGACGACCTAGCGCGAAAATAAGCCTAATTCGTGATCACTCCAAACCGAACGAATTTTTTGTCACAAATTTAAATGGCCATAACTCCCAATCTAGACGACTTAGCGCGAAAATAAGCCAAATTCGTGATCACTCAAAATCTGCCAAAATTTTTTGTCACAAATTTAAATGGCCATAACTCCCAAACTAGACGACCTAGCGCGAAAATAAGCCTAATTCGTGATCACTCCAAACCAAACAAATTTTGTGTCTCAACTTTAAATGGCCATAATTCCCAAAATAGACGACTTAGCGCGAAAATAAGCCAAATTCGTGATCACTCAAAATCTGCCAAAATTTTTTGTCACAAATTTAAATGGCCATAACTCCCAAACTAGACGACCTAGCGCGAAAATAAGCCTAATTCGTGATCACTCCAAACCGAACGAATTTTTTGTCACAAATTTAAATGGCCATAACTCCCAATCTAGACGACTTAGCGCGAAAATAAGCCTAATTCGTGATCACTCCAAACCGAACAAATTTTGTGTCTCAACTTTAAATGGCCATAACTCCCAAAATAGACGACTTAGCGCGAAAATAAGCCTAATTCGTGATCACTCCAAACCGAACAAATTTTTTTGTCTCAACTTTAAATGGCCATAACTCCCAAACTAGACGACCTAGCGCGAAAATAAGCCTAATCCGTGATCACTCCAAACCAAACTTAGCGCGAAAATAAGCCAAATTCGTGATCACTCAAAATCTGCCAAAATTTCTTGTCTCAACTTTAAATGGCCATAACTCCCAAACTAAACGACCTAGCGCGAAAATAAGCCTAATTCGTGATCACTCCAAACCGAACAAATTTTTTGTCTCAACTTTAAATGGCCATAACTCCCAAACTAGACGACTTAGCGCGAAAATAAGCCTAATTCGTGATCACTCCAAACCGAACAAATTTCTTGACACAACTTTAAATGGCCATAACTCCCAAAATAGACGACTTAGCGCGAAAATAAGCCTAATTCGTGATCACTCCAAACCGAACGAATTTTTTGTCTCAACTTTAAATGGCCATAACTCCCAAACTAGACGACCTAGCGCGAAAATAAGCCTAATTCGTGATCACTCCAAACCGAACGAATTTTTTGTCTCAACTTTAAATGGCCACAACTCCCAAACTAGACGACCTAGCGCGAAAATAAGCCTAATTCGTGATCACTCCAAACCAAACAAATTTCTTGTCACAACTTTAAATGGCCATAACTCCCAAAATAGACGACTTAGCGCGAAAATAAGCCTAATTCGTGATCACTCCAAACCGAACAAATTTTTTGTCTCAACTTTAAATGGCCATAACTCCCAAACTAGACGACCTAGCGCGAAAATAAGCCTAATTCATGATCACTCCAAACCGAACGAATTTTTTGTCTCAACTTTAAATGGCCATAACTCCCAAACTAGACGACTTAGCGCGAAAATAAGCCTAATTCGTGATCACTCCAAACCAAACAAATTTCTTGTCACAACTTTAAATGGCCATAACTCCCAAAATAGACGACTTAGCGCGAAAATAAGCCTAATTCATGATCACTCCAAACCGAACGAAATTTTTTGTCTCAACTTTAAATGGCCATAACTCCCAAACTAGACGACTTAGCGCGAAAATAAGCCTAATTCGTGATCACTCCAAACCGAACAAATTTCTTGTCACAACTTTAAATGGCCATAACTCCCAAACTAGACGACTTAGCGCGAAAATAAGCCTAATTCGTGATCACTCCAAACCGAACAAATTTTTTTTCTCAACTTTAAATGGCCATAACTCCTAAACTAGACGACTTAGCGCGAAAATAAGCCTAATTCGTGATCACTCCAAACCAAACAAATTTCTTGTCACATCTTTAAATGGCCATAACTCCCAAAATAGACGACTTAGCGCGAAAATAAGCCTAATTCGTGATCACTCCAAACCGAACAAATTTCTTGTCACAACTTTAAATGGCCATAACTCCCAAACTAGACGACTTAGCGCGAAAATAAGCCTAATTCGTGATCACTCCAAACCAAACAAATTTCTTGTCACAACTTTAAATGGCCATAACTCCCAAACTAGACGACCTAGCGCGAAAATAAGCCTTATTCGTGATCACTCCAAACCGAACGAATTTTTTGTCTCAACTTTAAATGGCCACAACTCCCAAACTAGACGACCTAGCGCGAAAATAAGCCTAATTCGTGATCACTCCAAACCAAACAAATTTCTTGTCACAACTTTAAATGGCCATAACTCCCAAAATAGACGACTTAGCGCGAAAATAAGCCTAATTCGTGATCACTCCAAACCGAACAAATTTTTTGTCTCAACTTTAAATGGCCATAACTCCCAAACTAGACGACCTAGCGCGAAAATAAGCCTAATTCGTGATCACTCCAAACCGAACGAATTTTTTGTCTCAACTTTAAATGGCCATAACTCCCAAACTAGACGACTTAGCGCGAAAATAAGCCTAATTCGTGATCACTCCAAACCAAACAAATTTCTTGTCACAACTTTAAATGGCCATAACTCCCAAACTAGACGACCTAGCGCGAAAATAAGCCTAATTCGTGATCACTCCAAACCGAACGAATTTTTTGTCTCAACTTTAAATGGCCATAACTCCCAAACTAGACGACTTAGCGCGAAAATAAGCCTAATTCGTGATCACTCCAAACCAAACAAATTTCTTGTCACAACTTTAAATGGCCATAACTCCCAAAATAGACGACCTAGCGCGAAAATAAGCCTAATTCGTGATCACTCCAAACCGAACAAATTTTTTGTCTCAACTTTAAATGGCCATAACTCCCAAACTAGACGACCTAGCGCGAAAATAAGCCTAATTCGTGATCACTCCAAACCGAACGAATTTTTTGTCTCAACTTTAAATGGCCATAACTCCCAAACTAGACGACTTAGCGCGAAAATAAGCCTAATTCGTGATCACTCCAAACCAAACAAATTTCTTGTCACAACTTTAAATGGCCATAACTCCCAAACTAGACGACCTAGCGCAAAAATAAGCCTAAATCGTGGTCACTCCAAACCAAACAAATTTTGTGTCTCAACTTTAAATGGCCATAACTCCCAAAATAGATGACTTAGCGCGAAAATAAGCCTAATTCGTGATTACTTCGAACCGAACAAATTTTTTGTCACAACTTTAAATGGCCATAACTCCCAAACTAGACGACCTAGCGCGAAAATAAGCCTAATTCGTGATCACTCCAAACCGAACGAATTTTTTGTCTCAACTTTAAATGGCCATAACTCCCAAACTAGACGACTTAGCGCGAAAATAAGCCTAATTCGTGATCACTCCAAACCAAACAAATTTCTTGTCACAACTTTAAATGGCCATAACTCCCAAACTAGACGACCTAGCGCAAAAATAAGCCTAAATCGTGGTCACTCCAAACCAAACAAATTTTGTGTCTCAACTTTAAATGGCCATAACTCCCAAAATAGATGACTTAGCGCGAAAATAAGCCTAATTCGTGATTACTTCGAACCGAACAAATTTTTTGTCACAACTTTAAATGGCCATAACTCCCAAACTAGACGACCTAGCGCAAAAATAAGCCTAAATCGTGATCACTCCAAACCAAACAAATTTTTTGTCTCAACTTTAAATGGCCATATCTCCCAAACTAGACGACTTAGCGCGAAAATAAGCCTAATTCGTGATCACTCCAAACCGAACAAATTTTGTGTCTCAACTTTAAATGGCCATAACTCCCAAAATAGACGACTTAGCGCGAAAATAAGCCTAATTCGTGATCACTCCAAACCAAACAAATTTCTTGTCACAACTTTAAATGGCCATAACTCCCAAAATAGACGACTTAGCGCGAAAATAAGCCTAATTCGTGATCACTCCAAACCGAACGAATTTTTTGTCTCAACTTTAAATGGCCATAACTCCCAAACTAGACGACCTAGCGCGAAAATAAGCCTAATCCGTGATCACTCCAAACCAAACAAATTTTGTGTCTCAACTTTAAATGGCCATAACTCCCAAAATAGACGACTTAGCGCGAAAATAAGCCAAATTCGTGATCACTCAAAATCTGCCAAAATTTCTTGTCTCAACTTTAAATGGCCATAACTCCCAAACTAGACGACTTAGCGCTAAATTAAGCCTAATTCGTGATCACTCCAAACCGAACAAATTTCTTGTCACAACTTTAAATGGCCATAACTCCCAAAATAGACGACTTAGCGCGAAAATAAGCCTAATTGGTGATCACTCCAAACCGAACAAATTTTTTGTCTCAACTTTAAATGGCCATAACTCCCAAACTAGACGACTTAGCGCGAAAATAAGCCTAATTCGTGATTACTTCGAACCGAACAAATTTTTTGTCACAAATTTAATTAGCCATAACTCCCAAACTAGACGACTTAGCGCGAAAATAAGCCTAATTCGTGATCACTCCAAACCGAACAAATTTTGTGTCTCAACTTTAAATGGCCATAACTCCCAAACTAGACGACCTAGCGCAAAAATAAGCCTAAATCGTGGTCACTCCAAACCAAACAAATTTTGTGCCTCAACTTTAAATGGCCATAATTCCCAAAATAGACGACTTAGCGCGAAAATAAGCCAAATTCGTGATCACTCAAAATCTGCCAAAATTTCTTGTCTCAACTTGAAATGGCCATAACTCCCAAACTAGACGACTTAGCGCGAAAATAAGCCTAATTGGTGATCACTCCAAACCGAACGAATTTTTTGTCACAAATTTAAATGGCCATAACTCCCAATCTAGACGACTTAGCGCGAAAATAAGCCAAATTCGTGATCACTCAAAATCTGCCAAAATTTCTTGTCTCAACTTTAAATGGCCATAACTCCCAAACTAGACGACTTAGCGCTAAATTAAGCCTAATTCGTGATCACTCCAAACCGAACAAATTTCTTGTCACAACTTTAAATGGCCATAACTCCCAAAATAGACGACTTAGCGCGAAAATAAGCCTAATTGGTGATCACTCCAAACCGAACAAATTTTTTGTCTCAACTTTAAATGGCCATAACTCCCAAACTAGACGACTTAGCGCGAAAATAAGCCTAATTCGTGATTACTTCGAACCGAACAAATTTTTTGTCACAAATTTAATTAGCCATAACTCCCAAACTAGACGACTTAGCGCGAAAATAAGCCTAATTCGTGATCACTCCAAACCGAACAAATTTTTTGTCACAAATTTTATTAGCCATAACTCCCAAACTAGACGACTTAGCGCGAAAATAAGCCTAATTCGTGATCACTCCAAACCGAACAAATTTTTTGTCTCAACTTTAAACGGCCATAACTCCCAAACTAGACGACCTAGCGCGAAAATAAGCCTAATTCGTGATCACTCCAAACCGAACAAATTTTTTGTCACAAATTTAAATGGCCATAACTCCCAAACTAGACGACCTAGCGCGAAAATAAGCCTAATTCGTGATCACTCCAAACCGAACGAATTTTTTGTCACAAATTTAAATGGCCATAACTCCCAATCTAGACGACTTAGCGCGAAAATAAGCCAAATTCGTGATCACTCAAAATCTGCCAAAATTTTTTGTCACAAATTTAAATGGCCATAACTCCCAAACTAGACGACCTAGCGCGAAAATAAGCCTAATTCGTGATCACTCCAAACCGAACGAATTTTTTGTCTCAACTTTAAACGGCCATAACTCCCAAACTAGACGACCTAGCGCGAAAATAAGCCTAATTCGTGATCACTCCAAACCGAACAAATTTTTTGTCACAAATTTAAATGGCCATAACTCCCAAACTAGACGACCTAGCGCGAAAATAAGCCTAATTCGTGATCACTCCAAACCGAACGAATTTTTTGTCACAAATTTAAATGGCCATAACTCCCAATCTAGACGACTTAGCGCGAAAATAAGCCAAATTCGTGATCACTCAAAATCTGCCAAAATTTTTTGTCACAAATTTAAATGGCCATAACTCCCAAACTAGACGACCTAGCGCGAAAATAAGCCTAATTCGTGATCACTCCAAACCGAACAAATTTTGTGTCTCAACTTTAAATGGCCATAACTCCCAAAATAGACGACTTAGCGCGAAAATAAGCCTAATTCGTGATCACTCCAAACCAAACAAATTTCTTGTCACAACTTTAAATGGCCATAACTCCCAAAATAGACGACTTAGCGCGAAAATAAGCCTAATTCGTGATCACTCCAAACCGAACGAATTTTTTGTCTCAACTTTAAATGGCCATAACTCCCAAACTAGACGACCTAGCGCGAAAATAAGCCTAATTCGTGATCACTCAAAATCTGCCAAAATTTCTTGTCTCAACTTTAAATGGCCATAACTCCCAAACTAGACGACTTAGCGCGAAAATAAGCCTAATTCGTGATCACTCCAAACCGAACAAATTTCTTGTCACAACTTTAAATGGCCATAACTCCCAAACTAAACGACCTAGCGCGAAAATAAGCCTAATTCGTGATCACTCCAAACCGAACAAATTTTTTGTCTCAACTTTAAATGGCCATAACTCCCAAACTAGACGACTTAGCGCGAAAATAAGCCTAATTCGTGATCACTCCAAACCGAACAAATTTCTTGACACAACTTTAAATGGCCATAACTCCCAAAATAGACGACTTAGCGCGAAAATAAGCCTAATTCGTGATCACTCCAAACCGAACGAATTTTTTGTCTCAACTTTAAATGGCCACAACTCCCAAACTAGACGACCTAGCGCGAAAATAAGCCTAACTCGTGATCACTCCAAACCGAACGAATTTCTTGTCACAACTTTAAATGGCCATAACTCCCAAAATAGACGACTTAGCGCGAAAATAAGCCTAATTCGTGATCACTCCAAACCGAACAAATTTCTTGTCACAACTTTAAATGGCCATAACTCCCAAAATAGACGACTTAGCGCGAAAATAAGCCTAAATCGTGATCACTCCAAACCGAACAAATTTCTTGTCACAACTTTAAATGGCCATAACTCCCAAACTAGACGACTTAGCGCGAAAATAAGCCTAATTCGTGATCACTCCAAGCCGAACGAATTTTTTGTCACAAATTTAAATGGCCACAACTCCCAAACTAGACGACTTAGCGCGAAAATAAGCCTAATTCGTGATCACTCCAAACCGAACAAATTTCTTGTCACAACTTTAAATGGCCATAACTCCCAAAATAGACGACTTAGCGCAAAAATAAGCCTATATCGTGATCACTCCAAACCAAACAAATTTTTTGTCTCAACTTTAAATGGCCATAACTCCCAAACTAGACGACCTAGCGCGAAAATAAGCCTAATTCGTGATCACTCCAAACCAAACAAATTTCTTGTCACAACTTTAAATGGCCATAACTCCCAAAATAGACGACTTAGCGCAAAAATAAGCCTATATCGTGATCACTCCAAACCAAACAAATTTTTTGTCTCAACTTTAAATGGCCATAACTCCCAAACTAGACGACTTAGCGCGAAAATAAGCCTAATTCGTGATCACTCCAAACCAAACAAATTTCTTGTCACAACTTTAAATGGCCATAACTCCTAAAATAGACGACTTAGCGCGAAAATAAGCCTAATTCGTGATCACTCCAAACCGAACAAATTTTTTGTCTCAACTTTAAATGGCCATAACTCCCAAACTAGACGACCTAGCGCGAAAATAAGCCTAATTCGTGATCACTCCAAACCGAACGAATTTTTTGTCTCAACTTTAAATGGCCATAACTCCCAAACTAGACGACTCAGCGCGAAAATAAGCCTAATTCGTGATCACTCCAAACCAAACAAATTTCTTGTCACAACTTTAAATGGCCATAACTCCCAAAATAGACGACTTAGCGCGAAAATAAGCCTAATTCGTGATCACTCCAAACCGAACAAATTTCTTGTCACAACTTTAAATGGCCATAACTCCCAAACTAGACGACTTAGCGCGAAAATAAGCCTAATTCGTGATCACTCCAAACCGAACAAATTTTTTTTCTCAACTTTAAATGGCCATAACTCCTAAACTAGACGACTTAGCGCGAAAATAAGCCTAATTCGTGATCACTCCAAACCAAACAAATTTCTTGTCACATCTTTAAATGGCCATAACTCCCAAAATAGACGACTTAGCGCGAAAATAAGCCTAATTCGTGATCACTCCAAACCGAACAAATTTCTTGTCACAACTTTAAATGGCCATAACTCCCAAAATAGACGACTTAGCGCGAAAATAAGCCTAATTCGTGATCACTCCAAACCAAACAAATTTCTTGTCACAACTTTAAATGGCCATAACTCCCAAACTAGACGACCTAGCGCGAAAATAAGCCTAATTCGTGATCACTCCAAATCGAACGAATTTTTTGTCTCAACTTTAAATGGCCATAACTCCCAAACTAGACGACTCAGCGCGAAAATAAGCCTAATTCGTGATCACTCCAAACCAAACAAATTTCTTGTCACAACTTTAAATGGCCATAACTCCCAAAATAGACGACTTAGCGCGAAAATAAGCCTAATTCGTGATCACTCCAAACCGAACAAATTTCTTGTCACAACTTTAAATGGCCATAACTCCCAAACTAGACGACTTAGCGCGAAAATAAGCCTAATTCGTGATCACTCCAAACCGAACAAATTTTTTTTCTCAACTTTAAATGGCCATAACTCCTAAACTAGACGACTTAGCGCGAAAATAAGCCTAATTCGTGATCACTCCAAACCAAACAAATTTCTTGTCACAACTTTAAATGGCCATAACTCCCAAAATAGACGACTTAGCGCGAAAATAAGCCTAATTCGTGATCACTCCAAACCGAACAAATTTCTTGTCACAACTTTAAATGGCCATAACTCCCAAAATAGACGACTTAGCGCGAAAATAAGCCTAATTCGTGATCACTCCAAACCAAACAAATTTCTTGTCACAACTTTAAATGGCCATAACTCCCAAACTAGACGACCTAGCGCGAAAATAAGCCTAATTCGTGATCACTCCAAACCAAACAAATTTCTTGTCACAACTTTAAATGGCCACAACTCCCAAAATAGACGACTTAGCGCGAAAATAAGCCTAATTCGTGATCACTCCAAACCGAACAAATTTTTTGTCTCAACTTTAAATGGCCATAACTCCCAAACTAGACGACCTAGCGCGAAAATAAGCCTAATTCGTGATCACTCCAAACCGAACGAATTTTTTGTCTCAACTTTAAATGGCCATAACTCCCAAACTAGACGACTTAGCGCGAAAATAAGCCTAATTCGTGATCACTCCAAACCGAACAAATTTTTTGTCTCAACTTTAAATGGCCATAACTCCTAAACTAGACGACTTAGCGCAAAAATAAGCCTAAATCGTGATCACTCCAAGCCAAACAAATTTTGTGTCTCAACTTTAAATGGCCATAACTCCCAAACTAGACGACTTAGCGCGAAAATAAGCCTAATTCGTGATCACTCCAAACCGAACAAATTTTTTGTCTCAACTTTAAATGGCCATAACTCCCAAACTAGACGACCTAGCGCGAAAATAAGCCTAATTCGTGATCACTCCAAACCGAACGAATTTTTTGTCTCAACTTTAAATGGCCATAACTCCCAAACTAGACGACTTAGCGCGAAAATAAGCCTAATTCGTGATCACTCCAAACCGAACAAATTTTTTGTCTCAACTTTAAATGGCCATAACTCCTAAACTAGACGACTTAGCGCAAAAATAAGCCTAAATCGTGATCACTCCAAGCCAAACAAATTTTGTGTCTCAACTTTAAATGGCCATAACTCCCAAACTAGACGACTTAGCGCGAAAATAAGCCTAATTCGTGATCACTCCAAACCGAACAAATTTCTTGTCACAACTTTAAATGGCCATAACTCCCAAAATAGACGACTTAGCGCGAAAATAAGCCTATTTCGTGATCACTCCAAATCTGGCAAAATTTTTTGTCATAACTTTAAATGGCCACAACTCCCAAACTAGACGACCTAGCGCGAAAATAAGCCTAATTCGTGATCACTCCAAACCAAACAAATTTCTTGTCACAACTTTAAATGGCCATAACTCCCAAAATAGACGACTTAGCGCGAAAATAAGCCTAATTCGTGATCACTCCAAACCAAACAAATTTCTTGTCACAACTTTAAATGGCCATAACTCCCAAACTAGACGACCTAGCGCGAAAATAAGCCTAATTCGTGATCACTCCAAACCGAACGAATTTTTTGTCTCAACTTTAAATGGCCACAACTCCCAAACTAGACGACCTAGCGCGAAAATAAGCCTAATTCGTGATCACTCCAAACCAAACAAATTTCTTGTCACAACTTTAAATGGCCATAACTCCCAAAATAGACGACTTAGCGCGAAAATAAGCCTAATTCGTGATCACTCCAAACCGAACAAATTTTTTGTCTCAACTTTAAATGGCCATAACTCCCAAACTAGACGACCTAGCGCGAAAATAAGCCTAATTCGTGATCACTCCAAACCGAACGAATTTTTTGTCTCAACTTTAAATGGCCATAACTCCCAAACTAGACGACTTAGCGCGAAAATAAGCCTAATTCGTGATCACTCCAAACCGAACAAATTTTTTGTCTCAACTTTAAATGGCCATAACTCCTAAACTAGACGACTTAGCGCAAAAATAAGCCTAAATCGTGATCACTCCAAACCAAACAAATTTTGTGTCTCAACTTTAAATGGCCATAACTCCCAAACTAGACGACTTAGCGCGAAAATAAGCCTAATTCGTGATCACTCCAAACCGAACAAATTTCTTGTCACAACTTTAAATGGCCATAACTCCCAAAATAGACGACTTAGCGCGAAAATAAGCCTATTTCGTGATCACTCCAAATCTGGCAAAATTTTTTGTCATAACTTTAAATGGCCACAACTCCCAAACTAGACGACCTAGCGCGAAAATAAGCCTAATTCGTGATCACTCCAAACCAAACAAATTTCTTGTCGCAACTTTAAATGGCCATAACTCCCAAAATAGACGACTTAGCGCGAAAATAAGCCTAATTCGTGATCACTCCAAACCGAACGAATTTTTTGTCTCAACTTTAAATGGCCACAACTCCCAAACTAGACGACTTAGCGCGAAAATAAGCCTAATTCGTGATCACTCCAAACCGAACAAATTTCTTGTCACAACTTTAAATGGCCATAACTCCCAAACTAGACGACCTAGCGCAAAAATAAGCCTAAATCGTGATCACTCCAAACCAAACAAATTTTGTGTCTCAACTTTAAATGGCCATAACTCCTAAACTAGACGACTTAGCGCGAAAATAAGCCTAATTCGTGATCACTCCAAACCGAACGAATTTTTTGTCTCAACTTTAAATGGCCACAACTCCCAAACTAGACGAATTAGCGCCAAAAATAAGCCTAATTCGTGATCACTCCAAACCGAACAAATTTCTTGTCACAACTTTAAATGGCCATAACTCCCAAAATAGACGACTTAGCGCAAAAATAAGCCTATATCGTGATCACTCCAAACCAAACAAATTTTTTGTCTCAACTTTAAATGGCCATATCTCCCAAACTAGACGACTTAGGGCGAAAATAAGCCTAATTCGTGATCACTCCAAACCGACCAAATTTTTTGTCTCAACTTTAAATGGCCATAACTCCCAAAATAGACGACTTAGCGCGAAAATAAGCCTATTTCGTGATCACTCCAAATCTGGCAAAATTTTTTTTCATAACTTTAAATGGCCATAACTCCTAAACTAGACGACATAGCGCGAAAATAAGCCTATTTCGTGATCACTCCAAATCTGGCAAAATTTTTTGTCTTAACTTTAAATGGCCATAACTCCTAAACTAGACGACATAGCGCGAAAATAAGCCTAATTCGTGATCACTTCAAACCGAACGAATTTTTTGTTTCAACTATAAATGGCCATAACTCCCAAAATAGACGAGTTAGCGCGAAAATAAGCCTAATTCGTGATCACTCAAAATCTGACAAAATTTCTTGTCTCAACTTTAAATGGCCATAACTCCCAAACTAGACGACCTAGCGCGAAAATAAGCCTAATTCGTGATCACTCCAAATCTGGCAAAATTTTTTGTCACAACTGTAAATGGCCATAACTCCCAAACTAGACGACTTAGCGCGAAAATAAGCCTAATTCGTGATCACACCAAATCTGGCAAAATTTTTTGTCACAACTTTAAATGGCCATAACTCCCAAACTAGACGACCTAGCGCAAAAATAAGCCTAAATCGTGGTCACTCCAAACCAAACAAATTTTGTGTCTCAACTTTAAATGGCCATAACTCCCAAAATAGACGACTTAGCGCGAAAATAAGCCTAAATCGTGATCACTCCAAACCAAACAAATTTCTTGTCACAACTTTAAATGGCCATAACTCCCAAAATAGACGACTTAGCGCGAAAATAAGCCTAATTCGTGATCACTCCAAACCGAACGAATTTTTTGTCTCAACTTTAAATGGCCATAACTCCCAAAATAGACGACTTAGCGCGAAAATAAGCCAAATTCGTGATCACTCAAAATCTGCCAAAATTTCTTGTCTCAACTTTAAATGGCCATAACTCCCAAACAAGACGACTTAGCGCTAAATTAAGCCTAATTCGTGATCACTCCAAACCGAACAAATTTCTTGTCACAACTTTAAATGGCCATAACTCCCAAAATAGACGACTTAGCGCGAAAATAAGCCTAATTCGTGATCACTCCAAACCGAACAAATTTTTTGTCTCAACTTTAAACGGCCATAACTCCCAAACTAGACGACCTAGCGCGAAAATAAGCCTAATTCGTGATCACTCCAAACCGAACGAATTTTTTGTCTCAACTTTAAATGGCCATAACTCCCAAACTAGACGACCTAGCGCGAAAATAAGCCTAATTCGTGATCACTCCAAACCGAACGAATTTTTTCTCACAAATTTAAATGGCCATAACTCCCAATCTAGACGACTTAGCGCGAAAATAAGCCTAATTCGTGATCACTCCAAACCGAACAAATTTTGTGTCTCAACTTTAAATGGCCATAACATAAATAAGCCTAATTCGTGATCACTCCAAACCGAACAAATTTTTTGTCTCAACTTTAAATGGCCATAACTCCCAAACTAGACGACCTAGCGCGAAAATAAGCCTAATTCGTGATCACTCCAAACCGAACGAATTTTTGTCTCAACTTTAAATGGCCATAACTCCCAAACTAGACGACTTAGCGCGAAAATAAGCCTAATTCGTGATCACTCCAAATCTGGCAAAATTTTTTGTCACAACTTTAAATGGCCATAACTCCCAAACTAGACGACCTAGCGCAAAAATAAGCCTAAATCGTGGTCACTCCAAACCAAACAAATTTTGTGTCTCAACTTTAAATGGCCATAACTCCCAAAATAGACGACTTAGCGCGAAAATAAGCCTAATTCGTGATCACTCCAAACCAAACAAATTTCTTGTCACAACTTTAAATGGCCATAACTCCCAAAATAGACGACTTAGCGCGAAAATAAGCCTAATTCGTGATCACTCCAAACCGAACGAATTTTTTGTCTCAACTTTAAATGGCCATAACTCCCAAACTAGACGACCTAGCGCGAAAATAAGCCTAATCCGTGATCACTCCAAACCAAACAAATTTTGTGTCTCAACTTTAAATGGCCATAACTCCCAAAATAGACGACTTAGCGCGAAAATTAGCCAAATTCGTGATCACTCAAAATCTGCCAAAATTTCTTGTCTCAACTTTAAATGGCCATAACTCCCAAACTAGACGACTTAGCGCTAAATTAAGCCTAATTCGTGATCACTCCAAACCGAACAAATTTCTTGTCACAACTTTAAATGGCCATAACTCCCAAAATAGACGACTTAGCGCGAAAATAAGCCTAATTCGTGATCACTCCAAACCGAACAAATTTTTTGTCTCAACTTTAAATGGCCATAACTCCCAAACTAGACGACTTAGCGCGAAAATAAGCCTATTTCGTGATCACTCCAAATCTGGCAAAATTTTTTTTCATAACTTTAAATGGCCATAACTCCTAAACTAGACGACATAGCGCGAAAATAAGCCTATTTCGTGATCACTCCAAATCTGGCAAAATTTTTTGTCTTAACTTTAAATGGCCATAACTCCCAAACTAGACGACCTAGCGCGAAAATAAGCCTAATTCGTGATCACTCCAAACCGAACGAATTTTTTGTCTCAACTTTAAATGGCCATAACTCCCAAACTAGACGACCTAGCGCGAAAATAAGCCTAATTCGTGATCACTCCAAACCGAACGAATTTTTTGTCACAAATTTAAATGGCCATAACTCCCAATCTAGACGACTTAGCGCGAAAATAAGCCTAATTCGTGATCACTCCAAACCGAACAAATTTTGTGTCTCAACTTTAAATGGCCATAACTCCCAAAATAGACGACTTAGCGCGAAAATAAGCCTAATTCGTGATCACTCCAAACCAAACAAATTTCTTGTCACAACTTTAAATGGCCATAACTCCCAAAATAGACGACTTAGCGCGAAAATAAGCCTAATTCGTGATCACTCCAAACCGAACGAATTTTTTGTCTCAACTTTAAATGGCCATAACTCCCAAACTAGACGACCTAGCGCGAAAATAAGCCTAATCCGTGATCACTCCAAACCAAACTTAGCGCGAAAATAAGCCAAATTCGTGATCACTCAAAATCTGCCAAAATTTCTTGTCTCAACTTTAAATGGCCATAACTCCCAAACAAGACGACTTAGCGCTAAATTAAGCCTAATTCGTGATCACTCCAAACCGAACAAATTTCTTGTCACAACTTTAAATGGCCATAACTCCCAAAATAGACGACTTAGCGCGAAAATAAGCCTAATTCGTGATCACTCCAAACCGAACAAATTTTTTGTCTCAACTTTAAACGGCCATAACTCCCAAACTAGACGACCTAGCGCGAAAATAAGCCTAATTCGTGATCACTCCAAACCGAACGAATTTTTTGTCTCAACTTTAAATGGCCATAACTCCCAAACTAGACGACCTAGCGCGAAAATAAGCCTAATTCGTGATCACTCCAAACCGAACAAATTTTTTGTCTCAACTTTAAATGGCCATAACTCCCAAACTAGACGACCTAGCGCGAAAATAAGCCTAATTCGTGATCACTCCAAACCGAACGAATTTTTGTCTCAACTTTAAATGGCCATAACTCCCAAACTAGACGACTTAGCGCGAAAATAAGCCTAATTCGTGATCACTCCAAATCTGGCAAAATTTTTTGTCACAACTTTAAATGGCCATAACTCCCAAACTAGACGACCTAGCGCAAAAATAAGCCTAAATCGTGGTCACTCCAAACCAAACAAATTTTGTGTCTCAACTTTAAATGGCCATAACTCCCAAAATAGACGACTTAGCGCGAAAATAAGCCTAATTCGTGATCACTCCAAACCAAACAAATTTCTTGTCACAACTTTAAATGGCCATAACTCCCAAAATAGACGACTTAAACCAAACAAACCAAACAAATTTCTTGTCACAACTTTAAATGGCCATAACTCCCAAAATAGACGACTTAGCGCGAAAATAAGCCTAATTCGTGATCACTCCAAACCGAACGAATTTTTTGTCTCAACTTTAAATGGCCATAACTCCCAAACTAGACGACCTAGCGCGAAAATAAGCCTAATTCGTGATCACTCCAAACCGAACAAATTTTTTGTCTCAACTTTAAATGGCCATAACTCCCAAACTAGACGACCTAGCGCGAAAATAAGCCTAATTCGTGATCACTCCAAACCGAACGAATTTTTGTCTCAACTTTAAATGGCCATAACTCCCAAACTAGACGACTTAGCGCGAAAATAAGCCTAATTCGTGATCACTCCAAACCGAACAAATTTTTTGTCTCAACTTTAAATGGCCATAACTCCCAAACTAGACGACCTAGCGCGAAAATAAGCCTAATTCGTGATCACTCCAAACCGAACAAATTTTGTGTCTCAACTTTAAATGGCCATAACTCCCAAACTAGACGACCTAGCGCGAAAATAAGCCTAATTCGTGATCACTCCAAACCGAACGAATTTTTGTCTCAACTTTAAATGGCCATAACTCCCAAACTAGACGACTTAGCGCGAAAATAAGCCTAATTCGTGATCACTCCAAACCGAACAAATTTTTTGTCTCAACTTTAAATGGCCATAACTCCCAAACTAGACGACTTAGCGCGAAAATAAGCCTAATTCGTGATCACTCCAAACCGAACAAATTTCTTGTCACAACTTTAAATGGCCATAACTCCCAAAATAGACGACTTAGCGCGAAAATAAGCCTAATTCGTGATCACTCCAAACCGAACAAATTTTTTGTCTCAACTTTAAACGGCCATAACTCCCAAACTAGACGACCTAGCGCGAAAATAAGCCTAATTCGTGATCACTCCAAACCGAACGAATTTTTGTCTCAACTTTAAATGGCCATAACTCCCAAACTAGACGACTTAGCGCGAAAATAAGCCTATTTCGTGATCACTCCAAATCTGGCAAAATTTTTTGTCATAACTTTAAATGGCCACAACTCCCAAACTAGACGACCTAGCGCGAAAATAAGCCTAATTCGTGATCACTCCAAACCGAACAAATTTCTTGTCACAACTTTAAATGGCCATAACTCCCAAAATAGACGACCTAGCGCAAAAATAAGCCTAATTCGTGATCACTCCAAACCAAACAAATTTCTTGTCACAACTTTAAATGGCCATAACTCCCAAAATAGACGACTTAGCGCGAAAATAAGCCTAAATCGTGATCACTCCAAACCAAACAAATTTTGTGTCTCAACTTTAAATGGCCATAACTCCCAAACTAGACGACTTAGCGCGAAAATAAGCCTAATTCGTGATCACTCCAAACCGAACAAATTTCTTGTCACAACTTTAAATGGCCATAACTCCCAAAATAGACGACTTAGCGCGAAAATAAGCCTATTTCGTGATCACTCCAAATCTGGCAAAATTTTTTGTCATAACTTTAAATGGCCACAACTCCCAAACTAGACGACCTAGCGCGAAAATAAGCCTAATTCGTGATCACTCCAAACCGAACAAATTTCTTGTCACAACTTTAAATGGCCATAACTCCCAAAATAGACGACCTAGCGCAAAAATAAGCCTAAATCGTGGTCACTCCAAACCAAACAAATTTTGTGTCTCAACTTTAAATGGCCATAACTCCCAAAATAGACGACTTAGCGCGAAAATAAGCCTAAATCGTGATCACTCCAAACCAAACAAATTTCTTGTCACAACTTTAAATGGCCATAACTCCCAAAATAGACGACTTAGCGCGAAAATAAGCCTAATTCGTGATCACTCCAAACCGAACGAATTTTTTGTCTCAACTTTAAATGGCCATAACTCCCAAAATAGACGACTTAGCGCGAAAATAAGCCAAATTCGTGATCACTCAAAATCTGCCAAAATTTTTTGTCTCAACTTTAAATGGCCATAACTCCCAAACAAGACGACTTAGCGCTAAATTAAGCCTAATTCGTGATCACTCCAAACCGAACAAATTTCTTGTCACAACTTTAAATGGCCATAACTCCCAAAATAGACGACTTAGCGCGAAAATAAGCCTAATTCGTGATCACTCCAAACCGAACAAATTTTTTGTCTCAACTTTAAACGGCCATAACTCCCAAACTAGACGACCTAGCGCGAAAATAAGCCTAATTCGTGATCACTCCAAACCGAACAAATTTTTTGTCTCAACTTTAAATGGCCATAACTCCCAAACTAGACGACCTAGCGCGAAAATAAGCCTAATTCGTGATCACTCCAAACCGAACAAATTTTGTGTCTCAACTTTAAATGGCCATAACTCCCAAACTAGACGACCTAGCGCGAAAATAAGCCTAATTCGTGATCACTCCAAACCGAACAAATTTTTTGTCTCAACTTTAAATGGCCATAACTCCCAAACTAGACGACCTAGCGCGAAAATAAGCCTAATTCGTGATCACTCCAAACCGAACGAATTTTTTGTCTCAACTTTAAATGGCCATAACTCCCAAACTAGACGACCTAGCGCGAAAATAAGCCTAATCCGTGATCACTCCAAACCAAACTTAGCGCGAAAATAAGCCAAATTCGTGATCACTCAAAATCTGCCAAAATTTCTTGTCTCAACTTTAAATGGCCATAACTCCCAAACAAGACGACTTAGCGCTAAATTAAGCCTAATTCGTGATCACTCCAAACCGAACAAATTTCTTGTCACAACTTTAAATGGCCATAACTCCCAAAATAGACGACTTAGCGCGAAAATAAGCCTAATTCGTGATCACTCCAAACCGAACAAATTTTTTGTCTCAACTTTAAACGGCCATAACTCCCAAACTAGACGACCTAGCGCGAAAATAAGCCTAATTCGTGATCACTCCAAACCGAACGAATTTTTTGTCTCAACTTTAAATGGCCATAACTCCCAAACTAGACGACCTAGCGCGAAAATAAGCCTAATTCGTGATCACTCCAAACCGAACAAATTTTTTGTCTCAACTTTAAATGGCCATAACTCCCAAACTAGACGACCTAGCGCGAAAATAAGCCTAATTCGTGATCACTCCAAACCGAACGAATTTTTGTCTCAACTTTAAATGGCCATAACTCCCAAACTAGACGACTTAGCGCGAAAATAAGCCTAATTCGTGATCACTCCAAATCTGGCAAAATTTTTTGTCACAACTTTAAATGGCCATAACTCCCAAACTAGACGACCTAGCGCAAAAATAAGCCTAAATCGTGGTCACTCCAAACCAAACAAATTTTGTGTCTCAACTTTAAATGGCCATAACTCCCAAAATAGACGACTTAGCGCGAAAATAAGCCTAATTCGTGATCACTCCAAACCAAACAAATTTCTTGTCACAACTTTAAATGGCCATAACTCCCAAAATAGACGACTTAAACCAAACAAACCAAACAAATTTCTTGTCACAACTTTAAATGGCCATAACTCCCAAAATAGACGACTTAGCGCGAAAATAAGCCTAATTCGTGATCACTCCAAACCGAACGAATTTTTTGTCTCAACTTTAAATGGCCATAACTCCCAAACTAGACGACCTAGCGCGAAAATAAGCCTAATCCGTGATCACTCCAAACCAAACAAATTTTGTGTCTCAACTTTAAATAGCCATAACTCCCAAAATAGACGACTTAGCGCGAAAATTAGCCAAATTCGTGATCACTCAAAATCTGCCAAAATTTCTTGTCTCAACTTTAAATGGCCATAACTCCCAAACTAGACGACTTAGCGCTAAATTAAGCCTAATTCGTGATCACTCCAAACCGAACAAATTTCTTGTCACAACTTTAAATGGCCATAACTCCCAAAATAGACGACTTAGCGCGAAAATAAGCCTAATTCGTGATCACTCCAAACCGAACAAATTTTTTGTCTCAACTTTAAATGGCCATAACTCCCAAACTAGACGACTTAGCGCGAAAATAAGCCTAATTCGTGATTACTTCGAACCGAACAAATTTTTTGTCACAAATTTAATTAGCCATAACTCCCAAACTAGACGACTTAGCGCGAAAAAAAGCCTAATTCGTGATAACTCCAAACCGAACAAATTTTTTGTCTCATTTTTAAACGGCCATAACTCCCAAACTAGACGACCTAGCGCGAAAATAAGCCTAATTCGTGATCACTCCAAACCGAACGAATTTTTTGTCTCAACTTTAAATGGCCATAACTCCCAAACTAGACGACCTAGCGCGAAAATAAGCCTAATTCGTGATCACTCCAAACCGAACGAATTTTTTGTCACAAATTTAAATGGCCATAACTCCCAATCTAGACGACTTAGCGCGAAAATAAGCCTAATTCGTGATCACTCCAAACCGAACAAATTTTGTGTCTCAACTTTAAATGGCCATAACTCCCAAAATAGACGACTTAGCGCGAAAATAAGCCTAATTCGTGATCACTCCAAACCAAACAAATTTCTTGTCACAACTTTAAATGGCCATAACTCCCAAAATAGACGACTTAGCGCGAAAATAAGCCTAATTCGTGATCACTCCAAACCGAACGAATTTTTTGTCTCAACTTTAAATGGCCATAACTCCCAAACTAGACGACCTAGCGCGAAAATAAGCCTAATCCGTGATCACTCCAAACCAAACTTAGCGCGAAAATAAGCCAAATTCGTGATCACTCAAAATCTGCCAAAATTTCTTGTCTCAACTTTAAATGGCCATAAATCCCAAACTAGACGACTTAGCGCGAAAATAAGCCTAATTCGTGATCACTCCAAACCGAACAAATTTCTTGTCACAACTTTAAATGGCCATAACTCCCAAACTAAACGACCTAGCGCGAAAATAAGCCTAATTCGTGATCACTCCAAACCGAACAAATTTCTTGTCACAACTTTAAATGGCCATAACTCCCAAAATAGACGACTTAGCGCGAAAATAAGCCTAATTCGTGATCACTCCAAACCGAACGAATTTTTTGTCTCAACTTTAAATGGCCATAACTCCCAAACTAGACGACTTAGCGCGAAAATAAGCCTAATTCGTGATCACTCCAAACCGAACGAATTTTTTGTCTCAACTTTAAATGGCCATAACTCCCAAACTAGACGACTTAGCGCGAAAATAAGCCTAATTCGTGATCACTCCAAACCAAACAAATTTCTTGTCACAACTTTAAATGGCCATAACTCCCAAAATAGACGACTTAGCGCGAAAATAAGCCTAATTCGTGATCACTCCAAACCGAACAAATTTTTTGTCTCAACTTTAAATGGCCATAACTCCCAAACTAGACGACCTAGCGCGAAAATAAGCCTAATTCGTGATCACTCCAAACCGAACGAATTTTTTGTCTCAACTTTAAATGGCCATAACTCCCAAACTAGACGACTTAGCGCGAAAATAAGCCTAATTCGTGATCACTCCAAACCAAACAAATTTCTTGTCACAACTTTAAATGGCCATAACTCCCAAAATAGACGACCTAGCGCGAAAATAAGCCTAATTCGTGATCACTCCAAACCAAACGAATTTTTTGTCTCAACTTTAAATGGCCACAACTCCCAAACTAGACGACTTAGCGCGAAAATAAGCCTAATTCGTGATCACTCCAAACCGAACAAATTTTTTGACTCAACTTTAAATGGCCATAACTCCCAAACTAGACGACCTAGCGCGAAAATAAGCCTAATTCGTGATCACTCCAAACCGAACGAATTTTTTGTCTCAACTTTAAATGGCCATAACTCCCAAACTAGACGACTTAGCGCGAAAATAAGCCTAATTCGTGATCACTCCAAACCAAACAAATTTCTTGTCACAACTTTAAATGGCCATAACTCCCAAAATAGACGACCTAGCGCGAAAATAAGCCTAATTCGTGATCACTCCAAACCGAACAAATTTTTTGTCTCAACTTTAAATGGCCATAACTCCCAAACTAGACGACCTAGCGCGAAAATAAGCCTAATTCGTGATCACTCCAAACCGAACGAATTTTTTGTCTCAACTTTAAATGGCCATAACTCCCAAACTAGACGTTTTAGCGCGAAAATAAGCCTAATTCGTGATCACTCCAAACCAAACAAATTTCTTGTCACAACTTTAAATGGCCATAACTCCCAAACTAGACGACCTAGCGCAAAAATAAGCCTAAATCGTGGTCACTCCAAACCAAACAAATTTTGTGTCTCAACTTTAAATGGCCATAACTCCCAAAATAGATGACTTAGCGCGAAAATAAGCCTAATTCGTGATTACTTCGAACCGAACAAATTTTTTGTCACAACTTTAAATGGCCATAACTCCCAAACTAGACGACTTAGCGCGAAAATAAGCCTAATTCGTGATTACTTCGAACCGAACAAATTTTTTGTCACAAATTTAATTAGCCATAACTCCCAAACTAGACGACTTAGCGCGAAAATAAGCCTAATTCGTGATCACTCCAAACCGAACAAATTTTGTGTCTCAACTTTAAATGGCCATAACTCCCAAACTAGACGACCTAGCGCGAAAATAAGCCTAATTCGTGATTACTTCGAACCGAACAAATTTTTTGTCACAAATTTAATTAGCCATAACTCCCAAAATAGACGACTTAGCGCGAAAATAAGCCTAATTCGTGATCACTCCAAACCGAACAAATTTTTTGTCTCAACTTTAAATGGCCATAACTCCCAAACTAGACGACTTAGCGCGAAAATAAGCCTAATTCGTGATTACTTCGAACCGAACAAATTTTTTGTCACAAATTTAATTAGCCATAACTCCCAAACTAGACGACTTAGCGCGAAAATGAGCCTAATTCGTGATCACTCCAAACCGAACAAATTTTGTGTCTCAACTTTAAATGGCCATAACTCCCAAACTAGACGACCTAGCGCAAAAATAAGCCTAAATCGTGGTCACTCCAAACCAAACAAATTTTGTGTCTCAACTTTAAATGGCCATAACTCCCAAAATAGATGACTTAGCGCGAAAATAAGCCTAATTCGTGATTACTTCGAACCGAACAAATTTTTTGTCACAACTTTAAATGGCCATAACTCCCAAACTAGACGACCTAGCGCAAAAATAAGCCTAAATCGTGATCACTCCAAACCAAACAAATTTTTTGTCTCAACTTTAAATGGCCATATCTCCCAAACTAGACGACTTAGCGCGAAAATAAGCCTAATTCGTGATCACTCCAAACCGAACAAATTTTGTGTCTCAACTTTAAATGGCCATAACTCCCAAAATAGACGACTTAGCGCGAAAATAAGCCTAATTCGTGATCACTCCAAACCAAACAAATTTCTTGTCACAACTTTAAATGGCCAAAACTCCCAAAATAGACGACTTAGCGCGAAAATAAGCCTAATTCGTGATCACTCCAAACCGAACGAATTTTTTGTCTCAACTTTAAATGGCCATAACTCCCAAAATAGACGACTTAGCGCGAAAATAAGCCAAATTCGTGATCACTCAAAATCTGCCAAAATTTCTTGTCTCAACTTTAAATGGCCATAACTCCCAAACTAGACGACTTAGCGCTAAATTAAGCCTAATTCGTGATCACTCCAAACCGAACAAATTTCTTGTCACAACTTTAAATGGCCATAACTCCCAAAATAGACGACTTAGCGCGAAAATAAGCCTAATTCGTGATCACTCCAAACCAAACAAATTTCTTGTCACAACTTTAAATGGCCATAACTCCCAAACTAGACGACTTAGCGCGAAAATAAGCCTAATTCGTGATTACTTCGAACCGAACAAATTTTTTGTCTCAACTTTAAATGGCCATAACTCCCAAAATAGACGACTTAGCGCGAAAATAAGCCTAATTCGTGATCACTCCAAACCAAACAAATTTCTTGTCACAACTTTAAATGGCCATAACTCCCAAAATAGACGACTTAGCGCGAAAATAAGCCTAATTCGTGATCACTCCAAACCGAACGAATTTTTTGTCTCAACTTTAAATGGCCATAACTCCCAAACTAGACGACCTAGCGCGAAAATAAGCCTAATCCGTGATCACTCCAAACCAAACTTAGCGCGAAAATAAGCCAAATTCGTGATCACTCAAAATCTGCCAAAATTTCTTGTCTCAACTTTAAATGGCCATAACTCCCAAACTAGACGACTTAGCGCGAAAATAAGCCTAATTCGTGATCACTCCAAACCGAACAAATTTCTTGTCACAACTTTAAATGGCCATAACTCCCAAACTAAACGACCTAGCGCGAAAATAAGCCTAATTCGTGATCACTCCAAACCGAACAAATTTTTTGTCTCAACTTTAAATGGCCATAACTCCCAAACTAGACGACTTAGCGCGAAAATAAGCCTAATTCGTGATCACTCCAAACCGAACAAATTTCTTGTCACAACTTTAAATGGCCATAACTCCCAAAATAGACGACTTAGCGCGAAAATAAGCCTAATTCATGATCACTCCAAACCGAACGAATTTTTTGTCTCAACTTTAAATGGCCATAACTCCCAAACTAGACGACTTAGCGCGAAAATAAGCCTAATTCGTGATCACTCCAAACCGAACGAATTTTTTGTCTCAACTTTAAATGGCCATAACTCCCAAACTAGACGACTTAGCGCGAAAATAAGCCTAATTCGTGATCACTCCAAACCAAACAAATTTCTTGGCACAACTTTAAATGGCCATAACTCCCAAAATAGACGACTTATCGCGAAAATAAGCCTAATTCGTGATCACTCCAAACCGAACAAATTTTTTGTCTCAACTTTAAATGGCCATAACTCCCAAACTAGACGACCTAGCGCGAAAATAAGCCTAATTCGTGATCACTCCAAACCGAACGAATTTTTTGTCTCAACTTTAAATGGCCATAACTCCCAAAATAGACGACTTAGCGCGAAAATAAGCCTAATTCGTGATCACTCCAAACCGAACAAATTTTTTGTCTCAACTTTAAATGGCCATAACTCCCAAACTAGACGACCTAGCGCGAAAATAAGCCTAATTCGTGATCACTCCAAACCGAACGAATTTTTTGTCTCAACTTTAAATGGCCATAACTCCCAAAATAGACGACCTAGCGCGAAAATAAGCCTAATTCGTGATCACTCCAAACCAAACAAATTTCTTGTCACAACTTTAAATGGCCATAACTCCCAAACTAGACGACCTAGCGCGAAAATAAGCCTAATTCGTGTTCACTCCAAACCGAACGAATTTTTTGTCTCAACTTTAAATGGCCACAACTCCCAAACTAGACGACCTAGCGCGAAAATAAGCCTAATTCGTGATCACTCCAAACCAAACAAATTTCTTGTCACAACTTTAAATGGCCATAACTCCCAAAATAGACGACTTAGCGCGAAAATAAGCCTAATTCGTGATCACTCCAAACCGAACAAATTTTTTGTCTCAACTTTAAATGGCCATAACTCCCAAACTAGACGACCTAGCGCGAAAATAAGCCTAATTCGTGATCACTCCAAACCGAACGAATTTTTTGTCTCAACTTTAAATGGCCATAACTCCCAAACTAGACGACTTAGCGCGAAAATAAGCCTAATTCGTGATCACTCCAAACCAAACAAATTTCTTGTCACAACTTTAAATGGCCATAACTCCCAAAATAGACGACTTAGCGCGAAAATAAGCCTAATTCGTGATCACTCCAAACCGAACAAATTTCTTGTCACAACTTTAAATGGCCATAACTCCCAAACTAAACGACTTAGCGCGAAAATAAGCCTAATTCGTGATCACTCCAAACCGAACAAATTTTTTTTCTCAACTTTAAATGGCCATAACTCCTAAACTAGACGACTTAGCGCGAAAATAAGCCAAATTCGTGATCACTCCAAACCAAACAAATTTCTTGTCACAACTTTAAATGGCCATAACTCCCAAAATAGACGACTTAGCGCGAAAATAAGCCTAATTCGTGATCACTCCAAACCGAACAAATTTCTTGTCACAACTTTAAATGGCCATAACTCCCAAAATAGACGACTTAGCGCGAAAATAAGCCTAATTCGTGATCACTCCAAACCAAACAAATTTCTTGTCACAACTTTAAATGGCCATAACTCCCAAACTAGACGACCTAGCGCGAAAATAAGCCTAATTCGTGATCACTCCAAACCGAACGAATTTTTTGTCTCAACTTTAAATGGCCACAACTCCCAAACTAGACGACCTAGCGCGAAAATAAGCCTAATTCGTGATCACTCCAAACCAAACAAATTTCTTGTCACAACTTTAAATGGCCATAACTCCCAAAATAGACGACTTAGCGCGAAAATAAGCCTAATTCGTGATCACTCCAAACCGAACGAATTTTTTGTCTCAACTTTAAATGGCCATAACTCCCAAACTAGACGACTTAGCGCGAAAATAAGCCTAATTCGTGATCACTCCAAACCGAACGAATTTTTTGTCTCAACTTTAATTGGCCATAACTCCCAAACTAGACGACTTAGCGCGAAAATAAGCCTAATTCGTGATCACTCCAAACCAAACAAATTTCTTGTCACAACTTTAAATGGCCATAACTCCCAAAATAGACGACTTAGCGCGAAAATAAGCCTAATTCGTGATCACTCCAAACCGAACGAATTTTTTGTCTCAACTTTAAATGGCCATAACTCCCAAACTAGACGACTTAGCGCGAAAATAAGCCTAATTCGTGATCACTCCAAACCGAACGAATTTTTTGTCTCAACTTTAAATGGCCATAACTCCCAAACTAGACGACTTAGCGCGAAAATAAGCCTAATTCGTGATCACTCCAAACCAAACAAATTTCTTGTCACAACTTTAAATGGCCATAACTCCCAAAATAGACGACTTATCGCGAAAATAAGCCTAATTCGTGATCACTCCAAACCGAACAAATTTTTTGTCTCAACTTTAAATGGCCATAACTCCCAAACTAGACGACCTAGCGCGAAAATAAGCCTAATCCGTGATCACTCCAAACCAAACAAATTTTGTGTCTCAACTTTAAATGGCCATAACTCCCAAAATAGACGACTTAGCGCGAAAATAAGCCAAATTCGTGATCACTCAAAATCTGCCAAAATTTCTTGTCTCAACTTTAAATGGCCATAACTCCCAAACTAGACGACTTAGCGCTAAATTAAGCCTAATTCGTGATCACTCCAAACCGAACAAATTTCTTGTCACAACTTTAAATGGCCATAACTCCCAAAATAGACGACTTAGCGCGAAAATAAGCCTAATTCGTGATCACTCCAAACCGAACAAATTTTTTGTCTCAACTTTAAATGGCCATAACTCCCAAACTAGACGACTTAGCGCGAAAATAAGCCTAATTCGTGATTACTTCGAACCGAACAAATTTTTTGTCTCAACTTTAAATGGCCATAACTCCCAAAATAGACGACTTAGCGCGAAAATAAGCCTAATTCGTGATCACTCCAAACCAAACAAATTTCTTGTCACAACTTTAAATGGCCATAACTCCCAAAATAGACGACTTAGCGCGAAAATAAGCCTAATTCGTGATCACTCCAAACCGAACGAATTTTTTGTCTCAACTTTAAATGGCCATAACTCCCAAACTAGACGACCTAGCGCGAAAATAAGCCTAATCCGTGATCACTCCAAACCAAACTTAGCGCGAAAATAAGCCAAATTCGTGATCACTCAAAATCTGCCAAAATTTCTTGTCTCAACTTTAAATGGCCATAACTCCCAAACTAGACGACTTAGCGCGAAAATAAGCCTAATTCGTGATCACTCCAAACCGAACAAATTTCTTGTCACAACTTTAAATGGCCATAACTCCCAAACTAAACGACCTAGCGCGAAAATAAGCCTAATTCGTGATCACTCCAAACCGAACAAATTTTTTGTCTCAACTTTAAATGGCCATAACTCCCAAAATAGACGACTTAGCGCGAAAATAAGCCTAATTCGTGATCACTCCAAACCGAACAAATTTCTTGTCACAACTTTAAATGGCCATAACTCCCAAAATAGACGACTTAGCGCGAAAATAAGCCTAATTCGTGATCACTCCAAACCGAACAAATTTTTTGTCTCTACTTTAAATGGCCATAACTCCCAAACTAGACGACTTAGCGCGAAAATAAGCCTAATTCGTGATTACTTCGAACCGAACAAATTTTTTGTCTCAACTTTAAATGGCCATAACTCCCAAAATAGACGACTTAGCGCGAAAATAAGCCTAATTCGTGATCACTCCAAACCGAACAAATTTTTTGTCTCAACTTTAAATGGCCATAACTCCCAAACTAGACGACTTAGCGCGAAAATAAGCCTAATTCGTGATTACTTCGAACCGAACAAATTTTTTGTCACAAATTTAATTAGCCATAACTCCCAAACTAGACGACTTAGCGCGAAAATAAGCCTAATTCGTGATCACTCCAAACCGAACAAATTTTGTGTCTCAACTTTAAATGGCCATAACTCCCAAACTAGACGACCTAGCGCAAAAATAAGCCTAAATCGTGGTCACTCCAAACCAAACAAATTTTGTGTCTCAACTTTAAATGGCCATAACTCCCAAAATAGATGACTTAGCGCGAAAATAAGCCTAATTCGTGATTACTTCGAACCGAACAAATTTTTTGTCACAACTTTAAATGGCCATAACTCCCAAACTAGACGACCTAGCGCAAAAATAAGCCTAAATCGTGATCACTCCAAACCGAACAAATTTTGTGTCTCAACTTTAAATGGCCATAACTCCCAAAATAGACGACTTAGCGTGAAAATAAGCCTAATTCGTGATCACTCCAAACCAAACAAATTTCTTGTCACAACTTTAAATGGCCATAACTCCCAAAATAGACGACTTAGCGCGAAAATAAGCCTAATTCGTGATCACTCCAAACCGAACGAATTTTTTGTCTCAACTTTAAATGGCCATAACTCCCAAACTAGACGACCTAGCGCGAAAATAAGCCTAATTCGTGATCACTCCAAACCGAACGAATTTTTTGTCTCAACTTTAAATGGCCATAACTCCCAAACTAGACGACTTAGCGCGAAAATAAGCCTAATTCGTGATTACTTCGAACCGAACAAATTTTTTGTCACAAATTTAATTAGCCATAACTCCCAAACTAGACGACTTAGCGCGAAAATAAGCCTAATTCGTGATCACTCCAAACCGAACAAATTTTTTGTCTCAACTTTAAATGGCCATAACTCCCAAAATAGACGACTTAGCGCGAAAATAAGCCTAATTCGTGATCACTCCAAACCGAACAAATTTCTTGTCACAACTTTAAATGGCCATAACTCCCAAAATAGACGACTTAGCGCGAAAATAAGCCTAATTCGTGATCACTCCAAACCGAACAAATTTTTTGTCCCAACTTTAAATGGCCATAACTCCCAAACTAGACGACTTAGCGCGAAAATAAGCCTAATTCGTGATTACTTCGAACCGAACAAATTTTTTGTCTCAACTTTAAATGGCCATAACTCCCAAAATAGACGACTTAGCGCGAAAATAAGCCTAATTCGTGATCACTCCAAACCAAACAAATTTCTTGTCACAACTTTAAATGGCCATAACTCCCAAAATAGACGACTTAGCGCGAAAATAAGCCTAATTCGTGATCACTCCAAACCGAACGAATTTTTTGTCTCAACTTTAAATGGCCATAACTCCCAAACTAGACGACCTAGCGCGAAAATAAGCCTAATCCGTGATCACTCCAAACCAAACTTAGCGCGAAAATAAGCCAAATTCGTGATCACTCAAAATCTGCCAAAATTTCTTGTCTCAACTTTAAATGGCCATAACTCCCAAACTAGACGACTTAGCGCGAAAATAAGCCTAATTCGTGATCACTCCAAACCGAACAAATTTCTTGTCACAACTTTAAATGGCCATAACTCCCAAACTAGACGACTTAGCGCGAAAATAAGCCTAATTCGTGATCACTCCAAACCGAACGAATTTTTTGTCTCAACTTTAAATGGCCATAACTCCCAAACTAGACGACTTAGCGCGAAAATAAGCCTAATTCGTGATCACTCCAAACCAAACAAATTTCTTGTCACAACTTTAAATGGCCATAACTCCCAAAATAGACGACTTAGCGCGAAAATAAGCCTAATTCGTGATCACTCCAAACCGAACGAATTTTTTGTCTCAACTTTAAATGGCCATAACTCCCAAACTAGACGACCTAGCGCGAAAATAAGCCTAATTCGTGATCACTCCAAACCAAACAAATTTCTTGTCACAACTTTAAATGGCCATAACTCCCAAACTAGACGACCTAGCGCGAAAATAAGCCTAATCCGTGATCACTCCAAACCAAACAAATTTTGTGTCTCAACTTTAAATGGCCATAACTCCCAAAATAGACGACTTAGCGCGAAAATAAGCCAAATTCGTGATCACTCAAAATCTGCCAAAATTTCTTGTCTCAACTTTAAATGGCCATAACTCCCAAACTAGACGACTTAGCGCTAAATTAAGCCTAATTCGTGATCACTCCAAACCGAACAAATTTCTTGTCACAACTTTAAATGGCCATAACTCCCAAAATAGACGACTTAGCGCGAAAATAAGCCTAATTCGTGATCACTCCAAACCGAACAAATTTTTTGTCACAACTTTAAATGGCCATAACTCCCAAACTAGACGACTTAGCGCGAAAATAAGCCTAATTCGTGATCACTCCAAACCGAACAAATTTTTTTCTCAACTTTAAATGGCCATAACTCCTAAACTAGACGACTTAGCGCGAAAATAAGCCTAATTCGTGATCACTCCAAGCCGAACGAATTTTTTGTCACAAATTTAAATGGCCACAACTCCCAAACTAGACGACTTAGCGCGAAAATAAGCCTAATTCGTGATCACTCCAAACCGAACAAATTTCTTGTCACAACTTTAAATGGCCATAACTCCCAAAATAGACGACTTAGCGCAAAAATAAGCCTATATCGTGATCACTCCAAACCAAACAAATTTTTTGTCTCAACTTTAAATGGCCATAACTCCCAAACTAGACGACTTAGCGCGAAAATAAGCCTAATTCGTGATCACTCCAAACCAAACAAATTTCTTGTCACAACTTTAAATGGCCATAACTCCCAAACTAGACGACCTAGCGCGAAAATAAGCCTAATTCGTGATCACTCCAAACCGAACGAATTTTTTGTCTCAACTTTAAATGGCCACAACTCCCAAACTAGACGACCTAGCGCGAAAATAAGCCTAATTCGTGATCACTCCAAACCAAACAAATTTCTTGTCACAACTTTAAATGGCCATAACTCCCAAAATAGACGACTTAGCGCGAAAATAAGCCTAATTCGTGATCACTCCAAACCGAACAAATTTTTTGTCTCAACTTTAAATGGCCATAACTCCCAAACTAGACGACCTAGCGCGAAAATAAGCCTAATTCGTGATCACTCCAAACCGAACGAATTTTTTGTCTCAACTTTAAATGGCCATAACTCCCAAACTAGACGACTTAGCGCGAAAATAAGCCTAATTCGTGATCACTCCAAACCGAACAAATTTCTTGTCACAACTTTAAATGGCCATAACTCCCAAACTAGACGACTTAGCGCGAAAATAAGCCTAATTCGTGATCACTCCAAACCAAACAAATTTCTTGTCACAACTTTAAATGGCCATAACTCCTAAACTAGACGACTTAGCGCGAAAATAAGCCTAATTCGTGATCACTCCAAACCAAACAAATTTCTTGTCACAACTTTAAATGGCCATAACTCCCAAAATAGACGACTTAGCGCGAAAATAAGCCTAATTCGTGATCACTCCAAACCGAACAAATTTCTTGTCACAACTTTAAATGGCCATAACTCCCAAACTAGACGACCTAGCGCGAAAATAAGCCTAATTCGTGATCACTCCAAACCGAACGAATTTTTTGTCTCAACTTTAACTCCCAAACTAGACGACCTAGCGCGAAAATAAGCCTAATTCGTGATCACTCCAAACCAAACAAATTTCTTGTCACAACTTTAAATGGCCATAACTCCCAAAATAGACGACTTAGCGCGAAAATAAGCCTAATTCGTGATCACTCCAAACCGAACAAATTTTTTGTCTCAACTTTAAATGGCCATAACTCCCAAACTAGACGACCTAGCGCGAAAATAAGCCTAATTCGTGATCACTCCAAACCGAACGAATTTTTTGTCTCAACTTAAAATGGCCATAACTCCCAAACTAGACGACTTAGCGCGAAAATAAGCCTAATTCGTGATCACTCCAAACCAAACAAATTTCTTGTCACAACTTTAAATGGCCATAACTCCCAAAATAGACGACTTAGCGCGAAAATAAGCCTAATTCGTGATCACTCCAAACCGAACAAATTTCTTGTCACAACTTTAAATGGCCATAACTCCCAAACTAGACGACTTAGCGCGAAAATAAGCCTAATTCGTGATCACTCCAAACCGAACAAATTTTTTTCTCAACTTTAAATGGCCATAACTCCTAAACTAGACGACTTAGCGCGAAAATAAGCCTAATTCGTGATCACTCCAAGCCGAACGAATTTTTTGTCACAAATTTAAATGGCCACAACTCCCAAACTAGACGACTTAGCGCGAAAATAAGCCTAATTCGTGATCACTCCAAACCGAACAAATTTCTTGTCACAACTTTAAATGGCCATAACTCCCAAAATAGACGACTTAGCGCAAAAATAAGCCTATATCGTGATCACTCCAAACCAAACAAATTTTTTGTCTCAACTTTAAATGGCCATAACTCCCAAACTAGACGACCTAGCGCGAAAATAAGCCTAATTCGTGATCACTCCAAACCAAACAAATTTCTTGTCACAACTTTAAATGGCCATAACTCCCAAAATAGACGACTTAGCGCAAAAATAAGCCTATATCGTGATCACTCCAAACCAAACAAATTTTTTGTCTCAACTTTAAATGGCCATAACTCCCAAACTAGACGACTTAGCGCGAAAATAAGCCTAATTCGTGATCACTCCAAACCGAACAAATTTCTTGTCACAACTTTAAATGGCCATAACTCCCAAAATAGACGACTTAGCGCAAAAATAAGCCTATATCGTGATCACTCCAAACCAAACAAATTTTTTGTCTCAACTTTAAATGGCCATAACTCCCAAACTAGACGACTTAGCGCGAAAATAAGCCTAATTCGTGATCACTCCAAGCCAAACAAATTTCTTGTCACAACTTTAAATGGCCAAAACTCCCAAAATAGACGACTTAGCGCGAAAATAAGCCTAATTCGTGATCAGTCCAAACCGAACAAATTTTTTTCTCAACTTTAAATGGCCATAACTCCTAAACTAGACGACTTAGCGCGAAAATAAGCCTATATCGTGATCACTCCAAACCAAACAAATTTTTTGTCTCAACTTTAAATGGCCATAACTCCCAAACTAGACGACTTAGCGCAAAAATAAGCCTATATCGTGATCACTCCAAACCAAACAAATTTTTTGTCTCAACTTTAAATGGCCATAACTCCCAAACTAGACGACCTAGCGCGAAAATAAGCCTAATTCGTGATCACTCCAAACCAAACAAATTTCTTGTCACAACTTTAAATGGCCATAACTCCCAAAATAGACGACTTAGCGCAAAAATAAGCCTATATCGTGATCACTCCAAACCAAACAAATTTTTTGTCTCAACTTTAAATGGCCATAACTCCCAAACTAGACGACTTAGCGCGAAAATAAGCCTAATTCGTGATCACTCCAAACCGAACAAATTTCTTGTCACAACTTTAAATGGCCATAACTCCCAAACTAGACGACCTAGCGCAAAAATAAGCCTAAATCGTGATCACTCCAAACCAAACAAATTTTGTGTCTCAACTTTAAATGGCCATAACTCCCAAACTAGACGACTTAGCGCGAAAATAAGCCTAATTCGTGATCACTCCAAACCGAACAAATTTCTTGTCACAACTTTAAATGGCCATAACTCCCAAAATAGACGACTTAGCGCGAAAATAAGCCTATTTCGTGATCACTCCAAATCTGGCAAAATTTTTGGCATAACTTTAAATGGCCATAACTCCTAAACTAGACGACTTAGCGCGAAAATAAGCCTAATTCGTGATCACTCCAAACCGAACGAATTTTTTGTCTCAACTTTAAATGGCCACAACTCCCAAACTAGACGACTTAGCGCGAAAATAAGCCTAATTCGTGATCACTCCAAACCGAACAAATTTCTTGTCACAACTTTAAATGGCCATAACTCCCAAACTAGACGACCTAGCGCAAAAATAAGCCTAAATCGTGATCACTCCAAACCAAACAAATTTTGTGTCTCAACTTTAAATGGCCATAACTCCTAAACTAGACGACTTAGCGCGAAAATAAGCCTAATTCGTGATCACTCCAAACCGAACGAATTTTTTGTCTCAACTTTAAATGGCCACAACTCCCAAACTAGACGAATTAGCGCCAAAAATAAGCCTAATTCGTGATCACTCCAAACCGAACAAATTTCTTGTCACAACTTTAAATGGCCATAACTCCCAAAATAGACGACTTAGCGCAAAAATAAGCCTAATTCGTGATCACTCCAAACCGAACAAATTTTTTGACTCAACTTTAAATGGCCATAACTCCCAAAATAGACGACTTAGCGCGAAAATAAGCCTATTTCGTGATCACTCCAAATCTGGCAAAATTTTTTGTCATAACTTTAAATGGCCATAACTCCTAAACTAGACGACATAGCGCGAAAATAAGCCTATTTCGTGATCACTCCAAATCTGGCGAAATTTTTTGTCTTAACTTTAAATGGCCATAACTCCTAAACTAGACGACATAGCGCGAAAATAAGCCTAATTCGTGATCACTCCAAACCGAACGAATTTTTTGTTTCAACTATAAATGGCCATAACTCCCAAACTAGACGACTTAGCGCGAAAATAAGCCTATATCGTGATCACTCCAAACCAAACAAATTTTTTGTCACAACTTTAAATGGCCATAACTCCCAAAATAGACGACTTAGCGCAAAAATAAGCCTAATTCGTGATCACTCCAAACCGAACAAATTTTTTGACTCAACTTTAAATGGCCATAACTCCCAAAATAGACGACTTAGCGCGAAAATAAGCCTATTTCGTGATCACTCCAAATCTGGCAAAATTTTTTGTCATAACTTAAAAAGGCCATAACTCCTAAACTAGACGACATAGCGCGAAAATAAGCCTATTTCGTGATCACTCCAAATCTGGCGAAATTTTTTGTCTTAACTTTAAATGGCCATAACTCCTAAACTAGACGACATAGCGCGAAAATAAGCCTAATTCGTGATCACTCCAAACCGAACGAATTTTTTGTTTCAACTATAAATGGCCATAACTCCCAAACTAGACGACTTAGCGCAAAAATAAGCCTATATCGTGATCACTCCAAACCAAACAAATTTTTTGTCTCAACTTTAAATGGCCATATCTCCCAAACTAGACGACTTAGCGCGAAAATAAGCCTAATTCGTGATCACTCCAAACCGAACAAATTTTTTGTCTCAACTTTAAATGGCCATAACTCCCAAAATAGACGACTTAGCGCGAAAATAAGCCTATTTCGTGATCACTCCAAATCTGGCAAAATTTTTTGTCATAACTTTAAATGGCCATAACTCCTAAACTAGACGACATAGCGCGAAAATAAGCCTATTTCGTGATCACTCCAAATCTGGCGAAATTTTTTGTCTTAACTTTAAATGGCCATAACTCCTAAACTAGACGACATAGCGCGAAAATAAGCCTAATTCGTGATCACTCCAAACCGAACGAATTTTTTGTTTCAACTATAAATGGCCATAACTCCCAAACTAGACGAATTAGCGCCAAAAATAAGCCTAATTCGTGATCACTCCAAACCGAACAAATTTCTTGTCACAACTTTAAATGGCCATAACTCCCAAACTAGACGACTTAGCGCGAAAATAAGCCTAATTCGTGATCACTCCAAACCGAACAAATTTTTTTTCTCAACTTTAAATGGCCACAACTCCCAAACTAGACGAATTAGCGCCAAAAATAAGCCTAATTCGTGATCACTCCAAACCGAACAAATTTCTTGTCACAACTTTAAACGGCCATAACTCCCAAACTAGACGACTTAGCGCGAAAATAAGCCTAATTCGTGATCACTCCAAACCGAACAAATTTTTTGACTCAACTTTAAATGGCCATAACTCCCAAACTAGACGACCTAGCGCGAAAATAAGCCTAATTCGTGATCACTCCAAACCGAACGAATTTTTTGTCTCAAATTTAAATGGCCATAACTCCCAAACTAGACGACTTAGCGCGAAAATAAGCCTAATTCGTGATCACTCCAAACCGAACAAATTTCTTGTCACAACTTTAAATGGCCATAACTTCCAAACTAGACGACCTAGCGCGAAAATAAGCCTAATTCGTGATCACTCCAAACCGAACAAATTTTTTGTCTCAACTTTAAATGGCCATAACTCCCAAACTAGACGACTTAGCGCGAAAATAAGCCTAATTCGTGATCACTCCAAACCAAACAAATTTCTTGTCACAACTTTAAATGGCCATAACTCCCAAACTAGACGACCTAGCGCGAAAATAAGCCTAATTCGTGATCACTCCAAACCGAACGAATTTTTTGTCTCAACTTTAAATGGCCATAACTCCCAAACTAGACGACCTAGCGCGAAAACAAGCCTAATTCGTGATCACTCCAAACCAAACAAATTTCTTGTCACAACTTTAAATGGCCATAACTCCCAAACTAGACGACTTAGCGCAAAAATAAGCCTATATCGTGATCACTCCAAACCAAACAAATTTTTTGTCTCAACTTTAAATGGCCATAACTCCCAAACTAGACGACTTAGCGCGAAAATAAGCCTAATTCGTGATCACTCCAAACCGAACGAATTTTTTGTCTCAACTTTAAAAGGCCATAACTCCCAAACTAGACGACTTAGCGCGAAAATAAGCCTAATTCGTGATCACTCCAAACCAAACAAATTTCTTGTCACAACTTTAAATGGCCATAACTCCCAAAATAGACGACTTAGCGCGAAAATAAGCCTAATTCGTGATCACTCCAAACCGAACAAATTTCTTGTCACAACTTTAAATGGCCATAACTCCCAAACTAGACGACTTAGCGCGAAAATAAGCCTAATTCGTGATCACTCCAAACCGAACAAATTTTTTTCTCAACTTTAAATGGCCATAACTCCTAAACTAGACGACTTAGCGCGAAAATAAGCCTAATTCGTGATCACTCCAAGCCGAACGAATTTTTTGTCACAAATTTAAATGGCCACAACTCCCAAACTAGACGACTTAGCGCGAAAATAAGCCTAATTCGTGATCACTCCAAACCGAACAAATTTCTTGTCACAACTTTAAATGGCCATAACTCCCAAAATAGACGACTTAGCGCAAAAATAAGCCTATATCGTGATCACTCCAAACCAAACAAATTTTTTGTCTCAACTTTAAATGGCCATAACTCCCAAACTAGACGACCTAGCGCGAAAATAAGCCTAATTCGTGATCACTCCAAACCAAACAAATTTTTTGTCACAACTTTAAATGGCCATAACTCCCAAAATAGACGACTTAGCGCAAAAATAAGCCTATATCGTGATCACTCCAAACCAAACAAATTTTTTGTCTCAACTTTAAATGGCCATAACTCCCAAACTAGACGACTTAGCGCGAAAATAAGCCTAATTCGTGATCACTCCAAACCGAACAAATTTCTTGTCACAACTTTAAATGGCCATAACTCCCAAAATAGACGACTTAGCGCAAAAATAAGCCTATATCGTGATCACTCCAAACCAAACAAATTTTTTGTCTCAACTTTAAATGGCCATAACTCCCAAACTAGACGACTTAGCGCGAAAATAAGCCTAATTCGTGATCACTCCAAACCAAACAAATTTCTTGTCACAACTTTAAATGGCCATAACTCCCAAAATAGACGACTTAGCGCGAAAATAAGCCTAATTCGTGATCACTCCAAACCGAACAAATTTTTTGTCTCAACTTTAAATGGCCATAACTCCCAAACTAGACGACCTAGCGCGAAAATAAGCCTAATTCGTGATCACTCCAAACCGAACGAATTTTTTGTCTCAACTTTAAATGGCCACAACTCCCAAACTAGACGACCTAGCGCGAAAATAAGCCTAATTCGTGATCACTCCAAACCAAACAAATTTCTTGTCACAACTTTAAATGGCCATAACTCCCAAAATAGACGACTTAGCGCGAAAATAAGCCTAATTCGTGATCACTCCAAACCGAACAAATTTTTTGTCTCAACTTTAAATGGCCATAACTCCCAAACTAGACGACCTAGCGCGAAAATAAGCCTAATTCGTGATCACTCCAAACCGAACGAATTTTTTGTCTCAACTTTAAATGGCCATAACTCCCAAACTAGACGACTTAGCGCGAAAATAAGCCTAATTCGTGATCACTCCAAACCGAACAAATTTCTTGTCACAACTTTAAATGGCCATAACTCCCAAACTAGACGACTTAGCGCGAAAATAAGCCTAATTCGTGATCACTCCAAACCAAACAAATTTCTTGTCACAACTTTAAATGGCCATAACTCCTAAACTAGACGACTTAGCGCGAAAATAAGCCTAATTCGTGATCACTCCAAACCAAACAAATTTCTTGTCACAACTTTAAATGGCCATAACTCCCAAAATAGACGACTTAGCGCGAAAATAAGCCTAATTCGTGATCACTCCAAACCGAACAAATTTCTTGTCACAACTTTAAATGGCCATAACTCCCAAACTAGACGACCTAGCGCGAAAATAAGCCTAATTCGTGATCACTCCAAACCGAACGAATTTTTTGTCTCAACTTTAACTCCCAAACTAGACGACCTAGCGCGAAAATAAGCCTAATTCGTGATCACTCCAAACCAAACAAATTTCTTGTCACAACTTTAAATGGCCATAACTCCCAAAATAGACGACTTAGCGCGAAAATAAGCCTAATTCGTGATCACTCCAAACCGAACAAATTTTTTGTCTCAACTTTAAATGGCCATAACTCCCAAACTAGACGACCTAGCGCGAAAATAAGCCTAATTCGTGATCACTCCAAACCAAACAAATTTCTTGTCACAACTTTAAATGGCCATAACTCCCAAAATAGACGACTTAGCGCGAAAATAAGCCTAATTCGTGATCACTCCAAACCGAACAAATTTCTTGTCACAACTTTAAATGGCCATAACTCCCAAACTAGACGACTTAGCGCGAAAATAAGCCTAATTCGTGATCACTCCAAACCGAACAAATTTTTTTCTCAACTTTAAATGGCCATAACTCCTAAACTAGACGACTTAGCGCGAAAATAAGCCTAATTCGTGATCACTCCAAGCCGAACGAATTTTTTGTCACAAATTTAAATGGCCACAACTCCCAAACTAGACGACTTAGCGCGAAAATAAGCCTAATTCGTGATCACTCCAAACCGAACAAATTTCTTGTCACAACTTTAAATGGCCATAACTCCCAAAATAGACGACTTAGCGCAAAAATAAGCCTATATCGTGATCACTCCAAACCAAACAAATTTTTTGTCTCAACTTTAAATGGCCATAACTCCCAAACTAGACGACCTAGCGCGAAAATAAGCCTAATTCGTGATCACTCCAAACCAAACAAATTTCTTGTCACAACTTTAAATGGCCATAACTCCCAAAATAGACGACTTAGCGCAAAAATAAGCCTATATCGTGATCACTCCAAACCAAACAAATTTTTTGTCTCAACTTTAAATGGCCATAACTCCCAAACTAGACGACTTAGCGCGAAAATAAGCCTAATTCGTGATCACTCCAAACCGAACAAATTTCTTGTCACAACTTTAAATGGCCATAACTCCCAAAATAGACGACTTAGCGCAAAAATAAGCCTATATCGTGATCACTCCAAACCAAACAAATTTTTTGTCTCAACTTTAAATGGCCATAACTCCCAAACTAGACGACTTAGCGTGAAAATAAGCCTAATTCGTGATCACTCCAAACCAAACAAATTTCTTGTCACAACTTTAAATGGCCAAAACTCCCAAAATAGACGACTTAGCGCGAAAATAAGCCTAATTCGTGATCAGTCCAAACCGAACAAATTTTTTTCTCAACTTTAAATGGCCATAACTCCTAAACTAGACGACTTAGCGCGAAAATAAGCCTATATCGTGATCACTCCAAACCAAACAAATTTTTTGTCTCAACTTTAAATGGCCATAACTCCCAAACTAGACGACTTAGCGCAAAAATAAGCCTATATCGTGATCACTCCAAACCAAACAAATTTTTTGTCTCAACTTTAAATGGCCATAACTCCCAAACTAGACGACCTAGCGCGAAAATAAGCCTAATTCGTGATCACTCCAAACCAAACAAATTTCTTGTCACAACTTTAAATGGCCATAACTCCCAAAATAGACGACTTAGCGCAAAAATAAGCCTATATCGTGATCACTCCAAACCAAACAAATTTTTTGTCTCAACTTTAAATGGCCATAACTCCCAAACTAGACGACTTAGCGCGAAAATAAGCCTAATTCGTGATCACTCCAAACCGAACAAATTTCTTGTCACAACTTTAAATGGCCATAACTCCCAAAATAGACGACTTAGCGCGAAAATAAGCCTAATTCGTGATCACTCCAAACCGAACAAATTTCTTGTCACAACTTTAAATGGCCATAACTCCCAAACTAGACGACCTAGCGCAAAAATAAGCCTAAATCGTGATCACTCCAAACCAAACAAATTTTGTGTCTCAACTTTAAATGGCCATAACTCCTAAACTAGACGACTTAGCGCGAAAATAAGCCTAATTCGTGATCACTCCAAACCGAACGAATTTTTTGTCTCAACTTTAAATGGCCACAACTCCCAAACTAGACGAATTAGCGCCAAAAATAAGCCTAATTCGTGATCACTCCAAACCGAACAAATTTCTTGTCACAACTTTAAATGGCCATAACTCCCAAAATAGACGACTTAGCGCAAAAATAAGCCTAATTCGTGATCACTCCAAACCGAACAAATTTTTTGACTCAACTTTAAATGGCCATAACTCCCAAAATAGACGACTTAGCGCGAAAATAAGCCTATTTCGTGATCACTCCAAATCTGGCAAAATTTTTTGTCATAACTTTAAATGGCCATAACTCCTAAACTAGACGACATAGCGCGAAAATAAGCCTATTTCGTGATCACTCCAAATCTGGCGAAATTTTTTGTCTTAACTTTAAATGGCCATAACTCCTAAACTAGACGACATAGCGCGAAAATAAGCCTAATTCGTGATCACTCCAAACCGAACGAATTTTTTGTTTCAACTATAAATGGCCATAACTCCCAAACTAGACGACTTAGCGCGAAAATAAGCCTATATCGTGATCACTCCAAACCAAACAAATTTTTTGTCACAACTTTAAATGGCCATAACTCCCAAAATAGACGACTTAGCGCAAAAATAAGCCTAATTCGTGATCACTCCAAACCGAACAAATTTTTTGACTCAACTTTAAATGGCCATAACTCCCAAAATAGACGACTTAGCGCGAAAATAAGCCTATTTCGTGATCACTCCAAATCTGGCAAAATTTTTTGTCATAACTTTAAATGGCCATAACTCCTAAACTAGACGACATAGCGCGAAAATAAGCCTATTTCGTGATCACTCCAAATCTGGCGAAATTTTTTGTCTTAACTTTAAATGGCCATAACTCCTAAACTAGACGACATAGCGCGAAAATAAGCCTAATTCGTGATCACTCCAAACCGAACGAATTTTTTGTTTCAACTATAAATGGCCATAACTCCCAAACTAGACGACTTAGCGCAAAAATAAGCCTATATCGTGATCACTCCAAACCAAACAAATTTTTTGTCTCAACTTTAAATGGCCATATCTCCCAAACTAGACGACTTAGCGCGAAAATAAGCCTAATTCGTGATCACTCCAAACCGAACAAATTTTTTGTCTCAACTTTAAATGGCCATAACTCCCAAAATAGACGACTTAGCGCGAAAATAAGCCTATTTCGTGATCACTCCAAATCTGGCAAAATTTTTTGTCATAACTTTAAATGGCCATAACTCCTAAACTAGACGACATAGCGCGAAAATAAGCCTATTTCGTGATCACTCCAAATCTGGCGAAATTTTTTGTCTTAACTTTAAATGGCCATAACTCCTAAACTAGACGACATAGCGCGAAAATAAGCCTAATTCGTGATCACTCCAAACCGAACGAATTTTTTGTTTCAACTATAAATGGCCATAACTCCCAAACTAGACGAATTAGCGCCAAAAATAAGCCTAATTCGTGATCACTCCAAACCGAACAAATTTCTTGTCACAACTTTAAATGGCCATAACTCCCAAACTAGACGACTTAGCGCGAAAATAAGCCTAATTCGTGATCACTCCAAACCGAACAAATTTTTTTTCTCAACTTTAAATGGCCACAACTCCCAAACTAGACGAATTAGCGCCAAAAATAAGCCTAATTCGTGATCACTCCAAACCGAACAAATTTCTTGTCACAACTTTAAATGGCCATAACTCCCAAACTAGACGACTTAGCGCGAAAATAAGCCTAATTCGTGATCACTCCAAACCGAACAAATTTTTTGACTCAACTTTAAATGGCCATAACTCCCAAACTAGACGACCTAGCGCGAAAATAAGCCTAATTCGTGATCACTCCAAACCGAACGAATTTTTTGTCTCAAATTTAAATGGCCATAACTCCCAAACTAGACGACTTAGCGCGAAAATAAGCCTAATTCGTGATCACTCCAAACCGAACAAATTTCTTGTCACAACTTTAAATGGCCATAACTCCCAAAATAGACGACTTAGCGCGAAAATAAGCCTAATTCGTGATCACTCCAAACCGAACAAATTTTTTGACTCAACTTTAAATGGCCATAACTCCCAAACTAGACGACCTAGCGCGAAAATAAGCCTAATTCGTGATCACTCCAAACCGAACAAATTTTTTGTCTCAACTTTAAATGGCCATAACTCCCAAACTAGACGACTTAGCGCGAAAATAAGCCTAATTCGTGATCACTCCAAACCAAACAAATTTCTTGTCACAACTTTAAATGGCCATAACTCCCAAACTAGACGACCTAGCGCGAAAATAAGCCTAATTCGTGATCACTCCAAACCGAACGAATTTTTTGTCTCAACTTTAAATGGCCATAACTCCCAAACTAGACGACCTAGCGCGAAAACAAGCCTAATTCGTGATCACTCCAAACCAAACAAATTTCTTGTCACAACTTTAAATGGCCATAACTCCCAAACTAGACGACTTAGCGCAAAAATAAGCCTATATCGTGATCACTCCAAACCAAACAAATTTTTTGTCTCAACTTTAAATGGCCATAACTCCCAAACTAGACGACTTAGCGCGAAAATAAGCCTAATTCGTGATCACTCCAAACCGAACGAATTTTTTGTCTCAACTTTAAAAGGCCATAACTCCCAAACTAGACGACTTAGCGCGAAAATAAGCCTAATTCGTGATCACTCCAAACCAAACAAATTTCTTGTCACAACTTTAAATGGCCATAACTCCCAAAATAGACGACTTAGCGCGAAAATAAGCCTAATTCGTGATCACTCCAAACCGAACAAATTTCTTGTCACAACTTTAAATGGCCATAACTCCCAAACTAGACGACTTAGCGCGAAAATAAGCCTAATTCGTGATCACTCCAAACCGAACAAATTTTTTTTCTCAACTTTAAATGGCCATAACTCCTAAACTAGACGACTTAGCGCGAAAATAAGCCTAATTCGTGATCACTCCAAGCCGAACGAATTTTTTGTCACAAATTTAAATGGCCACAACTCCCAAACTAGACGACTTAGCGCGAAAATAAGCCTAATTCGTGATCACTCCAAACCGAACAAATTTCTTGTCACAACTTTAAATGGCCATAACTCCCAAAATAGACGACTTAGCGCAAAAATAAGCCTATATCGTGATCACTCCAAACCAAACAAATTTTTTGTCTCAACTTTAAATGGCCATAACTCCCAAACTAGACGACCTAGCGCGAAAATAAGCCTAATTCGTGATCACTCCAAACCAAACAAATTTTTTGTCACAACTTTAAATGGCCATAACTCCCAAAATAGACGACTTAGCGCAAAAATAAGCCTATATCGTGATCACTCCAAACCAAACAAATTTTTTGTCTCAACTTTAAATGGCCATAACTCCCAAACTAGACGACTTAGCGCGAAAATAAGCCTAATTCGTGATCACTCCAAACCGAACAAATTTCTTGTCACAACTTTAAATGGCCATAACTCCCAAAATAGACGACTTAGCGCAAAAATAAGCCTATATCGTGATCACTCCAAACCAAACAAATTTTTTGTCTCAACTTTAAATGGCCATAACTCCCAAACTAGACGACTTAGCGCGAAAATAAGCCTAATTCGTGATCACTCCAAACCAAACAAATTTCTTGTCACAACTTTAAATGGCCATAACTCCCAAAATAGACGACTTAGCGCGAAAATAAGCCTAATTCGTGATCACTCCAAACCGAACAAATTTTTTGTCTCAACTTTAAATGGCCATAACTCCCAAACTAGACGACCTAGCGCGAAAATAAGCCTAATTCGTGATCACTCCAAACCGAACGAATTTTTTGTCTCAACTTTAAATGGCCATAACTCCCAAACTAGACTACTTAGCGCGAAAATAAGCCTAATTCGTGATCACTCCAAACCAAACAAATTTCTTGTCACAACTTTAAATGGCCATAACTCCCAAAATAGACGACCTAGCGCGAAAAAAAGCCTAATTCGTGATCACTCCAAACCGAACGAATTTTTTGTCACAAATTTAAATGGCCATAACTCCCAAACTAGACGACTTAGCGCGAAAATAAGCCTAATTCGTGATCACTCCAAACCGAACAAATTTTTTTTCTCAACTTTAAATGGCCATAACTCCTTAACTAGACGACTTAGCGCTAAATGAAGCCTTATTCGTGATCACTCCAAACCGAACGCATTTTTTGTCTCAACTTTAAATGGCCACAACTCCCAAACTAGACGACTTAGCGCGAAAATAAGCCTAATTCGTGATCACTCCAAACCGAACAAATTTCTTGTCACAACTTTAAATGGCCATAACTCCCAAACTAGACGACCTAGCGCAAAAATAAGCCTAAATCGTGATCACTCCAAACCAAACAAATTTTGTGTCTCAACTTTAAATGGCCATAACTCCCAAACTAGACGACTTAGCGCGAAAATAAGCCTAATTCGTGATCACTCCAAACCGAACAAATTTCTTGTCACAACTTTAAATGGCCATAACTCCCAAAATAGACGACTTAGCGCGAAAATAAGCCTATTTCGTGATCACTCCAAATCTGGCAAAATTTTTTGTCATAACTTTAAATGGCCATAACTCCTAAACTAGACGACTTAGCGCGAAAATAAGCCTAATTCGTGATCACTCCAAACCGAACGAATTTTTTGTATCAACTTTAAATGGCCACAACTCCCAAACTAGACGACTTAGCGCGAAAATAAGCCTAATTCGTGATCACTCCAAACCGAACAAATTTCTTGTCACAACTTTAAATGGCCATAACTCCCAAACTAGACGACCTAGCGCAAAAATAAGCCTAAATCGTGATCACTCCAAACCAAACAAATTTTGTGTCTCAACTTTAAATGGCCATTACTCCTAAACTAGACGACTTAGCGCGAAAATAAGCCTAATTCGTGATCACTCCAAACCGAACGAATTTTTTGTCTCAACTTTAAATGGCCACAACTCCCAAACTAGACGAATTAGCGCCAAAAATAAGCCTAATTCGTGATCACTCCAAACCGAACAAATTTCTTGTCACAACTTTAAATGGCCATAACTCCCAAAATAGACGACTTAGCGCAAAAATAAGCCTATATCGTGATCACTCCAAACCAAACAAATTTTTTGTCTCAACTTTAAATGGCCATATCTCCCAAACTAGACGACTTAGCGCGAAAATAAGCCTAATTCGTGATCACTCCAAACCGAACAAATTTTTTGTCTCAACTTTAAATGGCCATAACTCCCAAAATAGACGACTTAGCGCGAAAATAAGCCTATTTCGTGATCACTCCAAATCTGGCAAAATTTTTTGTCATAACTTTAAATGGCCATAACTCCTAAACTAGACGACATAGCGCGAAAATAAGCCTATTTCGTGATCACTCCAAATCTGGCAAAATTTTTTGTCTTAACTTTAAATGGCCATAACTCCTAAACTAGACGACATAGCGCGAAAATAAGCCTAATTCGTGATCACTCCAAACCGAACGAATTTTTTGTTTCAACTATAAATGGCCATAACTCCCAAAATAGACGAGTTAGCGCGAAAATAAGCCTAATTCGTGATCACTCAAAATCTGACAAAATTTCTTGTCTCAACTTTAAATGGCCATAACTCCCAAACTAGACAACTTAGCGCGAAAATAAGCCTATTTCGTGATCACTCCAAATCTGGCAAAATTTTTTGTCACAACTTTAAATGGCCATAACTCCCAAACTAGACGACCTAGCGCGAAAATAAGCCTAATTCGTGATCACTCCAAACCAAACAAATTTTTTGTCACAACTTTAAATGGCCATAACTCCCAAACTAGACGACCTAGCGCAAAAATAAGCCTAAATCGTGATCACTCCAAACCAAACAAATTTTGTGTCTCAACTTTAAATGGCCATAACTCCCAAAATAGATGACTTAGCGCGAAAATAAGCCTAATTCGTGATTACTTCGAACCGAACAAATTTTTTGTCACAACTTTAAATGGCCATAACTCCCAAACTAGACGACCTAGCGCAAAAATAAGCCTAAATCGTGATCACTCCAAACCAAACAAATTTTTTGTCTCAACTTTAAATGGCCATATCTCCCAAACTAGACGACTTAGCGCGAAAATAAGCCTAATTCGTGATCACTCTAAATGGTCTCAACTTTAAATGGCCATAACTCCCAAACTAGACGACCTAGCGCGAAAATTAGCCAAATTCGTGATCACTCAAAATCTGCCAAAATTTCTTGTCTCAACTTTAAATGGCCATAACTCCCAAACTAGACGACTTAGCGCTAAATTAAGCCTAATTCGTGATCACTCCAAACCGAACAAATTTCTTGTCACAACTTTAAATGGCCATAACTCCCAAAATAGACGACTTAGCGCGAAAATAAGCCTAATTCGTGATCACTCCAAACCGAACAAATTTTGTGTCTCAACTTTAAATGGCCATAACTCCCAAACTAGACGACTTAGCGCGAAAAAAAGCCTAATTCGTGATCACTCCAAACCGAACAAATTTTTTGTCTCAACTTTAAACGGCCATAACTCCCAAACTAGACGACCTAGCGCGAAAATAAGCCTAATTCGTGATCACTCCAAACCGAACGAATTTTTTGTCTCAACTTTAAATGGCCATAACTCCCAAACTAGACGACCTAGCGCGAAAATAAGCCTAATTCGTGATCACTCCAAACCGAACGAATTTTTTGTCACAAATTTAAATGGCCATAACTCCCAATCTAGACGACTTAGCGCGAAAATAAGCCTAATTCGTGATCACTCCAAACCGAACAAATTTTGTGTCTCAACTTTAAATGGCCATAACTCCCAAAATAGACGACTTAGCGCGAAAATAAGCCTAATTCGTGATCACTCCAAACCAAACAAATTTCTTGTCACAACTTTAAATGGCCATAACTCCCAAAATAGACGACTTAGCGCGAAAATAAGCCTAATTCGTGATCACTCCAAACCGAACGAATTTTTTGTCTCAACTTTAAATGGCCATAACTCCCAAACTAGACGACCTAGCGCGAAAATAAGCCTAATCCGTGATCACTCCAAACCAAACTTAGCGCGAAAATAAGCCAAATTCGTGATCACTCAAAATCTGCCAAAATTTCTTGTCTCAACTTTAAATGGCCATAAATCCCAAACTAGACGACTTAGCGCGAAAATAAGCCTAATTCGTGATCACTCCAAACCGAACAAATTTCTTGTCACAACTTTAAATGGCCATAACTCCCAAACTAAACGACCTAGCGCGAAAATAAGCCTAATTCGTGATCACTCCAAACCGAACAAATTTCTTGTCACAACTTTAAATGGCCATAACTCCCAAAATAGACGACTTAGCGCGAAAATAAGCCTAATTCGTGATCACTCCAAACCGAACGAATTTTTTGTCTCAACTTTAAATGGCCATAACTCCCAAACTAGACGACTTAGCGCGAAAATAAGCCTAATTCGTGATCACTCCAAACCGAACGAATTTTTTGTCTCAACTTTAAATGGCCATAACTCCCAAACTAGACGACTTAGCGCGAAAATAAGCCTAATTCGTGATCACTCCAAACCAAACAAATTTCTTGTCACAACTTTAAATGGCCATAACTCCCAAAATAGACGACTTAGCGCGAAAATAAGCCTAATTCGTGATCACTCCAAACCGAACAAATTTTTTGTCTCAACTTTAAATGGCCATAACTCCCAAACTAGACGACCTAGCGCGAAAATAAGCCTAATTCGTGATCACTCCAAACCGAACGAATTTTTTGTCTCAACTTTAAATGGCCATAACTCCCAAACTAGACGACTTAGCGCGAAAATAAGCCTAATTCGTGATCACTCCAAACCAAACAAATTTCTTGTCACAACTTTAAATGGCCATAACTCCCAAAATAGACGACCTAGCGCGAAAATAAGCCTAATTCGTGATCACTCCAAACCAAACGAATTTTTTGTCTCAACTTTAAATGGCCACAACTCCCAAACTAGACGACTTAGCGCGAAAATAAGCCTAATTCGTGATCACTCCAAACCGAACAAATTTTTTGACTCAACTTTAAATGGCCATAACTCCCAAACTAGACGACCTAGCGCGAAAGTAAGCCTAATTCGTGATCACTCCAAACCGAACGAATTTTTTGTCTCAACTTTAAATGGCCATAACTCCCAAACTAGACGACTTAGCGCGAAAATAAGCCTAATTCGTGATCACTCCAAACCAAACAAATTTCTTGTCACAACTTTAAATGGCCATAACTCCCAAAATAGACGACCTAGCGCGAAAATAAGCCTAATTCGTGATCACTCCAAACCGAACAAATTTTTTGTCTCAACTTTAAATGGCCATAACTCCCAAACTAGACGACTTAGCGCGAAAATAAGCCTAATTCGTGATCACTCCAAACCAAACAAATTTCTTGTCACAACTTTAAATGGCCATAACTCCCAAACTAGACGACCTAGCGCAAAAATAAGCCTAAATCGTGGTCACTCCAAACCAAATAAATTTTGTGTCTCAACTTTAAATGGCCATAACTCCCAAAATAGATGACTTAGCGCGAAAATAAGCCTAATTCGTGATTACTTCGAACCGAACAAATTTTTTGTCACAACTTTAAATGGCCATAACTCCCAAACTAGACGACTTAGCGCGAAAATAAGCCTAATTCGTGATTACTTCGAACCGAACAAATTTTTTGTCACAAATTTAATTAGCCATAACTCCCAAACTAGACGACTTAGCGCGAAAATAAGCCTAATTCGTGATCACTCCAAACCGAACAAATTTTGTGTCTCAACTTTAAATGGCCATAACTCCCAAACTAGAGGACCTAGCGCGAAAATAAGCCTAATTCGTGATTACTTCGAACCGAACAAATTTTTTGTCACAAATTTAATTAGCCATAACTCCCAAAATAGACGACTTAGCGCGAAAATAAGCCTAATTCGTGATCACTCCAAACCGAACAAATTTTTTGTCTCAACTTTAAATGGCCATAACTCCCAAACTAGACGACTTAGCGCGAAAATAAGCCTAATTCGTGATTACTTCGAACCGAACAAATTTTTTGTCACAAATTTAATTAGCCATAACTCCCAAACTAGACGACTTAGCGCGAAAATAAGCCTAATTCGTGATCACTCCAAACCGAACAAATTTTGTGTCTCAACTTTAAATGGCCATAACTCCCAAACTAGACGACCTAGCGCAAAAATAAGCCTAAATCGTGGTCACTCCAAACCAAACAAATTTTGTGTCTCAACTTTAAATGGCCATAACTCCCAAAATAGATGACTTAGCGCGAAAATAAGCCTAATTCGTGATTACTTCGAACCGAACAAATTTTTTGTCACAACTTTAAATGGCCATAACTCCCAAACTAGACGACCTAGCGCAAAAATAAGCCTAAATCGTGATCACTCCAAACCAAACAAATTTTTTGTCTCAACTTTAAATGGCCATATCTCCCAAACTAGACGACTTAGCGCGAAAATAAGCCTAATTCGTGATCACTCCAAACCGAACAAATTTTGTGTCTCAACTTTAAATGGCCATAACTCCCAAAATAGACGACTTAGCGCGAAAATAAGCCTAATTCGTGATCACTCCAAACCAAACAAATTTCTTGTCACAACTTTAAATGGCCATAACTCCCAAAATAGACGACTTAGCGCGAAAATAAGCCTAATTCGTGATCACTCCAAACCGAACGAATTTTTTGTCTCAACTTTAAATGGCCATAACTCCCAAAATAGACGACTTAGCGCGAAAATAAGCCAAATTCGTGATCACTCAAAATCTGCCAAAATTTCTTGTCTCAACTTTAAATGGCCATAACTCCCAAACTAGACGACTTAGCGCTAAATTAAGCCTAATTCGTGATCACTCCAAACCGAACAAATTTCTTGTCACAACTTTAAATGGCCATAACTCCCAAAATAGACGACTTAGCGCGAAAATAAGCCTAATTCGTGATCACTCCAAACCGAACAAATTTTTTGTCTCAACTTTAAATGGCCATAACTCCCAAACTAGACGACTTAGCGCGAAAATAAGCCTAATTCGTGATTACTTCGAACCGAACAAATTTTTTGTCTCAACTTTAAATGGCCATAACTCCCAAAATAGACGACTTAGCGCGAAAATAAGCCTAATTCGTGATCACTCCAAACCAAACAAATTTCTTGTCACAACTTTAAATGGCCATAACTCCCAAAATAGACGACTTAGCGCGAAAATAAGCCTAATTCGTGATCACTCCAAACCGAACGAATTTTTTGTCTCAACTTTAAATGGCCATAACTCCCAAACTAGACGACCTAGCGCGAAAATAAGCCTAATCCGTGATCACTCCAAACCAAACTTAGCGCGAAAATAAGCCAAATTCGTGATCACTCAAAATCTGCCAAAATTTCTTGTCTCAACTTTAAATGGCCATAACTCCCAAACTAGACGACTTAGCGCGAAAATAAGCCTAATTCGTGATCACTCCAAACCGAACAAATTTCTTGTCACAACTTTAAATGGCCATAACTCCCAAACTAAACGACCTAGCGCGAAAATAAGCCTAATTCGTGATCACTCCAAACCGAACAAATTTTTTGTCTCAACTTTAAATGGCCATAACTCCCAAACTAGACGACTTAGCGCGAAAATAAGCCTAATTCGTGATCACTCCAAACCGAACAAATTTCTTGTCACAACTTTAAATGGCCATAACTCCCAAAATAGACGACTTAGCGCGAAAATATGCCTAATTCATGATCACTCCAAACCGAACGAATTTTTTGTCTCAACTTTAAATGGCCATAACTCCCAAACTAGACGACTTAGCGCGAAAATAAGCCTAATTCGTGATCACTCCAAACCGAACGAATTTTTTGTCTCAACTTTAAATGGCCATAACTCCCAAACTAGACGACTTAGCGCGAAAATAAGCCTAATTCGTGATCACTCCAAACCAAACAAATTTCTTGTCACAACTTTAAATGGCCATAACTCCCAAAATAGACGACTTATCGCGAAAATAAGCCTAATTCGTGATCACTCCAAACCGAACAAATTTTTTGTCTCAACTTTAAATGGCCATAACTCCCAAACTAGACGACCTAGCGCGAAAATAAGCCTAATTCGTGATCACTCCAAACCGAACGAATTTTTTGTCTCAACTTTAAATGGCCATAACTCCCAAAATAGACGACTTAGCGCGAAAATAAGCCTAATTCGTGATCACTCCAAACCGAACAAATTTTTTTGTCTCAACTTTAAATGGCCATAACTCCCAAACTAGACGACCTAGCGCGAAAATAAGCCTAATTCGTGATCACTCCAAACCGAACGAATTTTTTGTCTCAACTTTAAATGGCCATAACTCCCAAAATAGACGACCTAGCGCGAAAATAAGCCTAATTCGTGATCACTCCAAACCAAACAAATTTCTTGTCACAACTTTAAATGGCCATAACTCCCAAACTAGACGACCTAGCGCGAAAATAAGCCTAATTCGTGATCACTCCAAACCGAACGAATTTTTTGTCTCAACTTTAAATGGCCATAACTCCCAAACTAGACGACTTAGCGCGAAAATAAGCCTAATTCGTGATCACTCCAAACCAAACAAATTTCTTGTCACAACTTTAAATGGCCATAACTCCCAAAATAGACGACTTAGCGCGAAAATAAGCCTAATTCGTGATCACTCCAAACCGAACAAATTTCTTGTCACAACTTTAAATGGCCATAACTCCCAAACTAAACGACTTAGCGCGAAAATAAGCCTAATTCGTGATCACTCCAAACCGAACAAATTTTTTTTCTCAACTTTAAATGGCCATAACTCCTAAACTAGACGACTTAGCGCGAAAATAAGCCTAATTCGTGATCACTCCAAACCAAACAAATTTCTTGTCACAACTTTAAATGGCCATAACTCCCAAAATAGACGACTTAGCGCGAAAATAAGCCTAATTCGTGATCACTCCAAACCAAACAAATTTCTTGTCACAACTTTTAATGGCCATAACTCCCAAAATAGACGACTTAGCGCGAAAATAAGCCTAATTCGTGATCACTCCAAACCAAACAAATTTCTTGTCACAACTTTAAATGGCCATAACTCCCAAACTAGACGACCTAGCGCGAAAATAAGCCTAATTCGTGATCACTCCAAACCGAACGAATTTTTTGTCTCAATTTTAAATGGCCACAACTCCCAAACTAGACGACCTAGCGCGAAAATAAGCCTAATTCGTGATCACTCCAAACCAAACAAATTTCTTGTCACAACTTTAAATGGCCATAACTCCCAAAATAGACGACTTAGCGCGAAAATAAGCCTAATTCGTGATCACTCCAAACCGAACAAATTTCTTGTCACAACTTTAAATGGCCATAACTCCCAAAATAGACGACTTAGCGCGAAAATAAGCCTAATTCGTGATCACTCCAAACCGAACGAATTTTTTGTCTCAACTTTAAATGGCCATAACTCCCAAACTAGACGACTTAGCGCGAAAATAAGCCTAATTCGTGATCACTCCAAACCGAACGAATTTTTTGTCTCAACTTTAAATGGCCATAACTCCCAAACTAGACGACTTAGCGCGAAAATAAGCCTAATTCGTGATCACTCCAAACCAAACAAATTTCTTGTCACAACTTTAAATGGCCATAACTCCCAAAATAGACGACTTAGCGCGAAAATAAGCCTAATTCGTGATCACTCCAAACCGAACGAATTTTTTGTCTCAACTTTAAATGGCCATAACTCCCAAACTAGACGACTTAGCGCGAAAATAAGCCTAATTCGTGATCACTCCAAACCGAACGAATTTTTTGTCTCAACTTTAAATGGCCATAACTCCCAAACTAGACGACTTAGCGCGAAAATAAGCCTAACTCGTGATCACTCCAAACCAAACAAATTTCTTGTCACAACTTTAAATGGCCATAACTCCCAAAATAGACGACTTATCGCGAAAATAAGCCTAATTCGTGATCACTCCAAACCGAACAAATTTTTTGTCTCAACTTTAAATGGCCATAACTCCCAAACTAGACGACCTAGCGCGAAAATAAGCCTAATCCGTGATCACTCCAAACCAAACAAATTTTGTGTCTCAACTTTAAATGGCCATAACTCCCAAAATAGACGACTTAGCGCGAAAATAAGCCAAATTCGTGATCACTCAAAATCTGCCAAAATTTCTTGTCTCAACTTTAAATGGCCATAACTCCCAAACTAGACGACTTAGCGCTAAATTAAGCCTAATTCGTGATCACTCCAAACCGAACAAATTTCTTGTCACAACTTTAAATGGCCATAACTCCCAAAATAGACGACTTAGCGCGAAAATAAGCCTAATTCGTGATCACTCCAAACCGAACAAATTTTTTGTCTCAACTTTAAATGGCCATAACTCCCAAACTAGACGACTTAGCGCGAAAATAAGCCTAATTCGTGATTACTTCGAACCGAACAAATTTTTTGTCTCAACTTTAAATGGCCATAACTCCCAAAATAGACGACTTAGCGCGAAAATAAGCCTAATTCGTGATCACTCCAAACCAAACAAATTTCTTGTCACAACTTTAAATGGCCATAACTCCCAAAATAGACGACTTAGCGCGAAAATAAGCCTAATTCGTGATCACTCCAAACCGAACGAATTTTTTGTCTCAACTTTAAATGGCCATAACTCCCAAACTAGACGACCTAGCGCGAAAATAAGCCTAATCCGTGATCACTCCAAACCAAACTTAGCGCGAAAATAAGCCAAATTCGTGATCACTCAAAATCTGCCAAAATTTCTTGTCTCAACTTTAAATGGCCATAACTCCCAAACTAGACGACTTAGCGCGAAAATAAGCCTAATTCGTGATCACTCCAAACCGAACAAATTTCTTGTCACAACTTTAAATGGCCATAACTCCCAAACTAAACGACCTAGCGCGAAAATAAGCCTAATTCGTGATCACTCCAAACCAAACAAATTTTTTGTCTCAACTTTAAATGGCCATAACTCCCAAAATAGACGACTTAGCGCGAAAATAAGCCTAATTCGTGATCACTCCAAACCGAACAAATTTCTTGTCACAACTTTAAATGGCCATAACTCCCAAAATAGACGACTTAGCGCGAAAATAAGCCTAATTCGTGATCACTCCAAACCGAACAAATTTTGTGTCTCAACTTTAAATGGCCATAACTCCCAAACTAGACGACTTAGCGCGAAAATAAGCCTAATTCGTGATTACTTCGAACCGAACAAATTTTTTGTCTCAACTTTAAATGGCCATAACTCCCAAAATAGACGACTTAGCGCGAAAATAAGCCTAATTCGTGATCACTCCAAACCGAACAAATTTTTTGTCTCAACTTTAAATGGCCATAACTCCCAAACTAGACGACTTAGCGCGAAAATAAGCCTAATTCGTGATTACTTCGAACCGAACAAATTTTTTGTCACAAATTTAATTAGCCATAACTCCCAAACTAGACGACTTAGCGCGAAAATAAGCCTAATTCGTGATCACTCCAAACCGAACAAATTTTGTGTCTCAACTTTAAATGGCCATAACTCCCAAACTAGACGACCTAGCGCAAAAATAAGCCTAAATCGTGGTCACTCCAAACCAAACAAATTTTGTGTCTCAACTTTAAATGGCCATAACTCCCAAAATAGATGACTTAGCGCGAAAATAAGCCTAATTCGTGATTACTTCGAACCGAACAAATTTTTTGTCACAACTTTAAATGGCCATAACTCCCAAACTAGACGACCTAGCGCAAAAATAAGCCTAAATCGTGATCACTCCAAACCAAACAAATTTTTGTGTCTCAACTTTAAATGGCCATATCTCCCAAACTAGACGACTTAGCGCGAAAATAAGCCTAATTCGTGATCACTCCAAACCGAACAAATTTTGTGTCTCAACTTTAAATGGCCATAACTCCCAAAATAGACGACTTAGCGCGAAAATAAGCCTAATTCGTGATCACTCCAAACCAAACAAATTTCTTGTCACAACTTTAAATGGCCATAACTCCCAAAATAGACGACTTAGCGCGAAAATAAGCCTAATTCGTGATCACTCCAAACCGAACGAATTTTTTGTCTCAACTTTAAATGGCCATAACTCCCAAACTAGACGACCTAGCGCGAAAATAAGCCTAATTCGTGATCACTCCAAACCGAACGAATTTTTTGTCTCAACTTTAAATGGCCATAACTCCCAAACTAGACGACTTAGCGCGAAAATAAGCCTAATTCGTGATCACTCCAAACCAAACAAATTTCTTGTCACAACTTTAAATGGCCATAACTCCCAAACTAGACGACCTAGCGCAAAAATAAGCCTAAATCGTGGTCACTCCAAACCAAACAAATTTTGTGTCTCAACTTTAAATGGCCATAACTCCCAAAATAGATGACTTAGCGCGAAAATAAGCCTAATTCGTGATTACTTCGAACCGAACAAATTTTTTGTCACAACTTTAAATGGCCATAACTCCCAAACTAGACGACTTAGCGCGAAAATAAGCCTAATTCGTGATTACTTCGAACCGAACAAATTTTTTGTCACAAATTTAATTAGCCATAACTCCCAAACTAGACGACTTAGCGCGAAAATAAGCCTAATTCGTGATCACTCCAAACCGAACAAATTTTTTGTCTCAACTTTAAATGGCCATAACTCCCAAAATAGACGACTTAGCGCGAAAATAAGCCTAATTCGTGATCACTCCAAACCGAACAAATTTCTTGTCACAACTTTAAATGGCCATAACTCCCAAAATAGACGACTTAGCGCGAAAATAAGCCTAATTCGTGGTCACTCCAAACCGAACAAATTTTTTGTCTCAACTTTAAATGGCCATAACTCCCAAACTAGACGACTTAGCGCGAAAATAAGCCTAATTCGTGATTACTTCGAACCGAACAAATTTTTTGTCTCAACTTTAAATGGCCATAACTCCCAAAATAGACGACTTAGCGCGAAAATAAGCCTAATTCGTGATCACTCCAAACCAAACAAATTTCTTGTCACAACTTTAAATGGCCATAACTCCCAAAATAGACGACTTAGCGCGAAAATAAGCCTAATTCGTGATCACTCCAAACCGAACGAATTTTTTGTCTCAACTTTAAATGGCCATAACTCCCAAACTAGACGACCTAGCGCGAAAATAAGCCTAATCCGTGATCACTCCAAACCAAACTTAGCGCGAAAATAAGCCAAATTCGTGATCACTCAAAATCTGCCAAAATTTCTTGTCTCAACTTTAAATGGCCATAACTCCCAAACTAGACGACTTAGCGCGAAAATAAGCCTAATTCGTGATCACTCCAAACCGAACAAATTTCTTGTCACAACTTTAAATGGCCATAACTCCCAAACTAGACGACTTAGCGCGAAAATAAGCCTAATTCGTGATCACTCCAAACCGAACGAATTTTTTGTCTCAACTTTAAATGGCCATAACTCCCAAACTAGACGACTTAGCGCGAAAATAAGCCTAATTCGTGATCACTCCAAACCAAACAAATTTCTTGTCACAACTTTAAATGGCCATAACTCCCAAAATAGACGACTTAGCGCGAAAATAAGCCTAATTCGTGATCACTCCAAACCGAACGAATTTTTTGTCTCAACTTTAAATGGCCATAACTCCCAAACTAGACGACTTAGCGCGAAAATAAGCCTAATTCGTGATCACTCCAAACCAAACAAATTTCTTGTCACAACTTTAAATGGCCATAACTCCCAAAATAGACGACTTATCGCGAAAATAAGCCTAATTCGTGATCACTCCAAACCGAACAAATTTTTTGTCTCAACTTTAAATGGCCATAACTCCCAAACTAGACGACCTAGCGCGAAAATAAGCCTAATCCGTGATCACTCCAAACCAAACAAATTTTGTGTCTCAACTTTAAATGGCCATAACTCCCAAAATAGACGACTTAGCGCGAAAATAAGCCAAATTCGTGATCACTCAAAATCTGCCAAAATTTCTTGTCTCAACTTTAAATGGCCATAACTCCCAAACTAGACGACTTAGCGCTAAATTAAGCCTAATTCGTGATCACTCCAAACCGAACAAATTTCTTGTCACAACTTTAAATGGCCATAACTCCCAAAATAGACGACTTAGCGCGAAAATAAGCCTAATTCGTGATCACTCCAAACCAAACAAATTTCTTGTCACAACTTTAAATGGCCATAACTCCCAAAATAGACGACTTAGCGCGAAAATAAGCCTAATTCGTGATCACTCCAAACCAAACAAATTTCTTGTCACAACTTTAAATGGCCATAACTCCCAAACTAGACGACCTAGCGCGAAAATAAGCCTAATTCGTGATCACTCCAAACCGAACGAATTTTTTGTCTCAATTTTAAATGGCCACAACTCCCAAACTAGACGACCTAGCGCGAAAATAAGCCTAATTCGTGATCACTCCAAACCAAACAAATTTCTTGTCACAACTTTAAATGGCCATAACTCCCAAAATAGACGACTTAGCGCGAAAATAAGCCTAATTCGTGATCACTCCAAACCGAACAAATTTCTTGTCACAACTTTAAATGGCCATAACTCCCAAAATAGACGACTTAGCGCGAAAATAAGCCTAATTCGTGATCACTCCAAACCGAACGAATTTTTTGTCTCAACTTTAAATGGCCATAACTCCCAAACTAGACGACTTAGCGCGAAAATAAGCCTAATTCGTGATCACTCCAAACCGAACGAATTTTTTGTCTCAACTTTAAATGGCCATAACTCCCAAACTAGACGACTTAGCGCGAAAATAAGCCTAACTCGTGATCACTCCAAACCAAACAAATTTCTTGTCACAACTTTAAATGGCCATAACTCCCAAAATAGACGACTTATCGCGAAAATAAGCCTAATTCGTGATCACTCCAAACCGAACAAATTTTTTGTCTCAACTTTAAATGGCCATAACTCCCAAACTAGACGACCTAGCGCGAAAATAAGCCTAATCCGTGATCACTCCAAACCAAACAAATTTTGTGTCTCAACTTTAAATGGCCATAACTCCCAAAATAGACGACTTAGCGCGAAAATAAGCCAAATTCGTGATCACTCAAAATCTGCCAAAATTTCTTGTCTCAACTTTAAATGGCCATAACTCCCAAACTAGACGACTTAGCGCTAAATTAAGCCTAATTCGTGATCACTCCAAACCGAACAAATTTCTTGTCACAACTTTAAATGGCCATAACTCCCAAAATAGACGACTTAGCGCGAAAATAAGCCTAATTCGTGATCACTCCAAACCGAACAAATTTTTTGTCTCAACTTTAAATGGCCATAACTCCCAAACTAGACGACTTAGCGCGAAAATAAGCCTAATTCGTGATTACTTCGAACCGAACAAATTTTTTGTCTCAAATTTAAATGGCCATAACTCCCAAAATAGACGACTTAGCGCGAAAATAAGCCTAATTCGTGATCACTCCAAACCAAACAAATTTCTTGTCACAACTTTAAATGGCCATAACTCCCAAAATAGACGACTTAGCGCGAAAATAAGCCTAATTCGTGATCACTCCAAACCGAACGAATTTTTTGTCTCAACTTTAAATGGCCATAACTCCCAAACTAGACGACCTAGCGCGAAAATAAGCCTAATCCGTGATCACTCCAAACCAAACTTAGCGCGAAAATAAGCCAAATTCGTGATCACTCAAAATCTGCCAAAATTTCTTGTCTCAACTTTAAATGGCCATAACTCCCAAACTAGACGACTTAGCGCGAAAATAAGCCTAATTCGTGATCACTCCAAACCGAACAAATTTCTTGTCACAACTTTAAATGGCCATAACTCCCAAACTAAACGACCTAGCGCGAAAATAAGCCTAATTCGTGATCACTCCAAACCGAACAAATTTTTTGTCTCAACTTTAAATGGCCATAACTCCCAAAATAGACGACTTAGCGCGAAAATAAGCCTAATTCGTGATCACTCCAAACCGAACAAATTTCTTGTCACAACTTTAAATGGCCATAACTCCCAAAATAGACGACTTAGCGCGAAAATAAGCCTAATTCGTGATCACTCCAAACCGAACAAATTTTGTGTCTCAACTTTAAATGGCCATAACTCCCAAACTAGACGACTTAGCGCGAAAATAAGCCTAATTCGTGATTACTTCGAACCGAACAAATTTTTTGTCTCAACTTTAAATGGCCATAACTCCCAAAATAGACGACTTAGCGCGAAAATAAGCCTAATTCGTGATCACTCCAAACCGAACAAATTTTTTGTCTCAACTTTAAATGGCCATAACTCCCAAACTAGACGACTTAGCGCGAAAATAAGCCTAATTCGTGATTACTTCGAACCGAACAAATTTTTTGTCACAAATTTAATTAGCCATAACTCCCAAACTAGACGACTTAGCGCGAAAATAAGCCTAATTCGTGATCACTCCAAACCGAACAAATTTTGTGTCTCAACTTTAAATGGCCATAACTCCCAAACTAGACGACCTAGCGCAAAAATAAGCCTAAATCGTGGTCACTCCAAACCAAACAAATTTTGTGTCTCAACTTTAAATGGCCATAACTCCCAAAATAGATGACTTAGCGCGAAAATAAGCCTAATTCGTGATTACTTCGAACCGAACAAATTTTTTGTCACAACTTTAAATGGCCATAACTCCCAAACTAGACGACCTAGCGCAAAAATAAGCCTAAATCGTGATCACTCCAAACCAAACAAATTTTTTGTCTCAACTTTAAATGGCCATATCTCCCAAACTAGACGACTTAGCGCGAAAATAAGCCTAATTCGTGATCACTCCAAACCGAACAAATTTTGTGTCTCAACTTTAAATGGCCATAACTCCCAAAATAGACGACTTAGCGCAAAAATAAGCCTAATTCGTGATCACTCCAAACCGAACGAATTTTTTGTCTCAACTTTAAATGGCCATAACTCCCAAACTAGACGACCTAGCGCGAAAATAAGCCTAATTCGTGATCACTCCAAACCGAACGAATTTTTTGTCTCAACTTTAAATGGCCATAACTCCCAAACTAGACGACTTAGCGCGAAAATAAGCCTAATTCGTGATCACTCCAAACCAAACAAATTTCTTGTCACAACTTTAAATGGCCATAACTCCCAAACTAGACGACCTAGCGCAAAAATAAGCCTAAATCGTGGTCACTCCAAACCAAACAAATTTTGTGTCTCAACTTTAAATGGCCATAACTCCCAAAATAGATGACTTAGCGCGAAAATAAGCCTAATTCGTGATTACTTCGAACCGAACAAATTTTTTGTCACAACTTTAAATGGCCATAACTCCCAAACTAGACGACTTAGCGCGAAAATAAGCCTAATTCGTGATTACTTCGAACCGAACAAATTTTTTGTCACAAATTTAATTAGCCATAACTCCCAAACTAGACGACTTAGCGCGAAAATAAGCCTAATTCGTGATCACTCCAAACCGAACAAATTTTTTGTCTCAACTTTAAATGGCCATAACTCCCAAAATAGACGACTTAGCGCGAAAATAAGCCTAATTCGTGATCACTCCAAACCGAACAAATTTCTTGTCACAACTTTAAATGGCCATAACTCCCAAAATAGACGACTTAGCGCGAAAATAAGCCTAATTCGTGATCACTCCAAACCGAACAAATTTTTTGTCTCAACTTTAAATGGCCATAACTCCCAAACTAGACGACTTAGCGCGAAAATAAGCCTAATTCGTGATTACTTCGAACCGAACAAATTTTTTGTCTCAACTTTAAATGGCCATAACTCCCAAAATAGACGACTTAGCGCGAAAATAAGCCTAATTCGTGATCACTCCAAACCAAACAAATTTCTTGTCACAACTTTAAATGGCCATAACTCCCAAACTAGACGACTTAGCGCGAAAATAAGCCTAATTCGTGATTACTTCGAACCGAACAAATTTTTTGTCTCAACTTTAAATGGCCATAACTCCCAAAATAGACGACTTAGCGCGAAAATAAGCCTAATTCGTGATCACTCCAAACCAAACAAATTTCTTGTCACAACTTTAAATGGCCATAACTCCCAAAATAGACGACTTAGCGCGAAAATAAGCCTAATTCGTGATCACTCCAAACCGAACGAATTTTTTGTCTCAACTTTAAATGGCCATAACTCCCAAACTAGACGACCTAGCGCGAAAATAAGCCTAATCCGTGATCACTCCAAACCAAACTTAGCGCGAAAATAAGCCAAATTCGTGATCACTCAAAATCTGCCAAAATTTCTTGTCTCAACTTTAAATGGCCATAACTCCCAAACTAGACGACTTAGCGCGAAAATAAGCCTAATTCGTGATCACTCCAAACCGAACAAATTTCTTGTCACAACTTTAAATGGCCATAACTCCCAAACTAAACGACCTAGCGCGAAAATAAGCCTAATTCGTGATCACTCCAAACCGAACAAATTTTTTGTCTCAACTTTAAATGGCCATAACTCCCAAAATAGACGACTTAGCGCGAAAATAAGCCTAATTCGTGATCACTCCAAACCGAACAAATTTCTTGTCACAACTTTAAATGGCCATAACTCCCAAAATAGACGACTTAGCGCGAAAATAAGCCTAATTCGTGATCACTCCAAACCGAACAAATTTTGTGTCTCAACTTTAAATGGCCATAACTCCCAAACTAGACGACTTAGCGCGAAAATAAGCCTAATTCGTGATTACTTCGAACCGAACAAATTTTTTGTCTCAACTTTAAATGGCCATAACTCCCAAAATAGACGACTTAGCGCGAAAATAAGCCTAATTCGTGATCACTCCAAACCGAACAAATTTTTTGTCTCAACTTTAAATGGCCATAACTCCCAAACTAGACGACTTAGCGCGAAAATAAGCCTAATTCGTGATTACTTCGAACCGAACAAATTTTTTGTCACAAATTTAATTAGCCATAACTCCCAAACTAGACGACTTAGCGCGAAAATAAGCCTAATTCGTGATCACTCCAAACCGAACAAATTTTGTGTCTCAACTTTAAATGGCCATAACTCCCAAACTAGACGACCTAGCGCAAAAATAAGCCTAAATCGTGGTCACTCCAAACCAAACAAATTTTGTGTCTCAACTTTAAATGGCCATAACTCCCAAAATAGATGACTTAGCGCGAAAATAAGCCTAATTCGTGATTACTTCGAACCGAACAAATTTTTTGTCACAACTTTAAATGGCCATAACTCCCAAACTAGACGACCTAGCGCAAAAATAAGCCTAAATCGTGATCACTCCAAACCAAACAAATTTTTTGTCTCAACTTTAAATGGCCATATCTCCCAAACTAGACGACTTAGCGCGAAAATAAGCCTAATTCGTGATCACTCCAAACCGAACAAATTTTGTGTCTCAACTTTAAATGGCCATAACTCCCAAAATAGACGACTTAGCGCAAAAATAAGCCTAATTCGTGATCACTCCAAACCGAACGAATTTTTTGTCTCAACTTTAAATGGCCATAACTCCCAAACTAGACGACCTAGCGCGAAAATAAGCCTAATTCGTGATCACTCCAAACCGAACGAATTTTTTGTCTCAACTTTAAATGGCCATAACTCCCAAACTAGACGACTTAGCGCGAAAATAAGCCTAATTCGTGATCACTCCAAACCAAACAAATTTCTTGTCACAACTTTAAATGGCCATAACTCCCAAACTAGACGACCTAGCGCAAAAATAAGCCTAAATCGTGGTCACTCCAAACCAAACAAATTTTGTGTCTCAACTTTAAATGGCCATAACTCCCAAAATAGATGACTTAGCGCGAAAATAAAGCCTAATTCGTGATTACTTCGAACCGAACAAATTTTTTGTCACAACTTTAAATGGCCATAACTCCCAAACTAGACGACTTAGCGCGAAAATAAGCCTAATTCGTGATTACTTCGAACCGAACAAATTTTTTGTCACAAATTTAATTAGCCATAACTCCCAAACTAGACGACTTAGCGCGAAAATAAGCCTAATTCGTGATCACTCCAAACCGAACAAATTTTTTGTCTCAACTTTAAATGGCCATAACTCCCAAAATAGACGACTTAGCGCGAAAATAAGCCTAATTCGTGATCACTCCAAACCGAACAAATTTCTTGTCACAACTTTAAATGGCCATAACTCCCAAAATAGACGACTTAGCGCGAAAATAAGCCTAATTCGTGATCACTCCAAACCGAACAAATTTTTTGTCTCAACTTTAAATGGCCATAACTCCCAAACTAGACGACTTAGCGCGAAAATAAGCCTAATTCGTGATTACTTCGAACCGAACAAATTTTTTGTCTCAACTTTAAATGGCCATAACTCCCAAAATAGACGACTTAGCGCGAAAATAAGCCTAATTCGTGATCACTCCAAACCAAACAAATTTCTTGTCACAACTTTAAATGGCCATAACTCCCAAAATAGACGACTTAGCGCGAAAATAAGCCTAATTCGTGATCACTCCAAACCGAACGAATTTTTTGTCTCAACTTTAAATGGCCATAACTCCCAAACTAGACGACCTAGCGCGAAAATAAGCCTAATCCGTGATCACTCCAAACCAAACTTAGCGCGAAAATAAGCCAAATTCGTGATCACTCAAAATCTGCCAAAATTTCTTGTCTCAACTTTAAATGGCCATAACTCCCAAACTAGACGACTTAGCGCGAAAATAAGCCTAATTCGTGATCACTCCAAACCGAACAAATTTCTTGTCACAACTTTAAATGGCCATAACTCCCAAACTAGACGACTTAGCGCGAAAATAAGCCTAATTCGTGATCACTCCAAACCGAACGAATTTTTTGTCTCAACTTTAAATGGCCATAACTCCCAAACTAGACGACTTAGCGCGAAAATAAGCCTAATTCGTGATCACTCCAAACCAAACAAATTTCTTGTCACAACTTTAAATGGCCATAACTCCCAAACTAGACGACTTAGCGCGAAAATAAGCCTAATTCGTGATCACTCCAAACCGAACGAATTTTTTGTCTCAACTTTAAATGGCCATAACTCCCAAACTAGACGACTTAGCGCGAAAATAAGCCTAATTCGTGATCACTCCAAACCAAACAAATTTCTTGTCACAACTTTAAATGGCCATAACTCCCAAAATAGACGACTTATCGCGAAAATAAGCCTAATTCGTGATCACTCCAAACCGAACAAATTTTTTGTCTCAACTTTAAATAGCCATAACTCCCAAACTAGACGACCTAGCGCGAAAATAAGCCTAATCCGTGATCACTCCAAACCAAACAAATTTTGTGTCTCAACTTTAAATGGCCATAACTCCCAAAATAGACGACTTAGCGCGAAAATAAGCCAAATTCGTGATCACTCAAAATCTGCCAAAATTTCTTGTCTCAACTTTAAATGGCCATAACTCCCAAACTAGACGACTTAGCGCTAAATTAAGCCTAATTCGTGATCACTCCAAACCGAACAAATTTCTTGTCACAACTTTAAATGGCCATAACTCCCAAAATAGACGACTTAGCGCGAAAATAAGCCTAATTCGTGATCACTCCAAACCGAACAAATTTTTTGTCACAACTTTAAATGGCCATAACTCCCAAACTAGACGACTTAGCGCGAAAATAAGCCTAATTCGTGATCACTCCAAACCGAACAAATTTTTTTTCTCAACTTTAAATGGCCATAACTCCTAAACTAGACGACTTAGCGCGAAAATAAGCCTAATTCGTGATCACTCCAAGCCGAACGAATTTTTTGTCACAAATTTAAATGGCCACAACTCCCAAACTAGACGACTTAGCGCGAAAATAAGCCTAATTCGTGATCACTCCAAACCGAACAAATTTCTTGTCACAACTTTAAATGGCCATAACTCCCAAAATAGACGACTTAGCGCAAAAATAAGCCTATATCGTGATCACTCCAAACCAAACAAATTTTTTGTCTCAACTTTAAATGGCCATAACTCCCAAACTAGACGACCTAGCGCGAAAATAAGCCTAATTCGTGATCACTCCAAACCAAACAAATTTCTTGTCACAACTTTAAATGGCCATAACTCCCAAAATAGACGACTTAGCGCAAAAATAAGCCTATATCGTGATCACTCCAAACCAAACAAATTTTTTGTGTCAACTTTAAATGGCCATAACTCCCAAACTAGACGACTTAGCGCGAAAATAAGCCTAATTCGTGATCACTCCAAACCGAACAAATTTCTTGTCACAACTTTAAATGGCCATAACTCCCAAAATAGACGACTTAGCGCAAAAATAAGCCTATATCGTGATCACTCCAAACCAAACAAATTTTTTGTCTCAACTTTAAATGGCCATAACTCCCAAACTAGACGACTTAGCGCGAAAATAAGCCTAATTCGTGATCACTCCAAACCAAACAAATTTCTTGTCACAACTTTAAATGGCCATAACTCCCAAACTAGACGACCTAGCGCGAAAATAAGCCTAATTCGTGATCACTCCAAACCGAACGAATTTTTTGTCTCAACTTTAAATGGCCACAACTCCCAAACTAGACGACCTAGCGCGAAAATAAGCCTAATTCGTGATCACTCCAAACCAAACAAATTTCTTGTCACAACTTTAAATGGCCATAACTCCCAAAATAGACGACTTAGCGCGAAAATAAGCCTAATTCGTGATCACTCCAAACCGAACAAATTTTTTGTCTCAACTTTAAATGGCCATAACTCCCAAACTAGACGACCTAGCGCGAAAATAAGCCTAATTCGTGATCACTCCAAACCGAACGAATTTTTTGTCTCAACTTTAAATGGCCATAACTCCCAAACTAGACGACTTAGCGCGAAAATAAGCCTAATTCGTGATCACTCCAAACCGAACAAATTTCTTGTCACAACTTTAAATGGCCATAACTCCCAAACTAGACGACTTAGCGCGAAAATAAGCCTAATTCGTGATCACTCCAAACCAAACAAATTTCTTGTCACAACTTTAAATGGCCATAACTCCTAAACTAGACGACTTAGCGCGAAAATAAGCCTAATTCGTGATCACTCCAAACCAAACAAATTTCTTGTCACAACTTTAAATGGCCATAACTCCCAAAATAGACGACTTAGCGCGAAAATAAGCCTAATTCGTGATCACTCCAAACCGAACAAATTTCTTGTCACAACTTTAAATGGCCATAACTCCCAAACTAGACGACCTAGCGCGAAAATAAGCCTAATTCGTGATCACTCCAAACCGAACGAATTTTTTGTCTCAACTTTAACTCCCAAACTAGACGACCTAGCGCGAAAATAAGCCTAATTCGTGATCACTCCAAACCAAACAAATTTCTTGTCACAACTTTAAATGGCCATAACTCCCAAAATAGACGACTTAGCGCGAAAATAAGCCTAATTCGTGATCACTCCAAACCGAACAAATTTTTTGTCTCAACTTTAAATGGCCATAACTCCCAAACTAGACGACCTAGCGCGAAAATAAGCCTAATTCGTGATCACTCCAAACCGAACGAATTTTTTGTCTCAACTTAAAATGGCCATAACTCCCAAACTAGACGACTTAGCGCGAAAATAAGCCTAATTCGTGATCACTCCAAACCAAACAAATTTCTTGTCACAACTTTAAATGGCCATAACTCCCAAAATAGACGACTTAGCGCGAAAATAAGCCTAATTCGTGATCACTCCAAACCGAACAAATTTCTTGTCACAACTTTAAATGGCCATAACTCCCAAACTAGACGACTTAGCGCGAAAATAAGCCTAATTCGTGATCACTCCAAACCGAACAAATTTTTTTTCTCAACTTTAAATGGCCATAACTCCTAAACTAGACGACTTAGCGCGAAAATAAGCCTAATTCGTGATCACTCCAAGCCGAACGAATTTTTTGTCACAAATTTAAATGGCCACAACTCCCAAACTAGACGACTTAGCGCGAAAATAAGCCTAATTCGTGATCACTCCAAACCGAACAAATTTCTTGTCACAACTTTAAATGGCCATATCTCCCAAAATAGACGACTTAGCGCAAAAATAAGCCTATATCGTGATCACTCCAAACCAAACAAATTTTTTGTCTCAACTTTAAATGGCCATAACTCCCAAACTAGACGACTTAGCGCGAAAATAAGCCTAATTCGTGATCACTCCAAACCGAACAAATTTCTTGTCACAACTTTAAATGGCCATAACTCCCAAAATAGACGACTTAGCGCAAAAATAAGCCTATATCGTGATCACTCCAAACCAAACAAATTTTTTGTCTCAACTTTAAATGGCCATAACTCCCAAACTAGACGACTTAGCGCGAAAATAAGCCTAATTCGTGATCACTCCAAACCAAACAAATTTCTTGTCACAACTTTAAATGGCCAAAACTCCCAAAATAGACGACTTAGCGCGAAAATAAGCCTAATTCGTGATCAGTCCAAACCGAACAAATTTTTTTTCTCAACTTTAAATGGCCATAACTCCTAAACTAGACGACTTAGCGCGAAAATAAGCCTATATCGTGATCACTCCAAACCAAACAAATTTTTTGTCTCAACTTTAAATGGCCATAACTCCCAAACTAGACGACTTAGCGCAAAAATAAGCCTATATCGTGATCACTCCAAACCAAACAAATTTTTTGTCTCAACTTTAAATGGCCATAACTCCCAAACTAGACGACCTAGCGCGAAAATAAGCCTAATTCGTGATCACTCCAAACCAAACAAATTTCTTGTCACAACTTTAAATGGCCATAACTCCCAAAATAGACGACTTAGCGCAAAAATAAGCCTATATCGTGATCACTCCAAACCAAACAAATTTTTTGTCTCAACTTTAAATGGCCATAACTCCCAAACTAGACGACTTAGCGCGAAAATAAGCCTAATTCGTGATCACTCCAAACCGAACAAATTTCTTGTCACAACTTTAAATGGCCATAACTCCCAAACTAGACGACCTAGCGCAAAAATAAGCCTAAATCGTGATCACTCCAAACCAAACAAATTTTGTGTCTCAACTTTAAATGGCCATAACTCCCAAACTAGACGACTTAGCGCGAAAATAAGCCTAATTCGTGATCACTCCAAACCGAACAAATTTCTTGTCACAACTTTAAATGGCCATAACTCCCAAAATAGACGACTTAGCGCGAAAATAAGCCTATTTCGTGATCACTCCAAATCTGGCAAAATTTTTGGCATAACTTTAAATGGCCATAACTCCTAAACTAAACGACTTAGCGCGAAAATAAGCCTAATTCGTGATCACTCCAAACCGAACGAATTTTTTGTCTCAACTTTAAATGGCCACAACTCCCAAACTAGACGACTTAGCGCGAAAATAAGCCTAATTCGTGATCACTCCAAACCGAACAAATTTCTTGTCACAACTTTAAATGGCCATAACTCCCAAACTAGACGACCTAGCGCAAAAATAAGCCTAAATCGTGATCACTCCAAACCAAACAAATTTTGTGTCTCAACTTTAAATGGCCATAACTCCTAAACTAGACGACTTAGCGCGAAAATAAGCCTAATTCGTGATCACTCCAAACCGAACGAATTTTTTGTCTCAACTTTAAATGGCCACAACTCCCAAACTAGACGAATTAGCGCCAAAAATAAGCCTAATTCGTGATCACTCCAAACCGAACAAATTTCTTGTCACAACTTTAAATGGCCATAACTCCCAAAATAGACGACTTAGCGCAAAAATAAGCCTAATTCGTGATCACTCCAAACCGAACAAATTTTTTGACTCAACTTTAAATGGCCATAACTCCCAAAATAGACGACTTAGCGCGAAAATAAGCCTATTTCGTGATCACTCCAAATCTGGCAAAATTTTTTGTCATAACTTTAAATGGCCATAACTCCTAAACTAGACGACATAGCGCGAAAATAAGCCTATTTCGTGATCACTCCAAATCTGGCGAAATTTTTTGTCTTAACTTTAAATGGCCATAACTCCTAAACTAGACGACATAGCGCGAAAATAAGCCTAATTCGTGATCACTCCAAACCGAACGAATTTTTTGTTTCAACTATAAATGGCCATAACTCCCAAACTAGACGACTTAGCGCGAAAATAAGCCTATATCGTGATCACTCCAAACCAAACAAATTTTTTGTCACAACTTTAAATGGCCATAACTCCCAAAATAGACGACTTAGCGCAAAAATAAGCCTAATTCGTGATCACTCCAAACCGAACGAATTTTTTGTTTCAACTATAAATGGCCATAACTCCCAAACTAGACGACTTAGCGCGAAAATAAGCCTATATCGTGATCATTCCAAACCAAACAAATTTTTTGTCACAACTTTAAATGGCCATAACTCCCAAAATAGACGACTTAGCGCAAAAATAAGCCTAATTCGTGATCACTCCAAACCGAACAAATTACTTGTCACAACTTTAAATGGCCATAACTCCCAAACTAGACGACCTAGCGCAAAAATAAGCCTAAATCGTGATCACTCCAAACCAAACAAATTTTGTGTCTCAACTTTAAATGGCCATAACTCCTAAACTAGACGACTTAGCGCAAAAATAAGCCTAATTCGTGATCACTCCAAACCGAACGAATTTTTTGTTTCAACTATAAATGGCCATAACTCCCAAACTAGACGACTTAGCGCAAAAATAAGCCTATATCGTGATCACTCCAAACCAAACAAATTTTTTGTCTCAACTTTAAATGGCCATATCTCCCAAACTAGACGACTTAGCGCGAAAATAAGCCTAATTCGTGATCACTCCAAACCGAACAAATTTTTTGTCTCAACTTTAAATGGCCATAACTCCCAAAATAGACGACTTAGCGCGAAAATAAGCCTATTTCGTGATCACTCCAAATCTGGCAAAATTTTTTGTCATAACTTTAAATGGCCATAACTCCTAAACTAGACGACATAGCGCGAAAATAAGCCTATTTCGTGATCACTCCAAATCTGGCGAAATTTTTTGTCTTAACTTTAAATGGCCATAACTCCTAAACTAGACGACATAGCGCGAAAATAAGCCTAATTCGTGATCACTCCAAACCGAACGAATTTTTTGTTTCAACTATAAATGGCCATAACTCCCAAACTAGACGAATTAGCGCCAAAAATAAGCCTAATTCGTGATCACTCCAAACCGAACAAATTTCTTGTCACAACTTTAAATGGCCATAACTCCCAAACTAGACGACTTAGCGCGAAAATAAGCCTAATTCGTGATCACTCCAAACCGAACAAATTTTTTTCTCAACTTTAAATGGCCACAACTCCCAAACTAGACGAATTAGCGCCAAAAATAAGCCTAATTCGTGATCACTCCAAACCGAACAAATTTCTTGTCACAACTTTAAATGGCCATAACTCCCAAACTAGACGACTTAGCGCGAAAATAAGCCTAATTCGTGATCACTCCAAACCGAACAAATTTTTTGACTCAACTTTAAATGGCCATAACTCCCAAACTAGACGACCTAGCGCGAAAATAAGCCTTATTCGTGATCACTCCAAACCGAACGAATTTTTTGTCTCAAATTTAAATGGCCATAACTCCCAAACTAGACGACTTAGCGCGAAAATAAGCCTAATTCGTGATCACTCCAAACCGAACAAATTTCTTGTCACAACTTTAAATGGCCATAACTCCCAAAATAGACGACTTAGCGCGAAAATAAGCCTAATTCGTGATCACTCCAAACCGAACAAATTTTTTGACTCAACTTTAAATGGCCATAACTCCCAAACTAGACGACCTAGCGCGAAAATAAGCCTAATTCGTGATCACTCCAAACCGAACAAATTTTTTGTCTCAACTTTAAATGGCCATAACTCCCAAACTAGACGACTTAGCGCGAAAATAAGCCTAATTCGTGATCACTCCAAACCAAACAAATTTCTTGTCACAACTTTAAATGGCCATAACTCCCAAACTAGACGACCTAGCGTGAAAATAAGCCTAATTCGTGATCACTCCAAACCGAACGAATTTTTTGTCTCAACTTTAAATGGCCATAACTCCCAAACTAGACGACCTAGCGCGAAAACAAGCCTAATTCGTGATCACTCCAAACCAAACAAATTTCTTGTCACAACTTTAAATGGCCATAACTCCCAAACTAGACGACTTAGCGCAAAAATAAGCCTATATCGTGATCACTCCAAACCAAACAAATTTTTTGTCTCAACTTTAAATGGCCATAACTCCCAAACTAGACGACTTAGCGCGAAAATAAGCCTAATTCGTGATCACTCCAAACCGAACGAATTTTTTGTCTCAACTTTAAAAGGCCATAACTCCCAAACTAGACGACTTAGCGCGAAAATAAGCCTAATTCGTGATCACTCCAAACCAAACAAATTTCTTGTCACAACTTTAAATGGCCATAACTCCCAAAATAGACGACTTAGCGCGAAAATAAGCCTAATTCGTGATCACTCCAAACCGAACAAATTTCTTGTCACAACTTTAAATGGCCATAACTCCCAAACTAGACGACTTAGCGCGAAAATAAGCCTAATTCGTGATCACTCCAAACCGAACAAATTTTTTTCTCAACTTTAAATGGCCATAACTCCTAAACTAGACGACTTAGCGCGAAAATAAGCCTAATTCGTGATCACTCCAAGCCGAACGAATTTTTTGTCACAAATTTAAATGGCCACAACTCCCAAACTAGACGACTTAGCGCGAAAATAAGCCTAATTCGTGATCACTCCAAACCGAACAAATTTCTTGTCACAACTTTAAATGGCCATAACTCCCAAAATAGACGACTTAGCGCAAAAATAAGCCTATATCGTGATCACTCCAAACCAAACAAATTTTTTGTCTCAACTTTAAATGGCCATAACTCCCAAACTAGACGACCTAGCGCGAAAATAAGCCTAATTCGTGATCACTCCAAACCAAACACATTTCTTGTCACAACTTTAAATGGCCATAACTCCCAAAATAGACGACTTAGCGCAAAAATAAGCCTATATCGTGATCACTCCAAACCAAACAAATTTTTTTTCCAACTTTAAATGGCCATAACTCCCAAACTAGACGACTTAGCGCGAAAATAAGCCTAATTCGTGATCACTCCAAACCGAACAAATTTCTTGTCACAACTTTAAATGGCCATAACTCCCAAAATAGACGACTTAGCGCAAAAATAAGCCTATATCGTGATCACTCCAAACCAAACAAATTTTTTGTCTCAACTTTAAATGGCCATAACTCCCAAACTAGACGACTTAGCGCGAAAATAAGCCTAATTCGTGATCACTCCAAACCAAACAAATTTCTTGTCACAACTTTAAATGGCCATAACTCCCAAACTAGACGACTTAGCGCGAAAATAAGCCTAATTCGTGATCACTCCAAACCGAACAAATTTCTTGTCACAACTTTAAATGGCCATAACTCCCAAAATAGACGACTTAGCGCAAAAATAAGCCTATATCGTGATCACTCCAAACCAAACAAATTTTTTGTCTCAACTTTAAATGGCCATAACTCCCAAACTAGACGACTTAGCGCGAAAATAAGCCTAATTCGTGATCACTCCAAACCGAACGAATTTTTTGTCTCAACTTTAAATGGCCATAACTCCCAAACTAGACGACTTAGCGCGAAAATAAGCCTAATTCGTGATCACTCCAAACCAAACAAATTTCTTGTCACAACTTTAAATGGCCATAACTCCCAAAATAGACGACCTAGCGCGAAAAAAAGCCTAATTCGTGATCACTCCAAACCGAACGAATTTTTTGTCACAAATTTAAATGGCCATAACTCCCAAACTAGACGACTTAGCGCGAAAATAAGCCTAATTCGTGATCACTCCAAACCGAACAAATTTTTTTTCTCAACTTTAAATGGCCATAACTCCTAAACTAGACGACTTAGCGCTAAATTAAGCCTTATTCGTGATCACTCCAAACCGAACGCATTTTTTGTCTCAACTTTAAATGGCCACAACTCCCAAACTAGACGACTTAGCGCGAAAATAAGCCTAATTCGTGATCACTCCAAACCGAACAAATTTCTTGTCACAACTTTAAATGGCCATAACTCCCAAACTAGACGACCTAGCGCAAAAATAAGCCTAAATCGTGATCACTCCAAACCAAACAAATTTTGTGTCTCAACTTTAAATGGCCATAACTCCCAAACTAGACGACTTAGCGCGAAAATAAGCCTAATTCGTGATCACTCCAAACCGAACAAATTTCTTGTCACAACTTTAAATGGCCATAACTCCCAAAATAGACGACTTAGCGCGAAAATAAGCCTATTTCGTGATCACTCCAAATCTGGCAAAATTTTTTGTCATAACTTTAAATGGCCATAACTCCTAAACTAGACGACTTAGCGCGAAAATAAGCCTAATTCGTGATCACTCCAAACCGAACGAATTTTTTGTATCAACTTTAAATGGCCACAACTCCCAAACTAGACGACTTAGCGCGAAAATAAGCCTAATTCGTGATCACTCCAAACCGAACAAATTTCTTGTCACAACTTTAAATGGCCATAACTCCCAAAATAGACGACTTAGCGCAAAAATAAGCCTATATCGTGATCACTCCAAACCAAACAAATTTTTTGTCTCAACTTTAAATGGCCATATCTCCCAAACTAGACGACTTAGCGCGAAAATAAGCCTAATTCGTGATCACTCCAAACCGAACAAATTTTTTGTCTCAACTTTAAATGGCCATAACTCCCAAAATAGACGACTTAGCGCGAAAATAAGCCTATTTCGTGATCACTCCAAATCTGGCAAAATTTTTTGTCATAACTTTAAATGGCCATAACTCCTAAACTAGACGACATAGCGCGAAAATAAGCCTATTTCGTGATCACTCCAAATCTGGCAAAATTTTTTGTCTTAACTTTAAATGGCCATAACTCCTAAACTAGACGACATAGCGCGAAAATAAGCCTAATTCGTGATCACTCCAAACCGAACGAATTTTTTGTTTCAACTATAAATGGCCATAACTCCCAAAATAGACGAGTTAGCGCGAAAATAAGCCTAATTCGTGATCACTCAAAATCTGACAAAATTTCTTGTCTCAACTTTAAATGGCCATAACTCCTAAACTAGACGACATAGCGCGAAAATAAGCCTATTTCGTGATCACTCCAAATCTGGCAAAATTTTTTGTCTTAACTTTAAATGGCCATAACTCCTAAACTAGACGACATAGCGCGAAAATAAGCCTAATTCGTGATCACTCCAAACCGAACGAATTTTTTGTCTCAACTTTAAATGGCCACAACTCCCAAACTAGACGAATTAGCGCCAAAAATAAGCCTAATTCGTGATCACTCCAAACCGAACAAATTTCTTGTCACAACTTTAAATGGCCATAACTCCCAAAATAGACGACTTAGCGCAAAAATAAGCCTATATCGTGATCACTCCAAACCAAACAAATTTTTTGTCTCAACTTTAAATGGCCATATCTCCCAAACTAGACGACTTAGCGCGAAAATAAGCCTAATTCGTGATCACTCCAAACCGAACAAATTTTTTGTCTCAACTTTAAATGGCCATAACTCCCAAAATAGACGACTTAGCGCGAAAATAAGCCTATTTCGTGATCACTCCAAATCTGGCAAAATTTTTTGTCATAACTTTAAATGGCCATAACTCCTAAACTAGACGACATAGCGCGAAAATAAGCCTATTTCGTGATCACTCCAAATCTGGCAAAATTTTTTGTCTTAACTTTAAATGGCCATAACTCCCAAACTAGACGACCTAGCGCAAAAATAAGCCTAAATCGTGATCACTCCAAACCAAACAAATTTTGTGTCTCAACTTTAAATGGCCATAACTCCCAAAATAGATGACTTAGCGCGAAAATAAGCCTAATTCGTGATTACTTCGAACCGAACAAATTTTTTGTCACAACTTTAAATGGCCATAACTCCCAAACTAGACGACCTAGCGCAAAAATAAGCCTAAATCGTGATCACTCCAAACCAAACAAATTTTTTGTCTCAACTTTAAATGGCCATATCTCCCAAACTAGACGACTTAGCGCGAAAATAAGCCTAATTCGTGATCACTCTAAACCGAACTAATTTTGTGTCTCAACTTTAAATGGCCATAACTCCCAAACTAGACGACCTAGCGCGAAAATAAGCCTAATCCGTGATCACTCCAAACCAAACAAATTTTGTGTCTCAACTTTAAATGGCCATAACTCCCAAAATAGACGACTTAGCGCGAAAATAAGCCTAATTCGTGATCACTCAAAATCTGACAAAATTTCTTGTCTCAACTTTAAATGGCCATAACTCCCAAACTAGACGACTTAGCGCGAAAATAAGCCTATTTCGTGATCACTCCAAATCTGGCAAAATTTTTTGTCACAACTTTAAATGGCCATAACTCCCAAACTAGACGACCTAGCGCGAAAATAAGCCTAATTCGTGATCACTCCAAACCAAACAAATTTCTTGTCACAACTTTAAATGGCCATAACTCCCAAAATAGACGACTTAGCGCGAAAATAAGCCTAATTCGTGATCACTCCAAACCGAACGAATTTTTTGTCTCAACTTTAAATGGCCATAACTCCCAAACTAGACGACCTAGCGCGAAAATAAGCCTAATCCGTGATCACTCCAAACCAAACAAATTTTGTGTCTCAACTTTAAATGGCCATAACTCCCAAAATAGACGACTTAGCGCGAAAATAAGCCAAATTCGTGATCACTCAAAATCTGCCAAAATTTCTTGTCTCAACTTTAAATGGCCATAACTCCCAAACTAGACGACTTAGCGCTAAATTAAGCCTAATTCGTGATCACTCCAAACCGAACAAATTTCTTGTCACAACTTTAAATGGCCATAACTCCCAAAATAGACGACTTAGCGCGAAAATAAGCCTAATTCGTGATCACTCCAAACCGAACAAATTTCTTGTCACAACTTTAAATGGCCATAACTCCCAAACTAGACGACCTAGCGCAAAAATAAGCCTAAATCGTGATCACTCCAAACCAAACAAATTTTGTGTCTCAACTTTAAATGGCCATAACTCCCAAACTAGACGACTTAGCGCGAAAATAAGCCTAATTCGTGATCACTCCAAACCGAACAAATTTCTTGTCACAACTTTAAATGGCCATAACTCCCAAAATAGACGACTTAGCGCGAAAATAAGCCTATTTCGTGATCACTCCAAATCTGGCAAAATTTTTTGTCATAACTTTAAATGGCCATAACTCCTAAACTAGACGACTTAGCGCGAAAATAAGCCTAATTCGTGATCACTCCAAACCGAACGAATTTTTGTATCAACTTTAAATGGCCACAACTCCCAAACTAGACGACTTAGCGCGAAAATAAGCCTAATTCGTGATCACTCCAAACCGAACAAATTTCTTGTCACAACTTTAAATGGCCATAACTCCCAAACTAGACGACCTAGCGCAAAAATAAGCCTAAATCGTGATCACTCCAAACCAAACAAATTTTGTGTCTCAACTTTAAATGGCCATAACTCCTAAACTAGACGACTTAGCGCGAAAATAAGCCTAATTCGTGATCACTCCAAACCGAACGAATTTTTTGTATCAACTTTAAATGGCCACAACTCCCAAACTAGACGACTTAGCGCAAAAATAAGCCTAAATCGTGATCACTCCAAACCAAACAAATTTTTTGTCACAACTTTAAATGGCCATAACTCCCAAACTAGACGACTTAGCGCGAAAATAAGCCTATTTCGTGATCACTCCAAATCTGGCAAAATTTTTTGTCACAACTTTAAATGGCCATAACTCCCAAACTAGACGACCTAGCGCGAAAATAAGCCTAATTCGTGATCACTCCAAACCAAACAAATTTTTTGTCACAACTTTAAATGGCCATAACTCCCAAACTAGACGACCTAGCGCAAAAATAAGCCTAAATCGTGATCACTCCAAACCAAACAAATTTTGTGTCTCAACTTTAAATGGCCATAACTCCCAAAATAGATGACTTAGCGCGAAAATAAGCCTAATTCGTGATTACTTCGAACCGAACAAATTTTTTGTCACAACTTTAAATGGCCATAACTCCCAAACTAGACGACCTAGCGCAAAAATAAGCCTAAATCGTGATCACTCCAAACCAAACAAATTTTTTGTCTCAACTTTAAATGGCCATATCTCCCAAACTAGACGACTTAGCGCGAAATTAAGCCTAATTCGTGATCACTCCAAACCGAACAAATTTTTTGTCTCAACTTTAAATGGCCATAACTCCCAAACTAGACGACCTAGCGCGAAAATAAGCCTAATTCGTGATCACTCCAAACCAAACAAATTTTTTGTCACAACTTTAAATGGCCATAACTCCCAAACTAGACGACCTAGCGCAAAAATAAGCCTAAATCGTGATCACTCCAAACCAAACAAATTTTGTGTCTCAACTTTAAATGGCCATAACTCCCAAAATAGATGACTTAGCGCCAAAATAAGCCTAATTCGTGATCACTCCAAACCGAACAAATTTCTTGTCACAACTTTAAATGGCCATAACTCCCAAAATAGACGACTTAGCGCAAAAATAAGCCTATATCGTGATCACTCCAAACCAAACAAATTTTTTGTCTCAACTTTAAATGGCCATATCTCCCAAACTAGACGACTTAGCGCGAAATTAAGCCTAATTCGTGATCACTCCAAACCGAACAAATTTTTTGTCTCAACTTTAAATGGCCATAACTCCCAAACTAGACGACCTAGCGCAAAAATAAGCCTAAATCGTGATCACTCCAAACCAAACAAATTTTGTGTCTCAACTTTAAATGGCCATAACTCCCAAAATAGACGACTTAGCGCAAAAATAAGCCTATATCGTGATCACTCCAAACCAAACAAATTTTTTGTCTCAACTTTAAATGGCCATATCTCCCAAAATAGACGACTTAGCGCGAAAATAAGCCTATTTCGTGATCACTCCAAATCTGGCAAAATTTTTTGTCATAACTTTAAATGGCCATAACTCCTAAACTAGACGACATAGCGCGAAAATAAGCCTATTTCGTGATCACTCCAAATCTGGCAAAATTTTTTGTCTTAACTTTAAATGGCCATAACTCCTAAACTAGACGACATAGCGCGAAAATAAGCCTAATTCGTGATCACTCCAAACCGAACGAATTTTTTGTTTCAACTATAAATGGCCATAACTCCCAAAATAGACGAGTTAGCGCGAAAATAAGCCTAATTCGTGATCACTCAAAATCTGACAAAATTTCTTGTCTCAACTTTAAATGGCCATAACTCCCAAACTAGACGACTTAGCGCGAAAATAAGCGTATTTCGTGATCACTCCAAATCTGGCAAAATTTTTTGTCACAGCTTTAAATGGCCATAACTCCCAAACTAGACGACCTAGCGCGAAAATAAGCCTAATTCGTGATCACTCCAAACCAAACAAATTTTTTGTCACAACTTTAAATGGCCATAACTCCCAAACTAGACGACCTAGCGCAAAAATAAGCCTAAATCGTGATCACTCCAAACCAAACAAATTTTGTGTCTCAACTTTAAATGGCCATAACTCCCAAAATAGATGACTTAGCGCGAAAATAAGCCTAATTCGTGATTACTTCGAACCGAACAAATTTTTTGTCACAACTTTAAATGGCCATAACTCCCAAACTAGACGACCTAGCGCAAAAATAAGCCTAAATCGTGATCACTCCAAACCAAACAAATTTTTTGTCTCAACTTTAAATGGCCATATCTCCCAAACTAGACGACTTAGCGCGAAAATAAGCCTAATTCGTGATCACTCTAAACCGAACAAATTTTGTGTCTCAACTTTAAATGGCCATAACTCCCAAAATAGACGACTTAGCGCGAAAATAAGCCTAATTCGTGATCACTCCAAACCAAACAAATTTCTTGTCACAACTTTAAATGGCCATAACTCCCAAAATAGACGACTTAGCGCGAAAATAAGCCTAATTCGTGATCACTCCAAACCGAACGAATTTTTTGTCTCAACTTTAAATGGCCATAACTCCCAAACTAGACGACCTAGCGCGAAAATAAGCCTAATCCGTGATCACTCCAAACCAAACAAATTTTGTGTCTCAACTTTAAATGGCCATAACTCCCAAAATAGACGACTTAGCGCGAAAATAAGCCAAATTCGTGATCACTCAAAATCTGCCAAAATTTCTTGTCTCAACTTTAAATGGCCATAACTCCCAAACTAGACGACTTAGCGCTAAATTAAGCCTAATTCGTGATCACTCCAAACCGAACAAATTTTTTGTCTCAACTTTAAATGGCCATAACTCCCAAACTAGACGACTTAGCGCGAAAATAAGCCTAATTCGTGATTACTTCGAACCGAACAAATTTCTTGTCACAAATTTAAATAGCCATAACTCCCAAACTAGACGACTTAGCGCGAAAATAAGCCTAATTCGTGATCACTCCAAACCGAACAAATTTTTTGTCTCAACTTTAAAAAGGCCATAACTCCCAAACTAAACGACCTAGCGCGAAAATAAGCCTAATTCGTGATCACTCCAAACCGAACGAATTTTTTGTCACAAATTTAAATGGCCATAACTCCCAATCTAGACGACTTAGCGCGAAAATAAGCCTAATTCGTGATCACTCCAAACCGAACAAATTTTGTGTCTCAACTTTAAATGGCCATAACTCCCAAAATAGACGACTTAGCGCGAAAATAAGCCTAATTCGTGATCACTCCAAACCAAACAAATTTCTTGTCACAACTTTAAATGGCCATAACTCCCAAAATAGACGACTTAGCGCGAAAATAAGCCTAATTCGTGATCACTCCAAACCGAACGAATTTTTTGTCTCAACTTTAAATGGCCATAACTCCCAAACTAGACGACCTAGCGCGAAAATAAGCCTAATCCGTGATCACTCCAAACCAAACAAATTTTGTGTCTCAACTTTAAATGGCCATAACTCCCAAAATAGACGACTTAGCGCGAAAATAAGCCAAATTCGTGATCACTCAAAATCTGCCAAAATTTCTTGTCTCATCTTTAAATGGCCATAACTCCCAAACTAGACGACTTAGCGCGAAAATAAGCCTAATTCGTGATCACTCCAAACCGAACAAATTTCTTGTCACAACTTTAAATGGCCATAACTCCCAAACTAAACGACCTTGCGCGAAAATAAGCCTAATTCGTGATCACTCCAAACCAAACAAATTTCTTGTCACAACTTTAAATGGCCATAACTCCCAAAATAGACGACCTAGCGCGAAAATAAGCCTAATTCGTGATCACTCCAAACCGAACGAATTTTTTGTCTCAACTTTAAATGGCCACAACTCCCAAACTAGACGACTTAGCGCGAAAATAAGCCTAATTCGTGATCACTCCAAACCGAACAAATTTCTTGTCACAACTTTAAATGGCCATAACTCCCAAACTAGACGACCTAGCGCAAAAATAAGCCTAAATCGTGATCACTCCAAACCAAACAAATTTTGTGTCTCAACTTTAAATGGCCATAACTCCCAAACTAGACGACCTAGCGCGAAAATAAGCCTTATTCGTGATCACTCCAAACCGAACAAATTTTTTTGGCACAACTTTAAATGGCCATAACTCCCAAACTAGACGACCTAGCGCGAAAATAAGCCTAATTCGTGATCACTCCAAACCGAACAAATTTCTTGTCTCAACTTTAAATGGCCATAACTCCCAAACTAGACGAATTAGCGCAAAAATAAGCCTAATTCGTGATCACTCCAAACCGAACAAATTTCTTGTCACAACTTTAAATGGCCATAACTCCCAAAATAGACGACTTAGCGCGAAAATAAGCCTAATTCGTGATCACTCCAAATCTGGCAAAATTTTTTGTCACAACTTTAAATGGCCATAACTCCCAAACTAGACGACTTAGCGCGAAAATAAGCCTAATTCGTGATCACTCCAAACCGAACAAATTTCTTGTCACAACTTTAAATGGCCATAACTCCCAAAATAGACGACTTAGCGCGAAAATAAGCCTAATTCGTGATCACTCCAAACCGAACGAATTTTTTGTCTCAACTTTAAATGGCCACAACTCCCAAACTAGACGACTTTGCGCGAAAATAAGCCTAATTCGTGATCACTCCAAACCGAACGAATTTTTTGTCTCAACTTTAAATGGCCATAACTCACAAAATAGACGACTTAGCGCGAAAATAAGCCTAATTCGTGATCACTCCAAATCTGGCAAAATTTTTTGTCACAACTTTAAATGGCCATAACTCCCAAACTAGACGACCTAGCGCGAAAATAAGCCTAATTCGTGATCACTCCAAACCGAACAAATTTTTTGTCACAACTTTAAATGGCCATAACTCCCAAACTAGACGACCTAGCGCAAAAATAAGCCTAAATCGTGATCACTCCAAACCAAACAAATTTTGTGTCTCAACTTTAAATGGCCATAACTCCCCAACTAGACGACCTAGCGCGAAAATAAGCCAAATTCGTGATCACTCAAAATCTGCCAAAATTTCTTGTCTCAACTTTAAATGGCCATAACTCCCAAACTAGACGACCTAGCGTGAAAATAAGCCTAATTCGTGATCACTCCAAACCGAACGAATTTTTTGTCTCAACTTTAAATGGCCATAACTCCCAAACTAGACGACCTAGCGCGAAAATAAGCCTAATTCGTGATCACTCCAAACCAAACACATTTCTTGTCACAACTTTAAATGGCCATAACTCCCAAAATAGACGACTTAGCGCAAAAATAAGCCTATATCGTGATCACTCCAAACCAAACAAATTTTTTTTTCCAACTTTAAATGGCCATAACTCCCAAACTAGACGACTTAGCGCGAAAATAAGCCTAATTCGTGATCACTCCAAACCGAACAAATTTCTTGTCACAACTTTAAATGGCCATAACTCCCAAAATAGACGACCTAGCGGGGAAAAAGGCCTAATTCGTGATCACTCCAAACCGAACGAATTTTTTGTCACAAATTTAAATGGCCATAACTCCCAAACTAGACGACTTAGCGCGAAAATAAGCCTAATTCGTGATCACTCCAAACCGAACAAATTTTTTTTCTCAACTTTAAATGGCCATAACTCCTAAACTAGACGACTTAGCGCTAAATTAAGCCTTATTCGTGATCACTCCAAACCGAACGCATTTTTTGTCTCAACTTTAAATGGCCACAACTCCCAAACTAGACGACTTAGCGCGAAAATAAGCCTAATTCGTGATCACTCCAAACCGAACAAATTTCTTGTCACAACTTTAAATGGCCATAACTCCCAAACTAGACGACCTAGCGCAAAAATAAGCCTAATTCGTGATCACTCCAAATCTGGCAAAATTTTTTGTCACAACTTTAAATGGCCATAACTCCCAAACTAGACGACTTAGCGCGAAAATAAGCCTAATTCGTGATCACTCCAAACCGAACAAATTTCTTGTCACAACTTTAAATGGCCATAACTCCCAAAATAGACGACTTAGCGCGAAAATAAGCCTAATTCGTGATCACTCCAAACCGAACGAATTTTTTGTCTCAACTTTAAATGGCCACAACTCCCAAACTAGACGACTTTGCGCGAAAATAAGCCTAATTCGTGATCACTCCAAATCTGGCAAAATTTTTTGTCACAACTTTAAATGGCCATAACTCCCAAACTAGACGACTTAGCGCGAAAATAAGCCTAATTCGTGATCACTCCAAACCGAACAAATTTTTTTGGCACAACTTTAAATGGCCATAACTCCCAAACTAGACGACCTAGCGCGAAAATAAGCCTAATTCGTGATCACTCCAAACCGAACAAATTTCTTGTCTCAACTTTAAATGGCCATAACTCCCAAAATAGACGACCTAGCGCGAAAATAAGCCTAATTCGTGATCACTCCAAACCGAACGAATTTTTTGTCTCAACTTTAAATGGCCACAACTCCCAAACTAGACGACTTAGCGCGAAAATAAGCCTAATTCGTGATCACTCCAAACCGAACAAATTTCTTGTCACAACTTTAAATGGCCATAACTCCCAAACTAGACGACCTAGCGCAAAAATAAGCCTAAATCGTGATCACTCCAAACCAAACAAATTTTGTGTCTCAACTTTAAATGGCCATAACTCCCAAACTAGACGACCTAGCGCGAAAATAAGCCTTATTCGTGATCACTCCAAACCGAACAAATTTTTTTGGCACAACTTTAAATGGCCATAACTCCCAAACTAGACGACCTAGCGCGAAAATAAGCCTAATTCGTGATCACTCCAAACCGAACAAATTTCTTGTCTCAACTTTAAATGGCCATAACTCCCAAACTAGACGAATTAGCGCAAAAATAAGCCTAATTCGTGATCACTCCAAACCGAACAAATTTCTTGTCACAACTTTAAATGGCCATAACTCCCAAAATAGACGACTTAGCGCGAAAATAAGCCTAATTCGTGATCACTCCAAATCTGGCAAAATTTTTTGTCACAACTTTAAATGGCCATAACTCCCAAACTAGACGACTTAGCGCGAAAATAAGCCTAATTCGTGATCACTCCAAACCGAACAAATTTCTTGTCACAACTTTAAATGGCCATAACTCCCAAAATAGACGACTTAGCGCGAAAATAAGCCTAATTCGTGATCACTCCAAACCGAACGAATTTTTTGTCTCAACTTTAAATGGCCACAACTCCCAAACTAGACGACTTTGCGCGAAAATAAGCCTAATTCGTGATCACTCCAAACCGAACGAATTTTTTGTCTCAACTTTAAATGGCCATAACTCACAAAATAGACGACTTAGCGCGAAAATAAGCCTAATTCGTGATCACTCCAAATCTGGCAAAATTTTTTGTCACAACTTTAAATGGCCATAACTCCCAAACTAGACGACCTAGCGCGAAAATAAGCCTAATTCGTGATCACTCCAAACCGAACAAATTTTTTGTCACAACTTTAAATGGCCATAACTCCCAAACTAGACGACCTAGCGCAAAAATAAGCCTAAATCGTGATCACTCCAAACCAAACAAATTTTGTGTCTCAACTTTAAATGGCCATAACTCCCCAACTAGACGACCTAGCGCGAAAATAAGCCAAATTCGTGATCACTCAAAATCTGCCAAAATTTCTTGTCTCAACTTTAAATGGCCATAACTCCCAAACTAGACGACCTAGCGTGAAAATAAGCCTAATTCGTGATCACTCCAAACCGAACGAATTTTTTGTCTCAACTTTAAATGGCCATAACTCCCAAACTAGACGACCTAGCGCGAAAATAAGCCTAATTCGTGATCACTCCAAACCAAACACATTTCTTGTCACAACTTTAAATGGCCATAACTCCCAAAATAGACGACTTAGCGCAAAAATAAGCCTATATCGTGATCACTCCAAACCAAACAAATTTTTTTTTCCAACTTTAAATGGCCATAACTCCCAAACTAGACGACTTAGCGCGAAAATAAGCCTAATTCGTGATCACTCCAAACCGAACAAATTTCTTGTCACAACTTTAAATGGCCATAACTCCCAAAATAGACGACTTAGCGCAAAAATAAGCCTATATCGTGATCACTCCAAACCAAACAAATTTTTTGTCTCAACTTTAAATGGCCATAACTCCCAAACTAGACGACTTAGCGCGAAAATAAGCCTAATTCGTGATCACTCCAAACCAAACAAATTTCTTGTCACAACTTTAAATGGCCATAACTCCCAAACTAGACGACTTAGCGCGAAAATAAGCCTAATTCGTGATCACTCCAAACCGAACAAATTTCTTGTCACAACTTTAAATGGCCATAACTCCCAAAATAGACGACTTAGCGCAAAAATAAGCCTATATCGTGATCACTCCAAACCAAACAAATTTTTTGTCTCAACTTTAAATGGCCATAACTCCCAAACTAGACGACTTAGCGCGAAAATAAGCCTAATTCGTGATCACTCCAAACCGAACGAATTTTTTGTCTCAACTTTAAATGGCCATAACTCCCAAACTAGACGACTTAGCGCGAAAATAAGCCTAATTCGTGATCACTCCAAACCAAACAAATTTCTTGTCACAACTTTAAATGGCCATAACTCCCAAAATAGACGACCTAGCGGGGAAAAAGGCCTAATTCGTGATCACTCCAAACCGAACGAATTTTTTGTCACAAATTTAAATGGCCATAACTCCCAAACTAGACGACTTAGCGCGAAAATAAGCCTAATTCGTGATCACTCCAAACCGAACAAATTTTTTTTCTCAACTTTAAATGGCCATAACTCCTAAACTAGACGACTTAGCGCTAAATTAAGCCTTATTCGTGATCACTCCAAACCGAACGCATTTTTTGTCTCAACTTTAAATGGCCACAACTCCCAAACTAGACGACTTAGCGCGAAAATAAGCCTAATTCGTGATCACTCCAAACCGAACAAATTTCTTGTCACAACTTTAAATGGCCATAACTCCCAAACTAGACGACCTAGCGCAAAAATAAGCCTAAATCGTGATCACTCCAAACCAAACAAATTTTGTGTCTCAACTTTAAATGGCCATAACTCCCAAACTAGACGACTTAGCGCGAAAATAAGCCTAATTCGTGATCACTCCAAACCGAACAAATTTCTTGTCACAACTTTAAATGGCCATAACTCCCAAAATAGACGACTTAGCGCGAAAATAAGCCTATTTCGTGATCACTCCAAATCTGGCAAAATTTTTTGTCATAACTTTAAATGGCCATAACTCCTAAACTAGACGACTTAGCGCGAAAATAAGCCTAATTCGTGATCACTCCAAACCGAACGAATTTTTTGTATCAACTTTAAATGGCCACAACTCCCAAACTAGACGACTTAGCGCGAAAATAAGCCTAATTCGTGATCACTCCAAACCGAACAAATTTCTTGTCACAACTTTAAATGGCCATAACTCCCAAAATAGACGACTTAGCGCAAAAATAAGCCTATATCGTGATCACTCCAAACCAAACAAATTTTTTGTCTCAACTTTAAATGGCCATATCTCCCAAACTAGACGACTTAGCGCGAAAATAAGCCTAATTCGTGATCACTCCAAACCGAACAAATTTTTTGTCTCAACTTTAAATGGCCATAACTCCCAAAATAGACGACTTAGCGCGAAAATAAGCCTATTTCGTGATCACTCCAAATCTGGCAAAATTTTTTGTCATAACTTTAAATGGCCATAACTCCTAAACTAGACGACATAGCGCGAAAATAAGCCTATTTCGTGATCACTCCAAATCTGGCAAAATTTTTTGTCTTAACTTTAAATGGCCATAACTCCTAAACTAGACGACATAGCGCGAAAATAAGCCTAATTCGTGATCACTCCAAACCGAACGAATTTTTTGTTTCAACTATAAATGGCCATAACTCCCAAAATAGACGAGTTAGCGCGAAAATAAGCCTAATTCGTGATCACTCAAAATCTGACAAAATTTCTTGTCTCAACTTTAAATGGCCATAACTCCTAAACTAGACGACATAGCGCGAAAATAAGCCTAAATCGTGATCACTCCAAACCGAACGAATTTTTTGTCTCAACTTTAAATGGCCACAACTCCCAAACTAGACGAATTAGCGCCAAAAATAAGCCTAATTCGTGATCACTCCAAACCGAACAAATTTCTTGTCACAACTTTAAATGGCCATAACTCCCAAAATAGACGACTTAGCGCAAAAATAAGCCTATATCGTGATCACTCCAAACCAAACAAATTTTTTGTCTCAACTTTAAATGGCCATATCTCCCAAACTAGACGACTTAGCGCGAAAATAAGCCTAATTCGTGATCACTCCAAACCGAACAAATTTTTTGTCTCAACTTTAAATGGCCATAACTCCCAAAATAGACGACTTAGCGCGAAAATAAGCCTATTTCGTGATCACTCCAAATCTGGCAAAATTTTTTGTCATAACTTTAAATGGCCATAACTCCTAAACTAGACGACATAGCGCGAAAATAAGCCTATTTCGTGATCACTCCAAATCTGGCAAAATTTTTTGTCTTAACTTTAAATGGCCATAACTCCCAAACTAGACGACCTAGCGCAAAAATAAGCCTAAATCGTGATCACTCCAAACCAAACAAATTTTGTGTCTCAACTTTAAATGGCCATAACTCCCAAAATAGATGACTTAGCGCGAAAATAAGCCTAATTCGTGATTACTTCGAACCGAACAAATTTTTTGTCACAACTTTAAATGGCCATAACTCCCAAACTAGACGACCTAGCGCAAAAATAAGCCTAAATCGTGATCACTCCAAACCAAACAAATTTTTTGTCTCAACTTTAAATGGCCATATCTCCCAAACTAGACGACTTAGCGCGAAAATAAGCCTAATTCGTGATCACTCTAAACCGAACTAATTTTGTGTCTCAACTTTAAATGGCCATAACTCCCAAACTAGACGACCTAGCGCGAAAATAAGCCTAATCCGTGATCACTCCAAACCAAACAAATTTTGTGTCTCAACTTTAAATGGCCATAACTCCCAAAATAGACGACTTAGCGCGAAAATAAGCCTAATTCGTGATCACTCAAAATCTGACAAAATTTCTTGTCTCAACTTTAAATGGCCATAACTCCCAAACTAGACGACTTAGCGCGAAAATAAGCCTATTTCGTGATCACTCCAAATCTGGCAAAATTTTTTGTCACAACTTTAAATGGCCATAACTCCCAAACTAGACGACCTAGCGCGAAAATAAGCCTAATTCGTGATCACTCCAAACCAAACAAATTTCTTGTCACAACTTTAAATGGCCATAACTCCCAAAATAGACGACTTAGCGCGAAAATAAGCCTAATTCGTGATCACTCCAAACCGAACGAATTTTTTGTCTCAACTTTAAATGGCCATAACTCCCAAACTAGACGACCTAGCGCGAAAATAAGCCTAATCCGTGATCACTCCAAACCAAACAAATTTTGTGTCTCAACTTTAAATGGCCATAACTCCCAAAATAGACGACTTAGCGCGAAAATAAGCCAAATTCGTGATCACTCAAAATCTGCCAAAATTTCTTGTCTCAACTTTAAATGGCCATAACTCCCAAACTAGACGACTTAGCGCTAAATTAAGCCTAATTCGTGATCACTCCAAACCGAACAAATTTCTTGTCACAACTTTAAATGGCCATAACTCCCAAAATAGACGACTTAGCGCGAAAATAAGCCTAATTCGTGATCACTCCAAACCGAACAAATTTCTTGTCACAACTTTAAATGGCCATAACTCCCAAACTAGACGACCTAGCGCAAAAATAAGCCTAAATCGTGATCACTCCAAACCAAACAAATTTTGTGTCTCAACTTTAAATGGCCATAACTCCCAAACTAGACGACTTAGCGCGAAAATAAGCCTAATTCGTGATCACTCCAAACCGAACAAATTTCTTGTCACAACTTTAAATGGCCATAACTCCCAAAATAGACGACTTAGCGCGAAAATAAGCCTATTTCGTGATCACTCCAAATCTGGCAAAATTTTTTGTCATAACTTTAAATGGCCATAACTCCTAAACTAGACGACTTAGCGCGAAAATAAGCCTAATTCGTGATCACTCCAAACCGAACGAATTTTTTGTATCAACTTTAAATGGCCACAACTCCCAAACTAGACGACTTAGCGCGAAAATAAGCCTAATTCGTGATCACTCCAAACCGAACAAATTTCTTGTCACAACTTTAAATGGCCATAACTCCCAAACTAGACGACCTAGCGCAAAAATAAGCCTAAATCGTGATCACTCCAAACCAAACAAATTTTGTGTCTCAACTTTAAATGGCCATAACTCCTAAACTAGACGACTTAGCGCGAAAATAAGCCTAATTCGTGATCACTCCAAACCGAACGAATTTTTTGTATCAACTTTAAATGGCCACAACTCCCAAACTAGACGACTTAGCGCAAAAATAAGCCTAAATCGTGATCACTCCAAACCAAACAAATTTTTTGTCACAACTTTAAATGGCCATAACTCCCAAACTAGACGACTTAGCGCGAAAATAAGCCTATTTCGTGATCACTCCAAATCTGGCAAAATTTTTTGTCACAACTTTAAATGGCCATAACTCCCAAACTAGACGACCTAGCGCGAAAATAAGCCTAATTCGTGATCACTCCAAACCAAACAAATTTTTTGTCACAACTTTAAATGGCCATAACTCCCAAACTAGACGACCTAGCGCAAAAATAAGCCTAAATCGTGATCACTCCAAACCAAACAAATTTTGTGTCTCAACTTTAAATGGCCATAACTCCCAAAATAGATGACTTAGCGCGAAAATAAGCCTAATTCGTGATTACTTCGAACCGAACAAATTTTTTGTCACAACTTTAAATGGCCATAACTCCCAAACTAGACGACCTAGCGCAAAAATAAGCCTAAATCGTGATCACTCCAAACCAAACAAATTTTTTGTCTCAACTTTAAATGGCCATATCTCCCAAACTAGACGACTTAGCGCGAAATTAAGCCTAATTCGTGATCACTCCAAACCGAACAAATTTTTTGTCTCAACTTTAAATGGCCATAACTCCCAAACTAGACGACCTAGCGCGAAAATAAGCCTAATTCGTGATCACTCCAAACCAAACAAATTTTTTGTCACAACTTTAAATGGCCATAACTCCCAAACTAGACGACCTAGCGCAAAAATAAGCCTAAATCGTGATCACTCCAAACCAAACAAATTTTGTGTCTCAACTTTAAATGGCCATAACTCCCAAAATAGATGACTTAGCGCCAAAAATAAGCCTAATTCGTGATCACTCCAAACCGAACAAATTTCTTGTCACAACTTTAAATGGCCATAACTCCCAAAATAGACGACTTAGCGCAAAAATAAGCCTATATCGTGATCACTCCAAACCAAACAAATTTTGTGTCTCAACTTTAAATGGCCATATCTCCCAAACTAGACGACTTAGCGCGAAATTAAGCCTAATTCGTGATCACTCCAAACCGAACAAATTTTTTGTCTCAACTTTAAATGGCCATAACTCCCAAACTAGACGACCTAGCGCAAAAATAAGCCTAAATCGTGATCACTCCAAACCAAACAAATTTTGTGTCTCAACTTTAAATGGCCATAACTCCCAAAATAGACGACTTAGCGCAAAAATAAGCCTATATCGTGATCACTCCAAACCAAACAAATTTTTTGTCTCAACTTTAAATGGCCATATCTCCCAAAATAGACGACTTAGCGCGAAAATAAGCCTATTTCGTGATCACTCCAAATCTGGCAAAATTTTTTGTCATAACTTTAAATGGCCATAACTCCTAAACTAGACGACATAGCGCGAAAATAAGCCTATTTCGTGATCACTCCAAATCTGGCAAAATTTTTTGTCTTAACTTTAAATGGCCATAACTCCTAAACTAGACGACATAGCGCGAAAATAAGCCTAATTCGTGATCACTCCAAACCGAACGAATTTTTTGTTTCAACTATAAATGGCCATAACTCCCAAAATAGACGAGTTAGCGCGAAAATAAGCCTAATTCGTGATCACTCAAAATCTGACAAAATTTCTTGTCTCAACTTTAAATGGCCATAACTCCCAAACTAGACGACTTAGCGCGAAAATAAGCGTATTTCGTGATCACTCCAAATCTGGCAAAATTTTTTGTCACAGCTTTAAATGGCCATAACTCCCAAACTAGACGACCTAGCGCGAAAATAAGCCTAATTCGTGATCACTCCAAACCAAACAAATTTTTTGTCACAACTTTAAATGGCCATAACTCCCAAACTAGACGACCTAGCGCAAAAATAAGCCTAAATCGTGATCACTCCAAACCAAACAAATTTTGTGTCTCAACTTTAAATGGCCATAACTCCCAAAATAGATGACTTAGCGCGAAAATAAGCCTAATTCGTGATTACTTCGAACCGAACAAATTTTTTGTCACAACTTTAAATGGCCATAACTCCCAAACTAGACGACCTAGCGCAAAAATAAGCCTAAATCGTGATCACTCCAAACCAAACAAATTTTTTGTCTCAACTTTAAATGGCCATATCTCCCAAACTAGACGACTTAGCGCGAAAATAAGCCTAATTCGTGATCACTCTAAACCGAACAAATTTTGTGTCTCAACTTTAAATGGCCATAACTCCCAAAATAGACGACTTAGCGCGAAAATAAGCCTAATTCGTGATCACTCCAAACCAAACAAATTTCTTGTCACAACTTTAAATGGCCATAACTCCCAAAATAGACGACTTAGCGCGAAAATAAGCCTAATTCGTGATCACTCCAAACCGAACGAATTTTTTGTCTCAACTTTAAATGGCCATAACTCCCAAACTAGACGACCTAGCGCGAAAATAAGCCTAATCCGTGATCACTCCAAACCAAACAAATTTTGTGTCTCAACTTTAAATGGCCATAACTCCCAAAATAGACGACTTAGCGCGAAAATAAGCCAAATTCGTGATCACTCAAAATCTGCCAAAATTTCTTGTCTCAACTTTAAATGGCCATAACTCCCAAACTAGACGACTTAGCGCTAAATTAAGCCTAATTCGTGATCACTCCAAACCGAACAAATTTTTTGTCTCAACTTTAAATGGCCATAACTCCCAAACTAGACGACTTAGCGCGAAAATAAGCCTAATTCGTGATTACTCCGAACCGAACAAATTTTTTGTCACAAATTTAAATAGCCATAACTCCCAAACTAGACGACTTAGCGCGAAAATAAGCCTAATTCGTGATCACTCCAAACCGAACAAATTTTTTGTCTCAACTTTAAAAGGCCATAACTCCCAAACTAAACGACCTAGCGCGAAAATAAGCCTAATTCGTGATCACTCCAAACCGAACGAATTTTTTGTCACAAATTTAAATGGCCATAACTCCCAATCTAGACGACTTAGCGCGAAAATAAGCCTAATTCGTGATCACTCCAAACCGAACAAATTTTGTGTCTCAACTTTAAATGGCCATAACTCCCAAAATAGACGACTTAGCGCGAAAATAAGCCTAATTCGTGATCACTCCAAACCAAACAAATTTCTTGTCACAACTTTAAATGGCCATAACTCCCAAAATAGACGACTTAGCGCGAAAATAAGCCTAATTCGTGATCACTCCAAACCGAACGAATTTTTTGTCTCAACTTTAAATGGCCATAACTCCCAAACTAGACGACCTAGCGCGAAAATAAGCCTAATCCGTGATCACTCCAAACCAAACAAATTTTGTGTCTCAACTTTAAATGGCCATAACTCCCAAAATAGACGACTTAGCGCGAAAATAAGCCAAATTCGTGATCACTCAAAATCTGCCAAAATTTCTTGTCTCATCTTTAAATGGCCATAACTCCCAAACTAGACGACTTAGCGCGAAAATAAGCCTAATTCGTGATCACTCCAAACCGAACAAATTTCTTGTCACAACTTTAAATGGCCATAACTCCCAAACTAAACGACCTTGCGCGAAAATAAGCCTAATTCGTGATCACTCCAAACCAAACAAATTTCTTGTCACAACTTTAAATGGCCATAACTCCCAAAATAGACGACCTAGCGCGAAAATAAGCCTAATTCGTGATCACTCCAAACCGAACGAATTTTTTGTCTCAACTTTAAATGGCCACAACTCCCAAACTAGACGACTTAGCGCGAAAATAAGCCTAATTCGTGATCACTCCAAACCGAACAAATTTCTTGTCACAACTTTAAATGGCCATAACTCCCAAACTAGACGACCTAGCGCAAAAATAAGCCTAAATCGTGATCACTCCAAACCAAACAAATTTTGTGTCTCAACTTTAAATGGCCATAACTCCCAAACTAGACGACCTAGCGCGAAAATAAGCCTTATTCGTGATCACTCCAAACCGAACAAATTTTTTTGGCACAACTTTAAATGGCCATAACTCCCAAACTAGACGACCTAGCGCGAAAATAAGCCTAATTCGTGATCACTCCAAACCGAACAAATTTCTTGTCTCAACTTTAAATGGCCATAACTCCCAAACTAGACGAATTAGCGCAAAAATAAGCCTAATTCGTGATCACTCCAAACCGAACAAATTTCTTGTCACAACTTTAAATGGCCATAACTCCCAAAATAGACGACTTAGCGCGAAAATAAGCCTAATTCGTGATCACTCCAAATCTGGCAAAATTTTTTGTCACAACTTTAAATGGCCATAACTCCCAAACTAGACGACTTAGCGCGAAAATAAGCCTAATTCGTGATCACTCCAAACCGAACAAATTTCTTGTCACAACTTTAAATGGCCATAACTCCCAAAATAGACGACTTAGCGCGAAAATAAGCCTAATTCGTGATCACTCCAAACCGAACGAATTTTTTGTCTCAACTTTAAATGGCCACAACTCCCAAACTAGACGACTTTGCGCGAAAATAAGCCTAATTCGTGATCACTCCAAACCGAACGAATTTTTTGTCTCAACTTTAAATGGCCATAACTCACAAAATAGACGACTTAGCGCGAAAATAAGCCTAATTCGTGATCACTCCAAATCTGGCAAAATTTTTTGTCACAACTTTAAATGGCCATAACTCCCAAACTAGACGACCTAGCGCGAAAATAAGCCTAATTCGTGATCACTCCAAACCGAACAAATTTTTTGTCACAACTTTAAATGGCCATAACTCCCAAACTAGACGACCTAGCGCAAAAATAAGCCTAAATCGTGATCACTCCAAACCAAACAAATTTTGTGTCTCAACTTTAAATGGCCATAACTCCCCAACTAGACGACCTAGCGCGAAAATAAGCCAAATTCGTGATCACTCAAAATCTGCCAAAATTTCTTGTCTCAACTTTAAATGGCCATAACTCCCAAACTAGACGACTTAGCGCGAAAATAAGCCTAATTCGTGATCACTCCAAACCGAACAAATTTCTTGTCACAACTTTAAATGGCCATAACTCCCAAAATAGACGACTTAGCGCGAAAATAAGCCTAATTCGTGATCACTCCAAACCGAACAAATTTTTTGTCTCAACTTTAAATGGCCATAACTCCCAAACTAGACGACTTAGCGCGAAAATAAGCCTAATTCGTGATCACTCCAAACCGAACAAATTTCTTGTCACAACTTTAAATGGCCATAACTCCCAAACTAAACGACCTAGCGCGAAAATAAGCCTAATTCGTGATCACTCCAAACCGAACGAATTTTTTGTCACAAATTTAAATGGCCATAACTCCCAATCTAGACGACTTAGCGCGAAAATAAGCCTAATTCGTGATCACTCCAAACCGAACAAATTTTGTGTCTCAACTTTAAATGGCCATAACTCCCAAAATAGACGACTTAGCGCGAAAATAAGCCTAATTCGTGATCACTCCAAACCAAACAAATTTCTTGTCACAACTTTAAATGGCCATAACTCCCAAAATAGACGACTTAGCGCGAAAATAAGCCTAATTCGTGATCACTCCAAACCGAACGAATTTTTTGTCTCAACTTTAAATGGCCATAACTCCCAAACTAGACGACCTAGCGCGAAAATAAGCCTAATCCGTGATCACTCCAAACCAAACAAATTTTGTGTCTCAACTTTAAATGGCCATAACTCCCAAAATAGACGACTTAGCGCGAAAATAAGCCAAATTCGTGATCACTCAAAATCTGCCAAAATTTCTTGTCTCATCTTTAAATGGCCATAACTCCCAAACTAGACGACTTAGCGCGAAAATAAGCCTAATTCGTGATCACTCCAAACCGAACAAATTTCTTGTCACAACTTTAAATGGCCATAACTCCCAAACTAAACGACCTTGCGCGAAAATAAGCCTAATTCGTGATCACTCCAAACCGAACAAATTTCTTGTCACAACTTTAAATGGCCATAACTCCCAAAATAGACGACTTAGCGCAAAAATAAGCCTATATCGTGATCACTCCAAACCAAACAAATTTTTTGTCTCAACTTTAAATGGCCATAACTCCCAAACTAGACGACCTAGCGCGAAAATAAGCCTAATTCGTGATCACTCCAAACCAAACACATTTCTTGTCACAACTTTAAATGGCCATAACTCCCAAAATAGACGACTTAGCGCAAAAATAAGCCTATATCGTGATCACTCCAAACCAAACAAATTTTTTTTTCCAACTTTAAATGGCCATAACTCCCAAACTAGACGACTTAGCGCGAAAATAAGCCTAATTCGTGATCACTCCAAACCGAACAAATTTCTTGTCACAACTTTAAATGGCCATAACTCCCAAAATAGACGACTTAGCGCAAAAATAAGCCTATATCGTGATCACTCCAAACCAAACAAATTTTTTGTCTCAACTTTAAATGGCCATAACTCCCAAACTAGACGACTTAGCGCGAAAATAAGCCTATTTCGTGATCACTCCAAACCAAACAAATTTCTTGTCACAACTTTAAATGGCCATAACTCCCAAACTAGACGACTTAGCGCGAAAATAAGCCTAATTCGTGATCACTCCAAACCGAACGAATTTTTTGTATCAACTTTAAATGGCCACAACTCCTAAACTAGACGACTTAGCGCGAAAATAAGCCTAATTCGTGATCACTCCAAACCGAACAAATTTTTTGTTTCAACTATAAATGGCCATAACTCCCAAAATAGACGAGTTAGCGCGAAAATAAGCCTAATTCGTGATCACTCAAAATCTGACAAAATTTCTTGTCTCAACTTTAAATGGCCATAACTCCTAAACTAGACGACATAGCGCGAAAATAAGCCTATTTCGTGATCACTCCAAATCTGGCAAAATTTTTTGTCTTAACTTTAAATGGCCATAACTCCTAAACTAGACGACATAGCGCGAAAATAAGCCTAATTCGTGATCACTCCAAACCGAACGAATTTTTTGTCTCAACTTTAAATGGCCATAACTCACAAAATAGACGACTTAGCGCGAAAATAAGCCTAATTCGTGATCACTCCAAATCTGGCAAAATTTTTTGTCACAACTTTAAATGGCCATAACTCCCAAACTAGACGACCTAGCGCGAAAATAAGCCTAATTCGTGATCACTCCAAACCGAACAAATTTCTTGTCACAACTTTAAATGGCCATAACTCCCAAACTAGACGACTTAGCGCGAAAATAAGCCTAATTCGTGATCACTCCAAACCGAACAAATTTTTTTTCTCAACTTTAAATGGCCATAACTCCTAAACTAGACGACTTAGCGCGAAAATAAGCCTAATTCGTGATCACTCCAAGCCGAACGAATTTTTTGTCTCAACTTTAAATGGCCATAACTCCCAAACTAGACGACTTAGCGCGAAAATAAGCCTAATTCGTGATCACTCCAAACCGAACAAATTTCTTGTCACAACTTTAAATGGCCATAACTCCCAAAATAGACGACTTAGCGCGAAAATAAGCCTATTTCGTGATCACTCCAAATCTGGCAAAATTTTTTGTCATAACTTTAAATGGCCATAACTCCTAAACTAGACGACTTAGCGCGAAAATAAGCCTAATTCGTGATCACTCCAAACCGAACGAATTTTTTGTCTCAACTTTAAATGGCCACAACTCCCAAACTAGACGACTTTGCGCGAAAATAAGCCTAATTCGTGATCACTCCAAACCGAACGAATTTTTTGTCTCAACTTTAAATGGCCATAACTCACAAAATAGACGACTTAGCGCGAAAATAAGCCTAATTCGTGATCACTCCAAATCTGGCAAAATTTTTTGTCACAACTTTAAATGGCCATAACTCCCAAACTAGACGACCTAGCGCGAAAATAAGCCTAATTCGTGATCACTCCAAACCAAACAAATTTCTTGTCACAACTTTAAATGGCCATAACTCCCAAAATAGACGACTTAGCGCGAAAATAAGCCTATTTCGTGATCACTCCAAATCTGGCAAAATTTTTTGTCATAACTTTAAATGGCCATAACTCCTAAACTAGACGACATAGCGCGAAAATAAGCCTATTTCGTGATCACTCCAAATCTGGCAAAATTTTTTGTCTTAACTTTAAATGGCCATAACTCCTAAACTAGACGACATAGCGCGAAAATAAGCCTAATTCGTGATCACTCCAAACCGAACGAATTTTTTGTTTCAACTATAAATGGCCATAACTCCCAAAATAGACGAGTTAGCGCGAAAATAAGCCTAATTCGTGATCACTCAAAATCTGACAAAATTTCTTGTCTCAACTTTAAATGGCCATAACTCCTAAACTAGACGACATAGCGCGAAAATAAGCCTATTTCGTGATCACTCCAAATCTGGCAAAATTTTTTGTCTTAACTTTAAATGGCCATAACTCCTAAACTAGACGACATAGCGCGAAAATAAGCCTAATTCGTGATCACTCCAAACCGAACGAATTTTTTGTCTCAACTTTAAATGGCCATAACTCACAAAATAGACGACTTAGCGCGAAAATAAGCCTAATTCGTGATCACTCCAAATCTGGCAAAATTTTTTGTCACAACTTTAAATGGCCATAACTCCCAAACTAGACGACCTAGCGCGAAAATAAGCCTAATTCGTGATCACTCCAAACCGAACAAATTTCTTGTCACAACTTTAAATGGCCATAACTCCCAAACTAGACGACTTAGCGCGAAAATAAGCCTAATTCGTGATCACTCCAAACCGAACAAATTTTTTTTCTCAACTTTAAATGGCCATAACTCCTAAACTAGACGACTTAGCGCGAAAATAAGCCTAATTCGTGATCACTCCAAGCCGAACGAATTTTTTGTCACAAATTTAAATGGCCACAACTCCCAAACTAGACGACTTAGCGCGAAAATAAGCCTAATTCGTGATCACTCCAAACCGAACAAATTTCTTGTCACAACTTTAAATGGCCATAACTCCCAAAATAGACGACTTAGCGCAAAAATAAGCCTATATCGTGATCACTCCAAACCAAACAAATTTTTTGTCTCAACTTTAAATGGCCATAACTCCCAAACTAGACGACCTAGCGCGAAAATAAGCCTAATTCGTGATCACTCCAAACCAAACACATTTCTTGTCACAACTTTAAATGGCCATAACTCCCAAAATAGACGACTTAGCGCAAAAATAAGCCTATATCGTGATCACTCCAAACCAAACAAATTTTTTTTTCCAACTTTAAATGGCCATAACTCCCAAACTAGACGACTTAGCGCGAAAATAAGCCTAATTCGTGATCACTCCAAACCGAACAAATTTCTTGTCACAACTTTAAATGGCCATAACTCCCAAAATAGACGACTTAGCGCAAAAATAAGCCTATATCGTGATCACTCCAAACCAAACAAATTTTTTGTCTCAACTTTAAATGGCCATAACTCCCAAACTAGACGACTTAGCGCGAAAATAAGCCTAATTCGTGATCACTCCAAACCAAACAAATTTCTTGTCACAACTTTAAATGGCCATAACTCCCAAACTAGACGACTTAGCGCGAAAATAAGCCTAATTCGTGATCACTCCAAACCGAACAAATTTCTTGTCACAACTTTAAATGGCCATAACTCCCAAAATAGACGACTTAGCGCAAAAATAAGCCTATATCGTGATCACTCCAAACCAAACAAATTTTTTGTCTCAACTTTAAATGGCCATAACTCCCAAACTAGACGACTTAGCGCGAAAATAAGCCTAATTCGTGATCACTCCAAACCGAACGAATTTTTTGTCTCAACTTTAAATGGCCATAACTCCCAAACTAGACGACTTAGCGCGAAAATAAGCCTAATTCGTGATCACTCCAAGCCAAACAAATTTCTTGTCACAACTTTAAATGGCCATAACTCCCAAAATAGACGACCTAGCGCGAAAAAAAGCCTAATTCGTGATCACTCCAAACCGAACGAATTTTTTGTCACAAATTTAAATGGCCATAACTCCCAAACTAGACGACCTAGCGCGAAAATAAGCCTAATTCGTGATCACTCCAAACCGAACAAATTTTTTTCTCAACTTTAAATGGCCATAACTCCTAAACTAGACGACTTAGCGCTAAATTAAGCCTTATTCGTGATCACTCCAAACCGAACGCATTTTTTGTCTCAACTTTAAATGGCCACAACTCCCAAACTAGACGACTTAGCGCGAAAATAAGCCTAATTCGTGATCACTCCAAACCGAACAAATTTCTTGTCACAACTTTAAATGGCCATAACTCCCAAACTAGACGACCTAGCGCAAAAATAAGCCTAAATCGTGATCACTCCAAACCAAACAAATTTTGTGTCTCAACTTTAAATGGCCATAACTCCCAAACTAGACGACTTAGCGCGAAAATAAGCCTAATTCGTGATCACTCCAAACCGAACAAATTTCTTGTCACAACTTTAAATGGCCATAACTCCCAAAATAGACGACTTAGCGCGAAAATAAGCCTATTTCGTGATCACTCCAAATCTGGCAAAATTTTTTGTCATAACTTTAAATGGCCATAACTCCTAAACTAGACGACTTAGCGCGAAAATAAGCCTAATTCGTGATCACTCCAAACCGAACGAATTTTTTGTATCAACTTTAAATGGCCACAACTCCCAAACTAGACGACTTAGCGCGAAAATAAGCCTAATTCGTGATCACTCCAAACCGAACAAATTTCTTGTCACAACTTTAAATGGCCATAACTCCCAAACTAGACGACCTAGCGCAAAAATAAGCCTAAATCGTGATCACTCCAAACCAAACAAATTTTGTGTCTCAACTTTAAATGGCCATAACTCCTAAACTAGACGACTTAGCGCGAAAATAAGCCTAATTCGTGATCACTCCAAACCGAACGAATTTTTTGTCTCAACTTTAAATGGCCACAACTCCCAAACTAGACGAATTAGCGCCAAAAATAAGCCTAATTCGTGATCACTCCAAACCGAACAAATTTCTTGTCACAACTTTAAATGGCCATAACTCCCAAAATAGACGACTTAGCGCAAAAATAAGCCTATATCGTGATCACTCCAAACCAAACAAATTTTTTGTCTCAACTTTAAATGGCCATATCTCCCAAACTAGACGACTTAGCGCGAAAATAAGCCTAATTCGTGATCACTCCAAACCGAACAAATTTTTTGTCTCAACTTTAAATGGCCATAACTCCCAAAATAGACGACTTAGCGCGAAAATAAGCCTATTTCGTGATCACTCCAAATCTGGCAAAATTTTTTGTCATAACTGTAAATGGCCATAACTCCTAAACTAGACGACATAGCGCGAAAATAAGCCTATTTCGTGATCACTCCAAATCTGGCAAAATTTTTTGTCTTAACTTTAAATGGCCATAACTCCTAAACTAGACGACATAGCGCGAAAATAAGCCTAATTCGTGATCACTCCAAACCGAACGAATTTTTTGTTTCAACTATAAATGGCCATAACTCCCAAAATAGACGAGTTAGCGCGAAAATAAGCCTAATTCGTGATCACTCAAAATCTGACAAAATTTCTTGTCTCAACTTTAAATGGCCATAACTCCTAAACTAGACGACATAGCGCGAAAATAAGCCTATTTCGTGATCACTCCAAATCTGGCAAAATTTTTTGTCTTAACTTTAAATGGCCATAACTCCTAAACTAGACGACATAGCGCGAAAATAAGCCTAATTCGTGATCACTCCAAACCGAACGAATTTTTTGTCTCAACTTTAAATGGCCATAACTCACAAAATAGACGACTTAGCGCGAAAATAAGCCTAATTCGTGATCACTCCAAATCTGGCAAAATTTTTTGTCACAACTTTAAATGGCCATAACTCCCAAACTAGACGACCTAGCGCGAAAATAAGCCTAATTCGTGATCACTCCAAACCGAACAAATTTCTTGTCACAACTTTAAATGGCCATAACTCCCAAACTAGACGACTTAGCGCGAAAATAAGCCTAATTCGTGATCACTCCAAACCGAACAAATTTTTTTCTCAACTTTAAATGGCCATAACTCCTAAACTAGACGACTTAGCGCGAAAATAAGCCTAATTCGTGATCACTCCAAGCCGAACGAATTTTTTGTCACAAATTTAAATGGCCACAACTCCCAAACTAGACGACTTAGCGCGAAAATAAGCCTAATTCGTGATCACTCCAAACCGAACAAATTTCTTGTCACAACTTTAAATGGCCATAACTCCCAAAATAGACGACTTAGCGCAAAAATAAGCCTATATCGTGATCACTCCAAACCAAACAAATTTTTTGTCTCAACTTTAAATGGCCATAACTCCCAAACTAGACGACCTAGCGCGAAAATAAGCCTAATTCGTGATCACTCCAAACCAAACACATTTCTTGTCACAACTTTAAATGGCCATAACTCCCAAAATAGACGACTTAGCGCAAAAATAAGCCTATATCGTGATCACTCCAAACCGAACGAATTTTTTGTCTCAACTTTAAATGGCCACAACTCCCAAACTAGACGAATTAGCGCCAAAAATAAGCCTAATTCGTGATCACTCCAAACCGAACAAATTTCTTGTCACAACTTTAAATGGCCATAACTCCCAAACTAGACGACTTAGCGCGAAAATAAGCCTATTTCGTGATCACTCCAAATCTGGCAAAATTTTTTGTCTTAACTTTAAATGGCCATAACTCCTAAACTAGACGACATAGCGCGAAAATAAGCCTAATTCGTGATCACTCCAAACCGAACGAATTTTTTGTTTCAACTATAAATGGCCATAACTCCCAAAATAGACGAGTTAGCGCGAAAATAAGCCTAATTCGTGATCACTCAAAATCTGACAAAATTTCTTGTCTCAACTTTAAATGGCCATAACTCCTAAACTAGACGACATAGCGCGAAAATAAGCCTATTTCGTGATCACTCCAAATCTGGCAAAATTTTTTGTCTTAACTTTAAATGGCCATAACTCCTAAACTAGACGACATAGCGCGAAAATAAGCCTAATTCGTGATCACTCCAAACCGAACGAATTTTTTGTCTCAACTTTAAATGGCCATAACTCACAAAATAGACGACTTAGCGCGAAAATAAGCCTAATTCGTGATCACTCCAAATCTGGCAAAATTTTTTGTCACAACTTTAAATGGCCATAACTCCCAAACTAGACGACCTAGCGCGAAAATAAGCCTAATTCGTGATCACTCCAAACCGAACAAATTTCTTGTCACAACTTTAAATGGCCATAACTCCCAAACTAGACGACTTAGCGCGAAAATAAGCCTAATTCGTGATCACTCCAAACCGAACAAATTTTTTTCTCAACTTTAAATGGCCATAACTCCTAAACTAGACGACTTAGCGCGAAAATAAGCCTAATTCGTGATCACTCCAAGCCGAACGAATTTTTTGTCACAAATTTAAATGGCCACAACTCCCAAACTAGACGACTTAGCGCGAAAATAAGCCTAATTCGTGATCACTCCAAACCGAACAAATTTCTTGTCACAACTTTAAATGGCCATAACTCCCAAAATAGACGACTTAGCGCAAAAATAAGCCTATATCGTGATCACTCCAAACCAAACAAATTTTTTGTCTCAACTTTAAATGGCCATAACTCCCAAACTAGACGACCTAGCGCGAAAATAAGCCTAATTCGTGATCACTCCAAACCAAACACATTTCTTGTCACAACTTTAAATGGCCATAACTCCCAAAATAGACGACTTAGCGCAAAAATAAGCCTATATCGTGATCACTCCAAACCAAACAAATTTTTTTTCCAACTTTAAATGGCCATAACTCCCAAACTAGACGACTTAGCGCGAAAATAAGCCTAATTCGTGATCACTCCAAACCGAACAAATTTCTTGTCACAACTTTAAATGGCCATAACTCCCAAAATAGACGACTTAGCGCAAAAATAAGCCTATATCGTGATCACTCCAAACCAAACAAATTTTTTGTCTCAACTTTAAATGGCCATAACTCCCAAACTAGACGACTTAGCGCGAAAATAAGCCTAATTCGTGATCACTCCAAACCAAACAAATTTCTTGTCACAACTTTAAATGGCCATAACTCCCAAACTAGACGACTTAGCGCGAAAATAAGCCTAATTCGTGATCACTCCAAACCGAACAAATTTCTTGTCACAACTTTAAATGGCCATAACTCCCAAAATAGACGACTTAGCGCAAAAATAAGCCTATATCGTGATCACTCCAAACCAAACAAATTTTTTGTCTCAACTTTAAATGGCCATAACTCCCAAACTAGACGACTTAGCGCGAAAATAAGCCTAATTCGTGATCACTCCAAACCGAACGAATTTTTTGTCTCAACTTTAAATGGCCATAACTCCCAAACTAGACGACTTAGCGCGAAAATAAGCCTAATTCGTGATCACTCCAAACCAAACAAATTTCTTGTCACAACTTTAAATGGCCATAACTCCCAAAATAGACGACCTAGCGCGAAAAAAGCCTAATTCGTGATCACTCCAAACCGAACGAATTTTTTGTCACAAATTTAAATGGCCATAACTCCCAAACTAGACGACTTAGCGCGAAAATAAGCCTAATTCGTGATCACTCCAAACCGAACAAATTTTTTTTCTCAACTTTAAATGGCCATAACTCCCAAACTAGACGACCTAGCGCGAAAATAAGCCTAATTCGTGATCACTCCAAACCAAACAAATTTCTTGTCACAACTTTAAATGGCCATAACTCCCAAAATAGACGACTTAGCGCGAAAATAAGCCTAATTCGTGATCACTCCAAACCGAACGAATTTTTTGTCTCAACTTTAAATGGCCATAACTCCCAAACTAGACGACCTAGCGCGAAAATAAGCCTAATCCGTGATCACTCCAAACCAAACAAATTTTGTGTCTCAACTTTAAATGGCCATAACTCCCAAAATAGACGACTTAGCGCGAAAATAAGCCAAATTCGTGATCACTCAAAATCTGCCAAAATTTCTTGTCTCAACTTTAAATGGCCATAACTCCCAAAATAGACGACTTAGCGCAAAAATAAGCCTATATCGTGATCACTCCAAACCAAACAAATTTTTTGTCTCAACTTTAAATGGCCATATCTCCCAAACTAGACGACTTAGCGCGAAAATAAGCCTAATTCGTGATCACTCCAAGCCGAACAAATTTTTTGTCTCAACTTTAAATGGCCATAACTCCCAAAATAGACGACTTAGCGCGAAAATAAGCCTATTTCGTGATCACTCCAAATCTGGCAAAATTTTTTGTCATAACTTTAAATGGCCATAACTCCTAAACTAGACGACATAGCGCGAAAATAAGCCTATTTCGTGATCACTCCAAATCTGGCAAAATTTTTTGTCTTAACTTTAAATGGCCATAACTCCTAAACTAGACGACATAGCGCGAAAATAAGCCTAATTCGTGATCACTCCAAACCGAACGAATTTTTTGTTTCAACTATAAATGGCCATAACTCCCAAAATAGACGAGTTAGCGCGAAAATAAGCCTAATTCGTGATCACTCAAAATCTGACAAAATTTCTTGTCTCAACTTTAAATGGCCATAACTCCTAAACTAGACGACATAGCGCGAAAATAAGCCTATTTCGTGATCACTCCAAATCTGGCAAAATTTTTTGTCTTAACTTTAAATGGCCATAACTCCTAAACTAGACGACATAGCGCGAAAATAAGCCTAATTCGTGATCACTCCAAACCGAACGAATTTTTTGTCTCAACTTTAAATGGCCATAACTCACAAAATAGACGACTTAGCGCGAAAATAAGCCTAATTCGTGATCACTCCAAATCTGGCAAAATTTTTTGTCACAACTTTAAATGGCCATAACTCCCAAACTAGACGACCTAGCGCGAAAATAAGCCTAATTCGTGATCACTCCAAACCGAACAAATTTCTTGTCACAACTTTAAATGGCCATAACTCCCAAACTAGACGACTTAGCGCGAAAATAAGCCTAATTCGTGATCACTCCAAACCGAACAAATTTTTTTCTCAACTTTAAATGGCCATAACTCCTAAACTAGACGACTTAGCGCGAAAATAAGCCTAATTCGTGATCACTCCAAGCCGAACGAATTTTTTGTCACAAATTTAAATGGCCACAACTCCCAAACTAGACGACTTAGCGCGAAAATAAGCCTAATTCGTGATCACTCCAAACCGAACAAATTTCTTGTCACAACTTTAAATGGCCATAACTCCCAAAATAGACGACTTAGCGCAAAAATAAGCCTATATCGTGATCACTCCAAACCAAACAAATTTTTTGTCTCAACTTTAAATGGCCATAACTCCCAAACTAGACGACCTAGCGCGAAAATAAGCCTAATTCGTGATCACTCCAAACCAAACACATTTCTTGTCACAACTTTAAATGGCCATAACTCCCAAAATAGACGACTTAGCGCAAAAATAAGCCTATATCGTGATCACTCCAAACCAAACAAATTTTTTTTCCAACTTTAAATGGCCATAACTCCCAAACTAGACGACTTAGCGCGAAAATAAGCCTAATTCGTGATCACTCCAAACCGAACAAATTTCTTGTCACAACTTTAAATGGCCATAACTCCCAAAATAGACGACTTAGCGCAAAAATAAGCCTATATCGTGATCACTCCAAACCAAACAAATTTTTTGTCTCAACTTTAAATGGCCATAACTCCCAAACTAGACGACTTAGCGCGAAAATAAGCCTAATTCGTGATCACTCCAAACCAAACAAATTTCTTGTCACAACTTTAAATGGCCATAACTCCCAAACTAGACGACTTAGCGCGAAAATAAGCCTAATTCGTGATCACTCCAAACCGAACAAATTTCTTGTCACAACTTTAAATGGCCATAACTCCCAAAATAGACGACTTAGCGCAAAAATAAGCCTATATCGTGATCACTCCAAACCAAACAAATTTTTTGTCTCAACTTTAAATGGCCATAACTCCCAAACTAGACGACTTAGCGCGAAAATAAGCCTAATTCGTGATCACTCCAAACCGAACGAATTTTTTGTCTCAACTTTAAATGGCCATAACTCCCAAACTAGACGACTTAGCGCGAAAATAAGCCTAATTCGTGATCACTCCAAACCAAACAAATTTCTTGTCACAACTTTAAATGGCCATAACTCCCAAAATAGACGACCTAGCGCGAAAAAAAGCCTAATTCGTGATCACTCCAAACCGAACGAATTTTTTGTCACAAATTTAAATGGCCATAACTCCCAAACTAGACGACTTAGCGCGAAAATAAGCCTAATTCGTGATCACTCCAAACCGAACAAATTTTTTTTCTCAACTTTAAATGGCCATAACTCCTAAACTAGACGACTTAGCGCTAAATTAAGCCTTATTCGTGATCACTCCAAATCTGGCAAAATTTTTTGTCACAACTTTAAATGGCCATAACTCCCAAAATAGACGACCTAGCGCGAAAAAAAGCCTAATTCGTGATCACTCCAAACCAAACAAATTTCTTGTCACAACTTTAAATGGCCATAACTCCCAAAATAGACGACCTAGCGCGAAAAAAAGCCTAATTCGTGATCACTCCAAACCAAACAAATTTCTTGTCACAACTTTAAATGGCCATAACTCCCAAAATAGACGACCTAGCGCGAAAAAAAGCCTAATTCGTGATCACTCCAAACCGAACGAATTTTTTGTCACAAATTTAAATGGCCATAACTCCCAAACTAGACGACTTAGCGCGAAAATAAGCCTAATTCGTGATCACTCCAAACCGAACAAATTTTTTTCTCAACTTTAAATGGCCATAACTCCTAAACTAGACGACTTAGCGCTAAATTAAGCCTTATTCGTGATCACTCCAAACCAAACAAATTTCTTGTCACAACTTTAAATGGCCATAACTCCCAAAATAGACGACCTAGCGCGAAAAAAAGCCTAATTCGTGATCACTCCAAACCAAACAAATTTCTTGTCACAACTTTAAATGGCCATAACTCCCAAAATAGACGACCTAGCGCGAAAAAAAGCCTAATTCGTGATCACTCCAAACCGAACGAATTTTTTGTCACAAATTTAAATGGCCATAACTCCCAAACTAGACGACTTAGCGCGAAAATAAGCCTAATTCGTGATCACTCCAAACCGAACAAATTTTTTTTCTCAACTTTAAATGGCCATAACTCCTAAACTAGACGACTTAGCGCTAAATTAAGCCTTATTCGTGATCACTCCAAACCAAACAAATTTCTTGTCACAACTTTAAATGGCCATAACTCCCAAAATAGACGACCTAGCGCGAAAAAAAGCCTAATTCGTGATCACTCCAAACCAAACAAATTTCTTGTCACAACTTTAAATGGCCATAACTCCCAAAATAGACGACCTAGCGCGAAAAAAAGCCTAATTCGTGATCACTCCAAACCGAACGAATTTTTTGTCACAAATTTAAATGGCCATAACTCCCAAACTAGACGACTTAGCGCGAAAATAAGCCTAATTCGTGATCACTCCAAACCGAACAAATTTTTTTTCTCAACTTTAAATGGCCATAACTCCTAAACTAGACGACTTAGCGCTAAATTAAGCCTTATTCGTGATCACTCCAAACCAAACAAATTTCTTGTCACAACTTTAAATGGCCATAACTCCCAAAATAGACGACCTAGCGCGAAAAAAAGCCTAATTCGTGATCACTCCAAACCAAACAAATTTCTTGTCACAACTTTAAATGGCCATAACTCCCAAAATAGACGACCTAGCGCGAAAAAAGCCTAATTCGTGATCACTCCAAACCGAACGAATTTTTTGTCACAAATTTAAATGGCCATAACTCCCAAAATAGACGACCTAGCGCTAAATTAAGCCTTATTCGTGATCACTCCAAATCTGGCAAAATTTTTTGTCACAACTTTAAATGGCCATAACTCCCAAAATAGACGACCTAGCGCTAAATTAAGCCTTATTCGTGATCACTCCAAATCTGGCAAAATTTTTTGTCACAACTTTAAATGGCCATAACTCCCAAAATAGACGACCTAGCGCGAAAAAAAGCCTAATTCGTGATCACTCCAAACCAAACAAATTTCTTGTCACAACTTTAAATGGCCATAACTCCCAAAATAGACGACCTAGCGCGAAAAAAAGCCTAATTCGTGATCACTCCAAACCAAACAAATTTCTTGTCACAACTTTAAATGGCCATAACTCCCAAAATAGACGACCTAGCGCGAAAAAAAGCCTAATTCGTGATCACTCCAAACCGAACGAATTTTTTGTCACAAATTTAAATGGCCATAACTCCCAAACTAGACGACTTAGCGCGAAAATAAGCCTAATTCGTGATCACTCCAAACCGAACAAATTTTTTTTCTCAACTTTAAATGGCCATAACTCCTAAACTAGACGACTTAGCGCTAAATTAAGCCTTATTCGTGATCACTCCAAACCAAACAAATTTCTTGTCACAACTTTAAATGGCCATAACTCCCAAAATAGACGACCTAGCGCGAAAAAAAGCCTAATTCGTGATCACTCCAAACCAAACAAATTTCTTGTCACAACTTTAAATGGCCATAACTCCCAAAATAGACGACCTAGCGCGAAAAAAAGCCTAATTCGTGATCACTCCAAACCGAACGAATTTTTTGTCACAAATTTAAATGGCCATAACTCCCAAACTAGACGACTTAGCGCGAAAATAAGCCTAATTCGTGATCACTCCAAACCGAACGCATTTTTTGTCACAAATTTAAATGGCCATAACTCCCAAACTAGACGACTTAGCGCGAAAATAAGCCTATTTCGTGATCACTCCAAATCTGGCAAAATTTTTTGTCATAACTTTAAATGGCCATAACTCCTAAACTAGACGACTTAGCGCGAAAATAAGCCTAATTCGTGATCACTCCAAACCGAACGAATTTTTTGTATCAACTTTAAATGGCCACAACTCCCAAACTAGACGACTTAGCGCGAAAATAAGCCTAATTCGTGATCACTCCAAACCGAACAAATTTCTTGTCACAACTTTAAATGGCCATAACTCCCAAACTAGACGACCTAGCGCAAAAATAAGCCTAAATCGTGATCACTCCAAACCAAACAAATTTTGTGTCTCAACTTTAAATGGCCATAACTCCTAAACTAGACGACTTAGCGCGAAAATAAGCCTAATTCGTGATCACTCCAAACCGAACGAATTTTTTGTCTCAACTTTAAATGGCCACAACTCCCAAACTAGACGAATTAGCGCCAAAAATAAGCCTAATTCGTGATCACTCCAAACCGAACAAATTTCTTGTCACAACTTTAAATGGCCATAACTCCCAAAATAGACGACTTAGCGCAAAAATAAGCCTATATCGTGATCACTCCAAACCAAACAAATTTTGTGTCTCAACTTTAAATGGCCATAACTCCTAAACTAGACGACTTAGCGCGAAAATAAGCCTAATTCGTGATCACTCCAAACCGAACGAATTTTTTGTCTCAACTTTAAATGGCCACAACTCCCAAACTAGACGAATTAGCGCCAAAAATAAGCCTAAATCGTGATCACTCCAAACCAAACAAATTTTGTGTCTCAACTTTAAATGGCCATAACTCCTAAACTAGACGACTTAGCGCGAAAATAAGCCTAATTCGTGATCACTCCAAACCGAACGAATTTTTTGTCTCAACTTTAAATGGCCACAACTCCCAAACTAGACGAATTAGCGCCAAAAATAAGCCTAATTCGTGATCACTCCAAACCGAACAAATTTCTTGTCACAACTTTAAATGGCCATAACTCCCAAAATAGACGACTTAGCGCAAAAATAAGCCTATATCGTGATCACTCCAAACCAAACAAATTTTTTGTCTCAACTTTAAATGGCCATAACTCCCAAAATAGACGACTTAGCGCGAAAATAAGCCTATTTCGTGATCACTCCAAATCTGGCAAAATTTTTTGTCATAACTTTAAATGGCCATAACTCCTAAACTAGACGACATAGCGCGAAAATAAGCCTATTTCGTGATCACTCCAAATCTGGCAAAATTTTTTGTCTTAACTTTAAATGGCCATAACTCCTAAACTAGACGACATAGCGCGAAAATAAGCCTAATTCGTGATCACTCCAAACCGAACGAATTTTTTGTTTCAACTATAAATGGCCATAACTCCCAAAATAGACGAGTTAGCGCGAAAATAAGCCTAATTCGTGATCACTCAAAATCTGACAAAATTTCTTGTCTCAACTTTAAATGGCCATAACTCCTAAACTAGACGACATAGCGCGAAAATAAGCCTATTTCGTGATCACTCCAAATCTGGCAAAATTTTTTGTCTTAACTTTAAATGGCCATAACTCCTAAACTAGACGACATAGCGCGAAAATAAGCCTAATTCGTGATCACTCCAAACCGAACGAATTTTTTGTCTCAACTTTAAATGGCCACAACTCCCAAACTAGACGAATTAGCGCCAAAAATAAGCCTAATTCGTGATCACTCCAAACCGAACAAATTTCTTGTCACAACTTTAAATGGCCATAACTCCCAAAATAGACGACTTAGCGCAAAAATAAGCCTATATCGTGATCACTCCAAACCAAACAAATTTTTTGTCTCAACTTTAAATGGCCATATCTCCCAAACTAGACGACTTAGCGCGAAAATAAGCCTAATTCGTGATCACTCCAAACCGAACAAATTTTTTGTCTCAACTTTAAATGGCCATAACTCCCAAAATAGACGACTTAGCGCGAAAATAAGCCTATTTAGTGATCACTCCAAATCTGGCAAAATTTTTTGTCATAACTTTAAATGGCCATAACTCCTAAACTAGACGACATAGCGCGAAAATAAGCCTATTTCGTGATCACTCCAAATCTGGCAAAATTTTTTGTCTTAACTTTAAATGGCCATAACTCCCAAACTAGACGACCTAGCGCAAAAATAAGCCTAAATCGTGATCACTCCAAACCAAACAAATTTTGTGTCTCAACTTTAAATGGCCATAACTCCCAAAATAGATGACTTAGCGCGAAAATAAGCCTAATTCGTGATTACTTCGAACCGAACAAATTTTTTGTCACAACTTTAAATGGCCATAACTCCCAAACTAGACGACCTAGCGCAAAAATAAGCCTAAATCGTGATCACTCCAAACCAAACAAATTTTTTGTCTCAACTTTAAATGGCCATATCTCCCAAACTAGACGACTTAGCGCGAAAATAAGCCTAATTCGTGATCACTCTAAACCGAACAAATTTTGTGTCTCAACTTTAAATGGCCATAACTCCCAAACTAGACGACCTAGCGCGAAAATAAGCCTAATCCGTGATCACTCCAAACCAAACAAATTTTGTGTCTCAACTTTAAATGGCCATAACTCCCAAAATAGACGACTTAGCGCGAAAATAAGCCTAATTCGTGATCACTCAAAATCTGACAAAATTTCTTGTCTCAACTTTAAATGGCCATAACTCCCAAACTAGACGACTTAGCGCGAAAATAAGCCTATTTCGTGATCACTCCAAATCTGGCAAAATTTTTTGTCACAACTTTAAATGGCCATAACTCCCAAACTAGACGACCTAGCGCGAAAATAAGCCTAATTCGTGATCACTCCAAACCAAACAAATTTCTTGTCACAACTTTAAATGGCCATAACTCCCAAAATAGACGACTTAGCGCGAAAATAAGCCTAATTCGTGATCACTCCAAACCGAACGAATTTTTTGTCTCAACTTTAAATGGCCATAACTCCCAAACTAGACGACCTAGCGCGAAAATAAGCCTAATCCGTGATCACTCCAAACCAAACAAATTTTGTGTCTCAACTTTAAATGGCCATAACTCCCAAAATAGACGACTTAGCGCGAAAATAAGCCAAATTCGTGATCACTCAAAATCTGCCAAAATTTCTTGTCTCAACTTTAAATGGCCATAACTCCCAAACTAGACGACTTAGCGCTAAATTAAGCCTAATTCGTGATCACTCCAAACCGAACAAATTTCTTGTCACAACTTTAAATGGCCATAACTCCCAAAATAGACGACTTAGCGCGAAAATAAGCCTAATTCGTGATCACTCCAAACCGAACAAATTTCTTGTCACAACTTTAAATGGCCATAACTCCCAAACTAGACGACCTAGCGCAAAAATAAGCCTAAATCGTGATCACTCCAAACCAAACAAATTTTGTGTCTCAACTTTAAATGGCCATAACTCCCAAACTAGACGACTTAGCGCGAAAATAAGCCTAATTCGTGATCACTCCAAACCGAACAAATTTCTTGTCACAACTTTAAATGGCCATAACTCCCAAAATAGACGACTTAGCGCGAAAATAAGCCTATTTCGTGATCACTCCAAATCTGGCAAAATTTTTTGTCATAACTTTAAATGGCCATAACTCCTAAACTAGACGACTTAGCGCGAAAATAAGCCTAATTCGTGATCACTCCAAACCGAACGAATTTTTTGTATCAACTTTAAATGGCCACAACTCCCAAACTAGACGACTTAGCGCGAAAATAAGCCTAATTCGTGATCACTCCAAACCGAACAAATTTCTTGTCACAACTTTAAATGGCCATAACTCCCAAACTAGACGACCTAGCGCAAAAATAAGCCTAAATCGTGATCACTCCAAACCAAACAAATTTTGTGTCTCAACTTTAAATGGCCATAACTCCTAAACTAGACGACTTAGCGCGAAAATAAGCCTAATTCGTGATCACTCCAAACCGAACGAATTTTTTGTATCAACTTTAAATGGCCACAACTCCCAAACTAGACGACTTAGCGCAAAAATAAGCCTAAATCGTGATCACTCCAAACCAAACAAATTTTTTGTCACAACTTTAAATGGCCATAACTCCCAAACTAGACGACTTAGCGCGAAAATAAGCCTATTTCGTGATCACTCCAAATCTGGCAAAATTTTTTGTCACAACTTTAAATGGCCATAACTCCCAAACTAGACGACCTAGCGCGAAAATAAGCCTAATTCGTGATCACTCCAAACCAAACAAATTTTTTGTCACAACTTTAAATGGCCATAACTCCCAAACTAGACGACCTAGCGCAAAAATAAGCCTAAATCGTGATCACTCCAAACCAAACAAATTTTGTGTCTCAACTTTAAATGGCCATAACTCCCAAAATAGATGACTTAGCGCCAAAAATAAGCCTAATTCGTGATCACTCCAAACCGAACAAATTTCTTGTCACAACTTTAAATGGCCATAACTCCCAAAATAGACGACTTAGCGCAAAAATAAGCCTATATCGTGATCACTCCAAACCAAACAAATTTTTTGTCTCAACTTTAAATGGCCATATCTCCCAAACTAGACGACTTAGCGCGAAATTAAGCCTAATTCGTGATCACTCCAAACCGAACAAATTTTTTGTCTCAACTTTAAATGGCCATAACTCCCAAAATAGACGACTTAGCGCGAAAATAAGCCTATTTCGTGATCACTCCAAATCTGGCAAAATTTTTTGTCATAACTTTAAATGGCCATAACTCCTAAACTAGACGACATAGCGCGAAAATAAGCCTATTTCGTGATCACTCCAAATCTGGCAAAATTTTTTGTCTTAACTTTAAATGGCCATAACTCCTAAACTAGACGACATAGCGCGAAAATAAGCCTAATTCGTGATCACTCCAAACCGAACGAATTTTTTGTTTCAACTATAAATGGCCATAACTCCCAAAATAGACGAGTTAGCGCGAAAATAAGCCTAATTCGTGATCACTCAAAATCTGACAAAATTTCTTGTCTCAACTTTAAATGGCCATAACTCCCAAACTAGACGACTTAGCGCGAAAATAAGCGTATTTCGTGATCACTCCAAATCTGGCAAAATTTTTTGTCACAGCTTTAAATGGCCATAACTCCCAAACTAGACGACCTAGCGCGAAAATAAGCCTAATTCGTGATCACTCCAAACCAAACAAATTTTTTGTCACAACTTTAAATGGCCATAACTCCCAAACTAGACGACCTAGCGCAAAAATAAGCCTAAATCGTGATCACTCCAAACCAAACAAATTTTGTGTCTCAACTTTAAATGGCCATAACTCCCAAAATAGATGACTTAGCGCGAAAATAAGCCTAATTCGTGATTACTTCGAACCGAACAAATTTTTTGTCACAACTTTAAATGGCCATAACTCCCAAACTAGACGACCTAGCGCAAAAATAAGCCTAAATCGTGATCACTCCAAACCAAACAAATTTTTTGTCTCAACTTTAAATGGCCATATCTCCCAAACTAGACGACTTAGCGCGAAAATAAGCCTAATTCGTGATCACTCTAAACCGAACAAATTTTGTGTCTCAACTTTAAATGGCCATAACTCCCAAAATAGACGACTTAGCGCGAAAATAAGCCTAATTCGTGATCACTCCAAACCAAACAAATTTCTTGTCACAACTTTAAATGGCCATAACTCCCAAAATAGACGACTTAGCGCGAAAATAAGCCTAATTCGTGATCACTCCAAACCGAACGAATTTTTTTTCTCAACTTTAAATGGCCATAACTCCCAAACTAGACGACCTAGCGCGAAAATAAGCCTAATCCGTGATCACTCCAAACCAAACAAATTTTGTGTCTCAACTTTAAATGGCCATAACTCCCAAAATAGACGACTTAGCGCGAAAATAAGCCAAATTCGTGATCACTCAAAATCTGCCAAAATTTCTTGTCTCAACTTTAAATGGCCATAACTCCCAAACTAGACGACTTAGCGCTAAATTAAGCCTAATTCGTGATCACTCCAAACCGAACAAATTTTTTGTCTCAACTTTAAATGGCCATAACTCCCAAACTAGACGACTTAGCGCGAAAATAAGCCTAATTCGTGATTACTTCGAACCGAACAAATTTCTTGTCACAAATTTAAATAGCCATAACTCCCAAACTAGACGACTTAGCGCGAAAATAAGCCTAATTCGTGATCACTCCAAACCGAACGAATTTTTTGTCACAAATTTAAATGGCCATAACTCCCAATCTAGACGACTTAGCGCGAAAATAAGACTAATTCGTGATCACTCCAAACCGAACAAATTTTGTGTCTCAACTTTAAATGGCCATAACTCCCAAAATAGACGACTTAGCGCGAAAATAAGCCTAATTCGTGATCACTCCAAACCAAACAAATTTCTTGTCACAACTTTAAATGGCCATAACTCCCAAAATAGACGACTTAGCGCGAAAATAAGCCTAATTCGTGATCACTCCAAACCGAACGAATTTTTTGGCTCAACTTTAAATGGCCATAACTCCCAAACTAGACGACCTAGCGCGAAAATAAGCCTAATCCGTGATCACTCCAAACCAAACAAATTTTGTGTCTCAACTTTAAATGGCCATAACTCCCAAAATAGACGACTTAGCGCGAAAATAAGCCAAATTCGTGATCACTCAAAATCTGCCAAAATTTCTTGTCTCATCTTTAAATGGCCATAACTCCCAAACTAGACGACTTAGCGCGAAAATAAGCCTAATTCGTGATCACTCCAAACCGAACAAATTTCTTGTCACAACTTTAAATGGCCATAACTCCCAAACTAAACGACCTTGCGCGAAAATAAGCCTAATTCGTGATCACTCCAAACCAAACAAATTTCTTGTCACAACTTTAAATGGCCATAACTCCCAAAATAGACGACCTAGCGCGAAAATAAGCCTAATTCGTGATCACTCCAAACCGAACGAATTTTTTGTCTCAACTTTAAATGGCCACAACTCCCAAACTAGACGACTTAGCGCGAAAATAAGCCTAATTCGTGATCACTCCAAACCGAACAAATTTCTTGTCACAACTTTAAATGGCCATAACTCCCAAACTAGACGACCTAGCGCAAAAATAAGCCTAAATCGTGATCACTCCAAACCAAACAAATTTTGTGTCTCAACTTTAAATGGCCATAACTCCCAAACTAGACGACCTAGCGCGAAAATAAGCCTTATTCGTGATCACTCCAAACCGAACAAATTTTTTTGGCACAACTTTAAATGGCCATAACTCCCAAACTAGACGACCTAGCGCGAAAATAAGCCTAATTCGTGATCACTCCAAACCGAACAAATTTCTTGTCTCAACTTTAAATGGCCATAACTCCCAAACTAGACGAATTAGCGCAAAAATAAGCCTAATTCGTGATCACTCCAAACCGAACAAATTTCTTGTCACAACTTTAAATGGCCATAACTCCCAAAATAGACGACTTAGCGCGAAAATAAGCCTAATTCGTGATCACTCCAAATCTGGCAAAATTTTTTGTCACAACTTTAAATGGCCATAACTCCCAAACTAGACGACTTAGCGCGAAAATAAGCCTAATTCGTGATCACTCCAAACCGAACAAATTTCTTGTCACAACTTTAAATGGCCATAACTCCCAAAATAGACGACTTAGCGCGAAAATAAGCCTAATTCGTGATCACTCCAAACCGAACGAATTTTTTGTCTCAACTTTAAATGGCCACAACTCCCAAACTAGACGACTTTGCGCGAAAATAAGCCTAATTCGTGATCACTCCAAACCGAACGAATTTTTTGTCTCAACTTTAAATGGCCATAACTCACAAAATAGACGACTTAGCGCGAAAATAAGCCTAATTCGTGATCACTCCAAATCTGGCAAAATTTTTTGTCACAACTTTAAATGGCCATAACTCCCAAACTAGACGACCTAGCGCGAAAATAAGCCTAATTCGTGATCACTCCAAACCGAACAAATTTTTTGTCACAACTTTAAATGGCCATAACTCCCAAACTAGACGACCTAGCGCAAAAATAAGCCTAAATCGTGATCACTCCAAACCAAACAAATTTTGTGTCTCAACTTTAAATGGCCATAACTCCCCAACTAGACGACCTAGCGCGAAAATAAGCCAAATTCGTGATCACTCAAAATCTGCCAAAATTTCTTGTCTCAACTTTAAATGGCCATAACTCCCAAACTAGACGACTTAGCGCGAAAATAAGCCTAATTCGTGATCACTCCAAACCGAACAAATTTCTTGTCACAACTTTAAATGGCCATAACTCCCAAAATAGACGACTTAGCGCGAAAATAAGCCTAATTCGTGATCACTCCAAACCGAACAAATTTTTTGTCTCAACTTTAAATGGCCATAACTCCCAAACTAGACGACTTAGCGCGAAAATAAGCCTAATTCGTGATCACTCCAAACCGAACAAATTTCTTGTCACAACTTTAAATGGCCATAACTCCCAAACTAAACGACCTAGCGCGAAAATAAGCCTAATTCGTGATCACTCCAAACCGAACGAATTTTTTGTCACAAATTTAAATGGCCATAACTCCCAATCTAGACGACTTAGCGCGAAAATAAGCCTAATTCGTGATCACTCCAAACCGAACAAATTTTGTGTCTCAACTTTAAATGGCCATAACTCCCAAAATAGACGACTTAGCGCGAAAATAAGCCTAATTCGTGATCACTCCAAACCAAACAAATTTCTTGTCACAACTTTAAATGGCCATAACTCCCAAAATAGACGACTTAGCGCGAAAATAAGCCTAATTCGTGATCACTCCAAACCGAACGAATTTTTTGTCTCAACTTTAAATGGCCATAACTCCCAAACTAGACGACCTAGCGCGAAAATAAGCCTAATCCGTGATCACTCCAAACCAAACAAATTTTGTGTCTCAACTTTAAATGGCCATAACTCCCAAAATAGACAACTTAGCGCGAAAATAAGCCAAATTCGTGATCACTCAAAATCTGCCAAAATTTCTTGTCTCATCTTTAAATGGCCATAACTCCCAAACTAGACGACTTAGCGCGAAAATAAGCCTAATTCGTGATCACTCCAAACCGAACAAATTTCTTGTCACAACTTTAAATGGCCATAACTCCCAAACTAAACGACCTTGCGCGAAAATAAGCCTAATTCGTGATCACTCCAAACCAAACAAATTTCTTGTCACAACTTTAAATGGCCATAACTCCCAAAATAGACGACCTAGCGCGAAAATAAGCCTAATTCGTGATCACTCCAAACCGAACGAATTTTTTGTCTCAACTTTAAATGGCCACAACTCCCAAACTAGACGACTTAGCGCGAAAATAAGCCTAATTCGTGATCACTCCAAACCGAACAAATTTCTTGTCACAACTTTAAATGGCCATAACTCCCAAACTAGACGACCTAGCGCAAAAATAAGCCTAAATCGTGATCACTCCAAACCAAACAAATTTTGTGTCTCAACTTTAAATGGCCATAACTCCCAAACTAGACGACCTAGCGCGAAAATAAGCCTTATTCGTGATCACTCCAAACCGAACAAATTTTTTTGGCACAACTTTAAATGGCCATAACTCCCAAACTAGACGACCTAGCGCGAAAATAAGCCTAATTCGTGATCACTCCAAACCGAACAAATTTCTTGTCTCAACTTTAAATGGCCATAACTCCCAAACTAGACGAATTAGCGTAAAAATAAGCCTAATTCGTGATCACTCCAAACCGAACAAATTTCTTGTCACAACTTTAAATGGCCATAACTCCCAAAATAGACGACTTAGCGCGAAAATAAGCCTAATTCGTGATCACTCCAAATCTGGCAAAATTTTTTGTCACAACTTTAAATGGCCATAACTCCCAAACTAGACGACTTAGCGCGAAAATAAGCCTAATTCGTGATCACTCCAAACCGAACAAATTTCTTGTCACAACTTTAAATGGCCATAACTCCCAAAATAGACGACTTAGCGCGAAAATAAGCCTAATTCGTGATCACTCCAAACCGAACGAATTTTTTGTCTCAACTTTAAATGGCCACAACTCCCAAACTAGACGACTTTGCGCGAAAATAAGCCTAATTCGTGATCACTCCAAACCGAACGAATTTTTTGTCTCAACTTTAAATGGCCATAACTCCCAAAATAGACGACTTAGCGCGAAAATAAGCCTAATTCGTGATCACTCCAAATCTGGCAAAATTTTTTGTCACAACTTTAAATGGCCATAACTCCCAAACTAGACGACCTAGCGCGAAAATAAGCCTAATTCGTGATCACTCCAAACCGAACAAATTTTTTGTCACAACTTTAAATGGCCATAACTCCCAAACTAGACGACCTAGCGCAAAAATAAGCCTAAATCGTGATCACTCCAAACCAAACAAATTTTGTGTCTCAACTTTAAATGGCCATAACTCCCCAACTAGACGACCTAGCGCGAAAATAAGCCAAATTCGTCATCACTCAAAATCTGCCAAAATTTCTTGTCTCAACTTTAAATGGCCATAACTCCCAAACTAGACGACTTAGCGCGAAAATAAGCCTAATTCGTGATCACTCCAAACCGAACAAATTTCTTGTCACAACTTTAAATGGCCATAACTCCCAAAATAGACGACTTAGCGCGAAAATAAGCCTAATTCGTGATCACTCCAAACCGAACAAATTTTTTGTCTCAACTTTAAATGGCCATAACTCCCAAACTAGACGACTTAGCGCGAAAATAAGCCTAATTCGTGATCACTCCAAACCGAACAAATTTCTTGTCACAACTTTAAATGGCCATAACTCACAAAATAGACGACTTAGCGCGAAAATAAGCCTAATTCGTGATCACTCCAAACCGAACAAATTTTTTGTCACAACTTTAAATGGCCATAACTCCCAAACTAGACGACCTAGCGCGAAAATAAGCCTAATTCGTGATCACTCCAAACCGAACGAATATTTTGTCACAAATTTAAATGGCCATAACTCCCAAACTAGACGACTTAGCGCGAAAATAAGCCTAATTCGTGATCACTCCAAACCGAACAAATTTTTTGTCTAAACTTTAAACGGCCATAACTCCCAAACTAGACGACCTAGCGCGAAAATAAGCCTAATTCGTGATCACTCCAAACCGAACGAATTTTTTGTCACAAATTTAAATGGCCATAACTCCCAAACTAGACGACCTAGCGCGAAAATAAGCCTAATTCGTGATCACTCCAAACCGAACGAATTTTTTGTCACAAATTTAAATGGCCATAACTCCCAAACTAGACGACTTAGCGCGAAAATAAGCCTAATTCGTGATCACTCCAAACCGAACGAATTTTTTGTCTCAACTTTAAATGGCCATAACTCCCAAACTAGACGACTTAGCGCGAAAATAAGCCTAATTCGTGATCACTCCAAACCGAACGAATTTTTTGTCTCAACTTTAAATGGCCATAACTCCCAAACTAGACGACCTAGCGCGAAAATAAGCCTAATTCGTGATCACTCCAAACCGAACGAATTTTTTGTCACAAATTTAAATAGCCATAACTCCCAAGCTAGACGACTTAGCGCGAAAATAAGCCTAATTCGTGATCACTCCAAACCGAACAAATTTCTTGTCACAACTTTAAATGGCCATAACTCCCAAAATAGACGACTTAGCGCGAAAATAAGCCAAATTCGTGATCACTCAAAATCTGCCAAAATTTCTTGTCTCAACTTTAAATGGCCATAACTCCCAAACTAGATGACTTAGCGCGAAAATAAGCCTAATTCGTGATCACTCCAAACCGAACAAATTTCTTGTCACAACTTTAAATGGCCATAACTCCCAAAATAGACGACTTAGCGCGAAAATAAGCCTAATTCGTGATCACTCCAAACCGAACAAATTTTGTGTCTCAACTTTAAATGGCCATAGCTCCCAAACTAGACGACCTAGCGCGAAAATAAGCCTAAATCGTGATCACTCCAAACCGAACAAATTTTTTGTCTCAGCTTTAAATGGCCATAACTCCCAAACTAGACGACCTAGCGCGAAAATAAGCCTAATTCGTGATCACTCCAAACCGAACGAATTTTTTGTCACAAATTTAAATAGCCATAACTCCCAAGCTAGACGACTTAGCGCGAAAATAAGCCTAATTCGTGATCACTCCAAACCGAACAAATTTTTTGTCTCAACTTTAAATGGCCATAACTCCCAAACTAGACGACTTAGCGCGAAAATAAGCCTAATTCGTGATCACTCCAAACCGAACGAATTTTTTGTCTCAACTTTAAATGGCCATAACTCCCAAACTAGACGACTTAGCGCGAAAATAAGCCTAATTCGTGATCACTCCAAACCAAACAAATTTCTTGTCACAACTTTAAATGGCCATAACTCCCAAAATAGACGACCTAGCGCGAAAATAAGCCTAATTCGTGATCACTCCAAACCGAACGAATTTTTTGTCTCAACTTTAAATGGCCATAACTCCCAAACTAGACGACCTAGCGCGAAAATAAGCCTAATCCGTGATCACTCCAAACCAAACTTAGCGCGAAAATAAGCCAAATTCGTGATCACTCAAAATCTGCCAAAATTTCTTGTCTCAACTTTAAATGGCCATAACTCCCAAACTAGACGACTTAGCGCGAAAATAAGCCTAATTCGTGATCACTCCAAACCGAACAAATTTCTTGTCACAACTTTAAATGGCCATAACTCCCAAAATAGACGACTTAGCGCGAAAATAAGTCTAATTCGTGATCACTCCAAACCGAACAAATTTTTTGTCTCAACTTTAAATGGCCATAACTCCCAAAATAGACGACTTAGCGCAAAAATAAGCCTAATTCGTGATCAATCCAAACCGAACGCATTTCTTGTCTCAACTTTAAATGGCCATAACTCCCAAACTAGACGACCTAGCGCGAAAATAAGCCTAATTCGTGATCACTCCAAACCGAACGAATTTTTTGTCACAAATTTAAATGGCCATAACTCCCAAACTAGACGACTTAGCGCGAAAATAAGCCTAATTCGTGATCACTCCAAACCGAACGAATTTTTTGTCTCTACTTTAAATGGCCATTACTCCCAAACTAGACGACTTAGCGCGAAAATAAGCCTAATTCGTGATCACTCCAAACCAAACAAATTTCTTGTCACAACTTTAAATGGCCATAACTCCCAAAATAGACGACTTAGCGCGAAAATAAGCCTAATTCGTGATCACTCCAAACCGAACAAATTTTTTGTCTCAACTTTAAATGGCCATAACTCCCAAACTAGACGACCTAGCGCGAAAATAAGCCTAATCCGTGATCACTCCAAACCAAACAAATTTTGTGTCTCAACTTTAAATGGCCATAACTCCCAAAATAGACGACTTAGCGCGAAAATAAGCCTATTTCGTGATCACTCCAAATCTGGCAAAATTTTTTGTCATAACTTTAAATGGCCATAACTCCTAAACTAGACGACTTAGCGCGAAAATAAGCCTAATTCGTGATCACTCCAAACCGAACGAATTTTTTGTCTCAACTTTAAATGGCCACAACTCCCAAACTAGACGACTTAGCGCGAAAATAAGCCTAATTCGTGATCACTCCAAACCGAACAAATTTCTTGTCACAACTTTAAATGGCCATAACTCCCAAACTAGAAGACCTAGCGCAAAAATAAGCCTAAATCGTGATCACTCCAAACCAAACAAATTTTGTGTCTCAACTTTAAATGGCCATAACTCCTAAACTAGACGACTTAGCGCGAAAATAAGCCTAATTCGTGATCACTCCAAACCGAACGAATTTTTTGTCTCAACTTTAAATGGCCACAACTCCCAAACTAGACGAATTAGCGCCAAAAATAAGCCTAATTCGTGATCACTCCAAACCGAACAAATTTCTTGTCACAACTTTAAATGGCCATAACTCCCAAAATAGACGACTTAGCGCAAAAATAAGCCTATTTCGTGATCACTCCAAACCAAACAAATTTTTTGTCTCAACTTTAAATGGCCATATCTCCCAAACTAGACGACTTAGCGCGAAAATAAGCCTAATTCGTGATCACTCCAAACCGAACAAATTTTTTGTCTCAACTTTAAATGGCCATAACTCCCAAAATAGATGACTTAGCGCGAAAATAAGCCTAATTCGTGATTACCTCGAACCGAACAAATTTTTTGTCACAAATTTAAATAGCCATAACTCCCAAACTAGACGACCTAGCGCAAAAATAAGCCTAAATCGTGATCACTCCAAACCAAACAATTTTTTTGTCTCAACTTTAAACGGCCATAACTCCCAAACTAGACGACCTAGCGCGAAAATAAGCCTAATACGTGATCACTCCAAACCGAACGAATTTTTTGTCTCAACTTTAAATGGCCATAACTCCCAAACTAGACGACCTAGCGCGAAAATAAGCCTAATCCGTGATCACTCCAAACCAAACAAATTTTGTGTCTCAACTTTAAATGGCCATAACTCCCAAAATAGACGACTTAGCGCGAAAATAAGCCAAATTCGTGATCACTCAAAATCTGCCAAAATTTCTTGTCTCAACTTTAAATGGCCATAACTCCCAAACTAGACGACTTAGCGCTAAATTAAGCCTAATTCGTGATCACTCCAAACCAAACAAATTTCTTGTCACAACTTTAAATGGCCATAACTCCCAAAATAAACGACTTAGCGCGAAAATAAGCCTAATTCGTGATCACTCCAAACCGAACAAATTTTTTGTCTCAACTTTAAATGGCCATAACTCCCAAACTAGACGACCTAGCGCGAAAATAAGCCTAATTCGTGATCACTCCAAACCAAACAAATTTTGTGTCTCAACTTTAAATGGCCATAACTCCTAAACTAGACGACTTAGCGCGAAAATAAGCCTAATTCGTGATCACTCCAAACCGAACGAATTTTTTGTCTCAACTTTAAATGGCCACAACTCCCAAACTAGACGAATTAGCGCCAAAAATAAGCCTAATTCGTGATCACTCCAAACCGAACAAATTTCTTGTCACAACTTTAAATGGCCATAGCTCCCAAAATAGACGACTTAGCGCAAAAATAAGCCTATATCGTGATCACTCCAAACCAAACAAATTTTTTGTCTCAACTTTAAATGGCCATATCTCCCAAACTAGACGACTTAGCGCGAAAATAAGCCTAATCCGTGATCAATCCAAACCAAACTTAGCGCGAAAATAAGCCAAATTCGTGATCACTCAAAATCTGCCAAAATTTCTTGTCTCAACTTTAAATGGCCATAACTCCCAAACTAGACGACTTAGCGCGAAAATAAGCCTAATTCGTGATCACTCCAAACCGAACAAATTTCTTGTCACAACTTTAAATGGCCATAACTCCCAAACTAAACGACCTAGCGCGAAAATAAGCCTAATTCGTGATCACTCCAAACCGAACAAATTTTTTGTCTCAACTTTAAATGGCCATAACTCCCAAACTAGACGACTTAGCGCGAAAATAAGCCTAATTCGTGATCACTCCAAACCGAACGAATTTTTTGTCTCAACTTTAAATGGCCATAACTCCCAAACTAGACGACTTAGCGCGAAAATAAGCCTAATTCGTGATCACTCCAAACCAAACAAATTTCTTGTCACAACTTTAAATGGCCATAACTCCCAAAATAAACGACTTAGCGCGAAAATAAGCCTAATTCGTGATCACTCCAAACCGAACAAATTTTTTGTCTCAACTTTAAATGGCCATAACTCCCAAACTAGACGACCTAGCGCGAAAATAAGCCTAATTCGTGATCACTCCAAACCGAACGAATTTTTTGTCTCAACTTTAAATGGCCACAACTCCCAAAATAGACGACTTAGCGCGAAAATAAGCCTAATTCGTGATCACTCCAAACCGAACAAATTTCTTGTCACAACTTTAAATGGCCATAACTCCCAAAATAGACGACCTAGCGCGAAAATAAGCCTAATTCGTGATCACTCCAAACCGAACGAATTTTTTGTCACAAATTTAAATGGCCATAACTCCCAAACTAGACGACCTAGCGCGAAAATAAGCCTAATTCGTGATCACTCCAAACCGAACGAATTTTTTGTCTCAACTTTAAATGGCCATAACTCCCAAACTAGACGACTTAGCGCGAAAATAAGCCTAATTCGTGATCACTCCAAACCGAACAAATTTTTTGTCTCAACTTTAAATGGCCATAACTCCCAAACTAGACGACCTAGCGCGAAAATAAGCCTAATTCGTGATCACTCCAAGCCGAACGAATTTTTTGTCACAAATTTAAATGGCCACAACTCCCAAACTAGACGACTTAGCGCGAAAATAAGCCTAATTCGTGATCACTCCAAACCGAACAAATTTTTTGTCTCAACTTTAAATGGCCATAACTCCCAAAATAGATGACTTAGCGCGAAAATAAGCCTAATTCGTGATTACTTCGAACCGAACAAATTTTTTGTCACAAATTTAAATAGCCATAACTCCCAAACTAGACGACCTAGCGCAAAAATAAGCCTAAATCGTGATCACTCCAAACCAAACAAATTTTTTGTCTCAACTTTAAACGGCCATAACTCCCAAACTAGACGACCTAGCGCGAAAATAAGCCTAATACGTGATCACTCCAAACCGAACGAATTTTTTGTCTCAACTTTAAATGGCCATAACTCCCAAACTAGACGACCTAGCGCGAAAATAAGCCTAATCCGTGATCACTCCAAACCAAACAAATTTTGTGTCTCAACTTTAAATGGCTATAACTCCCAAAATAGACGACTTAGCGCGAAAATAAGCCAAATTCGTGATCACTCAAAATCTGCCAAAATTTCTTGTCTCAACTTTAAATGGCCATAACTCCCAAACTAGACGACTTAGCGCTAAATTAAGCCTAATTCGTGATCACTCCAAACCGAACAAATTTCTTGTCACAACTTTAAATGGCCATAACTCCCAAACTAGACGACTTAGCGCGAAAATAAGCCTAATTCGTGATCACTCCAAAACGAACGAATTTTTTGTCTCAACTTTAAATGGGCATAACTCCCAAACTAGACGACCTAGCGCGAAAATAAGCCTAATCCGTGATCAATCCAAACCAAACTTAGCGCGAAAATAAGCCAAATTCGTGATCACTCAAAATCTGCCAAAATTTCTTGTCTCAACTTTAAATGGCCATAACTCCCAAACTAGACGACTTAGCGCGAAAATAAGCCTAATTCGTGATCACTCCAAACCGAACAAATTTCTTGTCACAACTTTAAATGGCCATAACTCCCAAACTAAACGACCTAGCGCGAAAATAAGCCTAATTCGTGATCACTCCAAACCGAACAAATTTCTTGTCACAACTTTAAATGGCCATAACTCCCAAAATAGACGACTTAGCGCGAAAATAAGCCTAATTCGTGATCACTCCAAACCGAACGAATTTTTTGTCTCAACTTTAAATGGCCATAACTCCCAAACTAGACGACTTAGCGCGAAAATAAGCCTAATTCGTGATCACTCCAAACCGAACGAATTTTTTGTCTCAACTTTAAATGGCCATAACTCCCAAACTAGACGACTTAGCGCGAAAATAAGCCTATATCGTGATCACTCCAAACCAAACAAATTTCTTGTCACAACTTTAAATGGCCATAACTCCCAAAATAGACGACTTAGCGCGAAAATAAGCCTAATTCGTGATCACTCCAAACCGAACAAATTTTTTGTCTCAACTTTAAATGGCCATAACTCCCAAACTAGACGACCTAGCGCGAAAATAAGCCTAATTCGTGATCACTCCAAACCGAACGAATTTTTTGTCTCAACTTTAAATGGCCATAACTCCCAAACTAGACGACTTAGCGCGAAAATAAGCCTAATTCGTGATCACTCCAAACCAAACAAATTTCTTGTCACAACTTTAAATGGCCATAACTCCCAAAATAGACGACCTAGCGCGAAAATAAGCCTAATTCGTGATCACTCCAAACCGAACGAATTTTTTGTCTCAACTTTAAATGGCCACAACTCCCAAACTAGACGACTTAGCGCGAAAATAAGCCTAATTCGTGATCACTCCAAACCGAACAAATTTCTTGTCACAACTTTAAATGGCCATAACTCCCAAAATAGACGACTTAGCGCGAAAATAAGGCTAATTCGTGATCACTCCAAACCGAACAAATTTTTTGTCTCAACTTTAAATGGCCATAACTCCCAAACTAGACGACCTAGCGCGAAAATAAGCCTAATTCGTGATCACTCCAAACCGAACGAATTTTTTGTCTCAACTTTAAATGGCCATAACTCCGAAACTAGACGACCTAGCGCGAAAATAAGCCTAATTCGTGATCACTCCAAACCGAACGAATTTTTTGTCTCAACTTTAAATGGCCATAACTCCCAAACTAGACGACCTAGCGCGAAAATAAGCCTAATTCGTGATCACTCCAAACCAAACAAATTTCTTGTCACAACTTTAAATGGCCATAACTCCCAAAATAGACGACTTAGCGCGAAAATAAGCCTAATTCGTGATCACTCCAAACCGAACAAATTTTTTGTCTCAACTTTAAATGGCCATAACTCCCAAACTAGACGACCTAGCGCGAAAATAAGCCTAATTCGTGATCACTCCAAACCGAACGAATTTTTTGTCTCAACTTTAAATGGCCATTACTCCCAAACTAGACGACTTAGCGCGAAAATAAGCCTAATTCGTGATCACTCCAAACCAAACAAATTTCTTGTCACAACTTTAAATGGCCATAACTCCCAAAATAGACGACTTAGCGCGAAAATAAGCCTAATTCGTGATCACTCCAAACCGAACAAATTTCTTGTCACAACTTTAAATGGCCATAACTCCCAAACTAGACGACTTAGCGCGAAAATAAGCCTAATTCGTGATCACTCCAAACCGAACAAATTTTTTTTCTCAACTTTAAATGGCCATAACTCCTAAACTAGACGACTTAGCGCGAAAATAAGCCTAATTCGTGATCACTCCAAGCCGAACGAATTTTTTGTCACAAATTTAAATGGCCACAACTCCCAAACTAGACGACTTAGCGCGAAAATAAGCCTAATTCGTGATCACTCCAAACCGAACAAATTTCTTGTCACAACTTTAAATGGCCATAACTCCCAAAATAGACGACTTAGCGCAAAAATAAGCCTATATCGTGATCACTCCAAACCAAACAAATTTTTTGTCTCAACTTTAAATTGCCATAACTCCCAAACTAGACGACCTAGCGCGAAAATAAGCCTAATTCGTGATCACTCCAAACCAAACAAATTTCTTGTCACAACTTGAAATGGCCATAACTCCCAAAATAGACGACTTAGCGCAAAAATAAGCCTATATCGTGATCACTCCAAACCAAACAAATTTTTTGTCTCAACTTTAAATGGCCATAACTCCCAAACTAGACGACTTAGCGCGAAAATAAGCCTAATTCGTGATCACTCCAAACCGAACAAATTTCTTGTCACAACTTTAAATGGCCATAACTCCCAAAATAGACGACTTAGCGCAAAAATAAGCCTATATCGTGATCACTCCAAACCAAACAAATTTTTTGTCTCAACTTTAAATGGCCATAACTCCCAAACTAGACGACTTAGCGCGAAAATAAGCCTAATTCGTGATCACTCCAAACCAAACAAATTTCTTGTCACAACTTTAAATGGCCATAACTCCCAAAATAGACGACTTAGCGCGAAAATAAGCCTAATTCGTGATCACTCCAAACCGAACAAATTTTTTGTCTCAACTTTAAATGGCCATAACTCCCAAACTAGACGACCTAGAGCGAAAATAAGCCTAATTCGTGATCACTCCAAACCGAACGAATTTTTTGTCTCAACTTTAAATGGCCATAACTCCCAAACTAGACGACTTAGCGCGAAAATAAGCCTAATTCGTGATCACTCCAAACCAAACAAATTTTTTGTCACAAATTTAAATGGCCATAACTCCCAAACTAGACGACTTAGCGCGAAAATAAGCCTAATTCGTGATCACTCCAAACCGAACAAATTTTTTTCTCAACTTTAAATGGCCATAACTCCTAAACTAGACGACTTAGCGCGAAAATAAGCCTAATTCGCGATCACTCCAAACCGAACGCATTTTTTGTCTCAACTTTAAATGGCCACAACTCCCAAACTAGACGACTTAGCGCGAAAATAAGCCTAATTCGTGATCACTCCAAACCGAACAAATTTCTTGTCACAACTTTAAATGGCCATAACTCCCAAACTAGACGACCTAGCGCAAAAATAAGCCTAAATCGTGATCACTCCAAACCAAACAAATTTTGTGTCTCAACTTTAAATGGCCATAACTCCCAAAATAGACGACTTAGCGCGAAAATAAGCCTAATTCGTGATCACTCCAAACCGAACAAATTTCTTGTCACAACTTTAAATGGCCATAACTCCCAAACTAGACGACCTAGCGCAAAAATAAGCCTAAATCGTGATCACTCCAAACCAAACAAATTTTGTGTCTCAACTTTAAATGGCCATAACTCCTAAACTAGACGACTTAGCGCGAAAATAAGCCTAATTCGTGATCACTCCAAACCGAACGAATTTTTTGTCTCAACTTTAAATGGCCACAACTCCCAAACTAGACGAATTAGCGCCAAAAATAAGCCTAATTCGTGATCACTCCAAACCGAACAAATTTCTTGTCACAACTTTAAATGGCCATAACTCCCAAAATAGACGACTTAGCGCAAAAATAAGCCTATATCGTGATCACTCCAAACCAAACAAATTTTTTGTCTCAACTTTAAATGGCCATATCTCCCAAACTAGACGACTTAGCGCGAAAATAAGCCTAATTCGTGATCACTCCAAACCGAACAAATTTTTTGTCTCAACTTTAAATGGCCATAACTCCTAAACTAGACGACATAGCGCGAAAATAAGCCTATTTCGTGATCACTCCAAATCTGGCAAAATTTTTTGTCTTAACTTTAAATGGCCATAACTCCTAAACTAGACGACATAGCGCGAAAATAAGCCTAATTCGTGATCACTCCAAACCGAACGAATTTTTTGTTTCAACTATAAATGGCCATAACTCCTAAACTAGACGACATAGCGCGAAAATAAGCCTAATTCGTGATCACTCAAAATCTGACAAAATTTCTTGTCTCAACTTTAAATGGCCATAACTCCCAAACTAGACGACCTAGCGCGAAAATAAGCCTAATTCGTGATCACTCCAAATCTGGCAAAATTTTTTGTCACAACTTTATATGGCCATAACTCCCAAACTAGACGACCTAGCGCGAAAATAAGCCTAATTCGTGATCACTCCAAACCAAACAAATTTTTTGTCTCAACTTTAAATGGCCATAACTCCCAAAATAGACGACTTAGCGCAAAAATAAGCCTATATCGTGATCACTCCAAACCAAACAAATTTCTTGTCACAACTTTAAATGGCCATAACTCCCAAACTAGACGACCTAGCGCAAAAATAAGCCTAAATCGTGATCACTCCAAACCAAACAAATTTTGTGTCTCAACTTTAAATGGCCATAACTCCTAAACTAGACGACTTAGCGCGAAAATAAGCCTAATTCGTGATCACTCCAAACCGAACGAATTTTTTGTCTCAACTTTAAATGGCCAAAACTCCCAAACTAGACGAATTAGCGCCAAAAATAAGCCTAATTCGTGATCACTCCAAACCGAACAAATTTCTTGTCACAACTTTAAATGGCCATAACTCCCAAAATAGACGACTTAGCGCAAAAATAAGCCTATATCGTGATCACTCCAAACCAAACAAATTTTTTGTCTCAACTTTAAATGGCCATATCTCCCAAACTAGACGACTTAGCGCGAAAATAAGCCTAATTCGTGATCACTCCAAACCGAACAAATTTGTTGTCTCAACTTTAAATGGCCATAACTCCTAAACTAGACGACATAGCGCGAAAATAAGCCTATTTCGTGATCACTCCAAATCTGGCAAAATTTTTTGTCTTAACTTTAAATGGCCATAACTCCTAAACTAGACGACATAGCGCGAAAATAAGCCTAATTCGTGATCACTCCAAACCGAACGAATTTTTTGTCTCAACTTTAAATGGCCATAACTCCCAAACTAGACGACTTAGCGCGAAAATAAGCCTAATTCGTGATCACTCCAAACCAAACAAATTTCTTGTCACAACTTTAAATGGCCATAACTCCCAAAATAGACGACTTAGCGCGAAAATAAGCCTAATTCGTGATCACTCCAAACCGAACAAATTTTTTGTCTCAACTTTAAATGGCCATAACTCCCAAACTAGACGACCTAGCGCGAAAATAAGCCTAATTCGTGATCACTCCAAACCGAACGAATTTTTTGTCTCAACTTTAAATGGCCATAACTCCCAAACTAGACGACTTAGCGCGAAAATAAGCCTAATTCGTGATCACTCCAAACCAAACAAATTTCTTGTCACAACTTTAAATGGCCATAACTCCCAAAATAGACGACCTAGCGCGAAAATAAGCCTAATTCGTGATCACTCCAAACCGAACGAATTTTTTGTCTCAACTTTAAATGGCCACAACTCCCAAACTAGACGACTTAGCGCGAAAATAAGCCTAATTCGTGATCACTCCAAACCGAACAAATTTCTTGTCACAACTTTAAATGGCCATAACTCCCAAAATAGACGACTTAGCGCGAAAATAAGGCTAATTCGTGATCACTCCAAACCGAACAAATTTTTTGTCTCAACTTTAAATGGCCATAACTCCCAAACTAGACGACCTAGCGCGAAAATAAGCCTAATTCGTGATCACTCCAAACCGAACGAATTTTTTGTCTCAACTTTAAATGGCCATAACTCCCAAACTAGACGACCTAGCGCGAAAATAAGCCTAATTCGTGATCACTCCAAACCGAACGAATTTTTTGTCTCAACTTTAAATGGCCATAACTCCCAAACTAGACGACCTAGCGCGAAAATAAGCCTAATTCGTGATCACTCCAAACCGAACAAATTTCTTGTCACAACTTTAAATGGCCATAACTCCCAAAATAGACGACTTAGCGCGAAAATAAGCCTAATTCGTGATCACTCCAAACCGAACAAATTTTTTGTCTCAACTTTAAATGGCCATAACTCCCAAACTAGACGACCTAGCGCGAAAATAAGCCTAATTCGTGATCACTCCAAACCGAACGAATTTTTTGTCTCAACTTTAAATGGCCATAACTCCCAAACTAGACGACTTAGCGCGAAAATAAGCCTAATTCGTGATCACTCCAAACCAAACAAATTTCTTGTCACAACTTTAAATGGCCATAACTCCCAAAATAGACGACTTAGCGCGAAAATAAGCCTAATTCGTGATCACTCCAAACCGAACAAATTTCTTGTCACAACTTTAAATGGCCATAACTCCCAAACTAGACGACTTAGCGCGAAAATAAGCCTAATTCGTGATCACTCCAAACCGAACAAATTTTTTTTCTCAACTTTAAATGGCCATAACTCCTAAACTAGACGACTTAGCGCGAAAATAAGCCTAATTCGTGATCACTCCAAGCCGAACGAATTTTTTGTCACAAATTTAAATGGCCACAACTCCCAAACTAGACGACTTAGCGCGAAAATAAGCCTAATTCGTGATCACTCCAAACCGAACAAATTTCTTGTCACAACTTTAAATGGCCATAACTCCCAAAATAGACGACTTAGCGAAAAAATAAGCCTATATCGTGATCACTCCAAACCAAACAAATTTTTTGTCTCAACTTTAAATGGCCATAACTCCCAAACTAGACGACCTAGCGCGAAAATAAGCCTAATTCGTGATCACTCCAAACCAAACAAATTTCTTGTCACAACTTTAAATGGCCATAACTCCCAAAATAGACGACTTAGCGCAAAAATAAGCCTATATCGTGATCACTCCAAACCAAACAAATTTTTTGTCTCAACTTTAAATGGCCATAACTCCCAAACTAGACGACTTAGCGCGAAAATAAGCCTAATTCGTGATCACTCCAAACCAAACAAATTTCTTGTCACAACTTTAAATGGCCATAACTCCCAAAATAGACGACTTAGCGCGAAAATAAGCCTAATTCGTGATCACTCCAAACCGAACGAATTTTTTGTCTCAACTTTAAATGGCCATAACTCCCAAACTAGACGACTTAGCGCGAAAATAAGCCTAATTCGTGATCACTCCAAGCCAAACAAATTTCTTGTCACAACTTTAAATGGCCATAACTCCCAAAATAGACGACCTAGCGCGAAAATAAGCCTAATTCGTGATTACTCCAAACCGAACGAATTTTTTGTCACAAATTTAAATGGCCATAACTCCCAAACTAGACGACTTAGCGCGAAAATAAGCCTAATTCGTGATCACTCCAAACCGAACAAATTTTTTTTCTCAACTTTAAATGGCCATAACTCCTAAACTAGACGACTTAGCGCGAAAATAAGCCTAATTCGCGATCACTCCAAACCGAACGCATTTTTTGTCTCAACTTTAAATGGCCACAACTCCCAAACTAGACGACTTAGCGCGAAAATAAGCCTAATTCGTGATCACTCCAAACCGAACAAATTTCTTGTCACAACTTTAAATGGCCATAACTCCCAAACTAGACGACCTAGCGCAAAAATAAGCCTAAATCGTAATCACTCCAAACCAAACAAATTTTGTGTCTCAACTTTAAATGGCCATAACTCCCAAAATAGACGACTTAGCGCGAAAATAAGCCTAATTCGTGATCACTCCAAACCGAACAAATTTTTTGTCTCAACTTTAAATGGCCATAACTCCTAAACTAGACGACATAGCGCGAAAATAAGCCTATTTCGTGATCACTCAAAATCTGGCAAAATTTTTTGTCTTAACTTTAAATGGCCATAACTCCTAAACTAGACGACATAGCGCGAAAATAAGCCTAATTCGTGATCACTCCAAACCGAACGAATTTTTTGTCTCAACTTTAAATGGCCACAACTCCCAAACTAGACGACTTAGCGCGAAAATAAGCCTAATTCGTGATCACTCCAAACCGAACAAATTTCTTGTCACAACTTTAAATGGCCATAACTCCCAAACTAGACGACCTAGCGCAAAAATAAGCCTAAATCGTGATCACTCCAAACCAAACAAATTTTGTGTCTCAACTTTAAATGGCCATAACTCCTAAACTAGACGACTTAGCGCGAAAATAAGCCTAATTCGTGATCACTCCAAACTGAACGAATTTTTTGTCTCAACTTTAAATGGCCACAACTCCCAAACTAGACGAATTAGCGCCAAAAATAAGCCTAATTCGTGATCACTCCAAACCGAACAAATTTCTTGTCACAACTTTAAATGGCCATAACTCCCAAAATAGACGACTTAGCGCAAAAATAAGCCTATATCGTGATCACTCCAAACCAAACAAATTTTTTGTCTCAACTTTAAATGGCCATATCTCCCAAACTAGACGACTTAGCGCGAAAATAAGCCTAATTCGTGATCACTCCAAACCGAACAAATTTTTTGTCTCAACTTTAAATGGCCATAACTCCTAAACTAGACGACATAGCGCGAAAATAAGCCTATTTCGTGATCACTCCAAATCTGGCAAAATTTTTTGTCTTAACTTTAAATGGCCATAACTCCTAAACTAGATGACATAGCGCGAAAATAAGCCTAACTCGTGATCACTCCAAACCGAACGAATTTTTTGTTTCAACTATAAATGGCCATAACTCCTAAACTAGACGACATAGCGCGAAAATAAGCCTATTTCGTGATCACTCAAAATCTGACAAAATTTCTTGTCTCAACTTTAAATGGCCATAACTCCCAAACTAGACGACCTAGCGCGAAAATAAGCCTAATTCGTGATCACTCCAAATCTGGCAAAATTTTTTGTCACAACTTTAAATGGCCATAACTCCCAAACTAGACGACTTAGCGCGAAAATAAGCCTAATTCGTGATCACTCCAAATCTGGCAAAATTTTTTGTCACAACTTTATATGGCCATAACTCCCAAACTAGACGACTTAGCGCGAAAATAAGCCTAATTCGTGATCACTCCAAATCTGGCAAAATTTTTTGTCACAACTTTAAATGGCCATAACTCCCAAACTAGACGACTTAGCGCGAAAATAAGCCTAATTCGTGATCACTCCAAATCTGGCAAAATTTTTTGTCACAACTTTAAATGGCCATAACTCCCAAAATAGACGACTTAGCGCAAAAATAAGCCTATATCGTGATCACTCCAAACCAAACAAATTTTTTGTCTCAACTTTAAATGGCCATATCTCCCAAACTAGACGACTTAGCGCGAAAATAAGCCTAATTCGTGATCACTCCAAACCGAACAAATTTTTTGTCTCAACTTTAAATGGCCATAACTCCTAAACTAGACGACATAGCGCGAAAATAAGCCTATTTCGTGATCACTCAAAATCTGACAAAATTTCTTGTCTCAACTTTAAATGGCCATAACTCCCAAACTAGACGACCTAGCGCGAAAATAAGCCTAATTCGTGATCACTCCAAATCTGGCAAAATTTTTTGTCACAACTTTAAATGGCCATAACTCCCAAACTAGACGACTTAGCGCGAAAATAAGCCTAATTCGTGATCACTCCAAATCTGGCAAAATTTTTTGTCACAACTTTATATGGCCATAACTCCCAAACTAGACGACCTAGCGCGAAAATAAGCCTAATTCGTGATCACTCCAAACCAAACAAATTTTTTGTCACAACTTTAAATGGCCATAACTCCCAAACTAGACGACCTAGCGCAAAAATAAGCCTAAATCGTGATCACTCCAAACCAAACAAATTTTGTGTCTCAACTTTAAATGGCCATAACTCCCAAAATAGATGACTTAGCGCGAAAATAAGCCTATTTCGTGATCACTCCAAATCTGGCAAAATTTTTTGTCATAACTTTAAATGGCCATAACTCCTAAACTAGACGACTTAGCGCGAAAATAAGCCTAATTCGTGATCACTCCAAACCGAACGAATTTTTTGTCTCAACTTTAAATGGCCACAACTCCCAAACTAGACGACTTAGCGCGAAAATAAGCCTAATTCGTGATCACTCCAAACCGAACAAATTTCTTGTCACAACTTTAAATGGCCATAACTCCCAAACTAGACGACCTAGCGCAAAAATAAGCCTAAATCGTGATCACTCCAAACCAAACAAATTTTGTGTCTCAACTTTAAATGGCCATAACTCCTAAACTAGACGACTTAGCGCGAAAATAAGCCTAATTCGTGATCACTCCAAACCGAACGAATTTTTTGTCTCAACTTTAAATGGCCACAACTCCCAAACTAGACGAATTAGCGCCAAAAATAAGCCTAATTCGTGATCACTCCAAACCGAACAAATTTCTTGTCACAACTTTAAATGGCCATAACTCCCAAAATAGACGACTTAGCGCAAAAATAAGCCTATATCGTGATCACTCCAAACCAAACAAATTTTTTGTCTCAACTTTAAATGGCCATATCTCCCAAACTAGACGACTTAGCGCGAAAATAAGCCTAATTCGTGATCACTCCAAACCGAACAAATTTTTTGTCTCAACTTTAAATGGCCATAACTCCTAAACTAGACGACATAGCGCGAAAATAAGCCTATTTCGTGATCACTCCAAATCTGGCAAAATTTTTTGTCTTAACTTTAAATGGCCATAACTCCTAAACTAGACGACATAGCGCGAAAATAAGCCTAAATCGTGATCACTCCAAACCGAACGAATTTTTTGTTTCAACTATAAATGGCCATAACTCCCAAAATTGACGAGTTAGCGCGAAAATAAGCCTAATTCGTGATCACTCAAAATCTGACAAAATTTCTTGTCTCAACTTTAAATGGCCATAACTCCCAAACTAGACGACCTAGCGCGAAAATAAGCCTAATTCGTGATCACTCCAAATCTGGCAAAATTTTTTGTCACAACTTTAAATGGCCATAACTCCCAAACTAGACGACTTAGCGCGAAAATAAGCCTAATTCGTGATCACTCCAAATCTGGCAAAATTTTTTGTCACAACTTTATATGGCCATAACTCCCAAACTAGACGACCTAGCGCGAAAATAAGCCTAATTCGTGATCACTCCAAACCAAACAAATTTTGTGTCTCAACTTTAAATGGCCATATCTCCCAAACTAGACGACTTAGCGCGAAAATAAGCCTAATTCGTGATCACTCCAAACCGAACGAATTTTTTGTCTCAACTTTAAATGGCCATAACTCCCAAACTAGACGACCTAGCGCGAAAATAAGCCTAATTCGTGATCACTCCAAACCGAACGAATTTTTTGTCTCAACTTTAAATGGCCATAACTCCCAAACTAGACGACCTAGCCCGAAAATAAGCCTAATTCGTGATCACTCCAAACCGAACGAATTTTTTGTCTCAACTTTAAATGGCCATAACTCCCAAACTAGACGACTTAGCGCGAAAATAAGCCAAATTCGTGATCACTCCAAACCGAACGAATTTTTTGTCTCAACTTTAAATGGCCATAACTCCCAAACTAGACGACCTAGCGCGAAAATAAGCCTAATCCGTGATCACTCCAAACCAAACAAATTTTGTGTCTCAACTTTAAATGGCCATAACTCCCAAAATAGACGACTTAGCGCGAAAATAGGCCAAATTCGTGATCACTCAAAATCTGCCAAAATTTCTTGTCTCAACTTTAAATGGCCATAACTCCCAAACTAGACGACTTAGCGCTAAATTAAGCCAAATTCGTGATCACTCCAAACCGAACAAATTTCTTGTCACAACTTTAAATGGCCATAACTCCCAAAATAGACGACTTAGCGCGAAAATAAGCCTAATTCGTGATCACTCCAAACCGAACAAATTTTTTGTCTCAACTTTAAATGGCCATAACTCCCAAACTAGACGACTTAGCGCGAAAATAAGCCTAATTCGTGATTACTTCGAACCGAACAAATTTTTTGTCACAAATTTAAATAGCCATAACTCCCAAACTAGACGACTTAGCGCGAAAATAAGCCTAATTCGTGATCACTCCAATCCGAACAAATTTTTTGTCTCAACTTTAAACGGCCATAACTCCCAAACTAAACGACCTAGCGCGAAAATAAGCCTAATTCGTGATCACTCCAAACCGAACGAATTTTTTGTCACAAATTTAAATGGCCATAACTCCCAAACTAGACGACCTAGCGCGAAAATAAGCCTAATTCGTGATCACTCCAAACCGAACGAATTTTTTGTCACAAATTTAAATGGCCATAACTCCCAATCTAGACGACTTAGCGCGAAAATAAGCCTAATTCGTGATCACTCCAAACCGAACAAATTTTGTGTCTCAACTTTAAATGGCCATAACTCCCAAAATAGACGACTTAGCGCGAAAATAAGCCTAATTCGTGATCACTCCAAACCAAACAAATTTCTTGTCACAACTTTAAATGGCCATAACTCCCAAAATAGACGACCTAGCGCGAAAATAAGCCTAATTCGTGATCACTCCAAACCGAACGAATTTTTTGTCTCAACTTTAAATGGCCACAACTCCCAAACTAGACGACTTAGCGCGAAAATAAGCCTAATTCGTGATCACTCCAAACCGAACAAATTTCTTGTCACAACTTTAAATGGCCATAACTCCCAAAATAGACGACTTAGCGCGAAAATAAGCCTAATTCGTGATCACTCCAAACCGAACAAATTTTTTGTCTCAACTTTAAATGGCCATAACTCCCAAACTAGACGACCTAGCGCGAAAATAAGCCTAATTCGTGATCACTCCAAACCGAACGAATTTTTTGTCTCAACTTTAAATGGCCATAACTCCCAAACTAGACGACTTAGCGCGAAAATAAGCCTAATTCGTGATCACTCCAATCCGAACAAATTTTTTGTCTCAACTTTAAACGGCCATAACTCCCAAACTAAACGACCTAGCGCGAAAATAAGCCTAATTCGTGATCACTCCAAACCGAACGAATTTTTTGTCACAAATTTAAACGGCCATAACTCCCAAACTAAACGACCTAGCGCGAAAATAAGCCTAATTCGTGATCACTCCAAACCGAACGAATTTTTTGTCACAAATTTAAATGGCCATAACTCCCAAACTAGACGACCTAGCGCGAAAATAAGCCTAATTCGTGATCACTCCAAACCAAACAAATTTCTTGTCACAACTTTAAATGGCCATAACTCCCAAAATAGACGACTTAGCGCGAAAATAAGCCTAATTCGTGATCACTCCAAACCGAACAAATTTTTTGTCTCAACTTTAAATGGCCATAACTCCCAAACTAGACGACCTAGCCCGAAAATAAGCCTAATTCGTGATCACTCCAAACCGAACGAATTTTTTGTCTCAACTTTAAATGGCCATAACTCCCAAACTAGACGACTTAGCGCGAAAATAAGCCTAATTCGTGATCACTCCAAACCAAACAAATTTCTTGTCACAACTTTAAATGGCCATAACTCCCAAAATAGACGACCTAGCGCGAAAATAAGCCTAATTCGTGATCACTCCAAACCGAACGAATTTTTTGTCTCAACTTTAAATGGCCACAACTCCCAAACTAGACGACTTAGCGCGAAAATAAGCCTAATTCGTGATCACTCCAAACCGAACAAATTTCTTGTCACAACTTTAAATGGCCATAACTCCCAAAATAGACGACTTAGCGCGAAAATAAGCCTAATTCGTGATCACTCCAAACCGAACAAATTTTTTGTCTCAACTTTAAATGGCCATAACTCCCAAACTAGACGACCTAGCGCGAAAATAAGCCTAATTCGTGATCACTCCAAACCGAACGAATTTTTTGTCTCAACTTTAAATGGCCATAACTCCCAAACTAGACGACTTAGCGCGAAAATAAGCCTAATTCGTGATCACTCCAAACCAAACAAATTTCTTGTCACAACTTTAAATGGCCATAACTCCCAAACTAGACGACCTAGCGCGAAAATAAGCCTAATTCGTGATCACTCCAAACCGAACGAATTTTTTGTCTCAACTTTAAATGGCCATAACTCCCAAACTAGACGACCTAGCGCGAAAATAAGCCTAATTCGTGATCACTCCAAGCCAAACAAATTTCTTGTCACAACTTTAAATGGCCATAACTCCCAAAATAGACGACTTAGCGCGAAAATAAGCCTAATTCGTGATCACTCCAAACCGAACAAATTTTTTGTCTCAACTTTAAATGGCCATAACTCCCAAACTAGACGACCTAGCGCGAAAATAAGCCTAATTCGTGATCACTCCAAACCAAACAAATTTTTTGTCACAACTTTAAATGGCCATAACTCCCAAACTAGACGACCTAGCGCAAAAATAAGCCTAAATCGTGATCACTCCAAACCAAACAAATTTTGTGTCTCAACTTTAAATGGCCATAACTCCCAAAATAGATGACTTAGCGCGAAAATAAGCCTATTTCGTGATCACTCCAAATCTGGCAAAATTTTTTGTCATAACTTTAAATGGCCATAACTCCTAAACTAGACGACTTAGCGCGAAAATAAGCCTAATTCGTGATCACTCCAAACCGAACGAATTTTTTGTCTCAACTTTAAATGGCCACAACTCCCAAACTAGACGACTTAGCGCGAAAATAAGCCTAATTCGTGATCACTCCAAACCGAACAAATTTCTTGTCACAACTTTAAATGGCCATAACTCCCAAACTAGACGACCTAGCGCAAAAATAAGCCTAAATCGTGATCACTCCAAACCAAACAAATTTTGTGTCTCAACTTTAAATGGCCATAACTCCCAAACTAGACGACTTAGCGCGAAAATAAGCCTAATTCGTGATCACTCCAAACCGAACGAATTTTTTGTCTCAACTTTAAATGGCCACAACTCCCAAACTAGACGAATTAGCGCCAAAAATAAGCCTAATTCGTGATCACTCCAAACCGAACAAATTTCTTGTCACAACTTTAAATGGCCATAACTCCCAAAATAGACGACTTAGCGCAAAAATAAGCCTATATCGTGATCACTCCAAACCAAACAAATTTTTTGTCTCAACTTTAAATGGCCATATCTCCCAAACTAGACGACTTAGCGCGAAAATAAGCCTAATTCGTGATCACTCCAAACCGAACAAATTTTTTGTCTCAACTTTAAATGGCCATAACTCCTAAACTAGACGACATAGCGCGAAAATAAGCCTATTTCGTGATCACTCCAAATCTGGCAAAATTTTTTGTCTTAACTTTAAATGGCCATAACTCCTAAACTAGACGACATAGCGCGAAAATAAGCCTAATTCGTGATCACTCCAAACCGAACGAATTTTTTGTTTCAACTATAAATGGCCATAACTCCCAAAATTGACGAGTTAGCGCGAAAATAAGCCTAATTCGTGATCACTCAAAATCTGACAAAATTTCTTGTCTCAACTTTAAATGGCCATAACTCCCAAACTAGACGACCTAGCGCGAAAATAAGCCTAATTCGTGATCACTCCAAATCTGGCAAAATTTTTTGTCACAACTTTAAATGGCCATAACTCCCAAACTAGACGACTTAGCGCGAAAATAAGCCTAATTCGTGATCACTCCAAATCTGGCAAAATTTTTTGTCACAACTTTATATGGCCATAACTCCCAAACTAGACGACCTAGCGCGAAAATAAGCCTAATTCGTGATCACTCCAAACCAAACAAATTTTGTGTCTCAACTTTAAATGGCCATATCTCCCAAACTAGACGACTTAGCGCGAAAATAAGCCTAATTCGTGATCACTCCAAACCGAACGAATTTTTTGTCTCAACTTTAAATGGCCATAACTCCCAAACTAGACGACCTAGCGCGAAAATAAGCCTAATTCGTGATCACTCCAAACCGAACGAATTTTTTGTCTCAACTTTAAATGGCCATAACTCCCAAACTAGACGACCTAGCCCGAAAATAAGCCTAATTCGTGATCACTCCAAACCGAACGAATTTTTTGTCTCAACTTTAAATGGCCATAACTCCCAAACTAGACGACTTAGCGCGAAAATAAGCCAAATTCGTGATCACTCCAAACCGAACGAATTTTTTGTCTCAACTTTAAATGGCCATATCTCCCAAACTAGACGACTTAGCGCGAAAATAAGCCTAATTCGTGATCACTCCAAACCGAACAAATTTTTTGTCTCAACTTTAAATGGCCATAACTCCTAAACTAGACGACATAGCGCGAAAATAAGCCTATTTCGTGATCACTCCAAATCTGGCAAAATTTTTTGTCTCAACTTTAAATGGCCATAACTCCCAAACTAGACGACTTAGCGCTAAATTAAGCCTAATTCGTGATCACTCCAAACCGAACAAATTTTTTGTCACAACTTTAAATGGCCATAACTCCCAAAATAGACGACTTAGCGCGAAAATAAGCCTAATTCGTGATCACTCCAAACCGAACAAATTTTTTGTCTCAACTTTAAATGGCCATAACTCCCAAACTAGACGACTTAGCGCGAAAATAAGCCTAATTCGTGATTACTTCGAACCGAACAAATTTTTTGTCACAAATTTAAATAGCCATAACTCCCAAACTAGACGACTTAGCGCGAAAATAAGCCTAATTCGTGATCACTCCAAACCGAACAAATTTTTTGTCTCAACTTTAAACGGCCATAACTCCCAAACTAAACGACCTAGCGCGAAAATAAGCCTAATTCGTGATCACTCCAAACCGAACGAATTTTTTGTCACAAATTTAAATGGCCATAACTCCCAAACTAGACGACCTAGCGCGAAAATAAGCCTAATTCGTGATCACTCCAAACCAAACAAATTTCTTGTCACAACTTTAAATGGCCATAACTCCCAAAATAGACGACCTAGCGCGAAAATAAGCCTAATTCGTGATCACTCCAAACCGAACGAATTTTTTGTCTCAACTTTAAATGGCCACAACTCCCAAACTAGACGACTTAGCGCGAAAATAAGCCTAATTCGTGATCACTCCAAACCGAACAAATTTCTTGTCACAACTTTAAATGGCCATAACTCCCAAAATAGACGACTTAGCGCGAAAATAAGCCTAATTCGTGATCACTCCAAACCGAACAAATTTTTTGTCTCAACTTTAAATGGCCATAACTCCCAAACTAGACGACCTAGCGCGAAAATAAGCCTAATTCGTGATCACTCCAAACCGAACGAATTTTTTGTCTCAACTTTAAATGGCCATAACTCCCAAACTAGACGACTTAGCGCGAAAATAAGCCTAATTCGTGATCACTCCAATCCGAACAAATTTTTTGTCTCAACTTTAAACGGCCATAACTCCCAAACTAAACGACCTAGCGCGAAAATAAGCCTAATTCGTGATCACTCCAAACCGAACGAATTTTTTGTCACAAATTTAAACGGCCATAACTCCCAAACTAAACGACCTAGCGCGAAAATAAGCCTAATTCGTGATCACTCCAAACCGAACGAATTTTTTGTCACAAATTTAAATGGCCATAACTCCCAAACTAGACGACCTAGCGCGAAAATAAGCCTAATTCGTGATCACTCCAAACCAAACAAATTTCTTGTCACAACTTTAAATGGCCATAACTCCCAAAATAGACGACTTAGCGCGAAAATAAGCCTAATTCGTGATCACTCCAAACCGAACAAATTTTTTGTCTCAACTTTAAATGGCCATAACTCCCAAACTAGACGACCTAGCCCGAAAATAAGCCTAATTCGTGATCACTCCAAACCGAACGAATTTTTTGTCTCAACTTTAAATGGCCATAACTCCCAAACTAGACGACTTAGCGCGAAAATAAGCCTAATTCGTGATCACTCCAAACCAAACAAATTTCTTGTCACAACTTTAAATGGCCATAACTCCCAAAATAGACGACCTAGCGCAAAAATAAGCCTAATTCGTGATCACTCCAAACCGAACGAATTTTTTGTCTCAACTTTAAATGGCCACAACTCCCAAACTAGACGACTTAGCGCGAAAATAAGCCTAATTCGTGATCACTCCAAACCGAACAAATTTCTTGTCACAACTTTAAATGGCCATAACTCCCAAAATAGACGACTTAGCGCGAAAATAAGCCTAATTCGTGATCACTCCAAACCGAACAAATTTTTGTCTCAACTTTAAATGGCCATAACTCCCAAACTAGACGACCTAGCGCGAAAATAAGCCTAATTCGTGATCACTCCAAACCGAACGAATTTTTTGTCTCAACTTTAAATGGCCATAACTCCCAAACTAGACGACTTAGCGCGAAAATAAGCCTAATTCGTGATCACTCCAAACCAAACAAATTTCTTGTCACAACTTTAAATGGCCATAACTCCCAAACTAGACGACCTAGCGCGAAAATAAGCCTAATTCGTGATCACTCCAAACCGAACGAATTTTTTGTCTCAACTTTAAATGGCCATAACTCCCAAACTAGACGACCTAGCGCGAAAATAAGCCTAATTCGTGATCACTCCAAACCAAACAAATTTCTTGTCACAACTTTAAATGGCCATAACTCCCAAAATAGACGACTTAGCGCGAAAATAAGCCTAATTCGTGATCACTCCAAACCGAACAAATTTTTTGTCTCAACTTTAAATGGCCATAACTCCCAAACTAGACGACCTAGCCCGAAAATAAGCCTAATTCGTGATCACTCCAAACCGAACGAATTTTTTGTCTCAACTTTAAATGGCCATAACTCCCAAACTAGACGACTTAGCGCGAAAATAAGCCTAATTCGTGATCACTCCAAACCAAACAAATTTCTTGTCACAACTTTAAATGGCCATAACTCCCAAACTAGACGACTTAGCGCGAAAATAAGCCTAATTCGTGATTACTTCGAACCGAACAAATTTTTTGTCACAAATTTAAATAGCCATAACTCCCAAACTAGACGACTTAGCGCGAAAATAAGCCTAATTCGTGATCACTCCAAACCGAACGAATTTTTTGTCTCAACTTTAAATGGCCACAACTCCCAAACTAGACGACTTAGCGCGAAAATAAGCCTAATTCGTGATCACTCCAAACCGAACAAATTTCTTGTCACAACTTTAAATGGCCATAACTCCCAAAATAGACGACTTAGCGCGAAAATAAGCCTAATTCGTGATCACTCCAAACCGAACAAATTTTTTGTCTCAACTTTAAATGGCCATAACTCCCAAACTAGACGACCTAGCGCGAAAATAAGCCTAATTCGTGATCACTCCAAACCGAACGAATTTTTTGTCTCAACTTTAAATGGCCATAACTCCCAAACTAGACGACTTAGCGCGAAAATAAGCCTAATTCGTGATCACTCCAAACCAAACAAATTTCTTGTCACAACTTTAAATGGCCATAACTCCCAAACTAGACGACCTAGCGCGAAAATAAGCCTAATTCGTGATCACTCCAAACCGAACGAATTTTTTGTCTCAACTTTAAATGGCCATAACTCCCAAACTAGACGACCTAGCGCGAAAATAAGCCTAATTCGTGATCACTCCAAACCAAACAAATTTCTTGTCACAACTTTAAATGGCCATAACTCCCAAAATAGACGACTTAGCGCGAAAATAAGCCTAAATCGTGATCACTCCAAACCGAACAAATTTTTTGTCTCAACTTTAAATGGCCATAACTCCCAAACTAGACGACCTAGCCCGAAAATAAGCCTAATTCGTGATCACTCCAAACCGAACGAATTTTTTGTCTCAACTTTAAATGGCCATAACTCCCAAACTAGACGACTTAGCGCGAAAATAAGCCTAATTCGTGATCACTCCAAACCAAACAAATTTCTTGTCACAACTTTAAATGGCCATAACTCCCAAACTAGACGACTTAGCGCGAAAATAAGCCTAATTCGTGATTACTTCGAACCGAACAAATTTTTTGTCACAAATTTAAATAGCCATAACTCCCAAACTAGACGACTTAGCGCGAAAATAAGCCTAATTCGTGATCACTCCAATCCGAACAAATTTTTTGTCTCAACTTTAAACGGCCATAACTCCCAAACTAAACGACCTAGCGCGAAAATAAGCCTAATTCGTGATCACTCCAAACCGAACGAATTTTTTGTCACAAATTTAAATGGCCATAACTCCCAAACTAGACGACCTAGCGCGAAAATAAGCCTAATTCGTGATCACTCCAAACCGAACGAATTTTTTGTCACAAATTTAAATGGCCATAACTCCCAATCTAGACGACTTAGCGCGAAAATAAGCCTAATTCGTGATCACTCCAAACCGAACAAATTTTGTGTCTCAAGTTTAAATGGCCATAACTCCCAAAATAGACGACTTAGCGCGAAAATAAGCCTAATTCGTGATCACTCCAAAACAAACAAATTTCTTGTCACAACTTTAAATGGCCATAACTCCCAAAATAGACGACTTAGCGCGAAAATAAGCCTAATTCGTGATCACTCCAAACCGAACAAATTTTTTGTCTCAACTTTAAATGGCCATAACTCCCAAACTAGACGACCTAGCCCGAAAATAAGCCTAATTCGTGATCACTCCAAACCGAACGAATTTTTTGTCTCAACTTTAAATGGCCATAACTCCCAAACTAGACGACTTAGCGCGAAAATAAGCCTAATTCGTGATCACTCCAAACCAAACAAATTTCTTGTCACAACTTTAAATGGCCATAACTCCCAAAATAGACGACCTAGCGCGAAAATAAGCCTAATTCGTGATCACTCCAAACCGAACGAATTTTTTGTCTCAACTTTAAATGGCCACAACTCCCAAACTAGACGACTTAGCGCGAAAATAAGCCTAATTCGTGATCACTCCAAACCGAACAAATTTCTTGTCACAACTTTAAATGGCCATAACTCCCAAAATAGACGACTTAGCGCGAAAATAAGCCTAATTCGTGATCACTCCAAACCGAACAAATTTTTTGTCTCAACTTTAAATGGCCATAACTCCCAAACTAGACGACCTAGCGCGAAAATAAGCCTAATTCGTGATCACTCCAAACCGAACGAATTTTTTGTCTCAACTTTAAATGGCCATAACTCCCAAACTAGACGACTTAGCGCGAAAATAAGCCTAATTCGTGATCACTCCAATCCGAACAAATTTTTTGTCTCAACTTTAAACGGCCATAACTCCCAAACTAAACGACCTAGCGCGAAAATAAGCCTAATTCGTGATCACTCCAAACCGAACGAATTTTTTGTCACAAATTTAAACGGCCATAACTCCCAAACTAAACGACCTAGCGCGAAAATAAGCCTAATTCGTGATCACTCCAAACCGAACGAATTTTTTGTCACAAATTTAAATGGCCATAACTCCCAAACTAGACGACCTAGCGCGAAAATAAGCCTAATTCGTGATCACTCCAAACCAAACAAATTTCTTGTCACAACTTTAAATGGCCATAACTCCCAAAATAGACGACTTAGCGCGAAAATAAGCCTAATTCGTGATCACTCCAAACCGAACAAATTTTTTGTCTCAACTTTAAATGGCCATAACTCCCAAACTAGACGACCTAGCCCGAAAATAAGCCTAATTCGTGATCACTCCAAACCGAACGAATTTTTTGTCTCAACTTTAAATGGCCATAACTCCCAAACTAGACGACTTAGCGCGAAAATAAGCCTAATTCGTGATCACTCCAAACCAAACAAATTTCTTGTCACAACTTTAAATGGCCATAACTCCCAAAATAGACGACCTAGCGCGAAAATAAGCCTAATTCGTGATCACTCCAAACCGAACGAATTTTTTGTCTCAACTTTAAATGGCCACAACTCCCAAACTAGACGACTTAGCGCGAAAATAAGCCTAATTCGTGATCACTCCAAACCGAACAAATTTCTTGTCACAACTTTAAATGGCCATAACTCCCAAAATAGACGACTTAGCGCGAAAATAAGCCTAATTCGTGATCACTCCAAACCGAACAAATTTTTTGTCTCAACTTTAAATGGCCATAACTCCCAAACTAGACGACCTAGCGCGAAAGTAAGCCTAATTCGTGATCACTCCAAACCGAACGAATTTTTTGTCTCAACTTTAAATGGCCATAACTCCCAAACTAGACGACTTAGCGCGAAAATAAGCCTAATTCGTGATCACTCCAAACCAAACAAATTTCTTGTCACAACTTTAAATGGCCATAACTCCCAAACTAGACGACCTAGCGCGAAAATAAGCCTAATTCGTGATCACTCCAAACCGAACGAATTTTTTGTCTCAACTTTAAATGGCCATAACTCCCAAACTAGACGACCTAGCGCGAAAATAAGCCTAATTCGTGATCACTCCAAACCGAACAAATTTCTTGTCACAACTTTAAATGGCCATAACTCCCAAAATAGACGACTTAGCGCGAAAATAAGCCTAATTCGTGATCACTCCAAACCGAACAAATTTTTTTTCTCAACTTTAAATGGCCATAACTCCCAAACTAGACGACCTAGCGCGAAAATAAGCCTAATTCGTGATCACTCCAAACCGAACGAATTTTTTGTCTCAACTTTAAATGGCCATAACTCCCAACCTAGACGACTTAGCGCGAAAATAAGCCTAATTCGTGATCACTCCAAACCAAACAAATTTCTTGTCACAACTTTAAATGGCCATAACTCCCAAACTAGACGACCTATCGCGAAAATAAGCCTAATTCGTGATCACTCCAAACCGAACGAATTTTTTGTCTCAACTTAAAATGGCCATAATTCCCAAACTAGACGACCTAAAGCGAAAATAAGCCTAATTCGTGATCACTCCAAATCAAACAAAACTTTGTGTCTCAACTTAAAATGGCCATAACTCCCAAACTAGACGACTTAGCGCGAAAATAAGCCTAATTCGTGATCACTCCAAATCGGACCAAATTTTGTGTCTCAAATTTAAATGGCCATTACTCCCAAACTAGACGACCTAGGGCGAAAATAAGCCTAATTCGTGATCACTCCAAATCGGACCAAATTTTGTGTCTCAACTTAAAATGGCCATAACTCCCAAACTAGACGACTTAGCGCGAAAATAAGCCTAATTCGTGATCACTCCAAATCAAACAAAATTTTGTGTCTCAACTTAAAATGGCCATAACTCCCAAACTAGACGACCTAGCGCGAAAATAAGCCTAATTCGTGATCGCTCCAAATCGGACCAAATTTTGTGTCTCAACTTAAAATGGCCATAACTCCCAAACTAGACGACTTAGCGCGAAAATAAGCCTAATTCGTGATCACTCCAAATCAAACAAAACATTGTGTCTCAAGTTAAAATGGCCATAACTCCCAAACTAGACGACTTAGCGCGAAAATAAGCCTAATTCGTGATCACTCCAAATCGGACCAAATTTTGTGTCTCAAATTTAAATGGCCATTACTCCCAAACTAGACGACCTAGGGCGAAAATAAGCCTAATTCGTGATCACTCCAAATCGGACCAAATTTTGTGTCTCAACTTAAAATGGCCATAACTCCCAAACTAGACGACTTAGCGCGAAAATAAGCCTAATTCGTGATCACTCCAAATCAAACAAAATTTTGTGTCTCAACTTAAAATGGCCATAACTCCCAAACTAGACGACCTAGCGCGAAAATAAGCCTAATTCGTGATCGCTCCAAATCGGACCAAATTTTGTGTCTCAACTTAAAATGGCCATAACTCCCAAACTAGACGACTTAGCGCGAAAATAAGCCTAATTCGTGATCACTCCAAATCAAACAAAACTTTGTGTCTCAACTTAAAATGGCCATAACTCCCAAACTAGACGACTTAGCGCGAAAATAAGCCTAATTCGTGATCACTCCAAATCGGACCAAATTTTGTGTATCAAATTTAAATGGCCATTACTCCCAAACTAGACGACCTAGGGCGAAAATAAGCCTAATTCGTGATCACTCCAAATCGGACCAAATTTTGTGTCTCAACTTCAAATGGCCATAACTCCCAAATTAGACGACTTAGCGCGAAAATAAGCCTAATTCGTGATCACTCCAAATCAAACAAAACTTTGTGTCTCAACTTAAAATGGCCATAACTCCCAAACTAGACGACTTAGCGCGAAAATAAGCCTAATTCGTGATCACTCCAAATCGGACCAAATTTTGTGTATCAAATTTAAATGGCCATTACTCCCAAACTAGACGACCTAGGGCGAAAATAAGCCTAATTCGTGATCACTCCAAATCGGACCAAATTTTGTGTCTCAACTTAAAATGGCCATAACTCCCAAACTAGACGACTTAGCGCGAAAATAAGCCTAATTCGTGATCACTCCAAATCAAACAAAACTTTGTGTCTCAACTTCAAATGGCCATAACTCCCAAATTAGACGACTTAGCGCGAAAATAAGCCTAATTCGTGATCACTCCAAATCGGACCAAATTTTGTGTCTCAAATTTAAATGGCCATTACTCCCAAACTAGACGACCTAGGGCGAAAATAAGCCTAATTCGTGATCACTCCAAATCGGACCAAATTTTGTGTCTCAACTTAAAATGGCCATAACTCCCAAACTAGACGACTTAGCGCGAAAATAAGCCTAATTCGTGATCACTCCAAATCAAACAAAATTTTGTGTCTCAACTTAAAATGGCCATAACTCCCAAACTAGAAGACAGCGCGAAAATAAGCCTAATTCGTGATCACTCCAAATCGCACCAAGTTTTATGTCTCAACTTTAAATGGCCATTACTCCCAAACTAAACGACCTAGGGCGAAAATAAACCTAATTCATGATCACTCCAAATCGGACCAAATTTTGTGTCTCAACTTAAAATGGCCATAACTCCCAAACTAGACGATGTAGGGCGAAAATAAGCCTAATTCGTGATCACTCCAAATCGGACCAAATTTTGTGTCTCAACTTAAAATGGCCATAACTCCCAAACTAGACGATGTAGGGCGAAAATAAGCCTAATTCGTGATCACTCCAAATCGGACCAAATTTTGTGTCTCAACTTAAAATGGCCACAACTCCCAAACTAGACGATGTAGGGCGAAAATAAGCCTAATTCGTGATCACTCCAAATCGGACCAAATTTTGTGTCTCAACTTAAAATGGCCATAACTCCCAAACTAGACGACTTAGCGCGAAAATAAGCCTAATTCGTGATCACTCCAAATCAAACAAAATTTTGTGTCTCAACTTAAAATGGCCATAACTCCCAAACTAGAAGACTTAGCGCGAAAATAAGCCTAATTCGTGATCACTCCAAATCGGACCAAATTTTGTGTCTCAACTTTAAATGGCCATAACTCCCAAACTAGACGATGTAGGGCGAAAATAAGCCTAGTTTGTGATCACTCCAAATCAAAAAAAATTTTGTGTCTCAACTTAAAATGGCCATAACTCCCAAACTAGACGACTAAGCGCGAAAATAAGCCTAATTCGTGATCACTCCAAATCGGACCAAATTTTGTGTCTCAACTTAAAATGGCCATAACTCCCAAACTAGACGGCCTAGCGCGAAAATAAGCCTAATTCGTGATCATTCCAAATCGGACCAAATTTTGTGTCTCAACTTTAAATGGCCATAACTCCCAAACTAGACGATGTAGGGCGAAAATAAGCCTAGTTCAAACAAAATTTTGTGTCTCAACTTAAAATGGCCATAACTCCCAAACTAGGCGGCCTAGCGCGAAAATAAGCCTAATTCGTAATCACTCCAAATCAAACAAAATTTTGTGTCTCAACTTAAAATGGCCATAACTCCCAAACTAGAAGACTTAGCGCGAAAATAAGCCTAATTCGTGATCACTCCAAATCAAACAAAATTTTGTGCCTCAACTTAAAATGGCCATAACTCCCAAACTAGAAGACTTAGCGCGAAAATAAGCCTAATTCGTGATCACTCCAAATCGGACCAAATTTTGTGTCTCAACTTAAAATGGCCATAATTCCCAAACTAGGCGGCCTAGCGCGAAAATAATCCTAATTCGTAATCACTCCAAATCGGACCAAATTTTGTGTCTCAACTTAAAATGGCCATAACTCCCAAACTAGACGACCTAGCGCGAAAATAAGCCTAATTCGTGATCACTCCAAATCGGACCAAATTTTGTGTCTCAACTTAAAATGGCCATAACTCCCAAACTAGAAGACTTAGCGCGAAAATAAGCCTAATTCGTGATCACTCCAAATTGGACCAAATTTTGTGTCTCAACTTTAAATGGCCATAACTCCCAAACTAGACGATGTAGGGCGAAAATAAGCCTAATTCGTGATCACTCCAAGTCGGACCAAATTTTGTGTCTCAACTTAAAATGGCCATAACTCCCAAACTAGACGACTTAGCGCGAAAATAAGCCTAATTCGTGATCACTCCAAATCAAACAAAATTTTGTGTCTCAACTTAAAATGGCCATAACTCCCAAACTAGAAGACTTAGCGCGAAAATAAGCCTAATTCGTGATCACTCCAAATCGGACCAAATTTTGTGTCTCAACTTAAAATGGCCATAACTCCCAAACTAGGCGGCCTAGCGCGAAAATAAGCCTAATTCGTAATCACTCCAAATCGGACCAAATTTTGTGTCTCAACTTAAAATGGCCATAACTCCCAAACTAGACGACCTAGCGCGAAAATAAGCCTAATTCGTGATCACTCCAAATCGGACCAAATTTTGTGTCTCAACTTAAAATGATCATAACTCCCAAACTAGACGATGTAGGGCGAAAATTAGCCTAATTCGTGATCACTCCAAATCGGACCAAATTTTGTGTCTCAACTTAAAATGGCCATAACTCCCAAACTAGAAGACTTAGCGCGAAAATAAGCCTAATTCGTGATCACTCCAAATCAAACAAAATTTTGTGTCTCAACTTAAAATGGCCATAACTCCCTAACTAGAAGACTTAGCGCGAAAATAAGCCTAATTCGTGATCACTCCAAATCGCACCAAGTTTTGTGTCTCAACTTTAAATGGCCATTACTCCCAAACTAGACGACCTAGGGCGAAAATAAACCTAATTCGTGATCACTCCAAGTCCACTTTGTGTCTCAAATTAAAATGGCCATAACTCCCAAACTAGACGGCCTAGCGCGAAAATAAGCCTAATTCGTGATCACTCCAAATCGGACCAAATTTTGTGTCTCAACTTAAAATGGCCATAACTCCCAAACTAGACGATCTAGGGCGAAAATAAGCCTAATTCGTGATCACTCCAAATCGGACCAAATTTTTTTGTCTCAACTTAAAATGGCCATAATTCCCAAACTAGACGACCTAGGGCGAAAATAATCCTAATTCGTGATCACTCCAAATCCACTTTGTGTCTCAACTTAAAATGGCCATAACTCCCAAACTAGACGGCCTAGCGCGAAAATAAGCCTAATTCATGATCACTCCAAATCTGGCAAAATTTTTTGTCTCAACTTTAAATAACCATAACTCCCAAACTAGACGACTTAGCGCGAAAATAAGCCTAATTCGTGATCATTCCAAATCGGACCAAATTTTGTGTCTCAAATTTAAATGGCCATTACTCCCAAACTAGACGACCTAGGGCGAAAATAAGCCTAATTCGTGATCACTCCAAATCGGACCAAATTTTGTGTCTCAACTTAAAATGGCCATAACTCCCAAACTAGACGACCTAGCGCGAAAATAAGCCTAATTCGTGATCACTCCAAATCGGACCAAATTTTGTGTCTCAACTTAAAATGGCCATAACTCCCAAACTAGAAGACTTAGCGCGAAAATAAGCCTAATTCGTGATCACTCCAAATCGGACTAAATTTTGTGTCTCAATTTAAAATGGCCATAACTCCGAAACTAGGCGGCCTAGCGCGAAAATAAGCCTAATTCGTAATCACTCCAAATCGGACCAAATTTTGTGTCTCAACTTAAAATGGCCATAACTCCCAAGCTAGACGACCTAGCGCGAAAATAAGCCTAATTCGTGATCACTCCAAATCGGACCAAATTTTGTGTCTCAACTTAAAATGATCATAACTCCCAAACTAGACGATGTAGGGCGAAAATTAGCCTAATTCGTGATCACTCCAAATCGGACCAAATTTTGTGTCTCAACTTAAAATGGCCATAACTCCCAAACTAGAAGACTTAGCGCGAAAATAAGCCTAATTCGTGATCACTCCAAATCAAACAAAATTTGGTGTCTCAACTTAAAATGGCCATAACTCCCTAACTAGAAGACTTAGCGCGAAAATAAGCCTAATTCGTGATCACTCCAAATCGCACCAAGTTTTGTGTCTCAACTTTAAATGGCCATTACTCCCAAACTAGACGACCTAGGGCGAAAATAAACCTAATTCGTGATCACTCCAAGTCCACTTTGTGTCTCAAATTAAAAAGGCCATAACTCCCAAACTAGACGGCCTAGCGCGAAAATAAGCCTAATTCGTGATCACTCCAAATCGGACCAAATTTTGTGTCTCAACTTAAAATGGCCATAACTCCCAAACTAGACGATCTAGGGCGAAAATAAGCCTAATTCGTGATCACTCCAAATCGGACCAAATTTTTTGTCTCAACTTAAAATGGCCATAACTCCCAAGCTAGACGACTTAGCGCGAAAATAAGCCTAATTCGTGATCATTCCAAATCGGACCAAATTTTGTGTCTCAAATTTAAATGGCCATTACTCCCAAACTAGACGACCTAGGGCGAAAATAAGCCTAATTCGTGATCACTCCAAATCGGACCAAATTTTGTGTCTCAACTTAAAATGGCCATAACTCCCAAACTAGACGATCTAGGGCGAAAATAAGCCTATTTCGTGATCACTCCAAATCGGACCAAATTTTTTTGTCTCAACTTAAAATGGCCATAATTCCCAAACTAGACGACCTAGGGCGAAAATAAGCCTAATTCGTGATCACTCCAAATCCACTTTGTGTCTCAACTTAAAATGGCCATTACTCCCAAACTAGACGGCCTAGCGCGAAAATAAGCCTAATTCATGATCACTCCAAATCTGGCAAAATTTTTTGTCTCAACTTTAAATAACCATAACTCCCAAACTAGACGACTTAGCGCGAAAATAAGCCTAATTCGTGATCATTCCAAATCGGACCAAATTTTGTGTCTCAAATTTAAATGGCCATTACTCCCAAACTAGACGACCTAGGGCGAAAATAAGCCTAATTCGTGATCACTCCAAATCGGACCAAATTTTGTGTCTCAACTTAAAATGGCCATAACTCCAAAACTAGACGACCTAGCGCGAAAATAAGCCTAATTCGTGATCACTCCAAACCGAACAAATTTTTTGTCATAACTTTAAATAGCCATAACTCCCAAACTAGACGACCTAGCGCAAAAATAAGCCTAAATCGTGATCACTCCAAACCAAACAAATTTTTTGTCTCAACTTTAAATGGCCATAACTCCTAAACTAGACGACTTAGCGCGAAAATAAGCCTAATACGTGATCACTCCAAACCGAACGAATTTTTTGTCTCAACTTTAAATGGCCATAACTCCCAAAATAGACGACTTAGCGCGAAAATAAGCCTTATTCGTGATCACTCCAAACCGAACAAATTTTTTTGGCACAACTTTAAATGGCCATAACTCCCAAACTAGACGACCTAGCGCGAAAATAAGCCTAATTCGTGATCACTCCAAACCGAACAAATTTTTTTGGCACAACTTTAAATGGCCATAACTCCCAAACTAGACGACCTAGCGCGAAAATAAGCCTAATTCGTGATCACTCCAAACCGAACATATTTTTTGTCACAACTTTAAATAGCCATAACTCCCAAACTAGACGACCTAGCGCAAAAATAAGCCTAAATCGTGATCACTCCAAACCAAACAAATTTTTTGTCATAACTTTAAATAGCCATAACTCCCAAACTAGACGACCTAGCGCAAAAATAAGCCTAAATCGTGATCACTCCAAACCAAACAAATTTTTTGTCTCAACTTTAAATGGCCATAACTCCTAAACTAGACGACTTAGCGCGAAAATAAGCCTAATACGTGATCACTCCAAACCGAACGAATTTTTTGTCTCAACTTTAAATGGCCATAACTCCCAAAATAGACGACTTAGCGCGAAAATAAGCCTAATTCATGATCACTCAAAATCTGACAAAATTTTTTGTCTCAACTTTAAATGGCCATATCTCCCAAACTAGACAACTTAGCGCGAAAATAAGCCTAATTCGTGATCACTCAAAATCTGACAAAATTTCGTCTCAACTTTAAATGGCCATAACTCCTAAACTAGACGACTTAGCGCGAAAATAAGCCTAATACGTGATCACTCCAAACCGAACTAATTTTTTGTCACAACTTTAAATAGCCATAACTCCCAAACTAGACGACCTAGCGCAAAAATAAGCCTAAATCGTGATCACTCCAAACCGAACAAATTTTTTGTCATAACTTTAAATAGCCATAACTCCCAAACTAGACGACCTAGCGCAAAAATAAGCCTAAATCGTGATCACTCCAAACCAAACTCCCAAAATAGACGACTTAGCGCGAAAATAAGCCTAATTCATGATCACTCAAAATCTGACAAAATTTCTTGTCTCATCTTTAAATGGCCATAACTCCCAAACTAGACGACCAAGCGCGAAAACAAGCCTAATTCCTGATCACTCAAAATCTGACAAAATTTCTTGTCTCAACTTTAAATGGCCATAACTCCCAAACTAGACGACCTAGCGCGAAAATAAGACTAATTCGTGATCACTCCAAACCAAACAAATTTTTTGTCACAACTTTAAATGGCCATAACTCCCAAACTAGACGACCTAGCGCGAAAATAAGCAAAATTCGTGATCACTCCAAACCAAACAAATTTTTTGTCTCAACTTTAAATGGCCATAACTCCCAAACTAGACGACCTAGCGCGAAAATAAGCCTAATTCGTGATCACTCAAAATCTGACAAAATTTTTTGTCTCAACTTTAAATGGCCATAACTCCCAAACTAGACGACTTAGCGCGACAATATACCTAATTCCTGATCACTCAAAATCTGACAAAATTTCTTGTCTCAACTTTAAATGGCCATAACTCCCAAATTAGACGACCTAGCGCGAAAATAAGACTAATTCGTGATCACTCCAAACCAAACAAATTTTTTGTCACAACTTTAAATGGCCATAACTCCCAAACTAGACGACCTAGCGCGAAAATAAGCCAAATTCGTGATCACTCCAAACCAAACAAATTTTTTGTCTCAACTTTAAATGGCCATAACTCCCAAACTAGACGACTTAGCGCGAAAATAAGCCTAATTCGTGATCACTCAAAATCTGAAAAAATTTTTTGTCTCAACTTAAAATGGCCATAACTCCCAAACTAGACGACTTAGCGCGAAAATAAGCCTAAATCGTGATCACTCAAAATCCGAACAAATTTTTTGTCTCAACTTTAAATGGCCATAACTCCCAAACTAGACGACCAAGCGCGAAAACAAGCCTTAATTCGTGATCACTCAAAATCTGAACAAATTTTTTGTCTCAACTTTAAATGGCCATAACTCCCAAACCAGACGACTTAGCGCGAAAATAAGCCTAATTCGTGATCACTCAAAATCCGAACAAAATTTTTTGTCTCAACTTTAAATGGCCATAACTCCCAAACTAGACGATTTAGCAAGAAAATAAGCCTTATTCGTGATCACTCCAAACCGAACAAATTTCTTGTCACAACTTTAAATGGCCATAACTCCCAAACTAGACGACCAAGCGCGAAAACAAGCCTAATTCGTGATTACTCAAAATCTGACAAAATTTCTTGTCTCAACTTTAACTGGCCATAACTCCCAAACTAGACGACCTAGCGCGAAAATAAGCCAAATTCGTGATCACTCCAAACCGAACAAATTTTTTTGGCACAACTTTAAATGGCCATAACTCCCAAACTAGACGACCTAGCGCGAAAATAAGCCTAATTCGTGATCACTCCAAACCGAACAAATTTTTTGTCATAACTTTAAATAGCCATAACTCCCAAACTAGACGACCTAGCGCAAAAATAAGCCTAAATCGTGATCACTCCAAACCAAACAAATTTTTTGTCTCAACTTTAAATGGCCATAACTCCCAAACTAGACGACCTAGCGCGAAAATAAGCCAAATTCGTGATCACTCCAAACCGAACAAATTTTTTTGGCACAACTTTAAATGGCCATAACTCCCAAACTAGACGACCTAGCGCGAAAATAAGCCTAATTCGTGATCACTCCAAACCGAACAAATTTTTTTGGCACAACTTTAAATGGCCATAACTCCCAAACTAGACGACCTAGCGCGAAAATAAGCCTAATTCGTGATCACTCCAAACCGAACAAATTTCTTGTCTCATCTTTAAATGGCCATAACTCCCAAACTAGACGACCTAGCGCGAAAATAAGCCAAATTCGTGACCACTCCAAACCGAACAAATTTTTTTGGCACAACTTTAAATGGACATAACTCCCAAACTAGACGACCAAGCGCGAAAACAAGCCTAATTCGTGATCACTCCAAACCGAACAAATTTTTTGTCATCACTTTAAATAGCCATAACTCCCAAACTAGACGACCTAGCGCAAAAATAAGCCTAAATCGTGATCACTCCAAACCAAACAAATTTTTTGTCTCAACTTTAAATGGCCATAACTCCCAAACTAGACGACCTAGCGCGAAAATAAGCCAAATTCGTGATCACTCCAAACCGAACAAATTTTTTTGGCACAACTTTAAATGGCCATAACTCCCAAACTAGACGACCTAGCGCGAAAATAAGCCTAATTCGTGATCACTCCAAACCGAACAAATTTTTTGTCATCACTTTAAATAGCCATAACTCCCAAACTAGACGACCTAGCGCAAAAATAAGCCTAAATCGTGATCACTCCAAACCAAACAAATTTTTTGTCTCAACTTTAAATGGCCATAACTCCCAAACTAGACGACCTAGCGCGAAAATAAGCCAAATTCGTGACCACTCCAAACCGAACAAATTTTTTTGGCACAACTTTAAATGGACATAACTCCCAAACTAGACGACCAAGCGCGAAAACAAGCCTAATTCGTGATCACTCAAAATCTGACAAAATTTCTTGTCTCAACTTTAAATGGCCATAACTCCCAAACTAGACGACCTAGCGCAAAAATAAGCCTAAATCGTGATCACTCCAAACCAAACAAATTTTTTGTCTCAACTTTAAATGGCCATAACTCCCAAACTAGACGACCTAGCGCGAAAATAAGCCAAATTCGTGATCACTCCAAACCGAACAAATTTTTTTGGCACAACTTTAAATGGCCATAACTCCCAAACCAGACGACTTAGCGCGAAAATAAGACTAATTCGTGATCACTCCAAACCGAACAAATTTTTTGTCTCAACTTTAAATGGCCATAACTCCCAAAATAGACGATTTAGCGCGAATATAAGCCTTATTCGTGATCACTCCAAGCCGAACAAATTTCTTGTCACAACTTTAAATGGCCATAACTCCCAAACTAGACGACCAAGCGCGAAAACAAGCCTAATTCCTGATCACTCAAAATCTGACAAAATTTCTTGTCTCAACTTTTAATGGCCATAACTCCCAAACTAGACGACCTAGCGCGAAAATAAGACTAATTCGTGATCACTCCAAACCGAACAAATTTTTTGTCTCAACTTTAAATGGCGATAAAATCCCAAACTAGACGACTTAGCGCGAAAATAAGCCTAATTCATGATCACTCAAAATCTGACAAAATTTCTTGTCTCAACTTTAAATGGCCATAACTCCCAAACTAGACGACTTAGCGCGAAAATAAGCCTTAATCGTGATCACTCCAAGCCGAACAAATTTTTTGTCTCATCTTTAAATGGCCATAACTGCCAAACTAGACGACCAAGCGCGAAAACAAGCCTAATTCGTGATCACTCAAAATCTAACAAAATTTTTTGTCTCAACTTTAAATGGCCATGACTCCCAAACCAGACGACTTAGCGCGAAAATAAGACTAATTCGTGATCACTCCAAACCGAACAAATTTTTTGTCTCAACTTTAAATGGCCATAACTCCCAAAATAGACGATTTAGCGCGAAAATAAGCCTTATTCGTGATCACTCCAAGCCGAACAAATTTTTTGTCACAACTTTAAATGGCCATAACTCCAAAACTAGACGACCAAGCGCGAAAACAAGCCTAATTCGTGATCACTCAAAATCTGACAAAATTTCTTGTCTCAACTTTAAATGGCCATAACTCCCAAACTAGACGACCTAGCGCGAAAATAAGCCAAATTCGTGATCACTCCAAACCGAACAAATTTTTTTGGCACAACTTTAAATGGCCATAACTCCCAAACTAGACAACCTAGCGCGAAAATAAGCCTAATTCGTGATCACTCCAAACCGAACAAATTTTTTTGGCACAACTTTAAATGGCCATAACTCCCAAACTAGACGACCTAGCGCGAAAATAAGCCTAATTCGTGATCACTCCAAACCGAACAAATTTTTTTGGCACAACTTTAAATGGCCATAACTCCCAAACTAGACGACCTTACGCGAAAATAAGCCTAATTCGTGATCACTCCAAGCCGTACAAATTTCTTGTCACAACTTTAAATGGCCATAACTCCCAAACTAGACGACCAAGCGCGAAAACAAGCCTAATTCGTGATCACTCAAAATCTGTCAAAATTTCTTGTCTCAACTTTAAATGGCCATGACTCCCAAACCAGACGACTTAGCGCGAAAATAAGACTAATTCGTGATCACTCCAAGCCGAACAAATTTTTTGTCTCAACTTTAAATGGCCATAACTCCCAAAATAGACGATTTAGCGCGAAAATAAGCCTTATTCGTGATCACTCCAAGCCGAACAAATTTTTTGTCACAACTTTAAATGGCCATAACTCCAAAACTAGACGACCAAGCGCGAAAACAAGCCTAATTCGTGATCACTCAAAATCTGACAAAATTTCTTGTCTCAACTTTAAATGGCTATAACTCCCAAACTAGACGACCTAGCGCGAAAATAAGCCTAATTCGTGATCACTCCAAATCTGTCAAAATTTTTTGTCACAACTTTAAATGGCCATAACTCCCAAACTAGACGACCTAGCGCGAAAATAAGCCAAATTCGTGATCACTCCAAACCGAACAAATTTTTTTGGCACAACTTTAAATGGCCATAACTCCCAAACTAGACGACCTAGCGCGAAAATAAGCCTAATTCGTGATCACTCCAAACCGAAAAAATTTTTTGTCATAACTTTAAATAGCCAAAACTCCCAAACTAGACGACCTAGCGCAAAAATAAGCCTAAATCGTGATCACTCCAAACCAAACAAATTTTTTGTCTCAACTTTAAATGGCCATAACTCCCAAACTAGACGACCTAGCGCGAAAATAAGCCAAATTCGTGATCACTCCAAACCGAACAAATTTTTTGGCACAACTTTAAATGGCCATAACTCCCAAACTAGACGACCTAGCGCGAAAATAAGCCTAATTCGTGATCACTCCAAACCGAACAAATTTTTTTGGCACAACTTTAAATGGCCATAACTCCCAAACTAGACGACCTAGCGCGAAAATAAGCCTAATTCGTGATCACTCCAAACCGAACAAATTTTTTGTCATCACTTTAAATAGCCATAACTCCCAAACTAGACGACCTAGCGCAAAAATAAGCCTAAATCGTGATCACTCCAAACCAAACAAATTTTTTGTCTCAACTTTAAATGGCCATAACTCCCAAACTAGACGACCTAGCGCGAAAATAAGCCAAATTCGTGACCACTCCAAACCGAACAAATTTTTTTGGCACAACTTTAAATGGACATAACTCCCAAACTAGACGACCAAGCGCGAAAACAAGCCTAATTCGTGATCACTCAAAATCTGACAAAATTTCTTGTCTCAACTTTAAATGGCCATAACTCCCAAACTAGACGACCTAGCGCAAAAATAAGCCTAAATCGTGATCACTCCAAACCAAACAAATTTTTTGTCTCAACTTTAAATGGCCATAACTCCCAAACTAGACGACCTAGCGCGAAAATAAGACTAATTCGTGATCACTCCAAACCAAACAAATTTTTTGTCACAACTTTAAATGGCCATAACTCCCAAACTAGACGACCTAGCGCGAAAATAAGCCAAATTCGTGATCACTCCAAACCGAACAAATTTTTTGGCACAACTTTAAATGGCCATAACTCCCAAACTAGACGACCTAGCGCGAAAATAAGCCTAATTCGTGATCACTCCAAACCGAACAAATTTTTTGTCATCACTTTAAATAGCCATAACTCCCAAACTAGACGACCTAGCGCAAAAATAAGCCTAAATCGTGATCACTCCAAACCAAACAAATTTTTTGTCTCAACTTTAAATGGCCATAACTCCCAAACTAGACGACCTAGCGCGAAAATAAGCCAAATTCGTGACCACTCCAAACCGAACAAATTTTTTTGGCACAACTTTAAATGGACATAACTCCCAAACTAGACGACCAAGCGCGAAAACAAGCCTAATTCGTGATCACTCAAAATCTGACAAAATTTCTTGTCTCAACTTTAAATGGCCATAACTCCCAAACCAGACGACCTAGCGCAAAAATAAGCCTAAATCGTGATCACTCCAAACCAAACAAATTTTTTGTCTCAACTTTAAATGGCCATAACTCCCAAACTAGACGACCTAGCGCGAAAATAAGCCAAATTCGTGATCACTCCAAACCGAACAAATTTTTTGGCACAACTTTAAATGGCCATAACTCCCAAACCAGACGACTTAGCGCGAAAATAAGACTAATTCGTGATCACTCCAAACCGAACAAATTTTTTGTCTCAACTTTAAATGGCCATAACTCCCAAAATAGACGATTTAGCGCGAATATAAGCCTTATTCGTGATCACTCCAAGCCGAACAAATTTCTTGTCACAACTTTACATGGCCATAACTCCCAAACTAGACGACCAAGCGCGAAAACAAGCCTAATTCCTGATCACTCAAAATCTGACAAAATTTCTTGTCTCAACTTTAAATGGCCATAACTCCCAAACTAGACGACTTAGCGCGAAAATAAGCCTTAATCGTGATCACTCCAAGCCGAACAAATTTTTTGTCTCATCTTTAAATGGCCATAACTGCCAAACTAGACGACCAAGCGCGAAAACAAGCCTAATTCGTGATCACTCAAAATCTAACAAAATTTTTTGTCTCAACTTTAAATGGCCATGACTCCCAAACCAGACGACTTAGCGCGAAAATAAGACTAATTCGTGATCACTCCAAACCGAACAAATTTTTTGTCTCAACTTTAAATGGCCATAACTCCCAAAATAGACGATTTAGCGCGAAAATAAGCCTTATTCGTGATCACTCCAAGCCGAACAAATTTTTTGTCACAACTTTAAATGGCCATAACTCCAAAACTAGACGACCAAGCGCGAAAACAAGCCTAATTTGTGATCACTCAAAATCTGACAAAATTTCTTGTCTCAACTTTAAATGGCTATAACTCCCAAACTAGACGACCTAGCGCGAAAATAAGCCTAATTCGTGATCACTCCAAACCGAACAAATTTTTTTGGCACAACTTTAAATGGCCATAACTCCCAAACTAGACGACCTAGCGCGAAAATAAGCCAAATTCGTGATCACTCCAAACCGAACAAATTTTTTTGGCACAACTTTAAATGGCCATAACTCCCAAACTAGACGACCTAGCGCGAAAATAAGCCTAATTCGTGATCACTCCGAACCGAAAAAATTTTTTTGGCACAACTTTAAATGGCCATAACTCCCAAACTAGACGACCTAGCGCGAAAATAAGCCTAATTCGTGATCACTCCAAACCGAACAAATTTTTTTGGCAGAACTTTAAATGGCCATAACTCCCAAACTAGACGACCTAGCGCGAAAATAAGCCTAATTCGTGATCACTCCAAACCGAACAAATTTTTTGTCATAACTTTAAATAGCCATAACTCCCAAACTAGACGACCTAGCGCAAAAATAAGCCAAATTCGTGATCACTCCAAACCGAACAAATTTTTAAATGGCCATAACTCCCAAAATAGACGATTTAGCGCGAAAATAAGCCTTATTCGTGATCACTCCAAGCCGTACAAATTTCTTGTCACAACTTTAAATGGCCATAACTCCCAAACTAGACGACCAAGCGCGAAAACAAGCCTAATTCGTGATCACTCAAAATCTGACAAAATATCTTGTCTCAACTTTAAGTGGCCATAACTCCCAAACTAGACGACCTAGCGCGAAAATAAGCCAAATTCGTGATCACTCCAAACCGAACAAATTTTTTTGGCACAACTTTAAATGGCCATAACTCCCAAACTAGACGACCTAGCGCGAAAATAAGCCTAATTCGTGATCACTCCAAACCGAACAAATTTTGTGTCCAACTTTAAATGGCCATAACTCCCAAAATAGACGACTTAGCGCGAAAATAAGCCTAAATCGTGATCACTCCAAATCTGGCAAAATTTTTTGTTTCAACTTTAAATGGCCATAACTCCCAAACTAGACGACCTAGCGCGAAAATAAGCCTAATTCGTGATCACTCCAAACCGAACAAATTTCTTGTCTCATCTTTAAATGGCCATAACTCCCAAACTAGACGACCAAGCGCGAAAACAAGCCTAATTCGTGATCACTCAAAATCTGACAAAATTTCTTGTCTCAACTTTAAATGGCCATAACTCCCAAACTAGACGACCTAGCGCGAAAATAAGACTAATTCGTGATCACTCCAAACCAAACAAATTTTTTGTCACAACTTTAAATGGCCATAACTCCCAAACTAGACGATCTAGCGCGAAAATAAGCCAAATTCGTGATCACTCCAAACCGAACAAATTTTTTTGGCACAACTTTAAATAGCCATAACTCCCAAACTAGACGACCTAGCGCGAAAATGGGCCTAATTCGTGATCACTCCAAACCGAACAAATTTTTTGTCTCAACTTTAAATGGCCATAACTCCCAAAATAGACGACTTAGCGCGAAAATAAGCCTAATTCGTGATCACTCCAAACCGAACAAATTTTGTGTCCAACTTTAAATGGCCATAACTCCCAAAATAGACGACTAAGCGCGAAAATAAGCCTAAATCGTGATCACTCCAAATCTGGAAAAATTTTTTGTCATAACTTTAAATGGCCATAACTCCTAAACTAGACGACTTAGCGCGAAAATAAGCCCAATTCGTGATCACTCCAAACCGAACGAATTTTTTGTCTCAACTTTAAATGGCCATAACTCCCAAACTAGACGACCTAGCGCAAAAATAAGCCTAAATCGTGATCACTCCAAACCGAACAAAAATTTTTTGTCTCAACTTTAAATGGCCATAACTCCCAAAATAGACGACTTAGCGCGAAAATAAGCCTAATTCGTGATCACTCCAAACCGAACAAATTTTTTGTCTCAAATTTAAATGGCCTTAACTCCCAAAATAGACGACTTAGCGCGAAAATAAGCCTAATTCGTGATCACTCCAAACCGAACAAATTTTGTGTCCAACTTTAAATGGCCATACCTCCCAAAATAGACGACTTAGCGCGAAAATAAGCCTAAATCGTGATCACTCCAAATCTGGAAAAATTTTTTGTCATAACTTTAAATGGCCATAACTCCTAAACTAGACGACTTAGCGCGAAAATAAGCCCAATTCGTGATCACTCCAAACCGAACAAATTTTTTGTCTCAACTTTAAATGGCCATAACTCCCAAAATAGACGACTTAGCGCGAAAATAAGCCTAATTCGTGATCACTCCAAACCGAACAAATTTTGTGTCCAACTTTAAACGGCCATAACTCCCATAATAGACGACTTAGCGCGAAAATTAGCCTAAATCGTGATCACTCCAAATCTGGAAAAATTTTTTGTCATAACTTTAAATGGCCATAACTCCTAAACTAGACGACTTAGCGCGTAAATAAGCCCAATTCGTGATCACTCCAAACCGAACGAATTTTTTGTCTCAACTTTAAATGGCCATAACTCCCAAACTAGACGACTTAGCGCGAAAATAAGCCTAATTCGTGATCACTCCAAACCGAACAAATTTTTTGTCACAACTTTAAATGGCCATAACTCCAAAACTAGACGACCTAGCGCGAAAATAGGCCTAACTCGTGAGCACTCCAAACCGAACAAATTTTTTGTCTCAACTTTAAATGGCCATAACTCCCAAAATAGACGACTTAGCGCGAAAATAAGCCTAATTCGTGATCACTCCAAACCGAACAAATTTTGTGTCATCACTTTAAATAGCCATAACTCCCAAACTAGACGACCTAGCGCAAAAATAAGCCAAATTCGTGACCACTCCAAACCGAACAAATTTTTTTGGCACAACTTTAAATGGCCATAACTCCCAAACTAGACGACCAAGCGCGAAAACAAGCCTAATTCGTGATCACTCCAAATCTGGCAAAATTTTTTGTTTCAACTTTAAATGGCCATAACTCCTAAACTAGACGACTTAGCGCGAAAAAAAGCCTATTTCGTGATCACTCCAAATCTGGCAAAATTTTTTGTTTCAACTTTAAATGGCCATAACTCCCAAAATAGACGACTTAGCGCGAAAATAAGCCTAATTCGTGATCACTCCAAACCGAACAAATTTTGTGTCTCAACTTTAAATGGCCATAACTCCCAAACTAGACGACCTAGCGCGAAAATAAGCCTAATTCGTAATCACTCCAAACCGAACAAATTTTTTTGGCACAACTTTAAATGGCCATAACTCCCAAACTAGACGACCTAGCGCGAAAATAAGCCTAATTCGTGATCACTCCAAACCGAACAAATTTTTTGTCATCACTTTAAATAGCCATAACTCCCAAACTAGACGACCTAGCGCAAAAATAAGCCTAAATCGTGATCACTCCAAACCAAACAAATTTTTTGTCTCAACTTTAAATGGCCATAACTCCCAAACTAGACGACCTAGCGCGAAAATAAGCCAAATTCGTGACCACTCCAAACCGAACAAATTTTTTTGGCACAACTTTAAATGGACATAACTCCCAAACTAGACGACCAAGCGCGAAAACAAGCCTAATTCGTGATCACTCAAAATCTGACAAAATTTCTTGTCTCAACTTTAAATGGCCATAACTCCCAAACTAGACGACCTAGCGCAAAAATAAGCCTAAATCGTGATCACTCCAAACCAAACAAATTTTTTGTCTCAACTTTAAATGGCCATAACTCCCAAACTAGACGACCTAGCGCGAAAATAAGCCAAATTCGTGATCACTCCAAACCGAACAAATTTTTTTGGTACAACTTTAAATGGCCATAACTCCCAAACCAGACGACTTAGCGCGAAAATAAGACTAATTCGTGATCACTCCAAACCGAACAAATTTTTTGTCTCAACTTTAAATGGCCATAACTCCCAAAATAGACGATTTAGCGCGAATATAAGCCTTATTCGTGATCACTCCAAGCCGAACAAATTTCTTGTCACAACTTTAAATGGCCATAACTCCCAAACTAGACGACCAAGCGCGAAAACAAGCCTAATTCCTGATCACTCAAAATCTGACAAAATTTCTTGTCTCAACTTTAAATGGCCATAACTCCCAAACTAGACGACCTAGCGCGAAAATAAGACTAATTCGTGATCACTCCAAACCGAACAAATTTTTTGTCTCAACTTTAAATGGCCATAACTCCCAAACTAGACGACTTAGCGCGAAAATAAGCCTAATTCATGATCACTCAAAATCTGACAAAATTTCTTGTCTCAACTTTAAATGGCCATAACTCCCAAACTAGACGACTTAGCGCGAAAATAAGCCTTAATCGTGATCACTCCAAGCCGAACAAATTTTTTGTCTCATCTTTAAATGGCCATAACTGCCAAACTAGACGACCAAGCGCGAAAACAAGCCTAATTCGTGATCACTCAAAATCTAACAAAATTTTTTGTCTCAACTTTAAATGGCCATGACTCCCAAACCAGACGACTTAGCGCGAAAATAAGACTAATTCGTGATCACTCCAAACCGAAAAAATTTTTTGTTTCAACTTTAAATGGCCATAACTCCCAAAATAGACGATTTAGCGCGAAAATAAGCCTTATTCGTGATCACTCCAAGCCGAACAAATTTTTTGTCACAACTTTAAATGGCCATAACTCCAAAACTAGACGACCAAGCGCGAAAACAAGCCTAATTCGTGATCACTCAAAATCTGACAAAATTTCTTGTCTCAACTTTAAATGGCTATAACTCCCAAACTAGACGACCTAGCGCGAAAATAAGCCTAATTCGTGATCACTCCAAATCTGTCAAAATTTTTTGTCACAACTTTAAATGGCCATAACTCCCAAACTAGACGACCTAGCGCGAAAATAAGCCAAATTCGTGATCACTCCAAGCCGAACAAATTTTTTTGGCACAACTTTAAATGGCCATAACTCCCAAACTAGACGACCTAGCGCGAAAATAAGCCTAATTCGTGATCACTCCAAGCCGAACAAATTTTTTGTCATAACTTTAAATAGCCATAACTCCCAAACTAGACGACCTAGCGCAAAAATAAGCCTAAATCGTGATCACTCCAAACCAAACAAATTTTTTGTCTCAACTTTAAATGGCCATAACTCCCAAACTAGACGACCTAGCGCGAAAATAAGCCAAATTCGTGCTCATTCCAAACCGAACAAATTTTTTTGGCACAACTTTAAATGGCCATAACTCCCAAACTAGACGACATAGCGCGAAAATAAGCCTAATTCGTGATCACTCCAAACCGAACAAATTTTTTTGGCACAACTTTAAATGGCCATAACTCCCAAACTAGACGACCTAGCGCGAAAATAAGCCTAATTCGTGATCACTCCAAACCGAACAAATTTTTTTGGCAGAACTTTAAATGGCCATAACTCCCAAACTAGACGACCTAGCGCGAAAATAAGCCTAATTCGTGATCACTCCAAACCGAACAAATTTTTTGTCATAACTTTAAATAGCCATAACTCCCAAACTAGACGACCTAGCGCAAAAATAAGCCAAATTCGTGATCACTCCAAACCGAACAAATTTTTAAATGGCCATAACTCCCAAAATAGACGACTTAGCGCGAAAATAAGCCTAATTCGTGATCACTCCAAACCGAACAAATTTTGTGTCTCAACTTTAAATGGCCATAACTCCCAAACTAGACGACCAAGCGCGAAAACAAGCCTAATTCGTGATCACTCCAAACCAAACAAATTTTTTTGGCACAACTTTAAATGGCCATAACTCCCAAACTAGACGACCTAGCGCGAAAATAAGACTAATTCGTGATCACTCCAAACCAAACAAATTTTTTGTCACAACTTTAAATGGCCATAACTCCCAAACTAGACGACCTAGCGCGAAAATAAGCCTAAATCGTGATCACTCCAAACCAAACAAATTTTTTGTCACAACTTTAAATGGCCATAACTCCCAAACTAGACGACCTAGCGCGAAAATAAGCCTAAATCGTGATCACTCCAAACCAAACAAATTTTTTGTCTCAACTTTAAATGGCCATAACTCCCAAACTAGACGACCTAGCGCGAAAATAAGCCTAATTCGTGATCACTCCAAACCGAACAAATTTTTTTGGCACAACTTTAAATGGCCATAACTCCCAAACTAGACGACCTAGCGCGAAAATAAGCCTAAATCGTGATCACTCCAAACCAAACAAATTTTTTGTCTCAACTTTAAATGGCCATAACTCCCAAACTAGACGACCTAGCGCGAAAATAAGCCAAATTCGTGATCACTCCAAACCGAACAAATTTTTTTGGCACAACTTTAAATGGCCATAACTCCCAAACTAGACGACCTAGCGCGAAAATAAGCCTAATTCGTGATCACTCCAAACCGAACAAATTTTTTTGGCACAACTTTAAATGGCCATAACTCCCAAACTAGACGACCTAGCGCGAAAATAAGCCTAATTCGTGATCACTCCAAACCGAACAAATTTTTTTGGCACAACTTTAAATGGCCATAACTCCCAAAATAGACGACTTAGCGCGAAAATAAGCCTAATTCGTGATCACTCCAAACCGAACAAATTTTGTGTCTCAACTTTAAATGGCCATAACTCCCAAAATAGACGACTTAGCGCGAAAAAAAGCCTATTTCGTGATCACTCCAAATCTGGCAAAATTTTTTGTCACAACTTTAAATGGCCATATCTCCCAAACTAGACGACTTAGCGCGAAAATAAGCCTAATTCGTGATCACTCCAAACCGAACAAATCTTTTGTCACAACTTTAAATGGCCATAACTCCCAAACTAGACGACCTAGCGCGAAAATAAGCCTAAATCGTGATCACTCCAAACCAAACAAATTTTTTGTCTCAACTTTAAATGGCCATAACTCCCAAACTAGACGACCTAGCGCGAAAATAAGCCAAATTCGTGATCACTCCAAACCGAACAAATTTTTTGGCACAACTTTAAATGGCCATAACTCCCAAACTAGACGACCTAGCGCGAAAATAAGCCTAATTCGTGATCACTCCAAACCGAACAAATTTTTTGGCACAACTTTAAATGGCCATAACTCCCAAACTAGACGACCTAGCGCGAAAATAAGCCTAATTCGTGATCACTCCAAACCGAACAAATTTTTTTGGCACAACTTTAAATGGCCATAACTCCCAAAATAGACGACTTAGCGCGAAAATAAGCCTAATTCGTGATCACTCCAAACCGAACAAATTTTGTGTCTCAACTTTAAATGGCCATAACTCCCAAAATAGACGACTTAGCGCGAAAAAAAGCCTATTTCGTGATCACTCCAAATCTGGCAAAATTTTTTGTCACAACTTTAAATGGCCATATCTCCCAAACTAGACGACTTAGCGCGAAAATAAGCCTAATTCGTGATCACTCCAAACCGAACAAATCTTTTGTCACAACTTTAAATGGCCATAACTCCCAAACTAGACGACCTAGCGCAAAAATAAGCCTAAATCGTGATCACTCCAAACCAAACAAATTTTTTGTCTCAACTTTAAATGGCCATGACTCCCAAACTAGACGACCTAGCGCGAAAATAAGCCTAATTCGTGATCACTCCAAACCGAACAAATTTTTGTCTCATCTTTAAATGGCCATAACTCCCAAACTAGACGACCTAGCGCAAAAATAAGCCTAATTCGTGATCACTCCAAGCCGAACAAATTTTGTGTCTCAACTTTAAATGGCCATAACTCCCAAACTAGACAACCTAGCGCAAAAATAAGCCTAATTCGTGATCACTCCAAACCGAACAAATTTTGTGTCTCAACTATAAATGGCCATAACTCCCAAAATAGACGACTTAGCGCGACAATAAGCCTAATTCGTGATCACTCCAAATCTGGCAAAATTTTTTGTTACAACTTTAAATGGCCATAACTCCCAAACTAGACGACCTAGCGCAAAAATAAGCCTAAATCGTGATCATTCCAAACCAAACAAATTTTTTGTCTCAACTTTAAATGGCCATAACTCCCAAACTAGACGACTTAGCGCGAAAATAAGCCTAATTCGTGATCACTCCAAACCGAACAAATTTCTTGTCACAACTTTAAATGGCCATAACTCCCAAAATAGACGACCTAGCGCAAAAATAAGCCTAAATCGTGATCACTCCAAACCAAACAATTTTGTGTCTCAACTTTAAATGGCCATAACTCCCAAAATAGACGACTTAGCGCGAAAAAAAGCCTATTTCGTGATCACTCCAAATCTGGCAAAATTTTTTGTCACAACTTTAAATGGCCATATCTCCCAAACTAGACGACTTAGCGCGAAAATAAGCCTAATTCGTGATCACTCCAAACCGAACAAATCTTTTGGCACAACTTTAAATGGACATAACTCCCAAACTAGACGACCAAGCGCGAAAACAAGCCTAATTCGTGATCACTCAAAATCTGACAAAATTTCTTGTCTCAACTTTAAATGGCCATAACTCCCAAACTAGACGACCTAGCGCAAAAATAAGCCTAAATCGTGATCACTCCAAACCAAACAAATTTTTTGTCTCAACTTTAAATGGCCATAACTCCCAAACTAGACGACCTAGCGCGAAAATAAGCCAAATTCGTGATCACTCCAAACCGAACAAATTTTTTTGGTACAACTTTAAATGGCCATAACTCCCAAACCAGACGACTTAGCGCGAAAATAAGACTAATTCGTGATCACTCCAAACCGAACAAATTTTTTGTCTCAACTTTAAATGGCCATAACTCCCAAAATAGACGATTTAGCGCGAATATAAGCCTTATTCGTGATCACTCCAAGCCGAACAAATTTCTTGTCACAACTTTAAATGGCCATAACTCCCAAACTAGACGACCAAGCGCGAAAACAAGCCTAATTCCTGATCACTCAAAATCTGACAAAATTTCTTGTCTCAACTTTAAATGGCCATAACTCCCAAACTAGACGACCTAGCGCGAAAATAAGACTAATTCGTGATCACTCCAAACCGAACAAATTTTTTGTCTCAACTTTAAATGGCCATAACTCCCAAACTAGACGACTTAGCGCGAAAATAAGCCTAATTCATGATCACTCAAAATCTGACAAAATTTCTTGTCTCAACTTTAAATGGCCATAACTCCCAAACTAGACGACTTAGCGCGAAAATAAGCCTTAATCGTGATCACTCCAAGCCGAACAAATTTTTTGTCTCATCTTTAAATGGCCATAACTGCCAAACTAGACGACCAAGCGCGAAAACAAGCCTAATTCGTGATCACTCAAAATCTAACAAAATTTTTTGTCTCAACTTTAAATGGCCATGACTCCCAAACCAGACGACTTAGCGCGAAAATAAGACTAATTCGTGATCACTCCAAACCGAAAAAATTTTTTGTTTCAACTTTAAATGGCCATAACTCCCAAAATAGACGATTTAGCGCGAAAATAAGCCTTATTCGTGATCACTCCAAGCCGAACAAATTTTTTGTCACAACTTTAAATGGCCATAACTCCAAAACTAGACGACCAAGCGCGAAAACAAGCCTAATTTGTGATCACTCAAAATCTGACAAAATTTCTTGTCTCAACTTTAAATGGCTATAACTCCCAAACTAGACGACCTAGCGCGAAAATAAGCCTAATTCGTGATCACTCCAAATCTGTCAAAATTTTTTGTCACAACTTTAAATGGCCATAACTCCCAAACTAGGCGACCTAGCGCGAAAATAAGCCAAATTCGTGATCACTCCAAGCCGAACAAATTTTTTTGGCACAACTTTAAATGGCCATAACTCCCAAACTAGACGACCTAGCGCGAAAATAAGCCTAATTCGTGATCACTCCAAGCCGAACAAATTTTTTGTCATAACTTTAAATAGCCATAACTCCCAAACTAGACGACCTAGCGCAAAAATAAGCCTAAATCGTGATCACTCCAAACCAAACAAATTTTTTGTCTCAACTTTAAATGGCCATAACTCCCAAACTAGACGACCTAGCGCGAAAATAAGCCAAATTCGTGCTCATTCCAAACCGAACAAATTTTTTTGGCACAACTTTAAATGGCCATAACTCCCAAACTAGACGACCTAGCGCGAAAATAAGCCTAATTCGTGATCACTCCAAACCGAACAAATTTTTTTGGCACAACTTTAAATGGCCATAACTCCCAAACTAGACGACCTAGCGCGAAAATAAGCCTAATTCGTGATCACTCCAAACCGAACAAATTTTTTTGGCAGAACTTTAAATGGCCATAACTCCCAAACTAGACGACCTAGCGCGAAAATAAGCCTAATTCGTGATCACTCCAAACCGAATAAATTTTTTGTCATAACTTTAAATAGCCATAACTCCCAAACTAGACGACCTAGCGCAAAAATAAGCCAAATTCGTGATCACTCCAAACCGAACAAATTTTTAAATGGCCATAACTCCCAAAATAGACGACTTAGCGCGAAAATAAGCCTAATTCGTGATCACTCCAAACCGAACAAATTTTGTGTCTCAACTTTAAATGGCCATAACTCCCAAACTAGACGACCAAGCGCGAAAACAAGCCTAATTCGTGATCACTCCAAACCAAACAAATTTTTTTGGCACAACTTTAAATGGCCATAACTCCCAAACTAGACGACCTAGCGCGAAAATAAGACTAATTCGTGATCACTCCAAACCAAACAAATTTTTTGGCACAACTTTAAATGGCCATAACTCCCAAACTAGACGACCTAGCGCGAAAATAAGCCTAAATCGTGATCACTCCAAACCAAACAAATTTTTTGTCACAACTTTAAATGGCCATAACTCCCAAACTAGACGACCTAGCGCGAAAATAAGCCTAAATCGTGATCACTCCAAACCAAACAAATTTTTTGTCTCAACTTTAAATGGCCATAACTCCCAAACTAGACGACCTAGCGCGAAAATAAGCCTAATTCGTGATCACTCCAAACCGAACAAATTTTTTGGCACAACTTTAAATGGCCATAACTCCCAAACTAGACGACCTAGCGCGAAAATAAGCCTAAATCGTGATCACTCCAAACCAAACAAATTTTTTGTCTCAACTTTAAATGGCCATAACTCCCAAACTAGACGACCTAGCGCGAAAATAAGCCAAATTCGTGATCACTCCAAACCGAACAAATTTTTTTGGCACAACTTTAAATGGCCATAACTCCCAAACTAGACGACCTAGCGCGAAAATAAGCCTAATTCGTGATCACTCCAAACCGAACAAATTTTTTTGGCACAACTTTAAATGGCCATAACTCCCAAACTAGACGACCTAGCGCGAAAATAAGCCTAATTCGTGATCACTCCAAACCGAACAAATTTTTTTGGCACAACTTTAAATGGCCATAACTCCCAAAATAGACGACTTAGCGCGAAAATAAGCCTAATTCGTGATCACTCCAAACCGAACAAATTTTGTGTCTCAACTTTAAATGGCCATAACTCCCAAAATAGACGACTTAGCGCGAAAAAAAGCCTATTTCGTGATCACTCCAAATCTGGCAAAATTTTTTGTCACAACTTTAAATGGCCATATCTCCCAAACTAGACGACTTAGCGCGAAAATAAGCCTAATTCGTGATCACTCCAAACCGAACAAATCTTTTGTCACAACTTTAAATGGCCATAACTCCCAAACTAGACGACCTAGCGCGAAAATAAGCCAAATTCGTGATCACTCCAAACCGAACAAATTTTTTTGGCACAACTTTAAATGGCCATAACTCCCAAACTAGACGACCTAGCGCGAAAATAAGCCTAATTCGTGATCACTCCAAACCGAACAAATTTTTTTGGCACAACTTTAAATGGCCATAACTCCCAAACTAGACGACCTAGCGCGAAAATAAGCCTAATTCGTGATCACTCCAAACCGAACAAATTTTTTTGGCACAACTTTAAATGGCCATAACTCCCAAAATAGACGACTTAGCGCGAAAATAAGCCTAATTCGTGATCACTCCAAACCGAACAAATTTTGTGTCTCAACTTTAAATGGCCATAACTCCCAAAATAGACGACTTAGCGCGAAAAAAAGCCTATTTCGTGATCACTCCAAATCTGGCAAAATTTTTTGTCACAACTTTAAATGGCCATATCTCCCAAACTAGACGACTTAGCGCGAAAATAAGCCTAATTCGTGATCACTCCAAACCGAACAAATCTTTTGTCACAACTTTAAATGGCCATAACTCCCAAACTAGACGACCTAGCGCGAAAATAAGCCTAATTCGTGATCACTCCAAACCGAACAAATTTTTTTGGCACAACTTTAAATGGCCATAACTCCCAAACTAGACGACCTAGCGCGAAAATAAGCCTAAATCGTGATCACTCCAAACCAAACAAATTTTTTGTCTCAACTTTAAATGGCCATAACTCCCAAACTAGACGACCTAGCGCGAAAATAAGCCAAATTCGTGATCACTCCAAACCGAACAAATTTTTTTGGCACAACTTTAAATGGCCATAACTCCCAAACTAGACGACCTAGCGCGAAAATAAGCCTAATTCGTGATCACTCCAAACCGAACAAATTTTTTGGCACAACTTTAAATGGCCATAACTCCCAAACTAGACGACCTAGCGCGAAAATAAGCCTAATTCGTGATCACTCCAAACCGAACAAATTTTTTTGGCACAACTTTAAATGGCCATAACTCCCAAAATAGACGACTTAGCGCGAAAATAAGCCTAATTCGTGATCACTCCAAACCGAACAAATTTTGTGTCTCAACTTTAAATGGCCATAACTCCCAAAATAGACGACTTAGCGCGAAAAAAGCCTATTTCGTGATCACTCCAAATCTGGCAAAATTTTTTGTCACAACTTTAAATGGCCATATCTCCCAAACTAGACGACTTAGCGCGAAAATAAGCCTAATTCGTGATCACTCCAAACCGAACAAATCTTTTGTCACAACTTTAAATGGCCATAACTCCCAAACTAGACGACCTAGCGCGAAAATAAGCCAAATTCGTGATCACTCCAAACCGAACAAATTTTTTTGGCACAACTTTAAATGGCCATAACTCCCAAACTAGACGACCTAGCGCGAAAATAAGCCTAATTCGTGATCACTCCAAACCGAACAAATTTTTTTGGCACAACTTTAAATGGCCATAACTCCCAAACTAGACGACCTAGCGCGAAAATAAGCCTAATTCGTGATCACTCCAAACCGAACAAATTTTTTGGCACAACTTTAAATGGCCATAACTCCCAAAATAGACGACTTAGCGCGAAAATAAGCCTAATTCGTGATCACTCCAAACCGAACAAATTTTGTGTCTCAACTTTAAATGGCCATAACTCCCAAAATAGACGACTTAGCGCGAAAAAAAGCCTATTTCGTGATCACTCCAAATCTGGCAAAATTTTTTGTCACAACTTTAAATGGCCATATCTCCCAAACTAGACGACTTAGCGCGAAAATAAGCCTAATTCGTGATCACTCCAAACCGAACAAATCTTTTGTCACAACTTTAAATGGCCATAACTCCCAAACTAGACGACCTAGCGCAAAAATAAGCCTAAATCGTGATCACTCCAAACCAAACAAATTTTTTGTCTCAACTTTAAATGGCCATGACTCCCAAACTAGACGACCTAGCGCGAAAATAAGCCTAATTCGTGATCACTCCAAACCGAACAAATTTTTTGTCTCATCTTTAAATGGCCATAACTCCCAAACTAGACGACCTAGCGCAAAAATAAGCCTAATTCGTGATCACTCCAAGCCGAACAAATTTTGTGTCTCAACTTTAAATGGCCATAACTCCCAAACTAGACAACCTAGCGCAAAAATAAGCCTAATTCGTGATCACTCCAAACCGAACAAATTTTGTGTCTCAACTATAAATGGCCATAACTCCCAAAATAGACGACTTAGCGCGACAATAAGCCTAATTCGTGATCACTCCAAATCTGGCAAAATTTTTTGTTACAACTTTAAATGGCCATAACTCCCAAACTAGACGACCTAGCGCAAAAATAAGCCTAAATCGTGATCATTCCAAACCAAACAAATTTTTTGTCTCAACTTTAAATGGCCATAACTCCCAAACTAGACGACTTAGCGCGAAAATAAGCCTAATTCGTGATCACTCCAAACCGAACAAATTTTGTGTCACAACTTTAAATGGCCATAACTCCCAAAATAGACGACTTAGCGCGAAAATAAGCCTAATTCGTGATCACTCCAAATCTGGCAAAATTTTTTTGTCACAACTTTAAATGGCCATAACTCCAAAACTAGACGACTTAGCGCGAAAATAAGCCTAATTCGTGATCACTCCAAACCGAACAAATTTTGTGTCTTAACTTTAAATGGCCATAACTCCCAAAATAGACGACTTAGCGCGAAAATAAGCCTAAATCGTGATCACTCCAAATCTGGAAAAATTTTTTGTCATAACTTTAAATGGCCATAACTCCTAAACTAGACGACTTAGCGCGAAAATAAGCCTAATACGTGATCACTCCAAACCGAACGAATTTTTTGTCTCAACTTTAAATGGCCATAACTCCCAAACTAGACGACCTAGCGCAAAAATAATCCTAAATCGTGATCACTCCAAACCGAACAAAAATTTTTTGTCTCAACTTTAAATGGCCATAACTCCCAAAATAGACGACTTAGCGCGAAAATAAGCCTAATTCGTGATCACTCCAAACCGAACAAATTTTTTGTCTCAACTTTAAATGGCCTTAACTCCCAAAATAGACGACTTAGCGCGAAAATAAGCCTAATTCGTGATCACTCCAAATCTGGCAAAATTTTTTTGTCACAACTTTAAATGGCCATAACTCCAAAACTAGACGACCTAGCGCGAAAATAGGCCTAATTCGTGATCACTCCAAACCGAACAAATTTTTTGTCTCAACTTTAAATGGCCATAACTCCCAAAATAGACGACTTAGCGCGAAAATAAGCCTAATACGTGATCACTCCAAACCGAACGAATTTTTTGTCTCAACTTTAAATGGCCATAACTCCCAAACTAGACGACCTAGCGCAAAAATAAGCCTAAATCGTGATCACTCCAAACCGAACAAAAATTTTTTGTCTCAACTTTAAATGGCCATAACTCCCAAAATAGACGACTTAGCGCGAAAATAAGCCTAATTCGTGATCACTCCAAACCGAACAAATTTTTTGTCACAACTTTAAATGGCCTTAACTCCCAAAATAGACGACTTAGCGCGAAAATAAGCCTAATTCGTGATCACTCCAAACCGAACAAATCTTTTGTCACAACTTTAAATGGCCATAACTACCAAACTAGACGACCTAGCGCAAAAATAAGCCTAAATCGTGATCACTCCAAACCAAACAAATTTTGTGTCTCAACTTTAAATGGCCATAACTCCCAAAATAGACGACTTAGCGCGAAAAAAAGCCTATTTCGTGATCACTCCAAATCTGGCAAAATTTTTTGTCATAACTTTAAATGGCCATAACTCCTAAACTAGACGACTTAGCGCGAAAAAAAGCCTAATTCGTGATCACTCCAAATCTGGCAAAATTATTTGTTTCAACTTTAAATGGCCATAACTCCCAAACTAGACGACTTAGCGCGAAAATAAGCCTAATTCGTGATCACTCCAAACCGAACAAATTTTTTGTCTCAACTTTAAATGGCCATAACTCCCAAAATAGACGACTTAGCGCGAAAATAAGCCTAATTCGTGATCACTCCAAACCGAACAAATTTTGTGTCTCAACTTTAAATGGCCATAACTCCCAAAATAGACGACTTAGCGCGAAAATAAGCCTAATTCGTGATCACTCCAAACCGAACAAATTTTGTGTCTCAACTTTAAATGGCCATAACTCCCAAACTAGACGACCTAGCGCAAAAATAAGCCTTATTCGTGATCACTCCAAATCTAGCAAAATTTTTTGTCACAACTTTAAATGGCCATATCTCCCAAACTAGACGACTTAGCGCGAAAATAAGCCTAATTCGTGATCACTCCAAACCGAACAAATTTTTTGTTACAACTTTAAATGGCCATAACTCCCAAACTAGACGACCTAGCGCAAAAATAAGCCTAAATCGTGATCATTCCAAACCAAACAAATTTTTTGTCTCAACTTTAAATGGCCATAACTCCCAAACTAGACGACTTAGCGGGAAAATAAGCCTAATTCGTGATCACTCCAAACCGAACAAATTTCTTGTCACAACTTTAAATGGCCATAACTCCCAAAATAGACGACTTAGCGCGAAAATAAGCCTAATTCGTGATCACTCCAAGTCTGGCAAAATTTTTTTGTCACAACTTTAAATGGCCATAACTCCAAAACTAGACGACTTAGCGCGAAAATAAGCCTAATTCGTGATCACTCCAAACCGAACGAATTTTTTGTCACAACTTTAAATGGCCATAACTCCCAAAATAGACGACTTAGCGCGAAAATAAGCCTAAATCGTGATCACTCCAAATCTGGAAAAATTTTTTGTCATAACTTTAAATGGCCATAACTCCTAAACTAGACGACTTAGCGCGAAAATAAGCCTAATACGTGATCACTCCAAACCGAACGAATTTTTTGTCTCAACTTTAAATGGCCATAACTCCCAAACTAGACGACCTAGCGCAAAAATAAGCCTAAATCGTGATCACTCCAAACCGAACAAAAATTTTTTGTCTCAACTTTAAATGGCCATAACTCCCAAAATAGACGACTTAGCGCGAAAATAAGCCTAATTCGTGATCACTCCAAACCGAACAAATTTTTTGTCTCAACTTTAAATGGCCTTAACTCCCAAAATAGACGACTTAGCGCGAAAATAAGCCTAATTCGTGATCACTCCAAATCTGGCAAAATTTTTTTGTCACAACTTTAAATGGCCATAACTCCAAAACTAGACGACCTAGCGCGAAAATAGGCCTAATTCGTGATCACTCCAAACCGAACAAATTTTTTGTCTCAACTTTAAATGGCCATAACTCCCAAAATAGACGACTTAGCGCGAAAATGGGCCTAATTCGTGATCACTCCAAACCGAACAAATTTTTTGTCTCAACTTTAAATGGCCATAACTCCCAAAATAGACGACTTAGCGCGAAAATGGGCCTAATTCGTGATCACTCCAAACCGAACAAATTTTTTGTCTCAACTTTAAATGGCCATAACTCCCAAAATAGACGACTTAGCGCGAAAATAAGCCTAATTCGTGATCACTCCAAACCGAACAAATTTTGTGTCTTAACTTTAAATGGCCATAACTCCCAAAATAGACGACTTAGCGCGAAAATAAGCCTACATCGTGATCACTCCAAATCTGGAAAAAAATTTTTTGTCATAACTTTAAATGGCCATAACTCCCAAAATAGACGACTTAGCGCGAAAATAAGCCTAATTCGTGATCACTCCAAATCTGGCAAAAATTTTTTGTCACAACTTTAAATGGCCATAACTCCCAAAACTAGACGACTTAGCGCGAAAATAAGCCTAATTCGTGATCACTCCAAACCGAACAAATTTTGTGTCTTAACTTTAAATGGCCATAACTCCCAAAATAGACGACTTAGCGCGAAAATAAGCCTAAATCGTGATCACTCCAAATCTGGAAAAATTTTTTGTCATAACTTTAAATGGCCATAACTCCTAAACTAGACGACTTAGCGCGAAAATAAGCCTAATACGTGATCACTCCAAACCGAACGAATTTTTTGTCTCAACTTTAAATGGCCATAACTCCCAAACTAGACGACCTAGCGCAAAAATAAGCCTAAATCGTGATCACTCCAAACCGAACAAAAATTTTTTGTCTCAACTTTAAATGGCCATAACTCCCAAAATAGACGACTTAGCGCGAAAATAAGCCTAATTCGTGATCACTCCAAACCGAACAAATTTTTGTCTCAACTTTAAATGGCCTTAACTCCCAAAATAGACGACTTAGCGCGAAAATAAGCCTAATTCGTGATCACTCCAAACCACAAATTTTTGTCCAACTTTAAATGGCCATAACTCCCAAAATAGACGACTTAGCGCGAAAATAAGCCTAATTCGTGATCACTCCAAACCGAACAAATTTTTTGTCTCAACTTTAAATGGCCATAACTCCCAAAACTAGACGACTTAGCGCGAAAATAAGCCTAATTCGTGATCACTCCAAACCGAACAAATTTTTTGTCTCAACTTTAAATGGCCATAACTCCCAAACTAGACGACTTAGCGCGAAAATAAGCCTAATTCGTGATCACTCCAAATCGAACAAAATTTTTTGTCTCAACTTTAAATGGCCATAACTCCCAAACTAGACGACCTAGCGCGAAAATAAGCCTAATTCGTGGTCTCTCCAAACCGAACAAATTTTTTGTCTCAACTTTAAATGGCCATAACTCCCAAACTAGACGACTTAGCGCGAAAATAAGCCTAATTCGTGATCACTCCAAACCGAACAAATTTTTTGTCACAACTTTAAATGGCCATAACTCCCAAACTAGACGACCTAGCGCGAAAATAAGCCTAATTCGTGATCACTCCAAACCGAACAAATTTTTTGTCTCAACTTTAAATGGCCATAACTCCCAAACTAGACGACCTAGCGCGAAAATAAGCCTAATTCGTGATCACTCCAAATCTGGAAAAATTTTTTGTCACAACTTTAAATGGCCATAACTCCCAAACTAGACGACCTAGCGCGAAAATAAGCCTAATTCGTGATCACTCCAAACCTGGAACAAATTTTTTGTCTCAACTTTAAATGGCCATAACTCCCAAACTAGACGACTTAGCGCAAAAATAAGCCTAATTCGTGATCACTCCAAACCGAACAAATTTTTTGTCTCAACTTTAAATGGCCATAACTCCCAAACTAGACGACCTAGCGCGAAAATAAGCCTAATTCGTGATCACTCCAAACCGAACAAATTTTTTGTCTCAACTTTAAATGGCCATAACTCCCAAACTAGACGACTTAGCGCGAAAATAAGCCTAATTCGTGATCACTCCAAATCTGGCAAATTTTTTTGTCACAACTTTAAATGGCTATAACTCCTAAACTAGACGACCTAGCGCGAAAATAAGCCTAATTCGTGATCACTCCAAACCGAACAAATTTTTTGTCTCAACTTTAAATGGCCATAACTCCCAAAATAGACGACTTAGCGCGAAAATAAGCCTAATTCGTGATCACTCCAAACCGAACAAATTTTTTGTCTCAACTTTAAATGGCCATAACTCCCAAACTAGACGACTTAGCGCGAAAATAAGCCTAATTCGTGATCACTCCAAACCGAACAAATTTTTTGTCTCAACTTTAAATGGCCATAACTCCCAAAATAGACGACTTAGCGCGAAAATAAGCCTAATTCGTGATCACTCCAAATCTGGAAAAATTTTTTGTCTCAACTTTAAATGGCCATAACTCCCAAACTAGACGACTTAGCGCGAAAATAAGCCTAATTCGTGATCACTCCAAACCGAACAAAATTTTTTGTCTCAACTTTAAATGGCCATAACTCCCAAACTAGACGACTTAGCGCGAAAATAAGCCTAATTCGTGATCACTCCAAACCGAACAAATTTTTTGTCTCAACTTTAAATGGCCATAACTCCCAAAATAGACGACTTAGCGCGAAAATAAGCCTAAATCGTGATCACTCCAAATCTGGAAAAATTTTTTGTCATAACTTTAAATGGCCATAACTCCCAAACTAGACGACTTAGCGCGAAAATAAGCCTAATATCGTGATCACTCCAAACCGAACGAATTTTTTGTCTCAACTTTAAATGGCCATAACTCCCAAAATAGACGACTTAGCGCGAAAATAAGCCTAATTCGTGATCACTCCAAACCGAACAAATTTTTTGTCTCAACTTTAAATGGCCATAACTCCCAAAATAGACGACTTAGCGCGAAAATAAGCCTAAATCGTGATCACTCCAAATCTGGCAAAATTTTTTTGTCACAACTTTAAATGGCCATAACTCCAAAACTAGACGACCTAGCGCGAAAATAGGCCTAATTCGTGATCACTCCAAACCGAACAAATTTTTTGTCTCAACTTTAAATGGCCATAACTCCCAAAATAGACGACTTAGCGCGAAAATAAGCCTAATTCGTGATCACTCCAAACCGAACAAATTTTTTGTCTCAACTTTAAATGGCCATAACTCCCAAAACTAGACGACTTAGCGCGAAAATAAGCCTAATTCGTGATCACTCCAAACCGAACAAATTTTGTGTCTTAACTTTAAATGGCCATAACTCCCAAAATAGACGACTTAGCGCGAAAATAAGCCTAAATCGTGATCACTCCAAATCTGGCAAAATTTTTTTGTCACAACTTTAAATGGCCATAACTCCAAAACTAGACGACTTAGCGCGAAAATAAGCCTAATTCGTGATCACTCCAAACCGAACAAATTTTGTGTCTTAACTTTAAATGGCCATAACTCCCAAAATAGACGACTTAGCGCGAAAATAAGCCTAAATCGTGATCACTCCAAATCTGGAAAAATTTTTTGTCATAACTTTAAATGGCCATAACTCCTAAACTAGACGACTTAGCGCGAAAATAAGCCTAATACGTGATCACTCCAAACCGAACGAATTTTGTGTCTTAACTTTAAATGGCCATAACTCCTAAACTAGACGACTTAGCGCGAAAATAAGCCTAATACGTGATCACTCCAAACCGAACGAATTTTTTGTCTCAACTTTAAATGGCCATAACTCCCAAACTAGACGACCTAGCGCAAAAATAAGCCTAAATCGTGATCACTCCAAACCGAACAAAAATTTTTTGTCTCAACTTTAAATGGCCATAACTCCCAAAATAGACGACTTAGCGCGAAAATAAGCCTAATTCGTGATCACTCCAAACCGAACAAATTTTTTGTCTCAACTTTAAATGGCCTTAACTCCCAAAATAGACGACTTAGCGCGAAAATAAGCCTAATTCGTGATCACTCCAAATCTGGCAAAATTTTTTTGTCACAACTTTAAATGGCCATAACTCCAAAACTAGACGACCTAGCGCGAAAATAGGCCTAATTCGTGATCACTCCAAACCGAACAAATTTTTTGTCTCAACTTTAAATGGCCATAACTCCCAAAATAGACGACTTAGCGCGAAAATGGGCCTAATTCGTGATCACTCCAAACCGAACAAATTTTTTGTCTCAACTTTAAATGGCCATAACTCCCAAAATAGACGACTTAGCGCGAAAATGGGCCTAATTCGTGATCACTCCAAACCGAACAAATTTTTTGTCTCAACTTTAAATGGCCATAACTCCCAAAATAGACGACTTAGCGCGAAAATAAGCCTAATTCGTGATCACTCCAAACCGAACAAATTTTGTGTCTTAACTTTAAATGGCCATAACTCCCAAAATAGACGACTTAGCGCGAAAATAAGCCTACATCGTGATCACTCCAAATCTGGAAAAATTTTTTGTCATAACTTTAAATGGCCATAACTCCCAAAATAGACGACTTAGCGCGAAAATAAGCCTAATTCGTGATCACTCCAAATCTGGCAAAATTTTTTTGTCACAACTTTAAATGGCCATAACTCCAAAACTAGACGACTTAGCGCGAAAATAAGCCTAATTCGTGATCACTCCAAACCGAACAAATTTTGTGTCTTAACTTTAAATGGCCATAACTCCCAAAATAGACGACTTAGCGCGAAAATAAGCCTAAATCGTGATCACTCCAAATCTGGAAAAATTTTTTGTCATAACTTTAAATGGCCATAACTCCTAAACTAGACGACTTAGCGCGAAAATAAGCCTAATACGTGATCACTCCAAACCGAACGAATTTTTTGTCTCAACTTTAAATGGCCATAACTCCCAAACTAGACGACCTAGCGCAAAAATAATCCTAAATCGTGATCACTCCAAACCGAACAAAAATTTTTTGTCTCAACTTTAAATGGCCATAACTCCCAAAATAGACGACTTAGCGCGAAAATAAGCCTAATTCGTGATCACTCCAAACCGAACAAATTTTTTGTCTCAACTTTAAATGGCCTTAACTCCCAAAATAGACGACTTAGCGCGAAAATAAGCCTAATTCGTGATCACTCCAAATCTGGCAAAATTTTTTGTCACAACTTTAAATGGCCATAACTCCAAAACTAGACGACCTAGCGCGAAAATAGGCCTAATTCGTGATCACTCCAAACCGAACAAATTTTTTGTCTCAACTTTAAATGGCCATAACTCCCAAAATAGACGACTTAGCGCGAAAATAAGCCTAATACGTGATCACTCCAAACCGAACGAATTTTTTGTCTCAACTTTAAATGGCCATAACTCCCAAACTAGACGACCTAGCGCAAAAATAAGCCTAAATCGTGATCACTCCAAACCGAACAAAAATTTTTTGTCTCAACTTTAAATGGCCATAACTCCCAAAATAGACGACTTAGCGCGAAAATAAGCCTAATTCGTGATCACTCCAAACCGAACAAATTTTTTGTCACAACTTTAAATGGCCTTAACTCCCAAAATAGACGACTTAGCGCGAAAATAAGCCTAATTCGTGATCACTCCAAACCGAACAAATCTTTTGTCACAACTTTAAATGGCCATAACTACCAAACTAGACGACCTAGCGCAAAAATAAGCCTAAATCGTGATCACTCCAAACCAAACAAATTTTGTGTCTCAACTTTAAATGGCCATAACTCCCAAAATAGACGACTTAGCGCGAAAAAAAGCCTATTTCGTGATCACTCCAAATCTGGCAAAATTTTTTGTCATAACTTTAAATGGCCATAACTCCTAAACTAGACGACTTAGCGCGAAAAAAAGCCTAATTCGTGATCACTCCAAATCTGGCAAAATTATTTGTTTCAACTTTAAATGGCCATAACTCCCAAACTAGACGACTTAGCGCGAAAATAAGCCTAATTCGTGATCACTCCAAACCGAACAAATTTTTTGTCTCAACTTTAAATGGCCATAACTCCCAAAATAGACGACTTAGCGCGAAAATAAGCCTAATTCGTGATCACTCCAAACCGAACAAATTTTGTGTCTCAACTTTAAATGGCCATAACTCCCAAAATAGACGACTTAGCGCGAAAATAAGCCTAATTCGTGATCACTCCAAACCGAACAAATTTTGTGTCTCAACTTTAAATGGCCATAACTCCCAAACTAGACGACCTAGCGCAAAAATAAGCCTTATTCGTGATCACTCCAAATCTAGCAAAATTTTTTGTCACAACTTTAAATGGCCATATCTCCCAAACTAGACGACTTAGCGCGAAAATAAGCCTAATTCGTGATCACTCCAAACCGAACAAATTTTTTGTTACAACTTTAAATGGCCATAACTCCCAAACTAGACGACCTAGCGCAAAAATAAGCCTAAATCGTGATCATTCCAAACCAAACAAATTTTTTGTCTCAACTTTAAATGGCCATAACTCCCAAACTAGACGACTTAGCGGGAAAATAAGCCTAATTCGTGATCACTCCAAACCGAACAAATTTCTTGTCACAACTTTAAATGGCCATAACTCCCAAAATAGACGACTTAGCGCGAAAATAAGCCTAATTCGTGATCACTCCAAGTCTGGCAAAATTTTTTGTCACAACTTTAAATGGCCATAACTCCAAAACTAGACGACTTAGCGCGAAAATAAGCCTAATTCGTGATCACTCCAAACCGAACGAATTTTTTGTCACAACTTTAAATGGCCATAACTCCCAAAATAGACGACTTAGCGCGAAAATAAGCCTAAATCGTGATCACTCCAAATCTGGAAAAATTTTTTGTCATAACTTTAAATGGCCATAACTCCTAAACTAGACGACTTAGCGCGAAAATAAGCCTAATACGTGATCACTCCAAACCGAACGAATTTTTTGTCTCAACTTTAAATGGCCATAACTCCCAAACTAGACGACCTAGCGCAAAAATAAGCCTAAATCGTGATCACTCCAAACCGAACAAAAATTTTTTGTCTCAACTTTAAATGGCCATAACTCCCAAAATAGACGACTTAGCGCGAAAATAAGCCTAATTCGTGATCACTCCAAACCGAACAAATTTTTTGTCTCAACTTTAAATGGCCTTAACTCCCAAAATAGACGACTTAGCGCGAAAATAAGCCTAATTCGTGATCACTCCAAATCTGGCAAAAATTTTTTGTCACAACTTTAAATGGCCATAACTCCCAAAATAGACGACCTAGCGCGAAAATAGGCCTAATTCGTGATCACTCCAAACCGAACAAATTTTTTGTCTCAACTTTAAATGGCCATAACTCCCAAAATAGACGACTTAGCGCGAAAATGGGCCTAATTCGTGATCACTCCAAACCGAACAAATTTTTTGTCTCAACTTTAAATGGCCATAACTCCCAAAATAGACGACTTAGCGCGAAAATAAGCCTAATTCGTGATCACTCCAAACCGAACAAATTTTGTGTCTTAACTTTAAATGGCCATAACTCCCAAAATAGACGACTTAGCGCGAAAATAAGCCTACATCGTGATCACTCCAAATCTGGAAAATTTTTTGTCATAACTTTAAATGGCCATAACTCCTAAACTAGACGACTTAGCGCGAAAATAAGCCTAATACGTGATCACTCCAAACCGAACGAATTTTTTGTCTCAACTTTAAATGGCCATAACTCCCAAACTAGACGACCTAGCGCAAAAATAAGCCTAAATCGTGATCACTCCAAACCGAACAAAAATTTTTTGTCTCAACTTTAAATGGCCATAACTCCCAAAATAGACGACTTAGCGCGAAAATAAGCCTAATTCATGATCACTCCAAACCGAACAAATTTTTTGTCACAACTTTAAATGGCCTTAACTCCCAAAATAGACGACTTAGCGCGAAAATAAGCCTAATTCGTGATCACTCCAAACCAAACAAATTTTGTGTCTCAACTTTAAATGGCCATAACTCCCAAAATAGACGACTTAGCGCGAAAAAAAGCCTATTTCGTGATCACTCCAAATCTGGCAAAATTTTTTGTCATAACTTTAAATGGCCATAACTCCTAAACTAGACGACCTAGCGCGAAAATGGGCCTAATTCGTGATCACTCCAAACCGAACAAATTTTTTGTCTCAACTTTAAATGGCCATAACTCCCAAAATAGACGACTTAGCGCGAAAATAAGCCTAATTCGTGATCACTCCAAACCGAACAAATTTTGTGTCTCAACTTTAAATGGCCATAACTCCCAAAATAGACGACTTAGCGCGAAAAAAAGCCTAATTCGTGATCACTCCAAATCTGGCAAAATTATTTGTTTCAACTTTAAATGGCCATAACTCCCAAACTAGACGACTTAGCGCGAAAATAAGCCTAATTCGTGATCACTCCAAACCGAACAAATTTCTTGTCACAACTTTAAATGGCCATAACTCCCAAAATAGACGACTTAGCGCGAAAATAAGCCTAATTCGTGATCACTCCAAATCTGGCAAAATTTTTTTGTCACAACTTTAAATGGCCATAACTCCAAAACTAGACGACCTAGCGCGAAAATGGGCCTAATTCGTGATCACTCCAAACCGAACAAATTTTTTGTCTCAACTTTAAATGGCCATAACTCCCAAAATAGACGACTTAGCGCGAAAATAAGCCTAAATCGTGATCACTCCAAATCTGGAAAAATTTTTTGTCATAACTTTAAATGGCCATAACTCCTAAACTAGACGACTTAGCGCGAAAATAAGCCTAATACGTGATCACTCCAAACCAAAATAGACGACTTAGCGCGAAAATAAGCCTAATTCGTGATCACTCCAAACCGAACAAATTTTTTGTCACAACTTTAAATGGCCATAACTCCCAAACTAGACGACTTAGCGCGAAAATAAGCCTAATTCGTGATTACGCCTAACCGAACAAATTTTTTGTCTCAACTTTAAATGGCCATAACTCCCAAACTAGACGACCTAGCGCGAAAATAAGCCAAATTCGTGATCACTCAAAATCTGCCAAAATTTCTTGTCTCAACTTTAAATGGCCATAACTCCCAAACTAGACGACTTAGCGCGAAAATAAGACTAATTCGTGATCACTCCAAACCGAACAAATTTTTTGTCTCAACTTTAAATGGCCATAACTCCCAAAATAGACGATTTAGCGCGAAAATAAGCCTTATTCGTGATCACTCCAAGCCGAACAAATTTCTTGTCACAACTTTAAATGGCCATAACTCCCAAACTAGACGACCAAGCGCGAAAACAAGCCTAATTCGTGATCACCCAAAATCTGACAAAATTACTTGTCTCAACTTTAAATGGCCAAAACTCCCAAACTAGACGACCTAGCGCGAAAATAAGCCAAATTCGTGATCACTCCAAACCGAACAAATTTTTTTGGCACAACTTTAAACAAATTTTGTGTCTCAACTTTAAATGGCCATAACTCCCAAAATAGACGACTTAGCGCGAAAAAAAGCCTATTTCGTGATCACTCCAAATCTGGCAAAATTTTTTGTCATAACTTTAAATGGCCATAACTCCAAAACTAGACGACTTAGCGCGAAAATAAGCCTAATTCGTGATCACTCCAAACCGAACAAATTTTTTGTCACAACTTTAAATGGCCATAACTCCCAAACTAGACGACTTAGCGCGAAAATAAGCCTAATTCGTGATTACGCCTAACGGAACAAATTTTTTGTCTCAACTTTAAATGGCCATAACTCCCAAACTAGACGACGTAGCGCGAAAATAAGCCTAATTCGTGATCACTCCAAACCGAACAAATTTTGTGTCTCAACTTTAAATGGCCATAACTCCCAAAATAGACGACTTAGCGCGAAAATAAGCCTAATTCGTGATCACTCCAAACCGAACAAATTTTGTGTCTCAACTTTAAATGGCCATAACTCCCAAACTAGACGACCTAGCGCAAAAATAAGCCTTATTCGTGATCACTCCAAATCTAGCAAAATTTTTTGTCACAACTTTAAATGGCCATATCTCCCAAACTAGACGACTTAGCGCGAAAATAAGCCTAATTCGTGATCACTCCAAACCGAACAAATTTTTTGTTACAACTTTAAATGGCCATAACTCCCAAACTAGACGACCTAGCGCAAAAATAAGCCTAAATCGTGATCATTCCAAACCAAACAAATTTTTTGTCTCAACTTTAAATGGCCATAACTCCCAAACTAGACGACTTAGCGCGAAAATAAGCCTAATTCGTGATCACTCCAAACCGAACAAATTTCTTGTCACAACTTTAAATGGCCATAACTCCCAAAATAGACGACTTAGCGCGAAAATAAGCCTAATTCGTGATCACTCCAAATCTGGCAAAATTTTTTTGTCACAACTTTAAATGGCCATAACTCCAAAACTAGACGACTTAGCGCGAAAATAAGCCTAATTCGTGATCACTCCAAACCGAACGAATTTTTTGTCACAACTTTAAATGGCCATAACTCCCAAAATAGACGACTTAGCGCGAAAATAAGCCTAAATCGTGATCACTCCAAATCTGGAAAAATTTTTTGTCATAACTTTAAATGGCCATAACTCCTAAACTAGACGACTTAGCGCGAAAATAAGCCTAATACGTGATCACTCCAAACCGAACGAATTTTTTGTCTCAACTTTAAATGGCCATAACTCCCAAACTAGACGACCTAGCGCAAAAATAAGCCTAAATCGTGATCACTCCAAACCGAACAAAAATTTTTTGTCTCAACTTTAAATGGCCATAACTCCCAAAATAGACGACTTAGCGCGAAAATAAGCCTAATTCGTGATCACTCCAAACCGAACAAATTTTTTGTCTCAACTTTAAATGGCCTTAACTCCCAAAATAGACGACTTAGCGCGAAAATAAGCCTAATTCGTGATCACTCCAAATCTGGCAAAATTTTTTTGTCACAACTTTAAATGGCCATAACTCCAAAACTAGACGACCTAGCGCGAAAATAGGCCTAATTCGTGATCACTCCAAACCGAACAAATTTTTTGTCTCAACTTTAAATGGCCATAACTCCCAAAATAGACGACTTAGCGCGAAAATGGGCCTAATTCGTGATCACTCCAAACCGAACAAATTTTTTGTCTCAACTTTAAATGGCCATAACTCCCAAAATAGACGACTTAGCGCGAAAATAAGCCTAATTCGTGATCACTCCAAACCGAACAAATTTTGTGTCTTAACTTTAAATGGCCATAACTCCCAAAATAGACGACTTAGCGCGAAAATAAGCCTACATCGTGATCACTCCAAATCTGGAAAAATTTTTTGTCATAACTTTAAATGGCCATAACTCCTAAACTAGACGACTTAGCGCGAAAATAAGCCTAATACGTGATCACTCCAAACCGAACGAATTTTTTGTCTCAACTTTAAATGGCCATAACTCCCAAACTAGACGACCTAGCGCAAAAATAAGCCTAAATCGTGATCACTCCAAACCGAACAAAAATTTTTTGTCTCAACTTTAAATGGCCATAACTCCCAAAATAGACGACTTAGCGCGAAAATAAGCCTAATTCATGATCACTCCAAACCGAACAAATTTTTTGTCACAACTTTAAATGGCCTTAACTCCCAAAATAGACGACTTAGCGCGAAAATAAGCCTAATTCGTGATCACTCCAAACCAAACAAATTTTGTGTCTCAACTTTAAATGGCCATAACTCCCAAAATAGACGACTTAGCGCGAAAAAAAGCCTATTTCGTGATCACTCCAAATCTGGCAAAATTTTTTGTCATAACTTTAAATGGCCATAACTCCTAAACTAGACGACTTAGCGCGAAAAAAAGCCTAATTCGTGATCACTCCAAATCTGGCAAAATTATTTGTTTCAACTTTAAATGGCCATAACTCCCAAACTAGACGACTTAGCGCGAAAATAAGCCTAATTCGTGATCACTCCAAACCGAACAAATTTCTTGTCACAACTTTAAATGCCCATAACTCCCAAAATAGACGACTTAGCGCGAAAATAAGCCTAATTCGTGATCACTCCAAATCTGGCAAAAATTTTTTGTCACAACTTTAAATGGCCATAACTCCAAAACTAGACGACCTAGCGCGAAAATGGGCCTAATTCGTGATCACTCCAAACCGAACAAATTTTTTGTCTCAACTTTAAATGGCCATAACTCCCAAAATAGACGACTTAGCGCGAAAATAAGCCTAATTCGTGATCACTCCAAACCGAACAAATTTTGTGTCTCAACTTTAAATGGCCATAACTCCCAAAATATACGACTTAGCGCGAAAATAAGCCTAAATCGTGATCACTCCAAATCTGGAAAAATTTTTTGTCATAACTTTAAATGGCCATAACTCCTAAACTAGACGACTTAGCGCGAAAATAAGCCTAATACGTGATCACTCCAAACCGAACGAATTTTTTGTCTCAACTTTAAATGGCCATAACTCCCAAACTAGACGACCTAGCGCAAAAATAAGCCTAAATCGTGATCACTCCAAACCGAACAAAAATTTTTTGTCTCAACTTTAAATGGCCATAGCTCCCAAACTAGACGACTTAGCGCGAAAATAAGCCTAATTCGTGATCACTCCAAACCGAACAAATTTTTTGTCTCAACTTTAAATGGCCATAACTCCCAAACTAGACGACTTAGCGCGAAAATAAGCCTAATTCGTGATCACTCCAAACCGAACAAATTTTTTGTTACAACTTTAAATGGCCATAACTCCCAAACTAGACGACCTAGCGCAAAAATAAGCCTAAATCGTGATCATTCCAAACCAAACAAATTTTTTGTCTCAACTTTAAATGGCCATAACTCCCAAACTAGACGACTTAGCGCGAAAATAAGCCTAATTCGTGATCACTCCAAACCGAACAAATTTCTTGTCACAACTTTAAATGGCCATAACTCCCAAAATAGACGACTTAGCGCGAAAATAAGCCTAATTCGTGATCACTCCAAATCTGGCAAAATTTTTTTGTCACAACTTTAAATGGCCATAACTCCAAAACTAGACGACCTAGCGCGAAAATGGGCCTAATTCGTGATCACTCCAAACCGAACAAATTTTTTGTCTCAACTTTAAATGGCCATAGCTCCCAAACTAGACGACTTAGCGCGAAAATAAGCCTAATTCGTGATCACTCCAAACCGAACAAATTTTTTGTCTCAACTTTAAATGGCCATAACTCCCAAACTAGACGACTTAGCGCGAAAATAAGCCTAATTCGTGATCACTCCAAACCGAACAAATTTTTTGTTACAACTTTAAATGGCCATAACTCCCAAACTAGACGACCTAGCGCAAAAATAAGCCTAAATCGTGATCATTCCAAACCAAACAAATTTTTTGTCTCAACTTTAAATGGCCATAACTCCCAAACTAGACGACTTAGCGCGAAAATAAGCCTAATTCGTGATCACTCCAAACCGAACAAATTTCTTGTCACAACTTTAAATGGCCATAACTCCCAAAATAGACGACTTAGCGCGAAAATAAGCCTAATTCGTGATCACTCCAAATCTGGCAAAATTTTTTTGTCACAACTTTAAATGGCCATAACTCCAAAACTAGACGACTTAGCGCGAAAATAAGCCTAATTCGTGATCACTCCAAACCGAACGAATTTTTTGTCACAACTTTAAATGGCCATAACTCCCAAAATAGACGACTTAGCGCGAAAATAAGCCTAAATCGTGATCACTCCAAATCTGGAAAAATTTTTTGTCATAACTTTAAATGGCCATAACTCCTAAACTAGACGACTTAGCGCGAAAATAAGCCTAATACGTGATCACTCCAAACCGAACGAATTTTTTGTCTCAACTTTAAATGGCCATAACTCCCAAACTAGACGACCTAGCGCAAAAATAAGCCTAAATCGTGATCACTCCAAACCGAACAAAAATTTTTTGTCTCAACTTTAAATGGCCATAACTCCCAAAATAGACGACTTAGCGCGAAAATAAGCCTAATTCGTGATCACTCCAAACCGAACAAATTTTTTGTCTCAACTTTAAATGGCCTTAACTCCCAAAATAGACGACTTAGCGCGAAAATAAGCCTAATTCGTGATCACTCCAAATCTGGCAAAATTTTTTTGTCACAACTTTAAATGGCCATAACTCCAAAACTAGACGACCTAGCGCGAAAATAGGCCTAATTCGTGATCACTCCAAACCGAACAAATTTTTTGTCTCAACTTTAAATGGCCATAACTCCCAAAATAGACGACTTAGCGCGAAAATGGGCCTAATTCGTGATCACTCCAAACCGAACAAATTTTTTGTCTCAACTTTAAATGGCCATAACTCCCAAAATAGACGACTTAGCGCGAAAATAAGCCTAATTCGTGATCACTCCAAACCGAACAAATTTTGTGTCTTAACTTTAAATGGCCATAACTCCCAAAATAGACGACTTAGCGCGAAAATAAGCCTACATCGTGATCACTCCAAATCTGGAAAAATTTTTTGTCATAACTTTAAATGGCCATAACTCCTAAACTAGACGACTTAGCGCGAAAATAAGCCTAATACGTGATCACTCCAAACCGAACGAATTTTTTGTCTCAACTTTAAATGGCCATAACTCCCAAACTAGACGACCTAGCGCAAAAATAAGCCTAAATCGTGATCACTCCAAACCGAACAAAAATTTTTTGTCTCAACTTTAAATGGCCATAACTCCCAAAATAGACGACTTAGCGCGAAAATAAGCCTAATTCATGATCACTCCAAACCGAACAAATTTTTTGTCACAACTTTAAATGGCCTTAACTCCCAAAATAGACGACTTAGCGCGAAAATAAGCCTAATTCGTGATCACTCCAAACCAAACAAATTTTGTGTCTCAACTTTAAATGGCCATAACTCCCAAAATAGACGACTTAGCGCGAAAAAAGCCTATTTCGTGATCACTCCAAATCTGGCAAAATTTTTTGTCATAACTTTAAATGGCCATAACTCCTAAACTAGACGACTTAGCGCGAAAAAAAGCCTAATTCGTGATCACTCCAAATCTGGCAAAATTATTTGTTTCAACTTTAAATGGCCATAACTCCCAAACTACACGACTTAGCGCGAAAATAAGCCTAATTCGTGATCACTCCAAACCGAACAAATTTCTTGTCACAACTTTAAATGGCCATAACTCCCAAAATAGACGACTTAGCGCGAAAATAAGCCTAATTCGTGATCACTCCAAATCTGGCAAAATTTTTTTGTCACAACTTTAAATGGCCATAACTCCAAAACTAGACGACCTAGCGCGAAAATGGGCCTAATTCGTGATCACTCCAAGCCGAACAAATTTTTTGTCTCAACTTTAAATGGCCATAACTCCCAAAATAGACGACTTAGCGCGAAAATAAGCCTAATTCGTGATCACTCCAAACCGAACAAATTTTGTGTCTCAACTTTAAATGGCCATAACTCCCAAAATATACGACTTAGCGCGAAAATAAGCCTAAATCGTGATCACTCCAAATCTGGAAAAATTTTTTGTCATAACTTTAAATGGCCATAACTCCTAAACTAGACGACTTAGCGCGAAAATAAGCCTAATACGTGATCACTCCAAACCGAACGAATTTTTTGTCTCAACTTTAAATGGCCATAACTCCCAAACTAGACGACCTAGCGCAAAAATAAGCCTAAATCGTGATCACTCCAAACCGAACAAAAATTTTTTGTCTCAACTTTAAATGGCCATAGCTCCCAAACTAGACGACTTAGCGCGAAAATAAGCCTAATTCGTGATCACTCCAAACCGAACAAATTTTTTGTCTCAACTTTAAATGGCCATAACTCCCAAACTAGACGACTTAGCGCGAAAATAAGCCTAATTCGTGATCACTCCAAACCGAACAAATTTTTTGTTACAACTTTAAATGGCCATAACTCCCAAACTAGACGACCTAGCGCAAAAATAAGCCTAAATCGTGATCATTCCAAACCAAACAAATTTTTTGTCTCAACTTTAAATGGCCATAACTCCCAAACTAGACGACTTAGCGCGAAAATAAGCCTAATTCGTGATCACTCCAAACCGAACAAATTTCTTGTCACAACTTTAAATGGCCATAACTCCCAAAATAGACGACTTAGCGCGAAAATAAGCCTAATTCGTGATCACTCCAAATCTGGCAAAATTTTTTTGTCACAACTTTAAATGGCCATAACTCCAAAACTAGACGACCTAGCGCGAAAATGGGCCTAATTCGTGATCACTCCAAACCGAACAAATTTTTTGTCTCAACTTTAAATGGCCATAACTCCCAAAATAGACGACTTAGCGCGAAAATAAGCCTAAATCGTGATCACTCCAAACCAAACAAATTTTGTGTCTCAACTTTAAATGGCCATAACTCCCAAAATAGACGACTTAGCGCGAAAAAAAGCCTATTTCGTGATCACTCCAAATCTGGCAAAATTTTTTGTCATAACTTTAAATGGCCATAACTCCAAAACTAGACGACTAAGCGCGAAAATAAGCCTAATTCGTGATCACTCCAAACCGAACAAATTTTTTGTCACAACTTTAAATGGCCATAACTCCCAAACTAGACGACTTAGCGCGAAAATAAGCCTAATTCGTGATTACGCCTAACCGAACAAATTTTTTGTCTCAACTTTAAATGGCCATAACTCCCAAACTAGACGACCTAGCGCGAAAATAAGCCTAATTCGTGATCACTCCAAACCGAACAAATTTTGTGTCTCAACTTTAAATGGCCATAACTCCCAAAATAGACGACTTAGCGCGAAAATAAGCCTAATTCGTGATCACTCCAAACCGAACAAATTTTGTGTCTCAACTTTAAATGGCCATAACTCCCAAACTAGACGACCTAGCGCAAAAATAAGCCTTATTCGTGATCACTCCAAATCTAGCAAAATTTTTTGTCACAACTTTAAATGGCCATATCTCCCAAACTAGACGACTTAGCGCGAAAATAAGCCTAATTCGTGATCACTCCAAACCGAACAAATTTTTTGTTACAACTTTAAATGGCCATAACTCCCAAACTAGACGACCTAGCGCAAAAATAAGCCTAAATCGTGATCATTCCAAACCAAACAAATTTTTTGTCTCAACTTTAAATGGCCATAACTCCCAAACTAGACGACTTAGCGCGAAAATAAGCCTAATTCGTGATCACTCCAAACCGAACAAATTTCTTGTCACAACTTTAAATGGCCATAACTCCCAAAATAGACGACTTAGCGCGAAAATAAGCCTAATTCGTGATCACTCCAAATCTGGCAAAATTTTTTTGTCACAACTTTAAATGGCCATTACTCCAAAACTAGACGACTTAGCGCGAAAATAAGCCTAATTCGTGATCACTCCAAACCGAACGAATTTTTTGTCACAACTTTAAATGGCCATAACTCCCAAAATAGACGACTTAGCGCGAAAATAAGCCTAAATCGTGATCACTCCAAATCTGGAAAAATTTTTTGTCATAACTTTAAATGGCCATAACTCCTAAACTAGACGACTTAGCGCGAAAATAAGCCTAATACGTGATCACTCCAAACCGAACGAATTTTTTGTCTCAACTTTAAATGGCCATAACTCCCAAACTAGACGACCTAGCGCAAAAATAAGCCTAAATCGTGATCACTCCAAACCGAACAAAAATTTTTTGTCTCAACTTTAAATGGCCATAACTCCCAAAATAGACGACTTAGCGCGAAAATAAGCCTAATTCGTGATCACTCCAAACCGAACAAATTTTGTGTCTTAACTTTAAATGGCCATAACTCCCAAAATAGACGACTTAGCGCGAAAATAAGCCTACATCGTGATCACTCCAAATCTGGAAAAATTTTTTGTCATAACTTTAAATGGCCATAACTCCTAAACTAGACGACTTAGCGCGAAAATAAGCCTAATACGTGATCACTCCAAACCGAACGAATTTTTTGTCTCAACTTTAAATGGCCATAACTCCCAAACTAGACGACCTAGCGCAAAAATAAGCCTAAATCGTGATCACTCCAAACCGAACAAAAATTTTTTGTCTCAACTTTAAATGGCCATAACTCCCAAAATAGACGACTTAGCGCGAAAATAAGCCTAATTCATGATCACTCCAAACCGAACAAATTTTTTGTCACAACTTTAAATGGCCTTAACTCCCAAAATAGACGACTTAGCGCGAAAATAAGCCTAATTCGTGATCACTCCAAACCAAACAAATTTTGTGTCTCAACTTTAAATGGCCATAACTCCCAAAATAGACGACTTAGCGCGAAAAAAAGCCTATTTCGTGATCACTCCAAATCTGGCAAAATTTTTTGTCATAACTTTAAATGGCCATAACTCCTAAACTAGACGACTTAGCGCGAAAAAAAGCCTAATTCGTGATCACTCCAAATCTGGCAAAATTATTTGTTTCAACTTTAAATGGCCATAACTCCCAAACTAGACGACTTAGCGCGAAAATAAGCCTAATTCGTGATCACTCCAAACCGAACAAATTTCTTGTCACAACTTTAAATGGCCATAACTCCCAAAATATACGACTTAGCGCGAAAATAAGCCTAATTCGTGATCACTCCAAATCTGGCAAAATTTTTTTGTCACAACTTTAAATGGCCATAACTCCAAAACTAGACGACCTAGCGCGAAAATGGGCCTAATTCGTGATCACTCCAAACCGAACAAATTTTTTGTCTCAACTTTAAATGGCCATAACTCCCAAAATAGACGACTTAGCGCGAAAATAAGCCTAATTCGTGATCACTCCAAACCGAACAAATTTTGTGTCTCAACTTTAAATGGCCATAACTCCCAAAATATACGACTTAGCGCGAAAATAAGCCTAAATCGTGATCACTCCAAATCTGGAAAAATTTTTTGTCATAACTTTAAATGGCCATAACTCCTAAACTAGACGACTTAGCGCGAAAATAAGCCTAATACGTGATCACTCCAAACCGAACGAATTTTTTGTCTCAACTTTAAATGGCCATAACTCCCAAACTAGACGACCTAGCGCAAAAATAAGCCTAAATCGTGATCACTCCAAACCGAACAAAAATTTTTTGTCTCAACTTTAAATGGCCATAGCTCCCAAACTAGACGACTTAGCGCGAAAATAAGCCTAATTCGTGATCACTCCAAACCGAACGAATTTTTTGTCTCAACTTTAAATGGCCATAACTCCCAAACTAGACGACCTAGCGCAAAAATAAGCCTAAATCGTGATCACTCCAAACCGAACAAAAATTTTTTGTCTCAACTTTAAATGGCCATAGCTCCCAAACTAGACGACTTAGCGCGAAAATAAGCCTAATTCGTGATCACTCCAAACCGAACAAATTTTTTGTCTCAACTTTAAATGGCCATAACTCCCAAAATAGACGACTTAGCGCGAAAATAAGCCTAATTCGTGATCACTCCAAACCGAACAAATTTTTTGTCACAACTTTAAATGGCCATAACTCCCAAACTAGACGACCTAGCGCGAAAATAAGCCAAATTCGTGATCACTCAAAATCTGCCAAAATTTCTTGTCTCAACTTTAAATGGCCATAACTCCCAAACTAGACGACTTAGCGCGAAAATAAGACTAATTCGTGATCACTCCAAACCGAACAAATTTTTTGTCTCAACTTTAAATGGCCATAACTCCCAAAATAGACGATTTAGCGCGAAAATAAGCCTTATTCGTGATCACTCCAAGCCGAACAAATTTCTTGTCACAACTTTAAATGGCCATAACTCCCAAACTAGACGACCAAGCGCGAAAACAAGCCTAATTCGTGATCACCCAAAATCTGACAAAATTACTTGTCTCAACTTTAAATGGCCAAAACTCCCAAACTAGACGACCTAGCGCGAAAATAAGCCAAATTCGTGATCACTCCAAACCGAACAAATTTTTTTGGCACAACTTTAAATGGCCATAACTCCCAAACTAGACGACCTAGCGCGAAAATAAGCCAAATTCGTGATCACTCCAAACCGAACAAATTTTTTGTCATAACTTTAAATAGCCATAACTCCCAAACTAGACGACCTAGCGCAAAAATAAGCCTAAATCGTGATCACTCCAAACCAAACAAATTTTTTGTCTCAACTTTAAATGGCCATAACTCCCAAACTAGACGACCTAGCGCGAAAATAAGCCAAATTCGTGATCACTCCAAACCGAACAAATTTTTTTGGCACAACTTTAAATGGCCATAACTCCCAAACTAGACGACCTAGCGCGAAAATAAGCCTAATTCGTGATCACTCCAAGCCGAACAAATTTTTTTGGCACAACTTTAAATGGCCATAACTACCAAACTAGACGACCTAGCGCAAAAATAAGCCTAATTCGTGATCACTCCAAATCTGGCAAAATTTTTTGTCACAACTTTAAATGGCCATAACTCCCAAGCTAGACGACCTATCGCGAAAATAAGCCTAATTCGTGATCACTCCAAACCGAACAAATCTTTTGTCACAACTTTAAATGGCCATAACTACCAAACTAGACGACCTAGCGCAAAAATAAGCCTAAATCGTGATCACTCCAAACCAAACAAATTTTGTGTCTCAACTTTAAATGGCCATAACTCCCAAAATAGACGACTTAGCGCGAAAAAAAGCCTATTTCGTGATCACTCCAAATCTGGCAAAATTTTTTGTCATAACTTTAAATGGCCATAACTCCTAAACTAGACGACTTAGCGCGAAAAAAAGCCTAATTCGTGATCACTCCAAATCTGGCAAAATTATTTGTTTCAACTTTAAATGGCCATAACTCCCAAACTAGACGACTTAGCGCGAAAATAAGCCTAATTCGTGATCACTCCAAACCGAACAAATTTCTTGTCACAACTTTAAATGGCCATAACTCCCAAAATAGACGATTTAGCGCGAAAATAAGCCTAATTCGTGATCACTCCAAATCTGGCAAAATTTTTTTGTCACAACTTTAAATGGCCATAACTCCAAAACTAGACGACCTAGCGCGAAAATGGGCCTAATTCGTGATCACTCCAAAACGAACAAATTTTTTGTCTCAACTTTAAATGGCCATAACTCCCAAAATAGACGACTTAGCGCGAAAATAAGCCTAATTCGTGATCACTCCAAACCGAACAAATTTTGTGTCTCAACTTTAAATGGCCATAACTCCCAAAATAGACGACTTAGCGCGAAAATAAGCCTAAATCGTGATCACTCCAAACCGAACAAAAATTTTTTGTCTCAACTTTAAATGGCCATAACTCCCAAAATAGACGACTTAGCGCGAAAATAAGCCTAATTCGTGATCACTCCAAACCGAACAAATTTTTTGTCTCAACTTTAAATGGCCATAACTCCCAAAATAGACGACTTAGCGCGAAAATAAGCCTAATTCGTGATCACTCCAAACCGAACAAATTTTTTGTCTCAACTTTAAATGGCCATAACTCCCAAACTAGACGACTTAGCGCGAAAATAAGCCTAATTCGTGATCACTCCAAATCTGGCAAAATTTTTTTGTCACAACTTTAAATGGCCATAACTCCAAAACTAGACGACCTAGCGCGAAAATGGGCCTAATTCGTGATCACTCCAAATCTGGAAAAATTTTTTGTCATAACTTTAAATGGCCATAACTCCTAAACTAGACGACTTAGCGCGAAAATAAGCCTAATACGTGATCACTCCAAACCGAACGAATTTTTTGTCTCAACTTTAAATGGCCATAACTCCCAAACTAGACGACCTAGCGCAAAAATAAGCCTAAATCGTGATCACTCCAAACCGAACAAAAATTTTTTGTCTCAACTTTAAATGGCCATAACTCCCAAAATAGACGACTTAGCGCGAAAATAAGCCTAATTCGTGATCACTCCAAACCGAACAAATTTTTTGTCTCAACTTTAAATGGCCATAACTCCCAAAATAGACGACTTAGCGCGAAAATAAGCCTAATTCGTGATCACTCCAAACCGAACAAATTTTTTGTCACAACTTTAAATGGCCATAACTCCCAAACTAGACGACTTAGCGCGAAAATAAGCCTAATTCGTGATTACTCCAAACCGAACAAATTTTTTGTCTCAACTTTAAATGGCCATAACTCCCAAACTAGACGACCTAGCGTGAAAATAAGCCAAATTCGTGATCACTCAAAATCTGCCAAAATTTCTTTTCTCAACTTTAAATGGCCATAACTCCCAAACTAGACAACCTAGCGCGAAAATAAGCCAAATTCGTGATCACTCAAAATCTGCCAAAATTTCTCGTCTCAACTTTAAATGGCCATAACTCCCAAACTAGACGACTTAGCGCGAAAATAAGACTAATTCGTGATCACTCCAAACCGAACAAATTTTTTGTCTCAACTTTAAATGGCCATAACTCCCAAAATAGACGATTTAGCGCGAAAATAAGCCTTATTCGTGATCACTCCAAGCCGAACAAATTTCTTGTCACAACTTTAAATGGCCATAACTCCCAAACTAGACGACCAAGCGCGAAAACAAGCCTAATTCGTGATCACCCAAAATCTGACAAAATTACTTGTCTCAACTTTAAATGGCCATAACTCCCAAACTAGACGACCTAGCGCGAAAATAAGCCAAATTCGTGATCACTCCAAACCGAACAAATTTTTTGGCACAACTTTAAATGGCCATAACTCCCAAACTAGACGACCTAGCGCGAAAATAAGCCTAATTCGTGATCACTCCAAACCGAACAAATTTTTTGTCATAACTTTAAATAGCCATAACTCCCAAATTAGACGACCTAGCGCAAATATAAGCCTAAATCGTGATCACTCCAAACCAAACAAATTTTTTGTCTCAACTTTAAATGGCCATAACTCCCAAACTAGACGACCTAGCGCGAAAATAAGCCAAATTCGTGATCACTCCAAACCGAACAAATTTTTTTGGCACAACTTTAAATGGCCATAACTCCCAAACTAGACGACCTAGCGCGAAAATAAGCCTAATTCGTGATCACTCCAAGCCGAACAAATTTTTTTGGCACAACTTTAAATGGCCATAACTCCCAAACTAGACGACCTAGCGCGAAAATAAGCCTAATTCGTGATCACTCCAAACCGAACAAATTTTTTGTCATAACTTTAAATAGCGATAACTCCCAAACTAGACGACCTAGCGCAAAAATAAGCCTAATTCGTGATCACTCCAAACCGAACAAATTTTTTGTCATAACTTTAAATAGCGATAACTCCCAAACTAGACGACCTAGCGCAAAAATAAGCCTAATTCGTGATCACTCCAAACCGAACAAATTTTTTGTCACAACTTTAAATGGCCATAACTCCAAAACTAGACGACCTAGCGCGAAAATAGGCCTAATTCGTGATCACTCCAAACCGAACAAATTTTTTGTCTCAACTTTAAATGGCCATAACTCCCAAAATAGACGACTTAGCGCGAAAATAAGCCTAATTCGTGATCACTCCAAACCGAACAAATTTTGTGTCTCAACTTTAAATGGCCATAACTCCCAAAATAGACGACTTAGCGCGAAAATAAGCCTAATTCGTGATCACTCCAAACCGAACAAATTTTGTGTCTCAACTTTAAATGGCCATAACTCCCAAAATAGACGACTTAGCGCGAAAATAAGCCTAATTCGTGATCACTCCAAACCGAACAAATTTTGTGTCTCAACTTTAAATGGCCATAACTCCCAAACTAGACGACCTAGCGCAAAAATAAGCCTTATTCGTGATCACTCCAAATCTAGCAACATTTTTTGTCACAACTTTAAATGGCCATATATCCCAAACTAGACGACTTAGCGCGAAAATAAGCCTAATTCGTGATCACTCCAAACCGAACAAATCTTTTGTCACAACTTTAAATGGCCATAACTCCCAAACTAGACGACCTAGCGCAAAAATAAGCCTAAATCGTGATCACTCCAAACCAAACAAATTTTTTGTCTCAACTTTAAATGGCCATAACTCCCAAACTAGACGACCTAGCGCAAAAATAAGCCTAAATCGTGATCACTCCAAACCAAACAAATTTTTTGTCTCAACTTTAAATGGCCATAACTCCCAAACTAGACGACCTAGCGCGAAAATAAGCCTAATTCGTGATCACTCCAAACCAAACAAATTTTTTGTCTCAACTTTAAATGGCCATAACTCCCAAACTAGACAACCTAGCGCAAAAATAAGCCTAATTCGTGATCATTCCAAACCGAACAAATTTTTTGTCTCAACTTTAAATGGCCATAACTCCCAAACTAGACGACTTAGCGCGAAAATAAGCCTAATTCGTGATCACTCCAAATCTGGCAAAATTTTTTGTTACAACTTTAAATGGCCATAACTCCCAAACTAGACGACCTAGCGCAAAAATAAGCCTAAATCGTGATCATTCCAAACCAAACAAATTTTTTGTCTCAACTTTAAATGGCCATAACTCCCAAACTAGACGACTTAGCGCGAAAATAAGCCTAATTCGTGATCACTCCAAACCGAACAAATTTCTTGTCACATCTTTAAATGGCCATAACTCCCAAAATAGACGACTTAGCGCGAAAATAAGCCTAATTCGTGATCACTCCAAATCTGGCAAAATTTTTTTGTCACAACTTTAAATGGCCATAACTCCCAAACTAGACGACCTAGCGCAAAAATAAGCCTAATTCGTGATCACTCCAAACCGAACAAATTTTTTGTCTCATCTTTAAATGGCCATAACTCCCAAACTAGACGACCTAGCGCAAAAATAAGCCTAATTCGTGATCACTCCAAACCGAACAAATTTTTTGTCTCAACTTTAAATGGCCATAACTCCCAAACTAGACGACCTAGCGCGAAAATAAGCCTAATTCGTGATCACTCCAAACCGAACAAATTTTTTGTCATAACTTTAAATAGCCATAACTCCCAAACTAGACGACCTAGCGCAAATATAAGCCTAAATCGTGATCACTCCAAACCAAACAAATTTTTTGTCTCAACTTTAAATGGCCATAACTCCCAAACTAGACGACCTAGCGCGAAAATAAGCCAAATTCGTGATCACTCCAAACCGAACAAATTTTTTTGGCACAACTTTAAATGGCCATAACTCCCAAACTAGACGACCTAGCGCGAAAATAAGCCTAATTCGTGATCACTCCAAGCCGAACAAATTTTTTTGGCACAACTTTAAATGGCCATAACTCCCAAACTAGACGACCTAGCGCGAAAATAAGCCTAATTCGTGATCACTCCAAACCGAACAAATTTTTTGTCATAACTTTAAATAGCGATAACTCCCAAACTAGACGACCTAGCGCAAAAATAAGCCTAATTCGTGATCACTCCAAACCGAACAAATTTTTTGTCACAACTTTAAATGGCCATAACTCCAAAACTAGACGACCTAGCGCGAAAATAGGCCTAATTCGTGATCACTCCAAACCGAACAAATTTTTTGTCTCAACTTTAAATGGCCATAACTCCCAAAATAGACGACTTAGCGCGAAAATAAGCCTAATTCGTGATCACTCCAAACCGAACAAATTTTGTGTCTCAACTTTAAATGGCCATAACTCCCAAAATAGACGACTTAGCGCGAAAATAAGCCTAATTCGTGATCACTCCAAACCGAACAAATTTTGTGTCTCAACTTTAAATGGCCATAACTCCCAAAATAGACGACTTAGCGCGAAAATAAGCCTAATTCGTGATCACTCCAAACCGAACAAATCTTTTGTCACAACTTTAAATGGCCATAACTCCCAAACTAGACGACCTAGCGCAAAAATAAGCCTAAATCGTGATCACTCCAAACCAAACAAATTTTTTGTCTCAACTTTAAATGGCCATAACTCCCAAACTAGACGACCTAGCGCAAAAATAAGCCTAAATCGTGATCACTCCAAACCAAACAAATTTTTTGTCTCAACTTTAAATGGCCATAACTCCCAAACTAGACGACCTAGCGCGAAAATAAGCCTAAAACGTGATCACTCCAAACCGAACAAATTTTTTGTCTCATCTTTAAATGGCCATAACTCCCAAACTAGACGACCTAGCGCGAAAATAAGCCTAATTCGTGATCACTCCAAGCCGAACAAATTTTGTGTCTCAACTTTAAATGGCCATAACTCCCAAACTAGACAACCTAGCGCAAAAATAAGCCTAATTCGTGATCACTCCAAACCGAACAAATTTTGTGTCTCAACTATAAATGGCCATAACTCCCAAAATAGACGACTTAGCGCGAAAATAAGCCTAATTCGTGATCACTCCAAATCTGGCAAAATTTTTTGTTACAACTTTAAATGGCCATAACTCCCAAACTAGACGACCTAGCGCAAAAATAAGCCTAAATCGTGATCATTCCAAACCAAACAAATTTTTTGTCTCAACTTTAAATGGCCATAACTCCCAAACTAGACGACTTAGCGCGAAAATAAGCCTAATTCGTGATCACTCCAAACCGAACAAATTTCTTGTCACATCTTTAAATGGCCATAACTCCCAAAATAGACGACTTAGCGCGAAAATAAGCCTAATTCGTGATCACTCCAAATCTGGCAAAATTTTTTTGTCACAACTTTAAATGGCCATAACTCCCAAACTAGACGACCTAGCGCAAAAATAAGCCTAATTCGTGATCACTCCAAACCGAACAAATTTTTTGTCTCATCTTTAAATGGCCATAACTCCCAAACTAGACGACCTAGCGCAAAAATAAGCCTAATTCGTGATCACTCCAAACCGAACAAATTTTTTGTCTCAACTTTAAATGGCCATAACTCCCAAAATAGACGACTTAGCGCGAAAATAAGCCTAATTCGTGATCACTCCAAACCGAACAAATTTTGTGTCTTAACTTTAAATGGCCATAACTCCCAAAATAGACGACTTAGCGCGAAAATAAGCCTAAATCGTGATCACTCCAAATCTGGAAAAATTTTTTGTCATAACTTTAAATGGCCATAACTCCTAAACTAGACGACTTAGCGCGAAAATAAGCCTAATTCGTGATCACTCCAAACCGAACAAATTTTGTGTCTTAACTTTAAATGGCCATAACTCCCAAAATAGACGACTTAGCGCGAAAATAAGCCTAAATCGTGATCACTCCAAATCTGGAAAAATTTTTTGTCATAACTTTAAATGGCCATAACTCCTAAACTAGACGACTTAGCGCGAAAATAAGCCTAATACGTGATCACTCCAAACCGAACGAATTTTTTGTCTCAACTTTAAATGGCCATAACTCCCAAAATAGACGACTTAGCGCGAAAATAAGCCTTATTCGTGATCACTCCAAACCGAACAAATTTTTTGTCTCAACTTTAAATGGCCATAACTCCCAAAATAGACGACTTAGCGCGAAAATAAGCCTAATTCGTGATCACTCCAAACCGAACAAATTTTGTGTCTTAACTTTAAATGGCCATAACTCCCAAAATAGACGACTTAGCGCGAAAATAAGCCTAAATCGTGATCACTCCAAACCGAACAAATTTTTTGTCTCAACTTTAAATGGCCATAACTCCCAAAATAGACGACTTAGCGCGAAAATAAGCCTAATTCGTGATCACTCCAAACCGAACAAATTTTGTGTCTTAACTTTAAATGGCCATAACTCCCAAAATAGACGACTAAGCGCGAAAATAAGCCTAAATCGTGATCACTCCAAATCTGGAAAAATTTTTTGTCATAACTTTAAATGGCCATAACTCCTAAACTAGACGACTTAGCGCGAAAATAAGCCTAATACGTGATCACTCCAAACCGAACGAATTTTTTGTCTCAACTTTAAATGGCCATAACTCCCAAACTAGACGACCTAGCGCAAAAATAAGCCTAAATCGTGATCACTCCAAACCGAACAAAAATTTTTTGTCTCAACTTTAAATGGCCATAACTCCCAAAATAGACGACTTAGCGCGAAAATAAGCCTTATTCGTGATCACTCCAAACCGAACAAATTTTTTGTCTCAACTTTAAATGGCCTTAACTCCCAAAATAGACGACTTAGCGCGAAAATAAGCCTAATTCGTGATCACTCCAAATCTGGCAAAATTTTTTGTCACAACTTTAAATGGCCATAACTCCCAAGCTAGACGACCTATCGCGAAAATAAGCCTAATTCGTGATCACTCCAAACCGAACAAATCTTTTGTCACAACTTTAAATGGCCATAACTACCAAACTAGACGACCTAGCGCAAAAATAAGCCTAAATCGTGATCACTCCAAACCAAACAAATTTTGTGTCTCAACTTTAAATGGCCATAACTCCCAAAATAGACGACTTAGCGCGAAAAAAAGCCTATTTCGTGATCACTCCAAATCTGGCAAAATTTTTTGTCATAACTTTAAATGGCCATAACTCCTAAACTAGACGACTTAGCGCGAAAAAAAGCCTAATTCGTGATCACTCCAAATCTGGCAAAATTATTTGTTTCAACTTTAAATGGCCATAACTCCCAAACTAGACGACTTAGCGCGAAAATAAGCCTAATTCGTGATCACTCCAAACCGAACAAATTTCTTGTCACAACTTTAAATGGCCATAACTCCCAAAATAGACGACTTAGCGCGAAAATAAGCCTAATTCGTGATCACTCCAAATCTGGCAAAATTTTTTTGTCACAACTTTAAATGGCCATAACTCCAAAACTAGACGACCTAGCGCGAAAATGGGCCTAATTCGTGATCACTCCAAACCGAACAAATTTTTTGTCATAACTTTAAATAGCCATAACTCCCAAACTAGACGACCTAGCGCAAAAATAAGCCTAATTCGTGATCACTCCAAACCGAACAAATTTTTTGTCACAACTTTAAATGGCCATAACTCCCAAACTAGACGACTTAGCGCGAAAATAAGCCTAAATCGTGATCACTCCAAATCTGGAAAAAATTTTTGTCATAACTTTAAATGACCATAACTCCTAAACTAGACGACTTAGCGCGAAAATAAGCCTAATACGTGATCACTCCAAACCGAACGAATTTTTTGTCTCAACTTTAAATGGCCATAACTCCCAAACTAGACGACCTAGCGCAAAAATAAGCCTAAATCGTGATCACTCCAAACCGAACAAAAATTTTTTGTCTCAACTTTAAATGGCCATAACTCCCAAAATAGACGACTTAGCGCGAAAATAAGCCTAATTCGTGATCACTCCAAACCGAACAAATTTTTTGTCTCAACTTTAAATGGCCATAACTCCCAAAATAGACGATTTAGCGCGAAAATAAGCCTTATTCGTGATCACTCCAAGCCGAACAAATTTCTTGTCACAACTTTAAATGGCCATAACTCCCAAACTAGACGACCAAGCGCGAAAACAAGCCTAATTCGTGATCACCCAAAATCTGACAAAATTACTTGTCTCAACTTTAAATGGCCATAACTCCCAAACTAGACGACCTAGCGCGAAAATAAGCCTAATTCGTGATCACTCCAAACCGAACAAATTTTTTTGGCACAACTTTAAATGGCCATAACTCCCAAACTAGACGACCTAGCGCGAAAATAAGCCTAATTCGTGATCACTCCAAACCGAACAAATTTTTTGTCATAACTTTAAATAGCCATAACTCCCAAACTAGACGACCTAGCGCAAAAATAAGCCTAAATCGTGATCACTCCAAACCAAACAAATTTTTTGTCTCAACTTTAAATGGCCATAACTCCCAAACTAGACGACCTAGCGCGAAAATAAGCCAAATTCGTGATCACTCCAAACCGAACAAATTTTTTTGGCACAACTTTAAATGGCCATAACTCCCAAACTAGACGACCTAGCGCGAAAATAAGCCTAATTCGTGATCACTCCAAGCCGAACAAATTTTTTTGGCACAACTTTAAATGGCCATAACTACCAAACTAGACGACCTAGCGCAAAAATAAGCCTAATTCGTGATCACTCCAAATCTGGCAAAATTTTTTGTCACAACTTTAAATGGCCATAACTCCCAAGCTAGACGACCTATCGCGAAAATAAGCCTAATTCGTGATCACTCCAAACCGAATAAATCTTTTGTCACAACTTTAAATGGCCATAACTACCAAACTAGACGACCTAGCGCAAAAATAAGCCTAAATCGTGATCACTCCAAACCAAACAAATTTTGTGTCTCAACTTTAAATGGCCATAACTCCCAAAATAGACGACTTAGCGCGAAAAAAAGCCTATTTCGTGATCACTCCAAATCTGGCAAAATTTTTTGTCATAACTTTAAATGGCCATAACTCCTAAACTAGACGACTTAGCGCGAAAAAAAGCCTAATTCGTGATCACTCCAAATCTGGCAAAATTTTTTGTCACAACTTTAAATGGCCATAACTCCCAAACTAGACGACTTAGCGCGAAAATAAGCCTAATTCGTGATCACTCCAAACCGAACAAATTTTTTGTCTCAACTTTAAATGGCCATAACTCCCAAAATAGACGACTTAGCGCGAAAATAAGCCTAATTCGTGATCACTCCAAACCGAACAAATTTTTTGTCTCAACTTTAAATGGCCATAACTCCCAAAATAGACGACTTAGCGCGAAAATAAGCCTAATTCGTGATCACTCCAAACCGAACAAATTTTTTGTCACAACTTTAAATGGCCATAACTCCCAAACTAGACGACTTAGCGCGAAAATAAGCCTAATTCGTGATTACTCCAAACCGAACAAATTTTTTGTCTCAACTTTAAATGGCCATAACTCCCAAACTAGACGACCTAGCGCGAAAATAAGCCAAATTCGTGATCACTCAAAATCTGCCAAAATTTTTTGTCTCAACTTTAAATGGCCATAACTCCCAAGCTAGACGACCTATCGCGAAAATAAGCCTAATTCGTGATCACTCCAAACCGAATAAATCTTTTGTCACAACTTTAAATGGCCATAACTACCAAACTAGACGACCTAGCGCAAAAATAAGCCTAAATCGTGATCACTCCAAACCAAACAAATTTTGTGTCTCAACTTTAAATGGCCATAACTCCCAAAATAGACGACTTAGCGCGAAAAAAAGCCTATTTCGTGATCACTCCAAATCTGGCAAAATTTTTTGTCATAACTTTAAATGGCCATAACTCCTAAACTAGACGACTTAGCGCGAAAAAAAGCCTAATTCGTGATCACTCCAAATCTGGCAAAATTATTTGTTTCAACTTTAAATGGCCATAACTCCCAAACTAGACGACTTAGCGCGAAAATAAGCCTAATTCGTGATCACTCCAAACCGAACAAATTTCTTGTCACAACTTTAAATGGCCATAACTCCCAAAATAGACGACTTAGCGCGAAAATAAGCCTAATTCGTGATCACTCCAAATCTGGCAAAATTTTTTTGTCACAACTTTAAATGGCCATAACTCCAAAACTAGACGACCTAGCGCGAAAATGGGCCTAATTCGTGATCACTCCAAACCGAACAAATTTTTTGTCTCAACTTTAAATGGCCATAACTCCCACAATAGACGACTTAGCGCGAAAATAAGCCTAATTCGTGATCACTCCAAACCGAACAAATTTTTTGTCTCAACTTTAAATGGCCATAACTCCCAAAATAGACGACTTAGCGCGAAAATAAGCCTAATTCGTGATCACTCCAAACCGAACAAATTTTTTGTCACAACTTTAAATGGCCATAACTCCCAAACTAGACGACTTAGCGCGAAAATAAGCCTAATTCGTGATTACTCCAAACCGAACAAATTTTTTGTCTCAACTTTAAATGGCCATAACTCCCAAACTAGACGACCTAGCGCGAAAATAAGCCAAATTCGTGATCACTCAAAATCTGCCAAAATTTCTTGTCTCAACTTTAAATGGCCATAACTCCCAAACTAGACAACCTAGCGCGAAAATAAGCCAAATTCGTGATCACTCAAAATCTGCCAAAATTTCTTGTCTCAACTTTAAATGGCCATAACTCCCAAACTAGACGACTTAGCGCGAAAATAAGACTAATTCGTGATCACTCCAAACCGAACAAATTTTTTGTCTCAACTTTAAATGGCCATAACTCCCAAAATAGACGATTTAGCGCGAAAATAAGCCTTATTCGTGATCACTCCAAGCCGAACAAATTTCTTGTCACAACTTTAAATGGCCATTACTCCCAAACTAGACGACCAAGCGCGAAAACAAGCCTAATTCGTGATCACCCAAAATCTGACAAAATTACTTGTCTCAACTTTAAATGGCCATAACTCCCAAACTAGACGACCTAGCGCGAAAATAAGCCAAATTCGTGATCACTCCAAACCGAACAAATTTTTTTGGCACAACTTTAAATGGCCATAACTCCCAAACTAGACGACCTAGCGCGAAAATAAGCCTAATTCGTGATCACTCCAAACCGAACAAATTTTTTGTCATAACTTTAAATAGCCATAACTCCCAAACTAGACGACCTAGCGCAAAAATAAGCCTAAATCGTGATCACTCCAAACCGAACAAATTTTTTGTCTAAACTTTAAATGGCCATAACTCCCAAAATAGACGACTTAGCGCGAAAATAAGCCTAATTCGTGATCACTCCAAACCGAACAAATTTTTTGTCACAACTTTAAATGGCCATAACTCCCAAACTAGACGACTTAGCGCGAAAATAAGCCTAATTCGTGATTACTCCAAACCGAACAAATTTTTTGTCTCAACTTTAAATGGCCATAACTCCCAAACTAGACGACCTAGCGCGAAAATAAGCCAAATTCGTGATCACTCCAAACCGAACAAATTTTTTTGGCACAACTTTAAATGGCCATAACTCCCAAACTAGACGACCTAGCGCGAAAATAAGCCTAATTCGTGATCACTCCAAGCCGAACAAATTTTTTTGGCACAACTTTAAATGGCCATAACTCCCAAACTAGACGACCTAGCGCAAAAATAAGCCTAATTCGTGATCACTCCAAACCGAACAAATTTTTTGTCACAACTTTAAATGGCCATAACTCCCAAACTAGACGACTTAGCGCGAAAATAAGCCTAATTCGTGATTACTCCAAACCGAACAAATTTTTTGTCTCAACTTTAAATGGCCATAACTCCCAAACTAGACGACCTAGCGCGAAAATAAGCCAAATTCGTGATCACTCTAAACCGAACAAATTTTTTTGGCACAACTTTAAATGGCCATAACTCCCAAACTAGACGACCTAGCGCGAAAATGGGCCTAATTCGTGATCACTCCAAACCGAACAAATTTTTTGTCTCAACTTTAAATGGCCATAACTCCCAAAATAGACGACTTAGCGCGAAAATAAGCCTAATTCGTGATCACTCCAAACCGAACAAATTTTGTGTCTCAACTTTAAATGGCCATAACTCCCAAAATAGACGACTTAGCGCGAAAATAAGCCTAAATCGTGATCACTCCAAAACTGGAAAAATTTTTTGTCATAACTTTAAATGGCCATAACTCCTACACTAGACGACTTAGCGCGAAAATAAGCCTAATACGTGATCACTCCAAACCGAACGAATTTTTTGTCTCAACTTTAAATGGCCATAACTCCCAAACTAGACGACCTAGCGCAAAAATAAGCCTAAATCGTGATCACTCCAAACCGAACAAAAATTTTTTGTCTCAACTTTAAATGGCCATAACTCCCAAAATAGACGACTTAGCGCGAAAATGGGCCTAATTCGTGATCACTCCAAACCGAACAAATTTTTTGTCTCAACTTTAAATGGCCATAACTCCCAAAATAGACGACTTAGCGCGAAAATAAGCCTAATTCGTGATCACTCCAAACCGAACAAATTTTGTGTCTCAACTTTAAATGGCCATAACTCCCAAAATAGACGACTTAGCGCGAAAATAAGCCTAAATCGTGATCACTCCAAAACTGGAAAAATTTTTGTCATAACTTTAAATGGCCATAACTCCTACACTAGACGACTTAGCGCGAAAATAAGCCTAATACGTGATCACTCCAAACCGAACGAATTTTTTGTCTCAACTTTAAATGGCCATAACTCCCAAACTAGACGACCTAGCGCAAAAATAAGCCTAATTCGTGATCACTCCAAACCGAACAAATTTCTTGTCACATCTTTAAATGGCCATAACTCCCAAAATAGACGACTTAGCGCGAAAATAAGCCTAATTCGTGATCACTCCAAATCTGGCAAAATTTTTTTGTCACAACTTTAAATGGCCATAACTCCCAAACTAGACGACCTAGCGCAAAAATAAGCCTAATTCGTGATCACTCCAAACCGAACAAATTTTTTGTCTCATCTTTAAATGGCCATAACTCCCAAACTAGACGACCTAGCGCAAAAATAAGCCTAATTCGTGATCACTCCAAACCGAACAAATTTTTTGTCTCAACTTTAAATGGCCATAACTCCCAAAATAGACGACTTAGCGCGAAAATAAGCCTAATTCGTGATCACTCCAAACCGAACAAATTTTGTGTCTTAACTTTAAATGGCCATAACTCCCAAAATAGACGACTTAGCGCGAAAATAAGCCTAAATCGTGATCACTCCAAATCTGGAAAAATTTTTTGTCATAACTTTAAATGGCCATAACTCCTAAACTAGACGACTTAGCGCGAAAATAAGCCTAATTCGTGATCACTCCAAACCGAACAAATTTTGTGTCTTAACTTTAAATGGCCATAACTCCCAAAATAGACGACTTAGCGCGAAAATAAGCCTAAATCGTGATCACTCCAAATCTGGAAAAATTTTTTGTCATAACTTTAAATGGCCATAACTCCTAAACTAGACGACTTAGCGCGAAAATAAGCCTAATACGTGATCACTCCAAACCGAACGAATTTTTTGTCTCAACTTTAAATGGCCATAACTCCCAAACTAGACGACCTAGCGCAAAAATAAGCCTAAATCGTGATCACTCCAAACCGAACAAATTTTTTGTCTCAACTTTAAATGGCCATAACTCCCAAAATAGACGACTTAGCGCGAAAATAAGCCTTATTCGTGATCACTCCAAACCGAACAAATTTTTTGTCTCAACTTTAAATGGCCATAACTCCCAAAATAGACGACTTAGCGCGAAAATAAGCCTAATTCGTGATCACTCCAAACCGAACAAATTTTGTGTCTTAACTTTAAATGGCCATAACTCCCAAAATAGACGACTTAGCGCGAAAATAAGCCTAAATCGTGATCACTCCAAACCGAACAAATTTTTTGTCTCAACTTTAAATGGCCATAACTCCCAAAATAGACGACTTAGCGCGAAAATAAGCCTAATTCGTGATCACTCCAAACCGAACAAATTTTGTGTCTTAACTTTAAATGGCCATAACTCCCAAAATAGACGACTAAGCGCGAAAATAAGCCTAAATCGTGATCACTCCAAATCTGGAAAAATTTTTTGTCATAACTTTAAATGGCCATAACTCCTAAACTAGATGACTTAGCGCGAAAATAAGCCTAATACGTGATCACTCCAAACCGAACGAATTTTTTGTCTCAACTTTAAATGGCCATAACTCCCAAACTAGACGACCTAGCGCAAAAATAAGCCTAAATCGTGATCACTCCAAACCGAACAAAAATTTTTTGTCTCAACTTTAAATGGCCATAACTCCCAAAATAGACGACTTAGCGCGAAAATAAGCCTTATTCGTGATCACTCCAAACCGAACAAATTTTTTGTCTCAACTTTAAATGGCCTTAACTCCCAAAATAGACGACTTAGCGCGAAAATAAGCCTAATTCGTGATCACTCCAAATCTGGCAAAATTTTTTGTCACAACTTTAAATGGCCATAACTCCCAAGCTAGACGACCTATCGCGAAAATAAGCCTAATTCGTGATCACTCCAAACCGAACAAATCTTTTGTCACAACTTTAAATGGCCATAACTACCAAACTAGACGACCTAGCGCAAAAATAAGCCTTATTCGTGATCACTCCAAACCGAACAAATTTTTTGTCTCAACTTTAAATGGCCTTAACTCCCAAAATAGACGACTTAGCGCGAAAAAAAGCCTAATTCGTGATCACTCCAAATCTGGCAAAATTATTTGTTTCAACTTTAAATGGCCATAACTCCCAAACTAGACGACTTAGCGCGAAAATAAGCCTAATTCGTGATCACTCCAAATCGAACAAATTTCTTGTCACAACTTTAAATGGCCATAACTCCCAAAATAGACGACTTAGCGCGAAAATAAGCCTAATTCGTGATCACTCCAAATCTGGCAAAATTTTTTTGTCACAACTTTAAATGGCCATAACTCCAAAACTAGACGACCTAGCGCGAAAATGGGCCTAATTCGTGATCACTCCAAACCGAACAAATTTTTTGTCATAACTTTAAATAGCCATAACTCCCAAACTAGACGACCTAGCGCAAAAATAAGCCTAATTCGTGATCACTCCAAACCGAACAAATTTTTTGTCACAACTTTAAATGGCCATAACTCCCAAACTAGACGACTTAGCGCGAAAATAAGCCTAAATCGTGATCACTCCAAATCTGGAAAAAATTTTTGTCATAACTTTAAATGGCCATAACTCCTAAACTAGACGACTTAGCGCGAAAATAAGCCTAATACGTGATCACTCCAAACCGAACGAATTTTTTGTCTCAACTTTAAATGGCCATAACTCCCAAACTAGACGACCTAGCGCAAAAATAAGCCTAAATCGTGATCACTCCAAACCGAACAAAAATTTTTTGTCTCAACTTTAAAAGGCCATAACTCCCAAAATAGACGACTTAGCGCGAAAATAAGCCTAATTCGTGATCACTCCAAATCTGGAAAAAAATTTTGTCATAACTTTAAATGGCCATAACTCCTAAACTAGACGACTTAGCGCGAAAATAAGCCTAATACGTGATCACTCCAAACCGAACGAATTTTTTGTCTCAACTTTAAATGGCCATAACTCCTAAACTAGACGACTTAGCGCGAAAATAAGCCTAAATCGTGATCACTCCAAACCGAACAAATTTTTTGTCTCAACTTTAAATGGCCATAACTCCCAAAATAGACGACTTAGCGCGAAAATAAGCCTAATTCGTGATCACTCCAAACCGAACAAATTTTTTGTCTCAACTTTAAATGGCCATAACTCCCAAACTAGACGACCTAGCGCGAAAATAAGCCAAATTCGTGATCACTCAAAATCTGCCAAAATTTCTTGTCTCAACTTTAAATGGCCATAACTCCCAAACTAGACAACCTAGCGCGAAAATAAGCCAAATTCGTGATCACTCAAAATCTGCCAAAATTTCTTGTCTCAACTTTAAATGGCCATAACTCCCAAACTAGACGACTTAGCGCGAAAATAAGACTAATTCGTGATCACTCCAAACCGAACAAATTTTTTGTCTCAACTTTAAATGGCCATAACTCCCAAAATAGACGACTTAGCGCGAAAATAAGCCTAATTCGTGATCACTCCAAACCGAACAAAAATTTTTTGTCTCAACTTTAAATGGCCATAACTCCCAAAATAGACGACTTAGCGCGAAAATAAGCCTAATTCGTGATCACTCCAAACCGAACAAATTTTTTGTCTCAACTTTAAATGGCCATAACTCCCAAAATAGACGACTTAGCGCGAAAATAAGCCTAATTCGTGATCACTCCAAACCGAACAAATTTTTTGTCTCAACTTTAAATGGCCATAACTCCCAAACTAGACGACCTAGCGCGAAAATAAGCCAAATTCGTGATCACTCAAAATCTGCCAAAATTTCTTGTCTCAACTTTAAATGGCCATAACTCCAGAACTAGACAACCTAGCGCGAAAATAAGCCAAATTCGTGATCACTCAAAATCTGCCAAAATTTCTTGTCTCAACTTTAAATGGCCATAACTCCCAAACTAGACAACCTAGCGCGAAAATAAGCCAAATTCGTGATCACTCAAAATCTGCCAAAATTTCTTGTCTCAACTTTAAATGGCCATAACTCCCAAACTAGACGACTTAGCGCGAAAATAAGACTAATTCGTGATCACTCCAAACCGAAAAAATTTTTTGTCTCAACTTTAAATGGCCATAACTCCCAAAATAGACGATTTAGCGCGAAAATAAGCCTTATTCGTGATCACTCCAAGCCGAACAAATTTCTTGTCACAACTTTAAATGGCCATAACTCCCAAACTAGACGACCAAGCGCGAAAACAAGCCTAATTCGTGATCACCCAAAATCTGACAAAATTACTTGTCTCAACTTTAAATGGCCATAACTCCCAAACTAGACGACCTAGCGCGAAAATAAGCCAAATTCGTGATCACTCCAAACCGAACAAATTTTTTTGGCACAACTTTAAATGGCCATAACTCCCAAACTAGACGACCTAGCGCGAAAATAAGCCTAATTCGTGATCACTCCAAACCGAACAAATTTTTTGTCATAACTTTAAATAGCCATAACTCCCAAACTAGACGACCTAGCGCAAAAATAAGCCTAAATCGTGATCACTCCAAACCGAACAAATTTTTTGTCTCAACTTTAAATGGCCATAACTCCCAAAATAGACGACTTAGCGCGAAAATAAGCCTAATTCGTGATCACTCCAAACCGAACAAATTTTTTGTCACAACTTTAAATGGCCATAACTCCCAAACTAGACGACTTAGCGCGAAAATAAGCCTAATTCGTGATTACTCCAAACCGAACAAATTTTTTGTCTCAACTTTAAATGGCCATAACTCCCAAACTAGACGACCTAGCGCGAAAATAAGCCAAATTCGTGATCACTCCAAACCGAACAAATTTTTTTGGCACAACTTTAAATGGCCATAACTCCCAAACTAGACGACCTAGCGCGAAAATAAGCCTAATTCGTGATCACTCCAAGCCGAACAAATTTTTTGGCACAACTTTAAATGGCCATAACTCCCAAACTAGACGACCTAGCGCAAAAATAAGCCTAATTCGTGATCACTCCAAACCGAACAAATTTTTTGTCACAACTTTAAATGGCCATAACTCCCAAACTAGACGACTTAGCGCGAAAATAAGCCTAATTCGTGATTACTCCAAACCGAACAAATTTTTTGTCTCAACTTTAAATGGCCATAACTCCCAAACTAGACGACCTAGCGCGAAAATAAGCCAAATTCGTGATCACTCTAAACCGAACAAATTTTTTTGGCACAACTTTAAATGGCCATAACTCCCAAACTAGACGACCTAGCGCGAAAATGGGCCTAATTCGTGATCACTCCAAACCGAACAAATTTTTTGTCTCAACTTTAAATGGCCATAACTCCCAAAATAGACGACTTAGCGCGAAAATAAGCCTAATTCGTGATCACTCCAAACCGAACAAATTTTGTGTCTCAACTTTAAATGGCCATAACTCCCAAAATAGACGACTTAGCGCGAAAATAAGCCTAAATCGTGATCACTCCAAAACTGGAAAAATTTTTTGTCATAACTTTAAATGGCCATAACTCCTACACTAGACGACTTAGCGCGAAAATAAGCCTAATACGTGATCACTCCAAACCGAACGAATTTTTTGTCTCAACTTTAAATGGCCATAACTCCCAAACTAGACGACCTAGCGCAAAAATAAGCCTAAATCGTGATCACTCCAAACCGAACAAAAATTTTTTGTCTCAACTTTAAATGGCCATAACTCCCAAAATAGACGACTTAGCGCGAAAATAAGCCTAATTCGTGATCACTCCAAACCGAACAAATTTTTTGTCACAACTTTAAATGGCCATAACTCCCAAACTAGACGACTTAGCGCGAAAATAAGCCTAATTCGTGATTACTCCAAACCGAACAAATTTTTTGTCTCAACTTTAAATGGCCATAACTCCCAAAATAGACGACTTAGCGCGAAAATAAGCCTAATTCGTGATCACTCCAAACCGAACAAATTTTTTGTCACAACTTTAAATGGCCATAACTCCCAAACTAGACGACTTAGCGCGAAAATAAGCCTAATTCGTGATTACTCCAAACCGAACAAATTTTTTGTCTCAACTTTAAATGGCCATAACTCCCAAACTAGACGACCTAGCGCGAAAATAAGCCAAATTCGTGATCACTCAAAATCTGCCAAAATTTCTTGTCTCAACTTTAAATGGCCATAACTCCCAAACTAGACAACCTAGCGCGAAAATAAGCCAAATTCGTGATCACTCAAAATCTGCCAAAATTTCTTGTCTCAACTTTAAATGGCCATAACTCCCAAACTAGACGACTTAGCGCGAAAATAAGACTAATTCGTGATCACTCCAAACCGAACAAATTTTTTGTCTCAACTTTAAATGGCCATAACTCCCAAAATAGACGATTTAGCGCGAAAATAAGCCTTATTCGTGATCACTCCAAGCCGAACAAATTTCTTGTCACAACTTTAAATGGCCATAACTCCCAAACTAGACGACCAAGCGCGAAAAGAAGCCTAATTCGTGATCACCCAAAATCTGACAAAATTACTTGTCTCAACTTTAAATGGCCATAACTCCCAAACTAGACGACCTAGCGCGAAAATAAGCCAAATTCGTGATCACTCCAAACCGAACAAATTTTTTGTCATAACTTTAAATAGCCATAACTCCCAAACTAGACGACCTAGCGCAAAAATAAGCCTAATTCGTGATCACTCCAAACCGAACAAATTTTTTTGGCACAACTTTAAATGGCCATAACTCCCAAACTAGACGACCTAGCGCGAAAATAAGCCTAATTCGTGATCACTCCAAACCGAACAAATTTTTTGTCACAACTTTAAATGGCCATAACTCCCAAACTAGACGACTTAGCGCGAAAATAAGCCTAATTCGTGATTACTCCAAACCGAACAAATTTTTTGTCTCAACTTTAAATGGCCATAACTCCCAAACTAGACGACCTAGCGCGAAAATAAGCCAAATTCGTGATCACTCCAAACCGAACAAATTTTTTTGGCACAACTTTAAATGGCCATAACTCCCAAACTAGACGACCTAGCGCGAAAATAAGCCTAATACGTGATCACTCCAAACCGAACGAATTTTTTGTCTCAACTTTAAATGGCCATAACTCCCAAACTAGACGACCTAGCGCAAAAATAAGCCTAAATCGTGATCACTCCAAACCGAACAAAAATTTTTTGTCTCAACTTTAAATGGCCATAACTCCCAAAATAGACGACTTAGCGCGAAAATAAGCCTAATTCGTGATCACTCCAAACCGAACAAATTTTTTTGGCACAACTTTAAATGGCCATAACTCCCAAACTAGACGACCTAGCGCGAAAATAAGCCTAATTCGTGATCACTCCAAACCGAACAAATTTTTTGTCATAACTTTAAATAGCCATAACTCCCAAACTAGACGACCTAGCGCAAAAATAAGCCTAAATCGTGATCACTCCAAACCGAACAAATTTTTTGTCTCAACTTTAAATGGCCATAACTCCCAAAATAGACGACTTAGCGCGAAAATAAGCCTAATTTGTGATCACTCCAAACCGAACAAATTTTTTGTCACAACTTTAAATGGCCATAACTCCCAAACTAGACGACTTAGCGCGAAAATAAGCCTAATTCGTGATTACTCCAAACCGAACAAATTTTTTGTCTCAACTTTAAATGGCCATAACTCCCAAACTAGACGACCTAGCGCGAAAATAAGCCAAATTCGTGATCACTCCAAACCGAACAAATTTTTTTGGCACAACTTTAAATGGCCATAACTCCCATACTAGACGACCTAGCGCGAAAATAAGCCAAATTCGTGATCACTCAAAATCTGCCAAAATTTCTTGTCTCAACTTTAAATGGCCATAACTCCCAAACTAGACAACCTAGCGCGAAAATAAGCCAAATTCGTGATCACTCAAAATCTGCCAAAATTTCTTGTCTCAACTTTAAATGGCCATAACTCCCAAACTAGACGACTTAGCGCGAAAATAAGACTAATTCGTGATCACTCCAAACCGAACAAATTTTTTGTCTCAACTTTAAATGGCCATAACTCCCAAAATAGACGATTTAGCGCGAAAATAAGCCTTATTCGTGATCACTCCAAGCCGAACAAATTTCTTGTCACAACTTTAAATGGCCATAACTCCCAAACTAGACGACCAAGCGCGAAAAGAAGCCTAATTCGTGATCACCCAAAATCTGACAAAATTACTTGTCTCAACTTTAAATGGCCATAACTCCCAAACTAGACGACCTAGCGCGAAAATAAGCCAAATTCGTGATCACTCCAAACCGAACAAATTTTTTTGGCACAACTTTAAATGGCCATAACTCCCAAACTAGACGACCTAGCGCGAAAATAAGCCTAATTCGTGATCACTCCAAACCGAACAAATTTTTTGTCATAACTTTAAATAGCCATAACTCCCAAACTAGACGACCTAGCGCAAAAATAAGCCTAAATCGTGATCACTCCAAACCGAACAAATTTTTTGTCTCAACTTTAAATGGCCATAACTCCCAAAATAGACGACTTAGCGCGAAAATAAGCCTAATTTGTGATCACTCCAAACCGAACAAATTTTTTGTCACAACTTTAAATGGCCATAACTCCCAAACTAGACGACTTAGCGCGAAAATAAGCCTAATTCGTGATTACTCCAAGCCGAACAAATTTTTTGTCTCAACTTTAAATGGCCATAACTCCCAAACTAGACGACCTAGCGCGAAAATAAGCCAAATTCGTGATCACTCCAAACCGAACAAATTTTTTTGGCACAACTTTAAATGGCCATAACTCCCAAACTAGACGACCTAGCGCGAAAATAAGCCTAATTCGTGATCACTCCAAGCCGAACAAATTTTTTTGGCACAACTTTAAATGGCCATAACTCCCAAACTAGACGACCTAGCGCGAAAATAAGCCTAATTCGTGATCACTCCAAGCCGAACAAATTTTTTGTCATAACTTTAAATAGCCATAACTCCCAAACTAGACGGCCTAGCGCAAAAATAAGCCTAATTCGTGATCACTCCAAACCGAACAAATTTTTTGTCACAACTTTAAATGGCCATAACTCCCAAACTAGACGACTTAGCGCGAAAATAAGCCTAATTCGTGATTACTCCAAACCGAACAAATTTTTTGTCTCAACTTTAAATGGCCATAACTCCCAAACTAGACGACCTAGCGCGAAAATAAGCCAAATTCGTGATCACTCTAAACCGAACAAATTTTTTTGGCACAACTTTAAATGGCCATAACTCCCAAACTAGACGACCTAGCGCGAAAATAAGCCTAAATCGTGATCACTCCAAACCGAACAAATTTTTTGTCTCAACTTTAAATGGCCATAACTCCCAAAATAGACGACTTAGCGCGAAAATAAGCCTAATTCGTGATCACTCCAAACCGAACAAATTTTGTGTCTCAACTTTAAATGGCCATAACTCCCAAAATAGACGACTTAGCGCGAAAATAAGCCTAAATCGTGATCACTCCAAAACTGGAAAAATTTTTTGTCATAACTTTAAATGGCCATAACTCCTACACTAGACGACTTAGCGCGAAAATAAGCCTAATACGTGATCACTCCAAACCGAACGAATTTTTTGTCTCAACTTTAAATGGCCATAACTCCCAAACTAGACGACCTAGCGCAAAAATAAGCCTAAATCGTGATCACTCCAAACCGAACAAAAATTTTTTGTCTCAACTTTAAATGGCCATAACTCCCAAAATAGACGACTTAGCGCGAAAATAAGCCTAATTCGTGATCACTCCAAACCGAACAAATTTTTTGTCACAACTTTAAATGGCCATAACTCCCAAACTAGACGACTTAGCGCGAAAATAAGCCTAATTCGTGATTACTCCAAACCGAACAAATTTTTTGTCTCAACTTTAAATGGCCATAACTCCCAAACTAGACGACCTAGCGCGAAAATAAGCCAAATTCGTGATCACTCAAAATCTGCCAAAATTTCTTGTCTCAACTTTAAATGGCCATAACTCCCAAACTAGACGACTTAGCGCGAAAATAAGCCTAATTCGTGATCACTCCAAACCGAACAAATTTTTTGTCTCAACTTTAAATGGCTATAACTCCCAAAATAGACGACTTAGCGCGAAAATAAGCCTAATTCGTGATCACTCCAAACCGAACAAATTTTTTGTCACAACTTTAAATGGCCATAACTCCCAAACTAGACGACTTAGCGCGAAAATAAGCCTAATTCGTGATTACTCCAAACCGAACAAATTTTTTGTCTCAACTTTAAATGGCCATAACTCCCAAACTAGACGACCTAGCGCGAAAATAAGCCAAATTCGTGATCACTCAAAATCTGCCAAAATTTCTTGTCTCAACTTTAAATGGCCATAACTCCCAAACTAGACAACCTAGCGCGAAAATAAGCCAAATTCGTGATCACTCAAAATCTGCCAAAATTTCTTGTCTCAACTTTAAATGGCCATAACTCCCAAACTAGACGACTTAGCGCGAAAATAAGACTAATTCGTGATCACTCCAAACCGAACAAATTTTTTGTCTCAACTTTAAAAGGCCATAACTCCCAAAATAGACGATTTAGCGCGAAAATAAGCCTTATTCGTGATCACCCCAAGCCGAACAAATTTCTTGTCACAACTTTAAATGGCCATAACTCCCAAACTAGACGACCAAGCGCGAAAACAAGCCTAATTCGTGATCACCCAAAATCTGACAAAATTACTTGTCTCAACTTTAAATGGCCATAACTCCCAAACTAGACGACCTAGCGCGAAAATAAGCCAAATTCGTGATCACTCCAAACCGAACAAATTTTTTTGGCACAACTTTAAATGGCCATAACTCCCAAACTAGACGACCTAGCGCGAAAATAAGCCTAATTCGTGATCACTCCAAACCGAACAAATTTTTTGTCATAACTTTAAATAGCCATAACTCCCAAACTAGACGACCTAGCGCAAAAATAAGCCTAAATCGTGATCACTCCAAACCGAACAAATTTTTTGTCTCAACTTTAAATGGCCATAACTCCCAAAATAGACGACTTAGCGCGAAAATAAGCCTAATTCGTGATCACTCCAAACCGAACAAATTTTTTGTCACAACTTTAAATGGCCATAACTCCCAAACTAGACGACTTAGCGCGAAAATAAGCCTAATTCGTGATTACTCCAAACCGAACAAATTTTTTGTCTCAACTTTAAATGGCCATAACTCCCAAACTAGACGACCTAGCGCGAAAATAAGCCAAATTCGTGATCACTCCAAACCGAACAAATTTTTTTCGCACAACTTTAAATGGCCATAACTCCCAAACTAGACGACCTAGCGCGAAAATAAGCCTAATTCGTGATCACTCCAAGCCGAACAAATTTTTTTGGCACAACTTTAAATGGCCATAACTCCCAAACTAGACGACCTAGCGCGAAAATAAGCCTAATTCGTGATCACTCCAAGCCGAACAAATTTTTTGTCATAACTTTAAATAGCCATAACTCCCAAACTAGACGACCTAGCGCAAAAATAAGCCTAATTCGTGATCACTCCAAACCGAACAAATTTTTTGTCACAACTTTAAATGGCCATAACTCCCAAACTAGACGACTTAGCGCGAAAATAAGCCTAATTCGTGATTACTCCAAACCGAACAAATTTTTTGTCTCAACTTTAAATGGCCATAACTCCCAAACTAGACGACCTAGCGCGAAAATAAGCCAAATTCGTGATCACTCTAAACCGAACAAATTTTTTTGGCACAACTTTAAATGGCCATAACTCCCAAACTAGACGACCTAGCGCGAAAATGGGCCTAATTCGTGATCACTCCAAACCGAACAAATTTTTTGTCTCAACTTTAAATGGCCATAACTCCCAAAATAGACGACTTAGCGCGAAAATAAGCCTAATTCGTGATCACTCCAAACCGAACAAATTTTTTGTCTCAACTTTAAATGGCCATAACTCCCAAAATAGACGACTTAGCGCGAAAATAAGCCTAATTCGTGATCACTCCAAACCGAACAAATTTTTTGTCACAACTTTAAATGGCCATAACTCCCAAACTAGACGACTTAGCGCGAAAATAAGCCTAATTCGTGATTACTCCAAACCGAACAAATTTTTTGTCTCAACTTTAAATGGCCATAACTCCCAAACTAGACGACCTAGCGCGAAAATAAGCCAAATTCGTGATCACTCAAAATCTGCCAAAATTTCTTGTCTCAACTTTAAATGGCCATAACTCCCAAACTAGACGACTTAGCGCGAAAATAAGACTAATTCGTGATCACTCCAAACCGAACAAATTTTTTGTCTCAACTTTAAATGGCCATAACTCCCAAAATAGACGATTTAGCGCGAAAATAAGCCTTATTCGTGATCACTCCAAGCCGAACAAATTTCTTGTCACAATTTTAAATGGCCATAACTCCCAAACTAGACGACCAAGCGCGAAAACAAGCCTAATTCGTGATCACCCAAAATCTGACAAAATTACTTGTCTCAACTTTAAATGGCCATAACTCCCAAACTAGACGACCTAGCGCGAAAATAAGCCAAATTCGTGATCACTCCAAACCGAACAAATTTTTTTGGCACAACTTTAAATGGCCATAACTCCCAAACTAGACGACCTAGCGCGAAAATAAGCCTAATTCGTGATCACTCCAAACCGAACAAATTTTTTGTCATAACTTTAAATAGCCATAACTCCCAAACTAGACGACCTAGCGCAAAAATAAGCCTAAATCGTGATCACTCCAAACCAAACAAATTTTTTGTCTCAACTTTAAATGGCCATAACTCCCAAACTATACGACCTAGCGCGAAAATAAGCCAAATTCGTGATCACTCCAAACCGAACAAATTTTTTTGGCACAACTTTAAATGGCCATAACTCCCAAACTAGACGACCTAGCGCGAAAATAAGCCTAATTCGTGATCACTCCAAGCCGAACAAATTTTTTTGGCACAACTTTAAATGGCCATAACTCCCAAACTAGACGACCTAGCGCGAAAATAAGCCTAATTCGTGATCACTCCAAGCCGAACAAATTTTTTGTCATAACTTTAAATAGCCATAACTCCCAAACTAGACGACCTAGCGCAAAAATAAGCCTAAATCGTGATCACTCCAAACCAAACAAATTTTTTGTCTCAACTTTAAATGGCCATAACTCCCAAACTAGACGACCTATCGCGAAAATAAGCCTAATTCGTGATCACTCCAAACCGAACGAATTTTTTTTCACAAATTTAAATGGCCATAACTCCCAAACTAGACGACTTAGCGCGAAAATAAGCCTTATTCGTGATCACTCCAAGCCGAACAAATTTCTTGTCACAACTTTAAATGGCCATAACTCCCAAACTAGACGACCAAGCGCGAAAACAAGCCTAATTCGTGATCACCCAAAATCTGACAAAATTACTTGTCTCAACTTTAAATGGCCATAACTCCCAAAATAGACGACTTAGCGCGAAAATAAGCCTAATTCGTGATCACTCCAAACCGAACAAATTTTTTGTCTCAACTTTAAATGGCCATAACTCCCAAACTAGACGACCTAGCGCGAAAATAAGCCAAATTCGTGATCACTCTAAACCGAACAAATTTTTTTGGCACAACTTTAAATGGCCATAACTCCCAAACTAGACGACCTAGCGCGAAAATGGGCCTAATTCGTGATCACTCCAAACCGAACAAATTTTTTGTCTCAACTTTAAATGGCCATAACTCCCAAAATAGACGACTTAGCGCGAAAATAAGCCTAAATCGTGATCACTCCAAATCTGGAAAAATTTTTTGTCATAACTTTAAATGGCCATAACTCCTAAACTAGACGACTTAGCGCGAAAATAAGCCTAATACGTGATCACTCCAAACCGAACGAATTTTTTGTCTCAACTTTAAATGGCCATAACTCCCAAACTAGACGACCTAGCGCAAAAATAAGCCTAAATCGTGATCACTCCAAACCGAACAAAAATTTTTTGTCTCAACTTTAAATGGCCATAACTCCCAAAATAGACGACTTAGCGCGAAAATAAGCCTAATTCGTGATCACTCCAAACCGAACAAATTTTTTGTCTCAACTTTAAATGGCCATAACTCCCAAAATAGACGACTTAGCGCGAAAATAAGCCTAATTCGTGATCACTCCAAACCGAACAAATTTTTTGTCATAACTTTAAATGGCCATAACTCCCAAACTAGACGACTTAGCGCGAAAATAAGCCTAATTCGTGATTACTCCAAACCGAACAAATTTTTTGTCTCAACTTTAAATGGCCATAACTCCCAAACTAGACGACCTAGCGCGAAAATAAGCCAAATTCGTGATCACTCAAAATCTGCCAAAATTTCTTGTCTCAACTTTAAATGGCCATAACTCCCAAACTAGACAACCTAGCGCGAAAATAAGCCAAATTCGTGATCACTCAAAATCTGCCAAAATTTCTTGTCTCAACTTTAAATGGCCATAACTCCCAAACTAGACGACTTAGCGCGAAAATAAGACTAATTCGTGATCACTCCAAACCGAACAAATTTTTTGTCTCAACTTTAAATGGCCATAACTCCCAAAATAGACGATTTAGCGCGAAAATAAGCCTTATTCGTGATCACTCCAAGCCGAACAAATTTCTTGTCACAACTTTAAATGGCCATAACTCCCAAACTAGACGACCAAGCGCGAAAACAAGCCTAATTCGTGATCACCCAAAATCTGACAAAATTACTTGTCTCAACTTTAAATGGCCATAACTCCCAAACTAGACGACCTAGCGCGAAAATAAGCCAAATTCGTGATCACTCCAAACCGAACAAATTTTTTTGGCACAACTTTAAATGGCCATAACTCCCAAACTAGAGGACCTAGCGCGAAAATAAGCCTAATTCGTGATCACTCCAAACCGAACAAATTTTTTGTCATAACTTTAAATAGCCATAACTCCCAAACTAGACGACCTAGCGCAAAAATAAGCCTAAATCGTGATCACTCCAAACCAAACAAATTTTTTGTCTCAACTTTAAATGGCCATAACTCCCAAACTAGACGACCTAGCGCGAAAATAAGCCAAATTCGTGATCACTCCAAACCGAACAAATTTTTTTGGCACAACTTTAAATGGCCATAACTCCCAAACTAGACGACCTAGCGCGAAAATAAGCCTAATTCGTGATCACTCCAAGCCGAACAAATTTTTTTGGCACAACTTTAAATGGCCATAACTCCCAAACTAGACGACCTAGCGCGAAAATAAGCCTAATTCGTGATCACTCCAAACCGAACAAATTTTTTGTCATAACTTTAAATAGCCATAACTCCCAAACTAGACGACCTAGCGCAAAAATAAGCCTAAATCGTGATCACTCCAAACCAAACAAATTTTTTGTCTCAACTTTAAATGGCCATAACTCCCAAACTAGACGACCTAGCGCGAAAATAAGCCTAATTCGTGATCACTCCAAACCGAACGAATTTTTTGTCACAAATTTAAATGGCCATAACTCCCAAACTAGACGACTTAGCGCGAAAATAAGCCTAATTCGTGATCACTCCAACCCGAACAAATTTTTTTTCACAACTTTAAATGGCCATAACCCCCAAACTAGACGACCTAGCGCGAAAATAAGCCTAATTCGTGATCAGTCCAAACCGAACGAATTTTTTGTCACAAATTTAAATGGCCATAACTCCCAAACTAGACGACTTAGCGCGAAAATAAGCCTAATTCGTGATCACTCCAAACCGAACAAATTTTTTGTCTCAACTTTAAATGGCCATAACTCCAAAACTAGACGACTTAGCGCGAAAATAAGCCTAATTCGTGATTACTCCAAACCGAACAAATTTTTTGTCTCAACTTTAAATGGCCATAACTCCCAAACTAGACGACTTAGCGCGAAAATAAGCCTAATTCGTGATCACTCCAAACCGAACAAATTTCTTGTCTCAACTTTAAATGGCCATAACTCCCAAACTAGACGACCTAGCGCGAAAATAAGCCAAATTCGTGATCACTCAAAATCTGCCAAAATTTCTTGTCTCAACTTTAAATGGCCATAACTCCCAAACTAGACAACCTAGCGCGAAAATAAGCCTAATTCGTGATCACTCCAAGCCGAACAAATTTTGTGTCTCAACTTTAAATGGCCATAACTCCCAAAATAGACGACTTAGCGCGAAAATAAGACTTATTCGTGATCACTCCAAACCGAACAAATTTTTTGTCTCAACTTTAAATGGCCATAACTCCCAAACTACACGACCTAGCGCGAAAATAAGCCAAATTCGTGATCACTCAAAATCTGCCAAAATTTCTTGTCTCAACTTTAAATGGCCATAACTCCCAAAATAGACGACTTAGCGCGAAAATAAGCCTAATTCGTGATCACTCCAAACCGAACAAATTTTTTGTCTCAACTTTAAATGGCCATAACTCCCAAAATAGACGACTTAGCGCGAAAATAAGCCTAATTCGTGATCCCTCCAAACCGAACAAATTTTTTGTCTCAACTTTAAATGGCCATAACTCCCAAACTAGACGACTTAGCGCGAAAATAAGCCTTATTCGTGATCACTCAAAATCTGACAAAATTTTTTGTCTGAACTTTAAATGGCCATAACTCCCGAACTAGACGACCTAGCGCGAAAATAAGCCTAATTCGTGATCACTCCAAGCCGAACAAATTTTGTGTCTCAACTTTAAATGGCCATAACTCCCAAAATAGACGACCTAGCGCGAAAATAAGCCTAATTCGTGATCACTCCAAGCCGAACAAATTTTGTGTCTCAACTTTAAATGGCCATAACTCCCAAAATAGACGACCTAGCGCGAAAATAAGCCTAATTCGTGATCACTCCAAATCTGGCAAAATTATTTGTCACAACTTTAAATGGCCATAACTCCCAAACTAGACGACCTAGCGCGAAAATATGCCTAATTCGTGATCACTCCAAACCGAACAAATTTTTTGTCACAACTTTAAATGGCCATAACTCCCAAACTAGACGACCTAGCGCGAAAATAAGCCTAAATCGTGATCACTCCAAGCCGAACAAATTTTTTGTCTCAACTTTAAATGGCCATAACTCCCAAACTAGACGACCTAGCGCGAAAATAAGCCTAATTCATGATCACTCCAAATCTGGCAAAATTTTTTGTCTCAACTTTAAATAACCATAACTCCCAAACTAGACGACCTAGCGCGAAAATAAGCCTAATTCATGATCACTCCAAATCTGGCAAAATTTTTTGTCACAACTTTAAATGGCCATAACTCCCAAAATAGACGACCTAGCGCGAAAATAAGCCTAATTCGTGATCACTCCAAGCCGAACAAATTTTGTGTCTCAACTTTAAATGGCCATAACTCCCAAAATAGACGACCTAGCGCGAAAATAAGCCTAATTCGTGATCACTCCAAATCTGGCAAAATTATTTGTCACAACTTTAAATGGCCATAACTCCCAAACTAGACGACCTAGCGCGAAAATATGCCTAATTCGTGATCACTCCAAACCGAACAAATTTTTTGTCACAACTTTAAATGGCCATAACTCCCAAACTAGACGACTTAGCGCGAAAATAAGCCTAATTCGTGATCACTCCAAACCGAACAAATTTCTTGTCACAACTTTAAATGGCCATAACTCCCAAACTAGACGACCTAGCGCGAAAATAAGCCAAATTCGTGATCACTCAAAATCTGCCAAAATTTCTTGTCTCAACTTTAAATGGCCATAACTCCCAAACTAGACAACCTAGCGCGAAAATAAGCCTAATTCGTGATCACTCCAAGCCGAACAAATTTTGTGTCTCAACTTTAAATGGCCATAACTCCCAAAATAGACGACTTAGCGCGAAAATAAGACTTATTCGTGATCACTCCAAACCGAACAAATTTTTTGTCTCAACTTTAAATGGCCATAACTCCCAAACTACACGACCTAGCGCGAAAATACGCCAAATTCGTGATCACTCAAAATCTGCCAAAATTTCTTGTCTCAACTTTAAATGGCCATAACTCCCAAAATAGACGACTTAGCGCGAAAATAAGCCTAATTCGTGATCACTCCAAACCGAACAAATTTTTTGTCTCAACTTTAAATGGCCATAACTCCCAAAATAGACGACTTAGCGCGAAAATAAGCCTAATTCGTTATCACTCCAAACCGAACAAATTTTTTGTCTCAACTTTAAATGGCCATAACTCCCAAACTAGACGACTTAGCGCGAAAATAAGCCTTATTCATGATCACTCAAAATCTGACAAAATTTTTTGTCTGAACTTTAAATGGCCATAACTCCCGAACTAGACGACCTAGCGCGAAAATAAGCCTAATTCGTGATCACTCCAAGCCGAACAAATTTTGTGTCTCAACTTTAAATGGCCATAACTCCCAAAATAGACGACCTAGCGCGAAAATAAGCCTAATTCGTGATCACTCCAAGCCGAACAAATTTTGTGTCTCAACTTTAAATGGCCATAACTCCCAAAATAGACGACCTAGCGCGAAAATAAGCCTAATTCGTGATCACTCCAAATCTGGCAAAATTATTTGTCACAACTTTAAATGGCCATAACTCCCAAACTAGACGACCTAGCGCGAAAATATGCCTAATTCGTGATCACTCCAAACCGAACAAATTTTTTGTCACAACTTTAAATGGCCATAACTCCCAAACTAGACGACCTAGCGCGAAAATAAGCCTAAATCGTGATCACTCCAAGCCGAACAAATTTTTTGTCTCAACTTTAAATGGCCATAACTCCCAAACTAGACGACCTAGCGCGAAAATAAGCCTAATTCATGATCACTCCAAATCTGGCAAAATTTTTTGTCTCAACTTTAAATAACCATAACTCCCAAACTAGACGACCTAGCGCGAAAATAAGCCTAATTCATGATCACTCCAAATCTGGCAAAATTTTTTGTCACAACTTTAAATGGCCATAACTCCCAAAATAGACGACCTAGCGCGAAAATAAGCCAAATTCGTGATCACTCAAAATCTGCCAAAATTTCTTGTCTCAACTTTAAATGGCCATAACTCCCAAACTAGACGACTTAGCGCGAAAATAAGCCTAATTCGTGATCACTCCAAACCGAACAAATTTCTTGTCACAACTTTAAATGGCCATAACTCCCAAAATAGACGACTTAGCGCGAAAATAAGCCTAATTCGTGATCACTCCAAACCGAACAAATTTTTTGTCTCAACTTTAAATGGCCATAACTCCCAAACTAGACGACTTAGCGCGAAAATAAGCCTAATTCGTGATCACTCCAAACCGAACAAAATTCTTGTCACAAATTTAAATGGCCATAACTCCCAAACTTGACGACCTAGCGCGAAAATAAGTCAAATTCGTGATCACTCAAAATCTGCCAAAATTTCTTGTCTCAACTTTAAATGGCCATAACTCCCAAACTAGACGACCTAGCGCGAAAATAAGCCAAATTCGTGATCACTCAAAATCTGCCAAAATTTCTTGTCTCAACTTTAAATGGCCATAACTCCCAAACTAGACAACCTAGCGCGAAAATAAGCCAAATTCGTGATCACTCAAAATCTGCCAAAATTTCTTGTCTCAACTTTAAATGGCCATAACTCCCAAACTAGACGACTTAGCGCGAAAATAAGACTAATTCGTGATCACTCCAAACCGAACAAATTTTTTGTCTCAACTTTAAATGGCCATAACTCCCAAAATAAACGATTTAGCGCGAAAATAAGCCTTATTCGTGATCACTCCAAGCCGAACAAATTTCTTGTCACAACTTTAAATGGCCATAACTCCCAAACTAGACGACCAAGCGCGAAAACAAGCCTAATTCGTGATCACTCAAAATCTGACAAAATTTCTTGTCTCAACTTTAAATGGCCATAACTCCCAAACTAGACGACCTAGCGCGAAAATAAGCCTAATTCGTGATCACTCCAAACCGAACAAATTTTTTGTCATAACTTTAAATAGCCATAACTCCCAAACTAGACGACCTAGCGCAAAAATAAGCCTAAATCGTGATCACTCCAAACCAAACAAATTTTTTGTCTCAACTTTAAATGGCCATAACTCCCAAACTAGACGACCTAGCGCGAAAATAAGCCTAAATCGTGATCACTCCAAACCAAACAAATTTTTTGTCTCAACTTTAAATGGCCATAACTCCCAAACTAGACAACCTAGCGCGAAAATAAGCCAAATTCGTGATCACTCCAAACCGAACAAATTTTTTTGGCACAACTTTAAATGGCCATAACTCCCAAACTAGACGACCTAGCGCGAAAATAAGACTAATTCGTGATCACTCCAAACCGAACAAATTTTTTGTCATAACTTTAAATAGCCATAACTCCCAAACTAGACGACCTAGCGCAAAAATAAGCCTAAATCGTGATCACTCCAAACCAAACAAATTTTTTGTCTCAACTTTAAATGGCCATAACTCCCAAACTAGACGACCTAGCGCGAAAATAAGCCTAATTCGTGATCACTCCAAACCGAACGAATTTTTTGTCACAAATTTAAATGGCCATAACTCCCAAACTAGACGACTTAGCGAGAAAATAAGCCTAATTCGTGATCACTCCAAACCGAACAAATTTTTTGTCTCAACTTTAAATGGCCATAACTCCCAAAATAGACGACTTAGCGCGAAAATAAGCCTAATTCGTGATCAGTCCAAACCGAACGAATTTTTTGTCACAAATTTAAATGGCCATAACTCCCAAACTAGACGACTTAGCGCGAAAATAAGCCTAATTCGTGATAACTCAAAATCTGACAAAATTTTTTGTCTCAACTTTAAATGGTCATAACTCCCAAACTAGACAACCTAGCGCGAAAATAAGCCTAATTCGTGATCACTCCAAGCCGAACAAATTTTGTGTCTCAACTTTAAATGGCCATAACTCCCAAAATAGACGACTTAGCGCGAAAATAAGCCTAATTCGTGATCACTCAAAACCGAACAAATTTTTTGTCTCAACTTTAAATGGCCATAACTCCCAAACTAGACGACTTAGCGCGAAAATAAGCCTAATTCGTGATCACTCCAAACCGAACAAATTTTTTGTCACAACTTTAAATGGCCATAACTCCCAAACTAGACGACTTAGCGCGAAAATAAGCCTAATTCGTGATTACTCCAAACCGAACAAATTTTTTGTCTCAACTTTAAATGGCCATAACTCCCAAACTAGACGACTTAGCGCGAAAATAAGCCTAATTCGTGATCACTCCAAACAAATTTCTTGTCACAACTTTAAATGGCCATAACTCCCAAAATAGACGACTTAGCGCGAAAATAAGCCTAATTCGTGATCACTCCAAACCGAACAAATTTTTTGTCTCAACTTTAAATGGCCATAACTCCCAAACTAGACAACCTAGCGCGAAAATAAGCCTAATTCGTGATCACTCCAAGCCGAACAAATTTTGTGTCTCAACTTTAAATGGCCATAACTCCCAAACTAGACAACCTAGCGCGAAAATAAGCCTAATTCGTGATCACTCCAAGCCGAACAAATTTTGTGTCTCAACTTTAAATGGCCATAACTCCCAAAATAGACGACCTAGCGCGAAAATAAGCCAAATTCGTGATAACTCAAAATCTGCCAAAATTTCTTGTCTCAACTTTAAATGGCCATAACTCCCAAAATAGACGACTTAGCGCGAAAATAAGCCTAATTCGTGATCACTCCAAACCGAACAAATTTTTTGTCTCAACTTTAAATGGCCATAACTCCCAAACTAGACGACCTAGCGCGAAAATAAGCCTAATTCATGATCACTCCAAATCTGGCAAAATTTTTTGTCTCAACTTTAAATAACCATAACTCCCAAACTAGACGACCTAGCGCGAAAATAAGCCTAATTCATGATCACTCCAAATCTGGCAAAATTTTTTGTCACAACTTTAAATGGCCATAACTCCCAAAATAGACGACCTAGCGCGAAAATAAGCCAAATTCGTGATCACTCAAAATCTGCCAAAATTTCTTGTCTCAACTTTAAATGGCCATAACTCCCAAACTAGACGACTTAGCGCGAAAATAAGCCTAATTCGTGATCACTCCAAACCGAACAAATTTCTTGTCACAACTTTAAATGGCCATAACTCCCAAAATAGACGACTTAGCGCGAAAATAAGCCTAATTCGTGATCACTCCAAACCGAACAAATTTTTTGTCTCAACTTTAAATGGCCATAACTCCCAAACTAGACGACTTAGCGCGAAAATAAGCCTAATTCGTGATCACTCCAAACCGAACAAATTTCTTGTCACAACTTTAAATGGCCATAACTCCCAAACTAGACGACCTAGCGCGAAAATAAGCCTAATTCGTGATCACTCCAAACCAAACAAATTTTTTGTCTCAACTTTAAATGGCCATAACTCCCAAACTAGACGACCTAGCGCGAAAATAAGCCAAATTCGTGATCACTCCAAACCGAACAAATTTTTTTGGCACAACTTTAAATGGCCATAACTCCCAAACTAGACGACCTAGCGCGAAAATAAGCCTAATTCGTGATCACTCCAAACCGAACAAATTTTTTGTCATAACTTTAAATAGCCATAACTCCCAAACTAGACGACCTAGCGCAAAAATAAGCCTAAATCGTGATCACTCCAAACCAAACAAATTTTTTGTCTCAACTTTAAATGGCCATAACTCCCAAACTAGACGACCTAGCGCGAAAATAAGCCAAATTCGTGATCACTCCAAAAGCGAACAAATTTTTTTGGCACAACTTTAAATGGCCATAACTCCCAAACTAGACGACCTAGCGCGAAAATAAGCCTAATTCGTGATCACTCCAAACCGAACAAATTTTTTGTCTCAACTTTAAATGGCCATAACTCCCAAAATAGACGACTTAGCGCGAAAATAAGCCTAATTCGTGATCACTCCAAACCGAACAAATTTTTTGTCTCAACTTTAAATGGCCATAACTCCCAAACTAGACGACCTAGCGCGAAAATAAGCCTAATTCATGATCACTCCAAATCTGGCAAAATTTTTTGTCTCAACTTTAAATAACCATAACTCCCAAACTAGACGACCTAGCGCGAAAATAAGCCTAATTCATGATCACTCCAAATCTGGCAAAATTTTTTGTCACAACTTTAAATGGCCATAACTCCCAAAATAGACGACCTAGCGCGAAAATAAGCCAAATTCGTGATCACTCAAAATCTGCCAAAATTTCTTGTCTCAACTTTAAATGGCCATAACTCCCAAACTAGACGACTTAGCGCGAAAATAAGCCTAATTCGTGATCACTCCAAACCGAACAAATTTCTTGTCACAACTTTAAATGGCCATAACTCCCAAAATAGACGACTTAGCGCGAAAATAAGCCTAATTCGTGATCACTCCAAACCGAACAAATTTTTTGTCTCAACTTTAAATGGCCATAACTCCCAAACTAGACGACTTAGCGCGAAAATAAGCCTAATTCGTGATCACTCCAAACCGAACAAATTTCTTGTCACAACTTTAAATGGCCATAACTCCCAAACTAGACGACCTAGCGCGAAAATAAGCCTAATTCGTGATCACTCCAAACCAAACAAATTTTTTGTCTCAACTTTAAATGGCCATAACTCCCAAACTAGACGACCTAGCGCGAAAATAAGCCAAATTCGTGATCACTCCAAACCGAACAAATTTTTTTGGCACAACTTTAAATGGCCATAACTCCCAAACTAGACGACCTAGCGCGAAAATAAGCCTAATTCGTGATCACTCCAAACCGAACAAATTTTTTGTCATAACTTTAAATAGCCATAACTCCCAAACTAGACGACCTAGCGCAAAAATAAGCCTAAATCGTGATCACTCCAAACCAAACAAATTTTTTGTCTCAACTTTAAATGGCCATAACTCCCAAACTAGACGACCTAGCGCGAAAATAAGCCAAATTCGTGATCACTCCAAAAGCGAACAAATTTTTTTGGCACAACTTTAAATGGCCATAACTCCCAAACTAGACGACCTAGCGCGAAAATAAGCCTAATTCGTGATCACTCCAAACCGAACAAATTTTTTGTCTCAACTTTAAATGGCCATAACTCCCAAAATAGACGACTTAGCGCGAAAATAAGCCTAATTCGTGATCAGTCCAAACCGAACGAATTTTTTGTCACAAATTTAAATGGCCATAACTCCCAAACTAGACGACTTAGCGCGAAAATAAGCCTAATTCGTGATCACTCCAAACCGAACAAATTTTTTGTCTCAACTTTAAATGGCCATAACTCCCAAACTAGACGACTTAGCGCGAAAATAAGCCTAATTCGTGATCACTCCAAACCGAACAAATTTCTTGTCACAACTTTAAATGGCCATAACTCCCAAAATAGACGACTTAGCGCGAAAATAAGCCTAATTCGTGATCACTCCAAACCGAACAAATTTTTTGTCTCAACTTTAAATGGCCATAACTCCCAAACTAGACAACCTAGCGCGAAAATAAGCCTAATTCGTGATCACTCCAAGCCGAACAAATTTTGTGTCTCAACTTTAAATGGCCATAACTCCCAAAATAGACGACTTAGCGCGAAAATAAGCCTAATTCGTGATCACTCAAAACCGAACAAATTTTTTGTCTCAACTTTAAATGGCCATAACTCCCAAACTAGACGACTTAGCGCGAAAATAAGCCTTATTCATGATCACTCAAAATCTGACAAATTTTTTGTCTCAACTTTAAATGGCCATAACTCCCAAACTAGACAACCTAGCGCGAAAATAAGCCTAATTCGTGATCACTCCAAGCCGAACAAATTTTGTGTCTCAACTTTAAATGGCCATAACTCCCAAAATAGACGACCTAGCGCGAAAATAAGCCTAATTCGTGATCACTCCAAATCTGGCAAAATTTTTTGTCACAACTTTAAATGGCCATAACTCCCAAACTAGACGACCTAGCGCGAAAATATGCCTAAATCGTGATCACTCCAAACCGAACAAATTTTTTGTCTCAACTTTAAATGGCCATAACTCCCAAAATAGACGACTTAGCGCGAAAATAAGCCTAATTCGTGATCACTCCAAACCGAACAAATTTTTTGTCTCAACTTTAAATGGCCATAACTCCCAAACTAGACAACCTAGCGCGAAAATAAGCCTAATTCGTGATCACTCCAAGCCGAACAAATTTTGTGTCTCAACTTTAAATGGCCATAACTCCCAAAATAGACGACCTAGCGCGAAAATAAGCCAAATTCGTGATAACTCAAAATCTGCCAAAATTTCTTGTCTCAACTTTAAATGGCCATAACTCCCAAAATAGACGACTTAGCGCGAAAATAAGCCTAATTCGTGATCACTCCAAACCGAACAAATTTTTTGTCTCAACTTTAAATGGCCATAACTCCCAAACTAGACGACCTAGCGCGAAAATAAGCCTAATTCATGATCACTCCAAATCTGGCAAAATTTTTTGTCTCAACTTTAAATAACCATAACTCCCAAACTAGACGACCTAGCGCGAAAATAAGCCTAATTCATGATCACTCCAAATCTGGCAAAATTTTTTGTCACAACTTTAAATGGCCATAACTCCCAAAATAGACGACCTAGCGCGAAAATAAGCCAAATTCGTGATCACTCAAAATCTGCCAATATTTCTTGTCTCAACTTTAAATGGCCATAACTCCCAAACTAGACGACTTAGCGCGAAAATAAGCCTAATTCGTGATCACTCCAAACCGAACAAATTTCTTGTCACAACTTTAAATGGCCATAACTCCCAAAATAGACGACTTAGCGCGAAAATAAGCCTAATTCGTGATCACTCCAAACCGAACAAATTTTTTGTCTCAACTTTAAATGGCCATAACTCCCAAACTAGACGACTTAGCGCGAAAATAAGCCTAATTCGTGATCACTCCAAACCGAACAAATTTCTTGTCACAACTTTAAATGGCCATAACTCCCAAAATAGACGACTTAGCGCAAAAATAAGCCTAATTCGTGATCACTCCAAACCGAACAAATTTCTTGTCACAACTTTAAATGGCCATAACTCCCAAAATAGACGACTTAGCGCGAAAATAAGCCTAATTCGTGATCACTCCAAACCGAACAAATTTTTTGTCTCAACTTTAAATGGCCATAACTCCCAAACTTGACGACCTAGCGCGAAAATAAGTCAAATTCGTGATCACTCAAAATCTGCCAAAATTTCTTGTCTCAACTTTAAATGGCCATAACTCCCAAACTAGACAACCTAGCGCGAAAATAAGCCAAATTCGTGATCACTCAAAATCTGCCAAAATTTCTTGTCTCAACTTTAAATGGCCATAACTCCCAAACTAGACGACTTAGCGCGAAAATAACACTAATTCGTGATCACTCCAAACCGAACAAATTTTTTGTCTCAACTTTAAATGGCCATAACTCCCAAAATAAACGATTTAGCGCGAAAATAAGCCTTATTCGTGATCACTCCAAGCCGAACAAATTTCTTGTCACAACTTTAAATGGCCATAATTCCCAAACTAGACGACCAAGCGCGAAAACAAGCCTAATTCGTGATCACTCAAAATCTGACAAAATTTCTTGTCTCAACTTTAAATGGCCATAACTCCCAAACTAGACGACCTAGCGCGAAAATAAGCCAAATTCGTGATCACTCCAAACCGAACAAATTTTTTTGGCACAACTTTAAATGGCCATAACTCCCAAACTAGACGACCTAGCGCGAAAATAAGCCTAATTCGTGATCACTCCAAACCGAACAAATTTTTTGTCATAACTTTAAATAGCCATAACTCCCAAACTAGACGACCTAGCGCAAAAATAAGCCTAAATCGTGATCACTCCAAACCAAACAAATTTTTTGTCTCAACTTTAAATGGCCATAACTCCCAAACTAGACGACCTAGCGCGAAAATAAGCCTAATTCGTGATCACTCCAAACCGAACGAATTTTTTGTCACAAATTTAAATGGCCATAACTCCCAAACTAGACGACTTAGCGCGAAAATAAGCCTAATTCGTGATCACTCCAAACCGAACAAATTTTTTGTCTCAACTTTAAATGGCCATAACTCCCAAAATAGACGACTTAGCGCGAAAATAAGCCTAATTCGTGATCAGTCCAAACCGAACGAATTTTTTGTCACAAATTTAAATGGCCATAACTCCCAAACTAGACGACTTAGCGCGAAAATAAGCCTAATTCGTGATCACTCCAAACCGAACAAATTTTTTGTCTCAACTTTAAATGGTCATAACTCCCAAAATAGACGACTTAGCGCGAAAATAAGCCTAATTCGTGATCACTCCAAGCCGAACAAATTTTGTGTCTCAACTTTAAATGGCCATAACTCCCAAAATAGACGACCTAGCGCGAAAATAAGCCTAATTCGTGATCACTCCAAATCTGGCAAAATTTTTTGTCACAACTTTAAATAGCCATAACTCCCAAACTAGACGACCTAGCGCGAAAATAAGCCTAATTCGTGATCACTCCAAACCGAACGAATTTTTTGTTTCAACTATAAATGGCCATAACTCCCAAACTAGACGACTTAGCGCAAAAATAAGCCTAATGCGTGATGACTCCAAACCGAAAAAATTTTGTGTCTCAACTTTAAATGGCCACAACTCCCAAACTAGACGACTTAGCGCGAAAATAAGCCTAATTCGTGATCACTCCAAACCGAACAAATTTCTTGTCACAACTTTAAATGGCCATAACTCCCAAAATAGACGACTTAGCGCGAAAATAAGCCTTATTCATGATCACTCAAAATCTGACAAAATTTTTTGTCTGAACTTTAAATGGCCATAACTCCCAAACTAGACGACCTAGCGCGAAAATAAGCCTTATTCGTGATCACTCCAAGCCGAACAAATTTTGTGTCTCAACTTTAAATGGCCATAACTCCCAAACTAGACGACTTAGCGCGAAAATAAGCCTAATTCGTGATCACTCCAAACCGAACAAATTTCTTGTCACAACTTTAAATGGCCATAACTCCCAAACTAGACGACCTAGCGCGAAAATAAGCCTAATTCGTGATCACTCCAAACCAAACAAATTTTTTGTCTCAACTTTAAATGGCCATAACTCCCAAACTAGACGACCTAGCGCGAAAATAAGCCAAATTCGTGATCACTCCAAAAGCGAACAAATTTTTTTGGCACAACTTTAAATGGCCATAACTCCCAAACTAGACGACCTAGCGCGAAAATAAGCCTAATTCGTGATCACTCCAAACCGAACAAATTTTTTGTCTCAACTTTAAATGGCCATAACTCCCAAAATAGACGACTTAGCGCGAAAATAAGCCTAATTCGTGATCAGTCCAAACCGAACGAATTTTTTGTCACAAATTTAAATGGCCATAACTCCCAAACTAGACGACTTAGCGCGAAAATAAGCCTAATTCGTGATCACTCCAAACCGAACAAATTTTTTGTCTCAACTTTAAATGGCCATAACTCCCAAACTAGACGACTTAGCGCGAAAATAAGCCTAATTCGTGATCACTCCAAACCGAACAAATTTCTTGTCACAACTTTAAATGGCCATAACTCCCAAAATAGACGACTTAGCGCGAAAATAAGCCTAATTCGTGATCACTCCAAACCGAACAAATTTTTTGTCTCAACTTTAAATGGCCATAACTCCCAAACTAGACAACCTAGCGCGAAAATAAGCCTAATTCGTGATCACTCCAAGCCGAACAAATTTTGTGTCTCAACTTTAAATGGCCATAACTCCCAAAATAGACGACTTAGCGCGAAAATAAGCCTAATTCGTGATCACTCAAAACCGAACAAATTTTTTGTCTCAACTTTAAATGGCCATAACTCCCAAACTAGACGACTTAGCGCGAAAATAAGCCTTATTCATGATCACTCAAAATCTGACAAATTTTTTGTCTCAACTTTAAATGGCCATAACTCCCAAACTAGACAACCTAGCGCGAAAATAAGCCTAATTCGTGATCACTCCAAGCCGAACAAATTTTGTGTCTCAACTTTAAATGGCCATAACTCCCAAAATAGACGACCTAGCGCGAAAATAAGCCTAATTCGTGATCACTCCAAATCTGGCAAAATTTTTTGTCACAACTTTAAATGGCCATAACTCCCAAACTAGACGACCTAGCGCGAAAATATGCCTAAATCGTGATCACTCCAAACCGAACAAATTTTTTGTCTCAACTTTAAATGGCCATAACTCCCAAAATAGACGACTTAGCGCGAAAATAAGCCTAATTCGTGATCACTCCAAACCGAACAAATTTTTTGTCTCAACTTTAAATGGCCATAACTCCCAAACTAGACAACCTAGCGCGAAAATAAGCCTAATTCGTGATCACTCCAAGCCGAACAAATTTTGTGTCTCAACTTTAAATGGCCATAACTCCCAAAATAGACGACCTAGCGCGAAAATAAGCCAAATTCGTGATAACTCAAAATCTGCCAAAATTTCTTGTCTCAACTTTAAATGGCCATAACTCCCAAAATAGACGACTTAGCGCGAAAATAAGCCTAATTCGTGATCACTCCAAACCGAACAAATTTTTTGTCTCAACTTTAAATGGCCATAACTCCCAAACTAGACGACCTAGCGCGAAAATAAGCCTAATTCATGATCACTCCAAATCTGGCAAAATTTTTTGTCTCAACTTTAAATAACCATAACTCCCAAACTAGACGACCTAGCGCGAAAATAAGCCTAATTCATGATCACTCCAAATCTGGCAAAATTTTTTGTCACAACTTTAAATGGCCATAACTCCCAAAATAGACGACCTAGCGCGAAAATAAGCCAAATTCGTGATCACTCAAAATCTGCCAATATTTCTTGTCTCAACTTTAAATGGCCATAACTCCCAAACTAGACGACTTAGCGCGAAAATAAGCCTAATTCGTGATCACTCCAAACCGAACAAATTTCTTGTCACAACTTTAAATGGCCATAACTCCCAAAATAGACGACTTAGCGCGAAAATAAGCCTAATTCGTGATCACTCCAAACCGAACAAATTTTTTGTCTCAACTTTAAATGGCCATAACTCCCAAACTAGACGACTTAGCGCGAAAATAAGCCTAATTCGTGATCACTCCAAACCGAACAAATTTCTTGTCACAACTTTAAATGGCCATAACTCCCAAAATAGACGACTTAGCGCAAAAATAAGCCTAATTCGTGATCACTCCAAACCGAACAAATTTCTTGTCACAACTTTAAATGGCCATAACTCCCAAAATAGACGACTTAGCGCGAAAATAAGCCTAATTCGTGATCACTCCAAACCGAACAAATTTTTTGTCTCAACTTTAAATGGCCATAACTCCCAAACTTGACGACCTAGCGCGAAAATAAGTCAAATTCGTGATCACTCAAAATCTGCCAAAATTTCTTGTCTCAACTTTAAATGGCCATAACTCCCAAACTAGACAACCTAGCGCGAAAATAAGCCAAATTCGTGATCACTCAAAATCTGCCAAAATTTCTTGTCTCAACTTTAAATGGCCATAACTCCCAAACTAGACGACTTAGCGCGAAAATAACACTAATTCGTGATCACTCCAAACCGAACAAATTTTTTGTCTCAACTTTAAATGGCCATAACTCCCAAAATAAACGATTTAGCGCGAAAATAAGCCTTATTCGTGATCACTCCAAGCCGAACAAATTTCTTGTCACAACTTTAAATGGCCATAATTCCCAAACTAGACGACCAAGCGCGAAAACAAGCCTAATTCGTGATCACTCAAAATCTGACAAAATTTCTTGTCTCAACTTTAAATGGCCATAACTCCCAAACTAGACGACCTAGCGCGAAAATAAGCCAAATTCGTGATCACTCCAAACCGAACAAATTTTTTTGGCACAACTTTAAATGGCCATAACTCCCAAACTAGACGACCTAGCGCGAAAATAAGCCTAATTCGTGATCACTCCAAACCGAACAAATTTTTTGTCATAACTTTAAATAGCCATAACTCCCAAACTAGACGACCTAGCGCAAAAATAAGCCTAAATCGTGATCACTCCAAACCAAACAAATTTTTTGTCTCAACTTTAAATGGCCATAACTCCCAAACTAGACGACCTAGCGCGAAAATAAGCCTAATTCGTGATCACTCCAAACCGAACGAATTTTTTGTCACAAATTTAAATGGCCATAACTCCCAAACTAGACGACTTAGCGCGAAAATAAGCCTAATTCGTGATCACTCCAAACCGAACAAATTTTTTGTCTCAACTTTAAATGGCCATAACTCCCAAAATAGACGACTTAGCGCGAAAATAAGCCTAATTCGTGATCAGTCCAAACCGAACGAATTTTTTGTCACAAATTTAAATGGCCATAACTCCCAAACTAGACGACTTAGCGCGAAAATAAGCCTAATTCGTGATCACTCCAAACCGAACAAATTTTTTGTCTCAACTTTAAATGGTCATAACTCCCAAAATAGACGACTTAGCGCGAAAATAAGCCTAATTCGTGATCACTCCAAGCCGAACAAATTTTTTGTCACAACTTTAAATGGCCATATCTCCCAAACTAGACGACTTAGCGCGAAAATAAGCCTAATTCGTGATTACTCCAAACCGAACAAATTTTTTGTCTCAACTTTAAATGGCCATAACTCCAAAACTAGACGACTTAGCGCGAAAATAAGCCTAATTCGTGATCACTCCAAACCGAACAAATTTCTTGTCACAACTTTAAATGGCCATAACTCCCAAAATAGACGACTTAGCGCGAAAATAAGCCTAATTCGTGATCACTCCAAACCGAACAAATTTTTTGTCTCAACTTTAAATGGCCATAACTCCCAAACTAGACAACCTAGCGCGAAAATAAGCCTAATTCGTGATCACTCCAAGCCGAACAAATTTTGTGTCTCAACTTTAAATGGCCATAACTCCCAAAATAGACGACTTAGCGCGAAAATAAGCCTAATTCGTGATCACTCAAAACCGAACAAATTTTTTGTCTCAACTTTAAATGGCCATAACTCCCAAACTAGACGACTTAGCGCGAAAATAAACCTTATTCATGATCACTCAAAATCTGACAAATTTTTTGTCTCAACTTTAAATGGCCATAACTCCCAAACTAGACAACCTAGCGCGAAAATAAGCCTAATTCGTGATCACTCCAAACCGAACAAATTTCTTGTCACAACTTTAAATGGCCATAACTCCCAAAATAGACGACCTAGCGCGAAAATAAGCCTAATTCGTGATCACTCCAAACCGAACAAATTTTTTGTCTCAACTTTAAATGGCCATAACTCCCAAACTAGACGACTTAGCGCGAAAATAAGCCTAATTCGTGATCACTCCAAACCGAACAAATTTCTTGTCACAACTTTAAATGGCCATAACTCCCAAAATAGACGACTTAGCGCAAAAATAAGCCTAATTCGTGATCACTCCAAACCGAACAAATTTCTTGTCACAACTTTAAATGGCCATAACTCCCAAAATAGACGACTTAGCGCGAAAATAAGCCTAATTCGTGATCACTCCAAACCGAACAAATTTTTTGTCTCAACTTTAAATGGCCATAACTCCCAAACTTGACGACCTAGCGCGAAAATAAGTCAAATTCGTGATCACTCAAAATCTGCCAAAATTTCTTGTCTCAACTTTAAATGGCCATAACTCCCAAACTAGACAACCTAGCGCGAAAATAAGCCAAATTCGTGATCACTCCAAACCGAACAAATTTTTTGTCACAACTTTAAATGGCCATAACTCCCAAACTAGACGACTTAGCGCGAAAATAAGACTAATTCGTGATCACTCCAAACCGAACAAATTTTTTGTCTCAACTTTAAATGGCCATAACTCCCAAAATAAACGATTTAGCGCGAAAATAAGCCTTATTCGTGATCACTCCAAGCCGAACAAATTTCTTGTCACAACTTTAAATGGCCATAATTCCCAAACTAGACGACCAAGCGCGAAAACAAGCCTAATTCGTGATCACTCAAAATCTGACAAAATTTCTTGTCTCAACTTTAAATGGCCATAACTCCCAAACTAGACGACCTAGCGCGAAAATAAGCCAAATTCGTGATCACTCCAAACCGAACAAATTTTTTTGGCACAACTTTAAATGGCCATAACTCCCAAACTAGACGACCTAGCGCGAAAATAAGCCTAATTCGTGATCACTCCAAACCGAACAAATTTTTTGTCATAACTTTAAATAGCCATAACTCCCAAACTAGACGACCTAGCGCAAAAATAAGCCTAAATCGTGATCACTCCAAACCAAACAAATTTTTTGTCTCAACTTTAAATGGCCATAACTCCCAAACTAGACGACCTAGCGCGAAAATAAGCCTAATTCGTGATCACTCAAAATCTGCCAAAATTTCTTGTCTCAACTTTAAATGGCCATAACTCCCAAACTAGACGACTTAGCGCGAAAATAAGCCTAATTCGTGATCACTCCAACCCGCACAAATTTTTTGTCACAACTTTAAATGGCCATAACTCGCAAACTAGACGACCTAGCGCGAAAATAAGCCTAATTCGTGATCACTCCAAACCGAACGAATTTTTTGTCACAAATTTAAATGGCCATAACTCCCAAACTAGACGACTTAGCGCGAAAATAAGCCTAATTCGTGATCACTCCAAACCGAACGAATTTTTGGTCACAAATTTAAATGGCCATAACTCCCAAACTAGACGACTTAGCGCGAAAATAAGCCTAATTCGTGATCACTCCAAACCGAACAAATTTTTTGTCTCAACTTTAAATGGCCATAACTCCCAAACTAGACGACCTAGCGCGAAAATAAGTCAAATTCGTGATCACTCAAAATCTGCCAAAATTTCTTGTCTCAACTTTAAATGGCCATAACTCCCAAACTAGACGACCTAGCGCGAAAATAAGCCTAATTCGTGATCACTCCAAACCGAACAAATTTTTTGTCATAACTTTAAATAGCCATAACTCCCAAACTAGACGACCTAGCGCAAAAATAAGCCTAAATCGTGATCACTCCAAACCAAACAAATTTCTTGTCACAACTTTAAATGGCCATAACTCCCAAACTAGACGACCAAGCGCGAAAACAAGCCTAATTCGTGATCACTCAAAATCTGACAAAATCTTTTGTCTCAACTTTAAATGGCCATAACTCCCAAACTAGACGACTTAGCGCGAAAATAAGCCTAATTCATGATCACTCAAAATCTGACGAAATTTCTTTTCTCAACTTTAAATGGCCATAACTCCCAAACTAGACGATTTAGCGCGAAAATATGCCTTATTCGTGATCACTCCAAGCCGAACAAATTTCTTGTCACAACTTTAAATGGCCATAACTCCCAAACTAGACGACCTAGCGCGAAAATAAGACTAATTCGTGATCACTCCAAGCCGAACGAATTTTTTGTCACAAATTTAAATGGCCATAACTCCCAAACTAGACGACCTAGCGCGAAAATAAGCCTAATTCGTGATCACTCCAAACCGAACGAATTTTTGGTCACAAATTTAAATGGCCATAACTCCCAAACTAGACGACTTAGCGCGAAAATAAGCCTAATTCGTGATCACTCCAACCCGCACAAATTTTTTGTCACAACTTTAAATGGACATAACTCCCAAACTAGACGACCTAGCGCGAAAATAAGCCTAATTCGTGATCACTCCAAACCGAACGAATTTTTTGTCACAAATTTAAATGGCCATAACTCCCAAACTAGACGACTTAGCGCGAAAATAATCCTAATTCGTGATCACTCCAAACCGAAAAAATTTTTTGTCTCAACTTTAAATGGCCACAACTCCCAAACTAGACGACTTAGCGCTAAAATAAGCCTAATTCGTGATCACTCCAAACCGAACAAATTTCTTGTCACAACTTTAAATGGGCCATAACTCCCAAAATAGACGACTTAGCGCGAAAATGAGCCTTATTCATGATCACTCAAAATCTGACAAAATTTTTTGTCTGAACTTTAAATGGCCATAACTCCCAAACTAGACGACCTAGCGCGAAAATAAGCCTAATTCGTGATCACTCCAAGCCGAACAAATTTTGTGTCTCAACTTTAAATGGCCATAACTCCCAAAATAGACGACCTAGCGCGAAAATAAGCCTAATTCGTGATCACTTCAAATCTGGCAGAATTTTTTGTCACAACTTTAAATGGCCATAACTCCCAAACTAGACGACCTAGCGCGAAAATAAGCCTAATTCGTGATCACTCCAAACCGAACGAATTTTTTGTTTCAACTATAAATGGCCATAACTCCCAAACTAGACGACTTAGCGCAAAAATAAGCCTAATTCGTGATCACTCCAAACCGAAAAAATTTTGTGTCTCAACTTTAAATGGCCACAACTCCCAAACTAGACGACTTAGCGCGAAAATAAGCCTTATTCATGATCACTCAAAATCTGGCAAAATTTTTTGTCACAACTTTAAATGGCCATAACTCCCAAACTAGACGACCTAGCGCAAAAATATGCCTAATTCGTGATCACCCCAAACCGAACGAATTTTTTGTTTCAACTGTAAATGGCTATAACTCCCAAAATAGACGACTTAGCGCGAAAATAAGCCTAATTCATGATCACTCCAAACCGGGCAAATTTTTTGTCACAACTTTAAATGGCCATAACTCCCAAACTAGACGACCTAGCGCAAAAATAAGCCTAAATCGTGATCACTCCAAACCAAACAAATTTTGTGTCTCAACTTTAAATGGCCATAACTCCCAAAATAGACGACTTAGCGCGAAAATAAGCCTAATTCGTGATCACTCCAAGCCGAACAAATTTTGTGTCTCAACTTTAAATGGCCATAACTCCCAAAATAGATGACCTAGCGCGAAAATAAGCCTAATTCGTGATCACTCCAAATCTGGCAAAATTTTTTGTCACAACTTTAAATGGCCATAACTCCCAAACTAGACGACCTAGCGCGAAAATAAGCCTAATTCGTGATCACTCCAAACCGAACGAATTTTTTGTTTCAACTATAAATGGCCATAACTCCCAAACTAGACGACTTAGCGCAAAAATAAGCCTAATTCGTGATCACTCCAAGCCGAAAAAATTTTGTGTCTCAACTTTAAATGGCCACAACTCCCAAACTAGACGACTTAGCGCGAAAATAAGCCTAATTCGTGATCACTCCAAACCGAACAAATTTCTTGTCACAACTTTAAATGGCCATAACTCCCAAAATAGACGACTTAGCGCGAAAATAAGCCTTATTCATGATCACTCAAAATCTGACAAAATTTTTTGTCTGAACTTTAAATGGCCATAACTCCCAAACTAGACGACCTAGCGCGAAAATAAGCCTTATTCGTGATCACTCCAAGCCGAACAAATTTTGTGTCTCAACTTTAAATGGCCATAACTCCCAAAATAGACGACCTAGCGCGAAAATAAGCCTAAATCGTGATCACTCCAAACCAAACAAATTTTGTGTCTCAACTTTAAATGGCCATAACTCCCAAACTAGACGACCTAGCGCAAAAATAAGCCTAAATCGTGATCACTCCAAACCAAACAAATTTTTTGTCTCAACTTTAAATGGCCATATCTCCCAAACTAGACGACTGAGCGCGAAAATAAGCCTAATTCGTGATCACTCCAGACCGAACAAATTTTGTGTCTCTGGCAAAATTTTTTGTCATAACTTTAAATGGCCATAACTCCTAAACTAGACGACATAGCGCGAAAATAAGCCTAATTCGTGATCACTCCAAACCGAACGAATTTTTTGTTTCAACTATAAATGGCCATAACTCCCAAAATAGACGAGTTAGCGCGAAAATAAGCCTAATTCGTGATCACTCAAAATCTGACAAAATTTTTTGTCTCAACTTTAAATGGCCATAACTCCCAAAATAGACGACTTAGCGCGAAAATAAGCCTAATTCGTGATCACTCCAAATCTGGCAAAATTTTTTGTCACAACTTTAAATGGCCATAACTCCCAAACTAGACGACCTAGCGCGAAAATAAGCCTAATTCGTGATCACTCCAAACCGAACAAATTTTTTGTCGCAACTTTAAATGGCCATAACTCCCAAACTAGACGACCTAGCGTAAAAATAAGCCTAAATCGTTATCACTCCAAACCAAACAAATTTTGTGTGTCAACTTTAAATGGCCATAACTCCCAAAATAGACGACTTAGCGCGAAAATAAGCCTAATTCGTGATCACTCCAAACCGAACAAATTTTTTGACACAACTTTAAATGGCCATAACTCCCAAACTAGACGACCTAGCGCAAAAATAAGCCTAAATCGTGATCACTCCAAGCCGAACAAATTTTTTGTCTCAACTTTAAATGGCCATAACTCCCAAACTAGACGACCTAGCGCGAAAATAAGCCTAATTCATGATCACTCCAAATCTGGCAAAATTTTTTGTCTCAACTTTAAATGGCCATAACTCCCAAACTAGACGACCTAGCGCGAAAATAAGCCTAATTCATGATCACTCCAAGTCTGGCAAAATTTTTTGTCACAACTTTAAATGGCCATAATTCCCAAAATAGACGACTTAGCGCGAAAATAAGCCTAATTCGTGATGACTCCAAACCGAACAAATTTTTTGTCACAACTTTAAATGGCCATAACTCCCAAACTAGACGACCTAGCGCGAAAATAAGCCTAATTCGTGATCACTCCAAACCGAACGAATTTTTTGTCACAAATTTAAATGGCCATAACTCCCAAACTAGACGACTTAGCGCGAAAATAAGCCTAATTCGTGATCACTCCAAACCGAACAAATTTCTTGTCACAACTTTAAATGGCCATAACTCCCAAACTAGACGACTTAGCGCGAAAATAAGCCTAATTCGTGATCACTCCAAACCGAACGAATTTTTTGTTTCAACTATAAATGGCCATAACTCCCAAACTAGACGACTTAGCGCGAAAATAAGCCTAATTCGTGATCACTCCAAGCCGAACAAATTTTGTGTCTCAACTTTAAATGGCCATAACTCCCAAAATAGACGACCTAGCGCGAAAATAAGCCTAATTCGTGATCACTCCAAACCGAACGAATTTTTTGTTTCAACTATAAATGGCCATAACTCCCAAATTAGACGACTTAGCGCAAAAATAAGCCTAATTCGTGATGACTCCAAACCGAAAAAATTTTGTGTCTCAACTTTAAATGGCCACAACTCCCAAACTAGACGACTTAGCGCGAAAATAAGCCTAATTCGTGATCACTCCAAACCGAACAAATTTCTTGTCACAACTTTAAATGGCCATAACTCCCAAAATAGACGACTTAGCGCGAAAATAAGCCTTATTCATGATCACTCAAAATCTGACAAAATTTTTTGTCTGAACTTTAAATGGCCATAACTCCCAAACTAGACGACCTAGCGCGAAAATAAGCCTTATTCGTGATCACTCCAAGCCGAACAAATTTTGTGTCTCAACTTTAAATGGCCATAACTCCCAAAATAGACGACCTAGCGCGAAAATAAGCCTAATTCGTGATCACTCCAAACCGAACAAATTTTTTGTCACAACTTTAAATGGCCATAACTCCCAAACTAGACGACCTAGCGCAAAAATAAGCCTAAATCGTGATCACTCCAAGCCAAACAAATTTTGTGTCTCAACTTTAAATGGCCATAACTCCCAAAATAGACGACCTAGCGCGAAAATAAGCCTAATTCGTAATCACTCCAAATCTGGCAAAATTTTTTGTCACAACTTTAAATGGCCATAACTCCCAAACTAGACGACCAAGCGCAAAAATAAGCCTAAATCGTGATTACTCCAAACCAAACAAATTTTGTGTCTCAACTTTAAATGGCCATAACTCCCAAACTAGACGACCTAGCGCAAAAATAAGCCTAAATCGTGATCACTCCAAACCAAACAAATTTTTTGTCTCAATTTTAAATGGCCATATCTCCCAAACTAGACGACTTAGCGCGAAAATAAGCCTAATTCGTGATCACTCCAGACCGAACAAATTTTGTGTCTCAACTTTAAATGGCCATAACTCCCAAAATAGACGACTTAGCGCGAAAATAAGCCTATTTCGTGATCACTCCAAATCTGGCAAAATTTTTTGTCATAACTTTAAATGGCCATAACTCCTAAACTAGACGACATAGCGCGAAAATAAGCCTAATTCGTGATCACTCCAAACCGAACGAATTTTTTGTCACAACTTTAAATGGCCATAACTCCCAAAATAGACGACTTAGCGCGAAAATAAGCCTAATTCGTGATGACTCCAAACCGAACAAATTTTTTGTCACAACTTTAAATGGCCATAACTCCCAAACTAGACGACCTCGCGCGAAAATAAGCCTAATTCGTGATCACTCCAAACCGAACGAATTTTTTGTCACAAATTTAAATGGCCATAACTCCCAAACTAGACGACTTAGCGCGAAAATAAGCCTAATTCGTGATCACTCCAAACCGAACAAATTTCTTGTCACAACTTTAAATGGCCATAACTCCCAAACTAGACGACTTAGCGCGAAAATAAGCCTAATTCGTGATCACTCCAAACCGAACGAATTTTTTGTTTCAACTATAAATGGCCATAACTCCCAAACTAGACGACTTAGCGCGAAAATAAGCCTAATTCGTGATCACTCCAAGCCGAACAAATTTCTTGTCACAACTTTAAATGGCCATAACTCCCAAACTAGACGACTTAGCGCGAAAATAAGCCTAATTCGTGATCACTCCAAACCGAACAAATTTCTTGTCACAACTTTAAATGGCCATAACTCCCAAACTAGACGACTTAGCGCGAAAATAAGCCTAATTCGTGATCACTCCAAACCGAACGAATTTTTTGTTTCAAATATAAATGGCCACAACTCCCAAACTAGACGACTTAGCGCGAAAATAAGCCTAATTCGTGATCACTCCAAACCGAACAAATTTCTTGTCACAACTTTAAATGGCCATAACTCCCAAAATAGACGACTTAGCGCGAAAATAAGCCTTATTCATGATCACTCAAAATCTGACAAAATTTTTTGTCTGAACTTTAAATGGCCATAACTCCCAAACTAGACGACCTAGCGCGAAAATAAGCCTTATTCGTGATCACTCCAAGCCGAACAAATTTGGTGTCTCAACTTTAAATGGCCATAACTCCCAAAATAGACGACCTAGCGCGAAAATAAGCCTAATTCGTAATCACTCCAAATCTGGCAAAATTTTTTGTCACAACTTTAAATGGCCATAACTCCCAAACTAGACGACCTAGCACAAAAATAAGCCTAAATCGTGATCACTCCAAACCGAACAAATTTTGTGTCTCAACTTTAAATGGCCATAACTCCCAAACTAGACGACCTAGCGCAAAAATAAGCCTAAATCGTGATCACTCCAAACCAAACAAATTTCTTGTCACAACTTTAAATGGCCATAACTCCCAAAATAGACGACTTAGCGCGAAAATAAGCCTAATTCGTGATCACTCCAAACCGAACGAATTTTTTGTTTCAACTATAAACGGCCATAACTCCCAAACTAGACGACCTAGCGCAAAAATAAGCCTAAATCGTGATCACTCCAAATCTGGAAAATTTTTTGTCACAACTTAAAATGGCCATAACTCCCAAACTAGACGACTTAGCGCGAAAATAAGCCTAATTCGTGATCACTCCAAATCTGGCAAAATTTTTTGTCACAACTTTAAATGGCCATAACTCCCAAACTAGACGACCTAGCGCGAAAATAAGCCTAATTCGTGATCACTCCAAACCGAACAAATTTTTTGTCGCAACTTTAAATGGCCATAACTCCCAAACTAGACGACTTAGCGCGAAAATAAGCCTAATTCGTGATCACTCCAAACCGAACAAATTTTTTGTCACAACTTTAAATGGCCATAACTCCCAAACTAGACGACTTAGCGCGAAAATAAGCCTAATTCGTGATCACTCCAAACCGAACAAATTTCTTGTCACAACTTTAAATGGCCATAACTCCCAAACTAGACGACTTAGCGCGAAAATAAGCCTAATTCGTGATCACTCCAAACCGAACGAATTTTTTGTTTCAACTATAAATGGCCATAACTCCCAAACTAGACGACTTAGCGCGAAAATAAGCCTAATTCGTGATCACTCCAAGCCGAACAAATTTTGTGTCTCAACTTTAAATGGCCATAACTCCCAAACTAGACGACCTAGCGCGAAAATAAGCCTAATTCGTGATCACTCCAAATCTGGCAAAATTTTTTGTCACAACTTTAAATAGCCATAACTCCCAAACTAGACGACCTAGCGCGAAAATAAGCCTAATTCGTGATCACTCCAAACCGAACGAATTTTTTGTTTCAACTATAAATGGCCATAACTCCCAAACTAGACGACTTAGCGCAAAAATAAGCCTAATGCGTGATGACTCCAAACCGAAAAAATTTTGTGTCTCAACTTTAAATGGCCACAACTCCCAAACTAGACGACTTAGCGCGAAAATAAGCCTAATTCGTGATCACTCCAAACCGAACAAATTTCTTGTCACAACTTTAAATGGCCATAACTCCCAAACTAGACGACTTAGCGCGAAAATAAGCCTAATTCGTGATCACTCAAAATCTGACAAAATTTTTTGTCTGAACTTTAAATGGCCATAACTCCCAAACTAGACGACCTAGCGCGAAAATAAGCCTTATTCGTGATCACTCCAAGCCGAACAAATTTTGTGTCTCAACTTTAAATGGCCATAACTCCCAAAATAGACGACCTAGCGCGAAAATAAGCCTAATTCGTGATCACTCCAAACCGAACAAATTTTTTGTCACAACTTTAAATGGCCATAACTCCCAAACTAGACGACCTAGCGCAAAAATAAGCCTAAATCGTGATCACTCCAAGCCAAACAAATTTTGTGTCTCAACTTTAAATGGCCATAACTCCCAAAATAGACGACCTAGCGCGAAAATAAGCCTAATTCGTAATCACTCCAAATCTGGCAAAATTTTTTGTCACAACTTTAAATGGCCATAACTCCCAAACTAGACGACCTAGCGCAAAAATAAGCCTAAATCGTGATCACTCCAAACCAAACAAATTTTGTGTCTCAACTTTAAATGGCCATAACTCCCAAACTAGACGACCTAGCGCAAAAATAAGCCTAAATCGTGATCACTCCAAGCCGAACAAATTTTTTGTCTCAACTTTAAATGGCCATAACTCCCAAACTAGACGACCTAGCGCGAAAATAAGCCTATTTCATGATCACTCCAAATCTGGCAAAATTTTTTGTCTCAACTTTAAATGGCCATAACTCCCAAACTAGACGACCTAGCGCGAAAATAAGCCTAATTCATGATCACTCCAAATCTGGCAAAATTTTTTGTCACAACTTTAAATGGCCATAACTCCCAAAAAAGACGACTTAGCGCGAAAATAAGCCTAATTCGTGATGACTCCAAACCGAACAAATTTTTTGTCACAACTTTAAATGGCCATAACTCCCAAACTAGACGACCTAGCGCGAAAATAAGCCTAATTCGTGATCACTCCAAACCGAACGAATTTTTTGTCACAAATTTAAATGGCCATAACTCCCAAACTAGACGACTTAGCGCGAAAATAAGCCTAATTCGTGATCACTCCAAACCGAACGAATTTTTTGTTTCAACTATAAATGGCCATAACTCCCAAACTAGACGACTTAGCGCGAAAATAAGCCTAATTCGTGATCACTCCAAACCGAACGAATTTTTTGTTTCAACTATAAACGGCCATAACTCCCAAACTAGACGACTTAGCGCGAAAATAAGCCTAATTCGTGATCACTCCAAACCGAACGAATTTTTTGTCACAACTTTAAATGGCCATAACTCCCAAACTAGACGACTTAGCGCGAAAATAAGCCTAATTCGTGATCACTCCAAACCGAAGGAATTTTTTGTTTCAACTATAAATGGCCATAACTCCCAAACTAGACGACTTAGCGCGAAAATAAGCCTAATTCGTGATCACTCCAAACCGAACGAATTTTTTGTTTCAACTATAAATGGCCATAACTCCCAAACTAGACGACTTAGCGCGAAAATAAGCCTAATTCGTGATCACTCCAAACCGAACGAATTTTTTGTCACAACTTCAAATGGCCATAACTCCCAAACTAGACGACTTAGCGCGAAAATAAGCCTAATTCGTGATCACTCCAAACCGAACGAATTTTTTGTTTCAACTATAAATGGCCATAAATCCCAAACTAGACGACTTAGCGCGAAAATAAGCCTAATTCGTGATCACTCCAAACCGAACGAATTTTTTGTTTCAACTATAAATGGCCATAACTCCCAAACTAGACGACCTAGCGCGAAAATAAGCCTATTTCATGATCACTCCAAATCTGGCAAAATTTTTTGTCTCAACTTTAAATAGCCATAACTCCCAAACTAGACGACCTAGCGCGAAAATAAGCCTAATTCATGATCACTCCAAATCTGGCAAAATTTTTTGTCACAACTTTAAATGGCCATAACTCCCAAAATAGACGACTTAGCGCGAAAATAAGCCTAATTCGTGATGAGTCCAAACCGAACAAATTTTTTGTCACAACTTTAAATGGCCATAACTCCCAAACTAGACGACCTAGCGCGAAAATAAGCCTAATTCGTGATCACTCCAAACCGAACGAATTTCTTGTCACAACTTTAAATGGCCATAACTCCCAAAATAGACGACTTAGCGCGAAAATAAGCCTTATTCATGATCACTCAAAATCTGACAAAATTTTTTGTCTGAACTTTAAATGGCCATAACTCCCAAACTAGACGACCTAGCGCGAAAATAAGCCTTATTCGTGATCACTCCAAGCCGAACAAATTTTGTGTCTCAACTTTAAATGGCCATAACTCCCAAACTAGACGACCTAGCGCGAAAATAAGCCTATTTCATGATCACTCCAAATCTGGCAAAATTTTTTGTCTCAACTTTAAATGGCCATAACTCCCAAACTAGACGACCTAGCGCGAAAATAAGCCTAATTCATGATCACTCCAAATCTGGCAAAATTTTTTGTCACAACTTTAAATGGCCATAACTCCCAAAATAGACGACTTAGCGCGAAAATAAGCCTAATTCGTGATGACTCCAAACCGAACAAATTTTTTGTCACAACTTTAAATGGCCATAACTCCCAAACTAGACGACCTAGCGCGAAAATAAGCCTAATTCGTGATCACTCCAAACCGAACGAATTTTTTGTCACAAATTTAAATGGCCATAACTCCCAAACTAGACGACTTAGCGCGAAAATAAGCCTAATTCGTGATCACTCCAAACCGAACGAATTTTTTGTTTCAACTATAAATGGCCATAACTCCCAAACTAGACGACTTAGCGCGAAAATAAGCCTAATTCGTGATCACTCCAAACCGAACGAATTTTTTGTTTCAACTATAAACGGCCATAACTCCCAAACTAGACGACTTAGCGCGAAAATAAGCCTAATTCGTGATCACTCCAAACCGAACGAATTTTTTGTCACAACTTTAAATGGCCATAACTCCCAAACTAGACGACTTAGCGCGAAAATAAGCCTAATTCGTGATCACTCCAAACCGAAGGAATTTTTTGTTTCAACTATAAATGGCCATAACTCCCAAACTAGACGACTTAGCGCGAAAATAAGCCTAATTCGTGATCACTCCAAACCGAACGAATTTTTTGTTTCAACTATAAATGGCCATAACTCCCAAACTAGACGACTTAGCGCGAAAATAAGCCTAATTCGTGATCACTCCAAGCCGAACAAATTTCTTGTCACAACTTTAAATGGCCATAACTCCCAAACTAGACGACTTAGCGCGAAAATAAGCCTAATTCGTGATCACTCCAAACCGAACAAATTTCTTGTCACAACTTTAAATGGCCATAACTCCCAAACTAGACGACTTAGCGCGAAAATAAGCCTAATTCGTGATCACTCCAAACCGAACGAATTTTTTGTTTCAAATATAAATGGCCACAACTCCCAAACTAGACGACTTAGCGCGAAAATAAGCCTAATTCGTGATCACTCCAAACCGAACAAATTTCTTGTCACAACTTTAAATGGCCATAACTCCCAAAATAGACGACTTAGCGCGAAAATAAGCCTTATTCATGATCACTCAAAATCTGACAAAATTTTTTGTCTGAACTTTAAATGGCCATAACTCCCAAACTAGACGACCTAGCGCGAAAATAAGCCTTATTCGTGATCACTCCAAGCCGAACAAATTTGGTGTCTCAACTTTAAATGGCCATAACTCCCAAAATAGACGACCTAGCGCGAAAATAAGCCTAATTCGTAATCACTCCAAATCTGGCAAAATTTTTTGTCACAACTTTAAATGGCCATAACTCCCAAACTAGACGACCTAGCACAAAAATAAGCCTAAATCGTGATCACTCCAAACCGAACAAATTTTGTGTCTCAACTTTAAATGGCCATAACTCCCAAACTAGACGACCTAGCGCAAAAATAAGCCTAAATCGTGATCACTCCAAACCAAACAAATTTCTTGTCACAACTTTAAATGGCCATAACTCCCAAAATAGACGACTTAGCGCGAAAATAAGCCTAATTCGTGATCACTCCAAACCGAACGAATTTTTTGTTTCAACTATAAACGGCCATAACTCCCAAACTAGACGACCTAGCGCAAAAATAAGCCTAAATCGTGATCACTCCAAATCTGGAAAAATTTTTTGTCACAACTTAAAATGGCCATAACTCCCAAACTAGACGACTTAGCGCGAAAATAAGCCTAATTCGTGATCACTCCAAATCTGGCAAAATTTTTTGTCACAACTTTAAATGGCCATAACTCCCAAACTAGACGACCTAGCGCGAAAATAAGCCTAATTCGTGATCACTCCAAACCGAACAAATTTTTTGTCGCAACTTTAAATGGCCATAACTCCCAAACTAGACGACTTAGCGCGAAAATAAGCCTAATTCGTGATCACTCCAAACCGAACGAATTTTTTGTCACAAATTTAAATGGCCATAACTCCCAAACTAGACGACATAGCGCGAAAATAAGCCTAATTCGTGATCACTCCAAACCGAACAAATTTCTTGTCACAACTTTAAATGGCCATAACTCCCAAACTAGACGACTTAGCGCGAAAATAAGCCTAATTCGTGATCACTCCAAACCGAACGAATTTTTTGTTTCAACTATAAATGGCCATAACTCCCAAACTAGACGACTTAGCGCGAAAATAAGCCTAATTCGTGATCACTCCAAGCCGAACAAATTTTGTGTCTCAACTTTAAATGGCCATAACTCCCAAAATAGACGACCTAGCGCGAAAATAAGCCTAATTCGTGATCACTCCAAACCGAACGAATTTTTTGTCACAAATTTAAATGGCCATAACTCCCAAACTAGACGACATAGCGCGAAAATAAGCCTAATTCGTGATCACTCCAAACCGAACAAATTTCTTGTCACAACTTTAAATGGCCATAACTCCCAAACTAGACGACTTAGCGCGAAAATAAGCCTAATTCGTGATCACTCCAAACCGAACGAATTTTTTGTTTCAACTATAAATGGCCATAACTCCCAAACTAGACGACTTAGCGCGAAAATAAGCCTAATTCGTGATCACTCCAAGCCGAACAAATTTTGTGTCTCAACTTTAAATGGCCATAACTCCCAAAATAGACGACCTAGCGCGAAAATAAGCCTAATTCGTGATCACTCCAAATCTGGCAAAATTTTTTGTCACAACTTTAAATAGCCATAACTCCCAAACTAGACGACCTAGCGCGAAAATAAGCCTAATTCGTGATCACTCCAAACCGAACGAATTTTTTGTTTCAACTATAAATGGCCATAACTCCCAAACTAGACGACTTAGCGCAAAAATAAGCCTAATGCGTGATGACTCCAAACCGAAAAAATTTTGTGTCTCAACTTTAAATGGCCACAACTCCCAAACTAGACGACTTAGCGCGAAAATAAGCCTAATTCGTGATCACTCCAAACCGAACAAATTTCTTGTCACAACTTTAAATGGCCATAACTCCCAAAATAGACGACTTAGCGCGAAAATAAGCCTTATTCATGATCACTCAAAATCTGACAAAATTTTTTGTCTGAACTTTAAATGGCCATAACTCCCAAACTAGACGACCTAGCGCGAAAATAAGCCTTATTCGTGATCACTCCAAGCCGAACAAATTTTGTGTCTCAACTTTAAATGGCCATAACTCCCAAAATAGACGACCTAGCGCGAAAATAAGCCTAATTCGTGATCACTCCAAACCGAACAAATTTTTTGTCACAACTTTAAATGGCCATAACTCCCAAACTAGACGACCTAGCGCAAAAATAAGCCTAAATCGTGATCACTCCAAGCCAAACAAATTTTGTGTCTCAACTTTAAATGGCCATAACTCCCAAAATAGACGACCTAGCGCGAAAATAAGCCTAATTCGTAATCACTCCAAATCTGGCAAAATTTTTTGTCACAACTTTAAATGGCCATAACTCCCAAACTAGACGACCTAGCGCAAAAATAAGCCTAAATCGTGATCACTCCAAACCAAACAAATTTTGTGTCTCAACTTTAAATGGCCATAACTCCCAAACTAGACGACCTAGCGCAAAAATAAGCCTAAATCGTGATCACTCCAAGCCGAACAAATTTTTTGTCTCAACTTTAAATGGCCATAACTCCCAAACTAGACGACCTAGCGCGAAAATAAGCCTATTTCATGATCACTCCAAATCTGGCAAAATTTTTTGTCTCAACTTTAAATGGCCATAACTCCCAAACTAGACGACCTAGCGCGAAAATAAGCCTAATTCATGATCACTCCAAATCTGGCAAAATTTTTTGTCACAACTTTAAATGGCCATAACTCCCAAAATAGACGACTTAGCGCGAAAATAAGCCTAATTCGTGATGACTCCAAACCGAACAAATTTTTTGTCACAACTTTAAATGGCCATAACTCCCAAACTAGACGACCTAGCGCGAAAATAAGCCTAATTCGTGATCACTCCAAACCGAACGAATTTTTTGTCACAAATTTAAATGGCCATAACTCCCAAACTAGACGACTTAGCGCGAAAATAAGCCTAATTCGTGATCACTCCAAACCGAACGAATTTTTTGTTTCAACTATAAATGGCCATAACTCCCAAACTAGACGACTTAGCGCGAAAATAAGCCTAATTCGTGATCACTCCAAACCGAACGAATTTTTTGTTTCAACTATAAACGGCCATAACTCCCAAACTAGACGACTTAGCGCGAAAATAAGCCTAATTCGTGATCACTCCAAACCGAACGAATTTTTTGTCACAACTTTAAATGGCCATAACTCCCAAACTAGACGACTTAGCGCGAAAATAAGCCTAATTCGTGATCACTCCAAACCGAAGGAATTTTTTGTTTCAACTATAAATGGCCATAACTCCCAAACTAGACGACTTAGCGCAAAAATAAGCCTAATTCGTGATCACTCCAAACCGAACGAATTTTTTGTTTCAACTATAAATGGCCATAACTCCCAAACTAGACGACTTAGCGCGAAAATAAGCCTAATTCGTGATCACTCCAAACCGAACGAATTTTTTGTCACAACTTCAAATGGCCATAACTCCCAAACTAGACGACTTAGCACGAAAATAAGCCTAATTCGTGATCACTCCAAACCGAACGAATTTTTTGTTTCAACTATAAATGGCCATAAATCCCAAACTAGACGACTTAGCGCGAAAATAAGCCTAATTCGTGATCACTCCAAACCGAACGAATTTTTTGTTTCAACTATAAATGGCCATAACTCCCAAACTAGACGACCTAGCGCGAAAATAAGCCTATTTCATGATCACTCCAAATCTGGCAAAATTTTTTGTCTCAACTTTAAATAGCCATAACTCCCAAACTAGACGACCTAGCGCGAAAATAAGCCTAATTCATGATCACTCCAAATCTGGCAAAATTTTTTGTCACAACTTTAAATGGCCATAACTCCCAAAATAGACGACTTAGCGCGAAAATAAGCCTAATTCGTGATGAGTCCAAACCGAACAAATTTTTTGTCACAACTTTAAATGGCCATAACTCCCAAACTAGACGACCTAGCGCGAAAATAAGCCTAATTCGTGATCACTCCAAACCGAACGAATTTCTTGTCACAACTTTAAATGGCCATAACTCCCAAAATAGACGACTTAGCGCGAAAATAAGCCTTATTCATGATCACTCAAAATCTGACAAAATTTTTTGTCTGAACTTTAAATGGCCATAACTCCCAAACTAGACGACCTAGCGCGAAAATAAGCCTTATTCGTGATCACTCCAAGCCGAACAAATTTTGTGTCTCAACTTTAAATGGCCATAACTCCCAAAATAGACGACCTAGCGCGAAAATAAGCCTAATTCGTGATCACTCCAAACCGAACAAATTTTTTGTCACAACTTTAAATGGCCATAACTCCCAAACTAGACGACCTAGCGCAAAAATAAGCCTAAATCGTGATCACTCCAAGCCAAACAAATTTTGTGTCTCAACTTTAAATGGCCATAACTCCCAAAATAGACGACCTAGCGCGAAAATAAGCCTAATTCGTAATCACTCCAAATCTGGCAAAATTTTTTGTCACAACTTTAAATGGCCATAACTCCCAAACTAGACGACCTAGCGCAAAAATAAGCCTAAATCGTGATCACTCCAAACCAAACAAATTTTGTGTCTCAACTTTAAATGGCCATAACTCCCAAACTAGACGACCTAGCGCAAAAATAAGCCTAAATCGTGATCACTCCAAGCCAAACAAATTTTGTGTCTCAACTTTAAATGGCCATAACTCCCAAACTAGACGACCTAGCGCGAAAATAAGCCAAATTCGTGATCACTCAAAATCTGCCAAAATTTCTTGTCTCAACTTTAAATGGCCATAACTCCCAAACTAGACAACCTAGCGCGAAAATAAGCCAAATTCGTGATCACTCAAAATCTGCCAAAATTTCTTGTCTCAACTTTAAATGGCCATAACTCCCAAACTAGACGACTTAGCGCGAAAATAAGACTAATTCGTGATCACTCCAAACCGAACAAATTTTTTGTCTCAACTTTAAATGGCCATAACTCCCAAAATAAACGATTTAGCGCGAAAATAAGCCTAATTCGTGATCACTCCAAGCCGAACAAATTTCTTGTCACAACTTTAAATGGCCATAACTCCCAAACTAGACGACCAAGCGCGAAAACAAGCCTAATTCGTGATCACTCAAAATCTGACAAAATTTCTTGTCTCAACTTTAAATGGCCATAACTCCCAAACTAGACGACCTAGCGCGAAAATAAGCCTAATTCGTGATCACTCCAAACCGAACAAATTTTTTGTCATAACTTTAAATAGCCATAACTCCCAAACTAGACGACCTAGCGCAAAAATAAGCCTAAATCGTGATCACTCCAAACCAAACAAATTTTTTGTCTCAACTTTAAATGGCCATAACTCCCAAACTAGACGACCTAGCGCGAAAATAAGCCAAATTCGTGATCACTCCAAACCGAACAAATTTTTTGTCATAACTTTAAATAGCCATAACTCCCAAACTAGACGACCTAGCGCAAAAATAAGCCTAAATCGTGATCACTCCAAACCAAACAAATTTTTTGTCTCAACTTTAAATGGCCATAACTCCCAAACTAGACGACCTAGCGCGAAAATAAGCCTAATTCGTGATCACTCCAAACCGAACGAATTTTTTGTCACAAATTTAAATGGCCATAACTCCCAAACTAGACGACTTAGCGCGAAAATAAGCCTAATTCGTGATCACTCCAAACCGAACAAATTTTTTGTCTCAACTTTAAATGGCCATAACTCCCAAAATAGACGACTTAGCGCGAAAATAAGCCTAATTCGTGATCAGTCCAAACCGAACGAATTTTTTGTCACAAATTTAAATGGCCATAACTCCCAAACTAGACGACTTAGCGCGAAAATAAGCCTAATTCGTGATCACTCCAAACCGAACAAATTTTTTGTCTCAACTTTAAATGGCCATAACTCCCAAAATAGACGACTTAGCGCGAAAATAAGCCTAATTCGTGATCAGTCCAAACCGAACAAATTTTTTGTCTCAACTTTAAATGGTCATAACTCCCAAAATAGACGACTTAGCGCGAAAATAAGCCTAATTCGTGATCACTCCAAACCGAACAAATTTTTTGTCACGACTTTAAATGGCCATATCTCCCAAACTAGACGACTTAGCGCGAAAATAAGCCTAATTCGTGATTACTCCAAACCGAACAAATTTTTTGTCTCAACTTTAAATGGCCATAACTCCCAAACTAGACGACTTAGCGCGAAAATAAGCCTAATTCGTGATCACTCCAAACCGAACAAATTTCTTGTCACAACTTTAAATGGCCATAACTCCCAAAATAGACGACTTAGCGCGAAAATAAGCCTAATTCGTGATCACTCCAAACCGAACAAATATTTTGTCTCAACTTTAAATGGCCATAACTCCCAAACTAGACAACCTAGCGCGAAAATAAGCCTAATTCGTGATCACTCCAAGCCGAACAAATTTTGTGTCTCAACTTTAAATGGCCATAACTCCCGAAATAGACGACTTAGCGCGAAAATAAGCCTAATTCGTGATCACTCAAAACCGAACAAATTTTTTGTCTCAACTTTAAATGGCCATAACTCCCAAACTAGACGACTTAGCGCGAAAATAAGCCTTATTCATGATCACTCAAAATCTGACAAATTTTTTGTCTCAACTTTAAATGGCCATAACTCCCAAACTAGACAACCTAGCGCGAAAATAAGCCTAATTCGTGATCACTCCAAGCCGAACAAATTTTGTGTCTCAACTTTAAATGGCCATAACTCCCAAAATAGACGACCTAGCGCGAAAATAAGCCTAATTCGTGATCACTCCAAATCTGGCAAAATTTTTTGTCACAACTTTAAATGGCCATAACTCCCAAACTAGACGACCTAGCGCGAAAATATGCCTAAATCGTGATCACTCCAAACCGAACAAATTTTTTGTCTCAACTTTAAATGGCCATAACTCCCAAAATAGACGACTTAGCGCGAAAATAAGCCTAATTCGTGATCACTCCAAACCGAACAAATTTTTTGTCACAACTTTAAATGGCCATAACTCCCAAACTAGACGACTTAGCGCGAAAATAAGCCTAATTCGTGATTTCTCCAAACCGAACAAATTTTTTGTCTCAACTTTAAATGGCCATAACTCCCAAACTAGACGACTTAGCGCGAAAATAAGCCTAATTCGTGATCACTCCAAACCGAACAAATTTCTTGTCACAACTTTAAATGGCCATAACTCCCAAAATAGACGACTTAGCGCGAAAATATGCCTAATTCGTGATCACTCCAAACCGAACAAATTTTTTGTCTCAACTTTAAATGGCCATAACTCCCAAACTAGACAACCTAGCGCGAAAATAAGCCTAATTCGTGATCACTCCAAGCCGAACAAATTTTGTGTCTCAACTTTAAATGGCCATAACTCCCAAAATAGACGACCTAGCGCGAAAATAAGCCAAATTCGTGATAACTCAAAATCTGCCAAAATTTCTTGTCTCAACTTTAAATGGCCATAACTCCCAAAATAGACGACCTAGCGCGAAAATAAGCCTAATTCGTGATCACTCCAAACCGAACAAATTTTTTGTCATAACTTTAAATAGCCATAACTCCCAAACTAGACGACCTAGCGCAAAAATAAGCCTAAATCGTGATCACTCCAAACCAAACAAATTTTTTGTCTCAACTTTAAATGGCCATAACTCCCAAACTAGACGACCTAGCGCGAAAATAAGCCAAATTCGTGATCACTCCAAACCGAACAAATTTTTTTGGCACAACTTTAAATGGCCATAACTCCCAAACTAGACGACCTAGCGCGAAAATAAGCCTAATTCGTGATCACTCCAAACCGAACAAATTTTTTGTCATAACTTTAAATACCCATAACTCCCAAACTAGACGACCTAGCGCAAAAATAAGCCTAAATCGTGATCACTCCAAACCAAACAAATTTTTTGTCTCAACTTTAAATGGCCATAACTCCCAAACTAGACGACCTAGCGCGAAAATAAGCCTAATTCGTGATCACTCCAAACCGAACGAATTTTTTGTCACAAATTTAAATGGCCATAACTCCCAAACTAGACGACTTAGCGCGAAAATAAGCCTAATTCGTGATCACTCCAAACCGAACAAATTTTTTGTCTCAACTTTAAATGGCCATAACTCCCAAAATAGACGACTTAGCGCGAAAATAAGCCTAATTCGTGATCAGTCCAAACCGAACGAATTTTTTGTCACAAATTTAAATGGCCATAACTCCCAAACTAGACGACTTAGCGCGAAAATAAGCCTAATTCGTGATCACTCCAAACCGAACAAATTTCTTGTCACAACTTTAAATGGCCATAACTCCCAAAATAGACGACTTAGCGCGAAAATAAGCCTAATTCGTGATCAGTCCAAACCGAACGAATTTTTTGTCACAAATTTAAATGGCCATAACTCCCAAACTAGACGACTTAGCGCGAAAATAAGCCTAATTCGTGATCACTCCAAACCGAACAAATTTCTTGTCACAACTTTAAATGGCCATAACTCCCAAAATAGACGACTTAGCGCGAAAATAAGCCTAATTCGTGATCACTCCAAACCGAACAAATTTTTTGTCTCAACTTTAAATGGCCATAACTCCCAAACTAGACAACCTAGCGCGAAAATAAGCCTAATTCGTGATCACTCCAAGCCGAACAAATTTTGTGTCTCAACTTTAAATGGCCATAACTCCCGAAATAGACGACTTAGCGCGAAAATAAGCCTAATTCGTGATCAGTCCAAACCGAACGAATTTTTTGTCACAAATTTAAATGGCCATAACTCCCAAACTAGACGACTTAGCGCGAAAATAAGCCTAATTCGTGATCACTCCAAACCGAACAAATTTCTTGTCACAACTTTAAATGGCCATAACTCCCAAAATAGACGACTTAGCGCGAAAATAAGCCTAATTCGTGATCACTCCAAACCGAACAAATTTTTTGTCTCAACTTTAAATGGCCATAACTCCCAAACTAGACAACCTAGCGCGAAAATAAGCCTAATTCGTGATCACTCCAAGCCGAACAAATTTTGTGTCTCAACTTTAAATGGCCATAACTCCCGAAATAGACGACTTAGCGCGAAAATAAGCCTAATTCGTGATCACTCAAAACCGAACAAATTTTGTGTCTCAACTTTAAATGGCCATAACTCCCAAAATAGACGACCTAGCGCGAAAATAAGCCTAATTCGTGATCACTCCAAATCTGGCAAAATTTTTTGTCACAACTTTAAATGGCCATAACTCCCAAACTAGACGACCTAGCGCGAAAATATGCCTAAATCGTGATCACTCCAAACCGAACAAATTTTTTGTCTCAACTTTAAATGGCCATAACTCCCAAAATAGACGACTTAGCGCGAAAATAAGCCTAATTCGTGATCACTCCAAACCGAACAAATTTTTTGTCACAACTTTAAATGGCCATAACTCCCAAACTAGACGACTTAGCGCGAAAATAAGCCTAATTCGTGATTTCTCCAAACCGAACAAATTTTTTGTCTCAACTTTAAATGGCCATAACTCCCAAACTAGACGACTTAGCGCGAAAATAAGCCTAATTCGTGATCACTCCAAACCGAACAAATTTCTTGTCACAACTTTAAATGGCCATAACTCCCAAAATAGACGACCTAGCGCGAAAATAAGCCAAATTCGTGATAACTCAAAATCTGCCAAAATTTCTTGTCTCAACTTTAAATGGCCATAACTCCCAAAATAGACGACTTAGCGCGAAAATAAGCCTAATTCGTGATCACTCCAAACCGAACAAATTTTTTGTCACAACTTTAAATGGCCATAACTCCCAAACTAGACGACTTAGCGCGAAAATAAGCCTAATTCGTGATCACTCCAAACCGAACAAATTTTTTGTCACAACTTTAAATGGCCATAACTCCCAAACTAGACGACTTAGCGCGAAAATAAGCCTAATTCGTGATTTCTCCAAACCGAACAAATTTTTTGTCTCAACTTTAAATGGCCATAACTCCCAAACTAGACGACTTAGCGCGAAAATAAGCCTAATTCGTGATCACTCCAAACCGAACAAATTTTTTGTCTCAACTTTAAATGGCCATAACTCCCAAACTAGACAACCTAGCGCGAAAATAAGCCTAATTCGTGATCACTCCAAGCCGAACAAATTTTGTGTCTCAACTTTAAATGGCCATAACTCCCAAACTAGACAACCTAGCGCGAAAATAAGCCTAATTCGTGATCACTCCAAGCCGAACAAATTTTGTGTCTCAACTTTAAATGGCCATAACTCCCAAAATAGACGACCTAGCGCGAAAGTAAGCCAAATTCGTGATAACTCAAAATCTGCCAAAATTTCTTGTCTCAACTTTAAATGGCCATAACTCCCAAAATAGACGACTTAGCGCGAAAATAAGCCTAATTCGTGATCACTCCAAACCGAACAAATTTTTTGTCTCAACTTTAAATGGCCATAACTCCCAAACTAGACGACCTAGCGCGAAAATAAGCCTAATTCATGATCACTCCAAATCTGGCAAAATTTTTTGTGACAACTTTAAATGGCCATAACTCCCAAAATAGACGACCTAGCGCGAAAATAAGCCAAATTCGTGATCACTCAAAATCTGCCAAAATTTCTTGTCTCAACTTTAAATGGCCATAACTCCCAAACTAGACGACTTAGCGCGAAAATAAGCCTAATTCGTGATCACTCCAAACCGAACAAATTTTTTGTCTCAACTTTAAATGGCCATAACTCCCAAACTAGACGACTTAGCGCGAAAATAAGCCTAATTCGTGATCACTCCAAACCGAACAAATTTCTTGTCACAACTTTAAATGGCCATAACTCCCAAACTAGACGACCTAGCGCGAAAATAAGCCTAATTCGTGATCACTCCAAACCAAACAAATTTTTTGTCTCAACTTTAAATGGCCATAACTCCCAAAATAGACGACCTAGCGCGAAAATAAGCCAAATTCGTGATAACTCAAAATCTGCCAAAATTTCTTGTCTCAACTTTAAATGGCCATAACTCCCAAAATAGACGACTTAGCGCGAAAATAAGCCTAATTCGTGATCACTCCAAACCGAACAAATTTTTTGTCTCAACTTTAAATGGCCATAACTCCCAAACTAGACGACTTAGCGCGAAAATAAGCCTAATTCGTGATCACTCCAAACCGAACAAATTTCTTGTCACAACTTTAAATGGCCATAACTCCCAAACTAGACGACCTAGCGCGAAAATAAGCCTAATTCGTGATCACTCCAAACCAAACAAATTTTTTGTCTCAACTTTAAATGGCCATAACTCCCAAACTAGACGACCTAGCGCGAAAATAAGCCAAATTCGTGATCACTCCAAACCGAACAAATTTTTTTGGCTCAACTTTAAATGGCCACAACTCCCAAACTAGACGACCTAGCGCGAAAATAAGCCAAATTCGTGATCACTCCAAACCGAACAAATTTTTTTGGCACAACTTTAAATGGCCATAACTCCCAAACTAGACGACCTAGCGCGAAAATAAGCCTAATTCGTGATCACTCCAAACCGAACAAATTTTTTGTCATAGCTTTAAATAGCCATAACTCCCAAACTAGACGACCTAGCGCGAAAATAAGCCTAATTCGTGATCACTCCAAACCGAACAAATTTTTTGTGACAACTTTAAATGGCCATAACTCCCAAACTAGACAACCTAGCGCGAAAATAAGCCTAATTCGTGATCACTCCAAGCCGAACAAATTTTGTGTCTCAACTTTAAATGGCCATAACTCCCAAAATAGACGACCTAGCGCGAAAATAAGCCAAATTCGTGATAACTCAAAATCTGCCAAAATTTCTTGTCTCAACTTTAAATGGCCATAACTCCCAAAATAGACGACTTAGCGCGAAAATAAGCCTAATTCGTGATCACTCCAAACCGAACAAATTTTTTGTCTCAACTTTAAATGGCCATAACTCCCAAACTAGACGACTTAGCGCGAAAATAAGCCTAATTCGTGATCACTCCAAACCGAACAAATTTCTTGTCACAACTTTAAATGGCCATAACTCCCAAACTAGACGACCTAGCGCGAAAATAAGCCTAATTCGTGATCACTCCAAACCAAACAAATTTTTTGTCTCAACTTTAAATGGCCATAACTCCCAAACTAGACGACCTAGCGCGAAAATAAGCCAAATTCGTGATCACTCCAAACCGAACAAATTTTTTTGGCACAACTTTAAATGGCCATAACTCCCAAACTAGACGACCTAGCGCGAAAATAAGCCTAATTCGTGATCACTCCAAACCGAACAAATTTTTTGTCATAACTTTAAATAGCCATAACTCCCAAACTAGACGACCTAGCGCAAAAATAAGCCTAAATCGTGATCACTCCAAACCAAACAAATTTTTTGTCTCAACTTTAAATGGCCATAACTCCCAAACTAGACGACCTAGCGCGAAAATAAGCCAAATTCGTGATCACTCCAAACCGAACAAATTTTTTTGGCACAACTTTAAATGGCCATAACTCCCAAACTAGACGACCTAGCGCGAAATAAGCCTAATTCGTGATCACTCCAAACCGAACAAATTTTTTGTCATAACTTTAAATACCCATAACTCCCAAACTAGACGACCTAGCGCAAAAATAAGCCTAAATCGTGATCACTCCAAACCAAACAAATTTTTTGTCTCAACTTTAAATGGCCATAACTCCCAAACTAGACGACCTAGCGCGAAAATAAGCCTAATTCGTGATCACTCCAAACCGAACGAATTTTTTGTCACAAATTTAAATGGCCATAACTCCCAAACTAGACGACCTAGCGCGAAAATATGCCTAAATCGTGATCACTCCAAACCGAACAAATTTTTTGTCTCAACTTTAAATGGCCATAACTCCCAAAATAGACGACTTAGCGCGAAAATAAGCCTAATTCGTGATCACTCCAAACCGAACAAATTTTTTGTCACAACTTTAAATGGCCATAACTCCCAAACTAGACGACTTAGCGCGAAAATAAGCCTAATTCGTGATTACTCCAAACCGAACAAATTTTTTGTCTCAACTTTAAATGGCCATAACTCCCAAACTAGACGACTTAGCGCGAAAATAAGCCTAATTCGTGATCACTCCAAACCGAACAAATTTCTTGTCACAACTTTAAATGGCCATAACTCCCAAAATAGACGACTTAGCGCGAAAATAAGCCTAATTCGTGATCACTCCAAACCGAACAAATTTTTTGTCTCAACTTTAAATGGCCATAACTCCCAAACTAGACAACCTAGCGCGAAAATAAGCCTAATTCGTGATCACTCCAAGCCGAACAAATTTTGTGTCTCAACTTTAAATGGCCATAACTCCCAAACTAGACAACCTAGCGCGAAAATAAGCCTAATTCGTGATCACTCCAAGCCGAACAAATTTTGTGTCTCAACTTTAAATGGCCATAACTCCCAAAATAGACGACCTAGCGCGAAAATAAGCCAAATTCGTGATAACTCAAAATCTGCCAAAATTTCTTGTCTCAACTTTAAATGGCCATAACTCCCAAAATAGACGACAGCGCGAAAATAAGCCTAATTCGTGATCACTCCAAACCGAACAAATTTTTTGTCTCAACTTTAAATGGCCATAACTCCCAAACTAGACGACCTAGCGCGAAAATAAGCCTAATTCATGATCACTCCAAATCTGGCAAAATTTTTTGTCTCAACTTTAAATAACCATAACTCCCAAACTAGACGACCTAGCGCGAAAATAAGCCTAATTCATGATCACTCCAAATCTGGCAAAATTTTTTGTCACAACTTTAAATGGCCATAACTCCCAAAATAGACGACCTAGCGCGAAAATAAGCCAAATTCGTGATCACTCAAAATCTGCCAAAATTTCTTGTCTCAACTTTAAATGGCCATAACTCCCAAACTAGACGACTTAGCGCGAAAATAAGCCTAATTCGTGATCACTCCAAACCGAACAAATTTCTTGTCACAACTTTAAATGGCCATAACTCCCAAAATAGACGACTTAGCGCGAAAATAAGCCTAATTCGTGATCACTCCAAACCGAACAAATTTTTTGTCTCAACTTTAAATGGCCATAACTCCCAAACTAGACGACTTAGCGCGAAAATAAGCCTAATTCGTGATCACTCCAAACCGAACAAATTTCTTGTCACAACTTTAAATGGCCATAACTCCCAAAATAGACGACTAAGCGCGAAAATAAGCCTAATTCGTGATCACTCCAAACCGAAAAAATTTTTTGTCACAACTTTAAATGGCCATAACTCCCAAAATAGACGACTTAGCGCGAAAATAAGCCTAATTCGTGATCACTCCAAACCGAACAAATTTTTTGTCTCAACTTTAAATGGCCATAACTCCCAAACTTGACGACCTAGCGCGAAAATAAGTCAAATTCGTGATCACTCAAAATCTGCCAAAATTTCTTGTCTCAACTTTAAATGGCCATAACTCCCAAACTAGACGACCTAGCGCGAAAATAAGCCAAATTCGTGATCACTCCAAACCGAACGAATTTTTTGTCACAAATTTAAATAGCCATAACTCCCAAACTAGACGACCTAGCGCAAAAATAAGCCTAAATCGTGATCACTCCAAACCAAACAAATTTTTTGTCTCAACTTTAAATGGCCATAACTCCCAAACTAGACGACTTAGCGCGAAAATAAGCCTAATTCGTGATCACTCCAAACCGAACAAATTTCTTGTCACAACTTTAAATGGCCATAACTCCCAAAATAGACGACTTAGCGCGAAAATAAGCCTAATTCGTGATCACTCCAAACCGAACAAATTTTTTGTCTCAACTTTAAATGGCCATAACTCCCAAAATAGACGACTTAGCGCGAAAATAAGCCTAATTCGTGATCACTCCAAACCGAACAAATTTTTTGTCACAACTTTAAATGGCCATAACTCCCAAACTAGACGACTTAGCGCGAAAATAAGCCTAATTCGTGATTACTCCAAACCGAACAAATTTTTTGTCTCAACTTTAAATGGCCATAACTCCCAAACTAGACGACTTAGCGCAAAAATAAGCCTAATTCGTGATCACTCCAAACCGAACAAATTTCTTGTCACAACTTTAAATGGCCATAACTCCCAAAATAGACGACTTAGCGCGAAAATAAGCCTAATTCGTGATCACTCCAAACCGAACAAATTTTTTGTCTCAACTTTAAATGGCCATAACTCCCAAACTAGACGACCTAGCGCGAAAATAAGCCAAATTCGTGATCACTCAAAATCTGCCAAAATTTCTTGTCTCAACTTTAAATGGCCATAACTCCCAAACTAGACAACCTAGCGCGAAAATAAGCCAAATTCGTGATCACTCAAAATCTGCCAAAATTTCTTGTCTCAACTTTAAATGGCCATAACTCCCAAACTAGACGACTTAGCGCGAAAATAAGACTAATTCGTGATCACTCCAAACCGAACAAATTTTTTGTCTCAACTTTAAATGGCCATAACTCCCAAAATAAACGATTTAGCGCGAAAATAAGCCTTATTCGTGATCACTCCAAGCCGAACAAATTTCTTGTCACAACTTTAAATGGCCATAACTCCCAAACTAGACGACCAAGCGCGAAAACAAGCCTAATTCGTGATCACTCAAAATCTTACAAAATTTCTTGTTTCAACTTTAAATGGCCATAACTCCCAAACTAGACGACCTAGCGCGAAAATAAGCCTAATTCGTGATCACTCCAAACCGAACAAATTATTTGTCATAACTTTAAATAGCCATAACTCCCAAACTAGACGACCCAGCGCAAAAATAAGCCTAAATCGTGATCACTCCAAACCAAACAAATTTTTTGTCTCAACTTTAAATGGCCATAACTCCCAAACTAGACGACCTAGCGCGAAAATAAGCCAAATTCGTGATCACTCCAAACCGAACAAATTTTTTTGGCACAACTTTAAATGGCCATAACTCCCAAACTAGACGACCTAGCGCGAAAATAAGCCTAATTCGTGATCACTCCAAACCGAACAAATTTTTTGTCATAACTTTAAATAGCCATAACTCCCAAACTAGACGACCTAGCGCAAAAATAAGCCTAAATCGTGATCACTCCAAACCAAACAAATTTTTTGTCTCAACTTTAAATGGCCATAACTCCCAAACTAGATGACCTAGCGCGAAAATAAGCCTAATTCGTGATCACTCCAAACCGAACGAATTTTTTGTCACAAATTTAAATGGCCATAACTCCCAAACTAGACGACTTAGCGCGAAAATAAGCCTAATTCGTGATCACTCCAAACCGAACAAATTTTTTGTCTCAACTTTAAATGGCCATAACTCCCAAAATAGACGACTTAGCGCGAAAATAAGCCTAATTCGTGATCAGTCCAAACCGAACGAATTTTTTGTCACAACTTTAAATGGCCATAACTCCCAAAATAGACCACTTAGCGCGAAAATAAGCCTAATTCGTGATCACTCCAAGCCGAACAAATTTTGTGTCTCAACTTTAAATGGCCATAACTCCCAAAATAGACGACCTAGCGCGAAAATAAGCCAAATTCGTGATAACTCAAAATCTGCCAAAATTTCTTGTCTCAACTTTAAATGGCCATAACTCCCAAAATAGACGACTTAGCGCGAAAATAAGCCTAATTCGTGATCACTCCAAACCGAACAAATTTTTTGTCTCAACTTTAAATGGCCATAAGTCCCAAAATAGACGACTTAGCGCGAAAATAAGCCTAATTCGTGATCACTCCAAACCGAACAAATTTTTTGTCTCAACTTTAAATGGCCATAACTCCCAAACTAGACGACTTAGCGCGAAAATAAGCCTTATTCATGATCACTCAAAATCTGACAAAATTTTTTGTCTGAACTTTAAATGGCCATAACTCCCAAACTAGACGACCTAGCGCGAAAATAAGCCTAATTCGTGATCACTCCAAGCCGAACAAATTTTGTGTCTCAACTTTAAATGGCCATAACTCCCAAAATAGACGACCTAGCGCGAAAATAAGCCTAATTCGTGATCACTCCAAATCTGGCAAAATTTTGTGTCACAACTTTAAATGGCCATAACTCCCAAACTAGACGACCTAGCGCGAAAATATGCCTAATTCGAGATCACTCCAAACCGAACAAATTTTTTGTCACAACTTTAAATGGCCATAACTCCCAAACTAGACGACCTAGCGCGAAAATAAGCCTAAATCGTGATCACTCCAAGCCGAACAAATTTTTTGTCTCAACTTTAAATGGCCATAACTCCCAAAATAGACGACTTAGCGCGAAAATAAGCCTAATTCGTGATCACTCCAAACCGAACAAATTTTTTGTCTCAACTTTAAATGGCCATAACTCCCAAACTAGACAACCTAGCGCGAAAATAAGCCTAATTCGTGATCACTCCAAGCCGAACAAATTTTGTGTCTCAACTTTAAATGGCCATAACTCCCAAAATAGACGACTTAGCGCGAAAATAAGCCTAATTCGTGATCACTCCAAACCGAACAAATTTTTTGTCTCAACTTTAAATGGCCATAACTCCCAAACTAGACAACCTAGCGCGAAAATAAGCCTAATTCGTGATCACTCCAAGCCGAACAAATTTTGTGTCTCAACTTTAAATGGCCATAACTCCCAAAATAGACGACTTAGCGCGAAAATAAGCCTAATTCGTGATCACTCCAAACCGAACAAATTTTTTGTCTCAACTTTAAATGGCCATAACTCCCAAACTAGACAACCTAGCGCGAAAATAAGCCTAATTCGTGATCACTCCAAGCCGAACAAATTTTGTGTCTCAACTTTAAATGGCCATAACTCCCAAAATAGACGACTTAGCGCGAAAATAAGCCTAATTCGTGATCACTCCAAATCTGGCAAAATTTTTTGTCACAACTTTAAATGGCCATAACTCCCAAACTAGACGACTTAGCGCGAAAATAAGCCTAATTCGTGATCACTCCAAACCGAACAAATTTCTTGTCACAACTTTAAATGGCCATAACTCCCAAAATAGACGACTAAGCGCGAAAATAAGCCTAATTCGTGATCACTCCAAACCGAAAAAATTTTTTGTCACAACTTTAAATGGCCATAACTCCCAAAATAGACGACTTAGCGCGAAAATAAGCCTAATTCGTGATCACTCCAAACCGAACAAATTTTTTGTCTCAACTTTAAATGGCCATAACTCCCAAACTTGACGACCTAGCGCGAAAATAAGTCAAATTCGTGATCACTCAAAATCTGCCAAAATTTCTTGTCTCAACTTTAAATGGCCATAACTCCCAAACTAGACGACCTAGCGCGAAAATAAGCCAAATTCGTGATCACTCCAAACCGAACGAATTTTTTGTCACAAATTTAAATAGCCATAACTCCCAAACTAGACGACCTAGCGCAAAAATAAGCCTAAATCGTGATCACTCCAAACCAAACAAATTTTTTGTCTCAACTTTAAATGGCCATAACTCCCAAACTAGACGACTTAGCGCGAAAATAAGCCTAATTCGTGATCACTCCAAACCGAACAAATTTTTTGTCACAACTTTAAATGGCCATAACTCCCAAAATAGACGACTTAGCGCGAAAATAAGCCTAATTCGTGATCACTCCAAACCGAACAAATTTTTTGTCTCAACTTTAAATGGCCATAACTCCCAAAATAGACGACCTAGCGCGAAAATAAGCCTAATTCGTGATCACTCCAAATCTGGCAAAATTTTTTGTCTCAACTTTAAATAACCATAACTCCCAAACTAGACGACCTAGCGCGAAAATAAGCCTAATTCGTGATCACTCCAAACCGAACAAATTTTTTGTCACAACTTTAAATGGCCATAACTCCCAAAATAGACGACTTAGCGCGAAAATAAGCCTAATTCGTGATCACTCCAAACCGAACAAATTTTTTGTCTCAACTTTAAATGGTCATAACTCCCAAACTAGACGACTTAGCGCGAAAATAAGCCTAATTCGTGATCACTCCAAACCGAACAAATTTCTTGTCACAACTTTAAATGGCCATAACTCCCAAACTAGACGACTTAGCGCGAAAATAAGCCTAATTCGTGATCACTCCAAACCGAACAAATTTTTGTCTCAACTTTAAATGGCCATAACTCCCAAACTAGACAACCTAGCGCGAAAATAAGCCTAATTCGTGATCACTCCAAGCCGAACAAATTTTGTGTCTCAACTTTAAATGGCCATAACTCCCAAAATAGACGACTTAGCGCGAAAATAAGCCTAATTCGTGATCACTCCAAACCGAACAAATTTTTTGTCTCAACTTTAAATGGCCATAACTCCCAAACTAGACAACCTAGCGCGAAAATAAGCCTAATTCGTGATCACTCCAAGCCGAACAAATTTTGTGTCTCAACTTTAAATGGCCATAACTCCCAAACTAGACGACTTAGCGCGAAAATAAGCCTAATTCGTGATCACTCCAAATCTGGCAAAATTTTTTGTCACAACTTTAAATGGCCATAACTCCCAAACTAGACGACCTAGCGCGAAAATAAGCCTAATTCGTGATCACTCCAAACCGAACAAATTTTTTGTCTCAACTTTAAATGGCCATGACTCCCAAACTAGACGACTTAGCGCGAAAATAAGCCTAATTCGTGATCACTCCAAACCGAACAAATTTTTTGTCTCAACTTTAAATGGCCATAACTCCCAAACTAGACGACTTAGCGCGAAAATAAGCCTAATTCGTGATCACTCCAAACCGAACAAATTTTTTGTCACAACTTTAAATGGCCATAACTCCCAAACTAGACGACTTAGCGCGAAAATAAGCCTAATTCGTGATCACTCCAAGCCGAACAAATTTTTTGTCTCAACTTTAAATGGCCATAACTCCCAAACTAGACGACCTAGCGCGAAAATAAGCCTAATTCGTGATCACTCAAAATCTGACAAAATTTTTTGTCTCAACTTTAAATGGCCATAACTCCCAAACTAGACGACTTAGCGCGAAAATAAGCCTAATTCGTGATCACTCCAAACCGAACAAATTTTTTGTCTCAACTTTAAATGGCCATAACTCCCAAACTAGACGACTTAGCGCGAAAATAAGCCTAATTCGTGATCACTCCAAACCGAACAAATTTTTTGTCTCAACTTTAAATGGCCATAACTCCCAAACTAGACGACTTAGCGCGAAAATAAGCCTAATTCATGATCACTCAAAATCTGACAAAATTTTTTGTCTGAACTTTAAATGGCCATAACTCCCAAACTAGACGACCTAGCGCGAAAATAAGCCTAATTCGTGATCACTCCAAGCCGAACAAATTTTTTGTCTCAACTTTAAATGGCCATAACTCCCAAACTAGACGACCTAGCGCGAAAATAAGCCTAATTCGTGATCACTCCAAATCTGGCAAAATTTTGTGTCACAACTTTAAATGGCCATAACTCCCAAACTAGACGACCTAGCGCGAAAATAAGCCTAATTCGTGATCACTCCAAACCGAACAAATTTTTTGTCACAACTTTAAATGGCCATAACTCCCAAACTAGACGACTTAGCGCGAAAATAAGCCTAATTCGTGATCACTCCAAGCCGAACAAATTTTTTGTCTCAACTTTAAATGGCCATAACTCCCAAACTAGACGACCTAGCGCGAAAATAAGCCTAATTCGTGATCACTCCAAATCTGGCAAAATTTTTTGTCTCAACTTTAAATGGCCATAACTCCCAAACTAGACGACCTAGCGCGAAAATAAGCCTAATTCGTGATCACTCCAAATCCGAACAAATTTTTTGTCACAACTTTAAATGGCCATAACTCCCAAACTAGACGACCTAGCGCGAAAATAAGCCTAATTCGTGATCACTCCAAGCCGAACAAATTTTTTGTCTCAACTTTAAATGGCCATAACTCCCAAACTAGACGACCTAGCGCGAAAATAAGCCTAATTCGTGATCACTCCAAATCTGGCAAAATTTTTTGTCACAACTTTAAATGGCCATAACTCCCAAACTAGACGACCTAGCGCGAAAATAAGCCTAATTCGTGATCACTCCAAACCGAACAAATTTTTTGTCACAACTTTAAATGGCCATAACTCCCAAACTAGACGACCTAGCGCGAAAATAAGCCTAATTCGTGATCACTCCAAGCCGAACAAATTTTTTGTCTCAACTTTAAATGGCCATAACTCCCAAACTAGACGACCTAGCGCGAAAATAAGCCTAATTCGTGATCACTCCAAATCTGGCAAAATTTTTTGTCTCAACTTTAAATAGCCATAACTCCCAAACTAGACGACCTAGCGCGAAAATAAGCCTAATTCATGATCACTCCAAATCTGGCAAAATTTTTTGTCACAACTTTAAATGGCCATAACTCCCAAACTAGACGACCTAGCGCGAAAATAAGCCTAATTCGTGATCACTCAAAATCTGCCAAAATTTTTTGTCTCAACTTTAAATGGCCATAACTCCCAAACTAGACGACTTAGCGCGAAAATAAGCCTAATTCGTGATCACTCCAAATCCTGACACAATTTTTTTGTCACAACTTTAAATGGCCATAACTCCCAAACTAGACGACTTAGCGCGAAAATAAGCCTAATTCGTGATCACTCCAAACCTGAACAAATTTTTTGTCACAACTTTAAATGGCCATAACTCCCAAACTAGACGACCTAGCGCGAAAATAAGCCTAATTCGTGATCACTCCAAACCGAACAAATTTTTTGTCTCAACTTTAAATGGCCATAACTCCCAAACTAGACGACCTAGCGCGAAAATAAGCCTAATTCGTGATCACTCAAAATCTGGCAAAATTTTTTGTCTCAACTTTAAATGGCCATAACTCCCAAACTAGACGACCTAGCGCGAAAATAAGCCTAATTCGTGATCACTCCAAACCGAACGAATTTTTTGTCACAACTTTAAATGGCCATAACTCCCAAACTAGACGACCTAGCGCGAAAATAAGCCTAATTCGTGATCACTCCAAATCTGGCAAAATTTTTTGTCACAACTTTAAATGGCCATAACTCCCAAACTAGACGACCTAGCGCGAAAATAAGCCTAATTCGTGATCACTCCAAACCTGAACAAATTTTTTGTCACAACTTTAAATGGCCATAACTCCCAAACTAGACGACTTAGCGCGAAAATAAGCCTAATTCGTGATCACTCCAAGCCGAACAAATTTTTTGTCTCAACTTTAAATGGCCATAACTCCCAAACTAGACGACCTAGCGCGAAAATAAGCCTAATTCATGATCACTCCAAATCTGGCAAAATTTTTTGTCTCAACTTTAAATAGCCATAACTCCCAAACTAGACGACCTAGCGCGAAAATAAGCCTAATTCGTGATCACTCCAAACCTGAAAAAATTTTTTGTCACAACTTTAAATGGCCATAACTCCCAAACTAGACGACCTAGCGCGAAAATAAGCCTAATTCGTGATCACTCCAAACCGAACAAATTTTTTGTCTCAACTTTAAATGGCCATATCTCCCAAACTAGACGACCTAGCGCGAAAATAAGCCTAATTCGTGATCACTCCAAATCTGGCAAAATTTTTTGTCACAACTTTAAATGGCCATAACTCCCAAACTAGACGACCTAGCGCGAAAATAAGCCTAATTCGTGATCACTCCAAACCTGAACAAATTTTTTGTCTCAACTTTAAATGGCCATAACTCCCAAACTAGACGACCTAGCGCGAAAATAAGCCTAATTCGTGATCACTCCAAGCCGAACAAATTTTTTGTCTCAACTTTAAATGGCCATAACTCCCAAACTAGACGACCTAGCGCGAAAATAAGCCTAATTCATGATCACTCCAAATCTGGCAAAATTTTTTGTCTCAACTTTAAATAGCCATAACTCCCAAACTAGACGACCTAGCGCGAAAATAAGCCTAATTCATGATCACTCCAAATCTGGCAAAATTTTTTGTCACAACTTTAAATGGCCATAACTCCCAAACTAGACGACCTAGCGCGAAAATAAGCCTAATTCGTGATCACTCAAAATCTGACAAAATTTTTTGTCTCAACTTTAAATGGCCATAACTCCCAAACTAGACGACTTAGCGCGAAAATAAGCCTAATTCGTGATCACTCCAAACCGAACAAATTTTTTGTCACAACTTTAAATGGCCATAACTCCCAAACTAGACGACTTAGCGCGAAAATAAGCCTAATTCGTGATCACTCCAAACCGAACAAATTTTTTGTCACAACTTTAAATGGCCATAACTCCCAAACTAGACGACTTAGCGCGAAAATAAGCCTAATTCGTGATCACTCCAAACCGAACAAATTTTTTGTCTCAACTTTAAATGGCCATAACTCCCAAACTAGACGACCTAGCGCGAAAATAAGCCTAATTCGTGATCACTCAAAATCTGCCAAAATTTTTTGTCTCAACTTTAAATGGCCATAACTCCCAAACTAGACGACCTAGCGCGAAAATAAGCCTAATTCGTGATCACTCCAAACCGAACGAATTTTTTGTCACAACTTTAAATGGCCATAACTCCCAAACTAGACGACCTAGCGCGAAAATAAGCCTAATTCGTGATCACTCCAAACCGAACGAATTTTTTGTCACAACTTTAAATGGCCATAACTCCCAAACTAGACGACTTAGCGCGAAAATAAGCCTAATTCGTGATCACTCCAAACCGAACAAATTTTTTGTCTCAACTTTAAATGGCCATAACTCCCAAACTAGACGACTTAGCGCGAAAATAAGCCTAATTCGTGATCACTCCAAACCGAACAAATTTTTTGTCACAACTTTAAATGGCCATAACTCCCAAACTAGACGACCTAGCGCGAAAATAAGCCTAATTCGTGATCACTCCAAATCTGGCAAAATTTTTTGTCACAACTTTAAATGGCCATAACTCCCAAACTAGACGACCTAGCGCGAAAATAAGCCTAATTCGTGATCACTCCAAACCGAACAAATTTTTTGTCACAACTTTAAATGGCCATAACTCCCAAACTAGACGACCTAGCGCGAAAATAAGCCTAATTCGTGATCACTCCAAACCGAACAAATTTTTTTGTCACAACTTTAAATGGCCATAACTCCCAAACTAGGCGACCTAGCGCGAAAATAAGCCTAATTCGTGATCACTCCAAACCGAACGAATTTTTTGTCACAACTTTAAATGGCCATAACTCCCAAACTAGACGACTTAGCGCGAAAATAAGCCTAATTCGTGATCACTCCAAACCGAACGAATTTTTTGTCACAACTTTAAATGGCCATAACTCCCAAACTAGACGACTTAGCGCGAAAATAAGCCTAATTCGTGATCACTCCAAACCTGAACGAATTTTTTGTCACAACTTTAAATGGCCATAACTCCCAAACTAGACGACCTAGCGCGAAAATAAGCCTAATTCGTGATCACTCCAAGCCGAACAAATTTTGTGTCTCAACTTTAAATGGCCATAACTCCCAAACTAGACGACCTAGCGCGAAAATAAGCCTAATTCGTGATCACTCCAAATCTGGCAAAATTTTTTGTCACAACTTTAAATGGCCATAACTCCCAAACTAGACGACCTAGCGCGAAAATAAGCCTAATTCGTGATCACTCCAAATCTGACAAAATTTTTTGTCACAACTTTAAATGGCCATAACTCCCAAACTAGACGACCTAGCGCGAAAATAAGCCTAATTCGTGATCACTCCAAGCCGAACAAATTTTTTGTCTCAACTTTAAATGGCCATAACTCCCAAACTAGACGACTTAGCGCGAAAATAAGCCTAATTCATGATCACTCCAAATCTGGCAACATTTTTTGTCGTAACTTTAAATAGCCATAACTGCCAAGCTAGACGACTTAGCGCGAAAATAAGCCTAATTCGTGATCACTCCAAATCTGGCAAAATTTTTTGTCACAACTTTAAATGGCCATAACTCCCAAACTAGACGACCTAGCGCGAAAATAAGCCTAATTCGTGATCACTCAAAATCTGACAAAATTTTTTGTCTCAACTTTAAATGGCCATAACTCCCAAACTAGACGACTTAGCGCGAAAATAAGCCTAATTCGTGATCACTCCAAACCGAACAAATTTTTTGTCACAACTTTAAATAGCCATAACTCCCAAACTAGACGACCTAGCGCGAAAATAAGCCTAATTCGTGATCACTCCAAACCGAACAAATTTTTTGTCACAACTTTAAATGGCCATAACTCCCAAACTAGACGACTTAGCGCGAAAATAAGCCTAATTCGTGATCACTCCAAACCGAACAAAATTTTTTGTCTCAACTTTAAATGGCCATAACTCCCAAACTAGACGACCTAGCGCGAAAATAAGCCTAATTCGTGATCACTCCAAACCGAACAAATTTTTTGTCATAACTTTAAATAGCCATAACTCCCAAACTAGACGACCTAGCGCAAAAATAAGCCTAAATCGTGATCACTCCAAACCAAACAAATTTTTTGTCTCAACTTTAAATGGCCATAACTCCCAAACTAGACGACCTAGCGCGAAAATAAGCCAAATTCGTGATCACTCCAAACCGAACAAATTTTTTTGGCACAACTTTAAATGGCCATAACTCCCAAACTAGACGACCTAGCGCGAAAATAAGCCTAATTCGTGATCACTCCAAACCGAACAAATTTTTGTCATAACTTTAAATAGCCATAACTCCCAAACTAGACGACCTAGCGCAAAAATAAGCCTAAATCGTGATCACTCCAAACCAAACAAATTTTTTGTCTCAACTTTAAATGGCCATAACTCCCAAACTAGACGACCTAGCGCGAAAATAAGCCTAATTCGTGATCACTCCAAACCGAACGAATTTTTTGTCACAAATTTAAATGGCCATAACTCCCAAACTAGACGACTTAGCGCGAAAATAAGCCTAATTCGTGATCACTCCAAACCGAACAAATTTTTTGTCTCAACTTTAAATGGCCATAACTCCCAAAATAGACGACTTAGCGCGAAAATAAGCCTAATTCGTGATCACTCCAAACCGAACGAATTTTTTGTCTCAACTTTAAATGGCCATAACTCCCAAACTAGACGACTTAGCGCGAAAATAAGCCTAATTCATGATCACTCCAAATCTGGCAAAATTTTTTGTCACAACTTTAAATGGCCATAACTCCCAAAATAGACGACCTAGCGCGAAAATAAGCCAAATTCGTGATCACTCAAAATCTGCCAAAATTTCTTGTCTCAACTTTAAATGGCCATAACTCCCAAACTAGACGACTTAGCGCGAAAATAAGCCTAATTCGTGATCACTCCAAACCGAACAAATTTCTTGTCACAACTTTAAATGGCCATAACTCCCAAAATAGACGACTTAGCGCGAAAATAAGCCTAATTCGTGATCACTCCAAACCGAACAAATTTTTTGTCTCAACTTTAAATGGCCATAACTCCCAAACTAGACGACTTAGCGCGAAAATAAGCCTAATTCGTGATCACTCCAAACCGAACAAATTTCTTGTCACAACTTTAAATGGCCATAACTCCCAAACTAGACGACCTAGCGCGAAAATAAGCCTAATTCGTGATCACTCCAAACCAAACAAATTTTTTGTCTCAACTTTAAATGGCCATAACTCCCAAACTAGACGACCTAGCGCGAAAATAAGCCAAATTCGTGATCACTCCAAACCGAACAAATTTTTTTGGCACAACTTTAAATGGCCATAACTCCCAAACTAGACGACCTAGCGCGAAAATAAGCCTAATTCGTGATCACTCCAAACCGAACAAATTTTTTGTCATAACTTTAAATAGCCATAACTCCCAAACTAGACGACCTAGCGCAAAAATAAGCCTAAATCGTGATCACTCCAAACCAAACAAATTTTTTGTCTCAACTTTAAATGGCCATAACTCCCAAACTAGACGACCTAGCGCGAAAATAAGCCAAATTCGTGATCACTCCAAAAGCGAACAAATTTTTTGGCACAACTTTAAATGGCCATAACTCCCAAACTAGACGACCTAGCGCGAAAATAAGCCTAATTCGTGATCACTCCAAACCGAACAAATTTTTTGTCTCAACTTTAAATGGCCATAACTCCCAAAATAGACGACTTAGCGCGAAAATAAGCCTAATTCGTGATCAGTCCAAACCGAACGAATTTTTTGTCACAAATTTAAATGGCCATAACTCCCAAACTAGACGACTTAGCGCGAAAATAAGCCTAATTCGTGATCACTCCAAACCGAACAAATTTTTTGTCTCAACTTTAAATGGCCATAACTCCCAAACTAGACGACTTAGCGCGAAAATAAGCCTAATTCGTGATCACTCCAAACCGAACAAATTTCTTGTCACAACTTTAAATGGCCATAACTCCCAAAATAGACGACTTAGCGCGAAAATAAGCCTAATTCGTGATCACTCCAAACCGAACAAATTTTTTGTCACAACTTTAAATGGCCATAACTCCCAAAATAGACGACTTAGCGCGAAAATAAGCCTAATTCGTGATCACTCCAAACCGAACAAATTTTTTGTCTCAACTTTTAATGGCCATAACTCCCAAATTAGACGACCTAGCGCGAAAATAAGCCAAATTCGTGATCACTCAAAATGTGCCAAAATTTCTTGTCTCAACTTTAAATGGCCATAACTCCCAAACTAGACGACCTAGCGCGAAAATAAGCCAAATTCGTGATCACTCCAAACCGAACGAATTTTTTGTCACAAATTTAAATGGCCATAACTCCCAAACTAGACGACCTAGCGCGAAAATAAGCCTAATTCGTGATCACTCCAAACCGAACGAATTTTTTGTCACAAATTTAAATGGCCATAACTCCCAAACTAGACGACTTAGCGCGAAAATAAGCCTAATTCGTGATCACTCCAAACCGAACAAATTTCTTGTCACAACTTTAAATGGCCATAACTCCCAAAATAGACGACCTAGCGCGAAAATAAGCCTAATTCGTGATCACTCCAAATCTGGCAAAATTTTTTGTCACAACTTTAAATGGCCATAACTCCCAAACTAGACGACCTAGCGCGAAAATATGCCTAATTCGTGATCACTCCAAACCGAACAAATTTTTTGTCACAACTTTAAATGGCCATAACTCCCAAACTAGACGACCTAGCGCGAAAATAAGCCAAATTCGTGATCACTCCAAACCGAACGAATTTTTTGTCACAAATTTAAATGGCCATAACTCCCAAACTAGGCGACCTAGCGCGAAAATAAGCCTAATTCGTGATCACTCCAAACCGAACGAATTTTTTGTCACAAATTTAAATGGCCATAACTCCCAAACTAGACGACTTAGCGCGAAAATAAGCCTAATTCGTGATCACTCCAAACCGAACGAATTTTTTGTCACAAATTTAAATGGCCATAACTCCCAAACTAGACGACTTAGCGCGAAAATAAGCCTAATTCGTGATCACTCCAAACCGAACGAATTTTTTGTCACAAATTTAAATGGCCATAACTCCCAAAATAGACGACCTAGCGCGAAAATAAGCCTAATTCGTGATCACTCCAAGCCGAACAAATTTTGTGTCTCAACTTTAAATGGCCATAACTCCCAAAATAGACGACCTAGCGCGAAAATAAGCCTAATTCGTGATCACTCCAAATCTGGCAAAATTTTTTGTCACAACTTTAAATGGCCATAACTCCCAAACTAGACGACCTAGCGCGAAAATATGCCTAATTCGTGATCACTCCAAACCGAACAAATTTTTTGTCACAACTTTAAATGGCCATAACTCCCAAACTAGACGACCTAGCGCGAAAATAAGCCTAAATCGTGATCACTCCAAGCCGAACAAATTTTTTGTCTCAACTTTAAATGGCCATAACTCCCAAACTAGACGACCTAGCGCGAAAATAAGCCTAATTCATGATCACTCCAAATCTGGCAACATTTTTTGTCTCAACTTTAAAAAACCATAACTCCCAAACTAGACGACCTAGCGCGAAAATAAGCCTAATTCATTATCACTCCAAATCTGGCAAAATTTTTTGTCACAACTTTAAATGGCCATAACTCCCAAAATAGACGACCTAGCGCGAAAATAAGCCAAATTCGTGATCACTCAAAATCTGCCAAAATTTCTTGTCTCAACTTTAAATGGCCATAACTCCCAAACTAGACGACTTAGCGCGAAAATAAGCCTAATTCGTGATCACTCCAAACCGAACAAATTTCTTGTCACAACTTTAAATGGCCATAACTCCCAAAATAGACGACTTAGCGCGAAAATAAGCCTAATTCGTGATCACTCCAAACCGAACAAATTTCTTGTCACTACTTTAAATGGCCATAACTCCCAAAATAGACGACTTAGCGCGAAAATAAGCCTAATTCGTGATCACTCCAAACCGAACAAAATTTCTTGTCTCAACTTTAAATGGCCATAACTCCCAAACTAGACGACCTAGCGCGAAAATAAGCCTAATTCGTGATCACTCCAAACCGAACAAATTATTTGTCATAACTTTAAATAGCCATAATTCCCAAACTAGACGACCTAGCGCAAAAATAAGCCTAAATCGTGATCACTCCAAACCAAACAAATTTTTTGTCTCAACTTTAAATGGCCATAACTCCCAAACTAGACGACCTAGCGCGAAAATAAGCCAAATTCGTGATCACTCCAAACCGAACAAATTTTTTTGTCTCAACTTTAAATGGCCATAACTCCCAAACTAGACGACCTAGCGCGAAAATAAGCCTAATTCGTGATCACTCCAAACCGAACAAATTTTTTGTCATAACTTTAAATAGCCATAACTCCCAAACTAGACGACCTAGCGCAAAAATAAGCCTAAATCGTGATCACTCCAAACCAAACAAATTTTTTGTCTCAACTTTAAATGGCCATAACTCCCAAACTAGACGACCTAGCGCGAAAATAAGCCAAATTCGTGATCACTCCAAACCGAACAAATTTTTTTGGCACAACTTTAAATGGCCATAACTCCCAAACTAGACGACCTAGCGCGAAAATAAGCCTAATTCGTGATCACTCCAAACCGAACAAATTTTTTGTCATAACTTTAAATAGCCATAACTCCCAAACTAGACGACCTAGCGCAAAAATAAGCCTAAATCGTGATCACTCCAAACCAAACAAATTTTTTGTCTCAACTTTAAATGGCCATAACTCCCAAACTAGATGACCTAGCGCGAAAATAAGCCTAATTCGTGATCACTCCAAACCGAACGAATTTTTTGTCACAAATTTAAATGGCCATAACTCCCAAACTAGACGACTTAGCGCGAAAATAAGCCTAATTCGTGATCACTCCAAACCGAACAAATTTTTGTCTCAACTTTAAATGGCCATAACTCCCAAAATAGACGACTTAGCGCGAAAATAAGCCTAATTCGTGATCAGTCCAAACCGAACGAATTTTTTGTCACAAATTTAAATGGCCATAACTCCCAAACTAGACGACTTAGCGCGAAAATAAGCCTAATTCATGATCACTCCAAATCTGGCAAAATTTTTTGTCACAACTTTAAATGGCCATAACTCCCAAAATAGACGACCTAGCGCGAAAATAAGCCAAATTCGTGATCACTCCAAACCGAACAAATTTCTTGTCACAACTTTAAATGGCCATAACTCCCAAAATAGACGACTTAGCGCGAAAATAAGCCTAATTCGTGATCACTCCAAACCGAACAAATTTCTTGTCACTACTTTAAATGGCCATAACTCCCAAAATAGACGACTTAGCGCGAAAATAAGCCTAATTCGTGATCACTCCAAACCGAACAAATTTTTTGTCTCAACTTTAAATGGCCATAACTCCCAAAATAGACGACTTAGCGCGAAAATAAGCCTAATTCGTGATCAGTCCAAACCGAACAAATTTTTTGTCTCAACTTTAAATGGCCATAACTCCCAAAATAGACGACTTAGCGCGAAAATAAGCCTAATTCGTGATCACTCCAAACCGAACAAATTTTTGTCTCAACTTTAAATGGCCATAACTCCCAAAATAGACGACTTAGCGCGAAAATAAGCCTAATTCGTGATCAGTCCAAACCGAACGAATTTTTTGTCACAAATTTAAATGGCCATAACTCCCAAACTAGACGACTTAGCGCGAAAATAAGCCTAATTCGTGATCACTCCAAACCGAACAAATTTTTTGTCTCAACTTTAAATGGCCATAACTCCCAAAATAGACGACTTAGCGCGAAAATAAGCCTAATTCGTGATCAGTCCAAACCGAACGAATTTTTTGTCACAAATTTAAATGGCCATAACTCCCAAACTAGACGACTTAGCGCGAAAATAAGCCTAATTCGTGATCACTCCAAACCGAACGAATTTTTTGTCACAAATTTAAATGGCCATAACTCCCAAACTAGACGACTTAGCGCGAAAATAAGCCTAATTCATGATCACTCCAAATCTGGCAAAATTTTTTGTCACAAATTTAAATGGCCATAACTCCCAAACTAGACGACTTAGCGCGAAAATAAGCCTAATTCATGATCACTCCAAATCTGGCAAAATTTTTTGTCTCAACTTTAAATGGCCATAACTCCCAAACTAGACGACTTAGCGCGAAAATAAGCCTAATTCGTGATCACTCCAAACCGAACAAATTTCTTGTCACAACTTTAAATGGCCATAACTCCCAAAATAGACGACCTAGCGCGAAAATAAGCCAAATTCGTGATCACTCAAAATCTGCCAAAATTTCTTGTCTCAACTTTAAATGGCCATAACTCCCAAACTAGACGACTTAGCGCGAAAATAAGCCTAATTCGTGATCACTCCAAACCGAACAAATTTCTTGTCACAACTTTAAATGGCCATAACTCCCAAAATAGACGACTTAGCGCGAAAATAAGCCTAATTCGTGATCACTCCAAACCGAACAAATTTCTTGTCACTACTTTAAATGGCCATAACTCCCAAAATAGACGACTTAGCGCGAAAATAAGCCTAATTCGTGATCACTCCAAACCGAACAAAATTTCTTGTCTCAACTTTAAATGGCCATAACTCCCAAACTAGACGACCTAGCGCGAAAATAAGCCTAATTCGTGATCACTCCAAACCGAACAAATTATTTGTCATAACTTTAAATAGCCATAATTCCCAAACTAGACGACCTAGCGCAAAAATAAGCCAAAATCGTGATCACTCCAAACCAAACAAATTTTTTGTCTCAACTTTAAATGGCCATAACTCCCAAACTAGACGACCTAGCGCGAAAATAAGCCAAATTCGTGATCACTCCAAACCGAACAAATTTTTTTGTCTCAACTTTAAATGGCCATAACTCCCAAACTAGACGACCTAGCGCGAAAATAAGCCTAATTCGTGATCACTCCAAACCGAACAAATTTTTTGTCATAACTTTAAATAGCCATAACTCCCAAACTAGACGACCTAGCGCAAAAATAAGCCTAAATCGTGATCACTCCAAACCAAACAAATTTTTTGTCTCAACTTTAAATGGCCATAACTCCCAAACTAGACGACCTAGCGCGAAAATAAGCCAAATTCGTGATCACTCCAAACCGAACAAATTTTTTTGGCACAACTTTAAATGGCCATAACTCCCAAACTAGACGACCTAGCGCGAAAATAAGCCTAATTCGTGATCACTCCAAACCGAACAAATTTTTTGTCATAACTTTAAATAGCCATAACTCCCAAACTAGACGACCTAGCGCAAAAATAAGCCTAAATCGTGATCACTCCAAACCAAACAAATTTTTTGTCTCAACTTTAAATGGCCATAACTCCCAAACTAGATGACCTAGCGCGAAAATAAGCCTAATTCGTGATCACTCCAAACCGAACGAATTTTTTGTCACAAATTTAAATGGCCATAACTCCCAAACTAGACGACTTAGCGCGAAAATAAGCCTAATTCGTGATCACTCCAAACCGAACAAATTTTTTGTCTCAACTTTAAATGGCCATAACTCCCAAAATAGACGACTTAGCGCGAAAATAAGCCTAATTCGTGATCAGTCCAAACCGAACGAATTTTTTGTCACAAATTTAAATGGCCATAACTCCCAAACTAGACGACTTAGCGCGAAAATAAGCCTAATTCATGATCACTCCAAATCTGGCAAAATTTTTTGTCACAACTTTAAATGGCCATAACTCCCAAAATAGACGACCTAGCGCGAAAATAAGCCAAATTCGTGATCACTCAAAATCTGCCAAAATTTCTTGTCTCAACTTTAAATGGCCATAACTCCCAAACTAGACGACTTAGCGCGAAAATAAGCCTAATTCGTGATCACTCCAAACCGAACAAATTTCTTGTCACAACTTTAAATGGCCATAACTCCCAAAATAGACGACTTAGCGCGAAAATAAGCCTAATTCGTGATCACTCCAAACCGAACAAATTTCTTGTCACTACTTTAAATGGCCATAACTCCCAAAATAGACGACTTAGCGCGAAAATAAGCCTAATTCGTGATCACTCCAAACCGAACAAAATTTCTTGTCTCAACTTTAAATGGCCATAACTCCCAAACTAGACGACCTAGCGCGAAAATAAGCCTAATTCGTGATCACTCCAAACCGAACAAATTATTTGTCATAACTTTAAATAGCCATAATTCCCAAACTAGACGACCTAGCGCAAAAATAAGCCTAATTCGTGATCACTCCAAACCGAACAAATTTCTTGTCTCAACTTTAAATGGCCATAACTCCCAAACTAGACGACTTAGCGCGAAAATAAGCCTAATTCGTGATCACTCCAAACCGAACAAATTTTTTGTCATAACTTTAAATAGCCATAACTCCCAAACTAGACGACCTAGCGCAAAAATAAGCCTAAATCGTGATCACTCCAAACCAAACAAATTTTTTGTCTCAACTTTAAATGGCCATAACTCCCAAACTAGACGACCTAGCGCGAAAATAAGCCAAATTCGTGATCACTCCAAACCGAACAAATTTTTTTGGCACAACTTTAAATGGCCATAACTCCCAAACTAGACGACCTAGCGCGAAAATAAGCCTAATTCGTGATCACTCCAAACCGAACAAATTTTTTGTCATAACTTTAAATAGCCATAACTCCCAAACTAGACGACCTAGCGCAAAAATAAGCCTAAATCGTGATCACTCCAAACCAAACAAATTTTTTGTCTCAACTTTAAATGGCCATAACTCCCAAACTAGACGACCTAGCGCGAAAATAAGCCAAATTCGTGATCACTCCAAAAGCGAACAAATTTTTTTGGCACAACTTTAAATGGCCATAACTCCCAAACTAGACGACCTAGCGCGAAAATAAGCCTAATTCGTGATCACTCCAAACCGAACAAATTTTTTGTCTCAACTTTAAATGGCCATAACTCCCAAAATAGACGACTTAGCGCGAAAATAAGCCTAATTCGTGATCAGTCCAAACCGAACGAATTTTTTGTCACAAATTTAAATGGCCATAACTCCCAAACTAGACGACTTAGCGCGAAAATAAGCCTAATTCGTGATCACTCCAAACCGAACAAAATTTCTTGTCTCAACTTTAAATGGCCATAACTCCCAAACTAGACGACCTAGCGCGAAAATAAGCCTAATTCGTGATCACTCCAAACCGAACAAATTATTTGTCATAACTTTAAATAGCCATAATTCCCAAACTAGACGACCTAGCGCAAAAATAAGCCTAAATCGTGATCACTCCAAACCAAACAAATTTTTTGTCTCAACTTTAAATGGCCATAACTCCCAAACTAGACGACCTAGCGCGAAAATAAGCCAAATTCGTGATCACTCCAAACCGAACAAATTTTTTTGTCTCAACTTTAAATGGCCATAACTCCCAAACTAGACGACCTAGCGCGAAAATAAGCCTAATTCGTGATCACTCCAAACCGAACAAATTTTTTGTCATAACTTTAAATAGCCATAACTCCCAAACTAGACGACCTAGCGCAAAAATAAGCCTAAATCGTGATCACTCCAAACCAAACAAATTTTTTGTCTCAACTTTAAATGGCCATAACTCCCAAACTAGATGACCTAGCGCGAAAATAAGCCTAATTCGTGATCACTCCAAACCGAACGAATTTTTTGTCACAAATTTAAATGGCCATAACTCCCAAACTAGACGACTTAGCGCGAAAATAAGCCTAATTCGTGATCACTCCAAACCGAACAAATTTTTTGTCTCAACTTTAAATGGCCATAACTCCCAAAATAGACGACTTAGCGCGAAAATAAGCCTAATTCGTGATCAGTCCAAACCGAACGAATTTTTTGTCACAAATTTAAATGGCCATAACTCCCAAACTAGACGACTTAGCGCGAAAATAAGCCTAATTCATGATCACTCCAAATCTGGCAAAATTTTTTGTCACAACTTTAAATGGCCATAACTCCCAAAATAGACGACCTAGCGCGAAAATAAGCCAAATTCGTGATCACTCAAAATCTGCCAAAATTTCTTGTCTCAACTTTAAATGGCCATAACTCCCAAACTAGACGACTTAGCGCGAAAATAAGCCTAATTCGTGATCACTCCAAACCGAACAAATTTCTTGTCACAACTTTAAATGGCCATAACTCCCAAAATAGACGACTTAGCGCGAAAATAAGCCTAATTCGTGATCACTCCAAACCGAACAAATTATTTGTCATAACTTTAAATAGCCATAATTCCCAAACTAGACGACCTAGCGCAAAAATAAGCCTAAATCGTGATCACTCCAAACCAAACAAATTTTTTGTCTCAACTTTAAATGGCCATAACTCCCAAACTAGACGACCTAGCGCGAAAATAAGCCAAATTCGTGATCACTCCAAACCGAACAAATTTTTTTGTCTCAACTTTAAATGGCCATAACTCCCAAACTAGACGACCTAGCGCGAAAATAAGCCTAATTCGTGATCACTCCAAACCGAACAAATTTTTTGTCATAACTTTAAATAGCCATAACTCCCAAACTAGACGACCTAGCGCAAAAATAAGCCTAAATCGTGATCACTCCAAACCAAACAAATTTTTTGTCTCAACTTTAAATGGCCATAACTCCCAAACTAGATGACCTAGCGCGAAAATAAGCCTAATTCGTGATCACTCCAAACCGAACGAATTTTTTTACACAAATTTAAATGGCCATAACTCCCAAACTAGACGACTTAGCGCGAAAATAAGCCTAATTCGTGATCACTCCAAACCGAACAAATTTTTTGTCTCAACTTTAAATGGCCATAACTCCCAAAATAGACGACTTAGCGCGAAAATAAGCCTAATTCGTGATCAGTCCAAACCGAACGAATTTTTTGTCACAAATTTAAATGGCCATAACTCCCAAACTAGACGACTTAGCGCGAAAATAAGCCTAATTCATGATCACTCCAAATCTGGCAAAATTTTTTGTCACAACTTTAAATGGCCATAACTCCCAAAATAGACGACCTAGCGCGAAAATAAGCCAAATTCGTGATCACTCAAAATCTGCCAAAATTTCTTGTCTCAACTTTAAATGGCCATAACTCCCAAACTAGACGACTTAGCGCGAAAATAAGCCTAATTCGTGATCACTCCAAACCGAACAAATTTCTTGTCACAACTTTAAATGGCCATAACTCCCAAAATAGACGACTTAGCGCGAAAATAAGCCTAATTCGTGATCACTCCAAACCGAACAAATTTTTTGTCTCAACTTTAAATGGCCATAACTCCCAAACTAGACGACTTAGCGCGAAAATAAGCCTAATTCGTGATCACTCCAAACCGAACAAATTTCTTGTCACAACTTTAAATGGCCATAACTCCCAAACTAGACGACCTAGCGCGAAAATAAGCCTAATTCGTGATCACTCCAAACCAAACAAATTTTTTGTCTCAACTTTAAATGGCCATAACTCCCAAACTAGACGACCTAGCGCGAAAATAAGCCAAATTCGTGATCACTCCAAACCGAACAAATTTTTTTGGCACAACTTTAAATGGCCATAACTCCCAAACTAGACGACCTAGCGCGAAAATAAGCCTAATTCGTGATCACTCCAAACCGAACAAATTTTTTGTCATAACTTTAAATAGCCATAACTCCCAAACTAGACGACCTAGCGCAAAAATAAGCCTAAATCGTGATCACTCCAAACCAAACAAATTTTTTGTCTCAACTTTAAATGGCCATAACTCCCAAACTAGACGACCTAGCGCGAAAATAAGCCAAATTCGTGATCACTCCAAAAGCGAACAAATTTTTTTGGCACAACTTTAAATGGCCATAACTCCCAAACTAGACGACCTAGCGCGAAAATAAGCCTAATTCGTGATCACTCCAAACCGAACAAATTTTTTGTCTCAACTTTAAATGGCCATAACTCCCAAAATAGACGACTTAGCGCGAAAATAAGCCTAATTCGTGATCAGTCCAAACCGAACGAATTTTTTGTCACAAATTTAAATGGCCATAACTCCCAAACTAGACGACTTAGCGCGAAAATAAGCCTAATTCGTGATCACTCCAAACCGAACAAATTTTTTGTCTCAACTTTAAATGGCCATAACTCCCAAACTAGACGACCTAGCGCGAAAATAAGCCTAATTCGTGATCACTCCAAACCAAACAAATTTTTTGTCTCAACTTTAAATGGCCATAACTCCCAAACTAGACGACCTAGCGCGAAAATAAGCCAAATTCGTGATCACTCCAAACCGAACAAATTTTTTTGGCACAACTTTAAATGGCCATAACTCCCAAACTAGACGACCTAGCGCGAAAATAAGCCTAATTCGTGATCACTCCAAACCGAACAAATTTTTTGTCATAACTTTAAATAGCCATAACTCCCAAACTAGACGACCTAGCGCAAAAATAAGCCTAAATCGTGATCACTCCAAACCAAACAAATTTTTTGTCTCAACTTTAAATGGCCATAACTCCCAAACTAGACGACCTAGCGCGAAAATAAGCCAAATTCGTGATCACTCCAAAAGCGAACAAATTTTTTTGGCACAACTTTAAATGGCCATAACTCCCAAACTAGACGACCTAGCGCGAAAATAAGCCTAATTCGTGATCACTCCAAACCGAACAAATTTTTTGTCTCAACTTTAAATGGCCATAACTCCCAAAATAGACGACTTAGCGCGAAAATAAGCCTAATTCGTGATCAGTCCAAACCGAACGAATTTTTTGTCACAAATTTAAATGGCCATAACTCCCAAAATAGACGACTTAGCGCGAAAATAAGCCTAATTCGTGATCACTCCAAACCGAACAAAATTTCTTGTCTCAACTTTAAATGGCCATAACTCCCAAACTAGACGACCTAGCGCGAAAATAAGCCTAATTCGTGATCACTCCAAACCGAACAAATTATTTGTCATAACTTTAAATAGCCATAACTCCCAAACTAGACGACCTAGCGCAAAAATAAGCCTAAATCGTGATCACTCCAAACCAAACAAATTTTTTGTCTCAACTTTAAATGGCCATAACTCCCAAACTAGACGACCTAGCGCGAAAATAAGCCAAATTCGTGATCACTCCAAACCGAACAAATTTTTTGGCACAACTTTAAATGGCCATAACTCCCAAACTAGACGACCTAGCGCGAAAATAAGCCTAATTCGTGATCACTCCAAACCGAACAAATTTTTTGTCATAACTTTAAATAGCCATAACTCCCAAACTAGACGACCTAGCGCAAAAATAAGCCTAAATCGTGATCACTCCAAACCAAACAAATTTTTTGTCTCAACTTTAAATGGCCATAACTCCCAAACTAGATGACCTAGCGCGAAAATAAGCCTAATTCGTGATCACTCCAAACCGAACGAATTTTTTGTCACAAATTTAAATGGCCATAACTCCCAAACTAGACGACTTAGCGCGAAAATAAGCCTAATTCGTGATCACTCCAAACCGAACAAATTTTTTGTCTCAACTTTAAATGGCCATAACTCCCAAAATAGACGACTTAGCGCGAAAATAAGCCTAATTCGTGATCAGTCCAAACCGAACGAATTTTTTGTCACAAATTTAAATGGCCATAACTCCCAAACTAGACGACTTAGCGCGAAAATAAGCCTAATTCATGATCACTCCAAATCTGGCAAAATTTTTTGTCACAACTTTAAATGGCCATAACTCCCAAAATAGACGACCTAGCGCGAAAATAAGCCAAATTCGTGATCACTCAAAATCTGCCAAAATTTCTTGTCTCAACTTTAAATGGCCATAACTCCCAAACTAGACGACTTAGCGCGAAAATAAGCCTAATTCGTGATCACTCCAAACCGAACAAATTTCTTGTCACAACTTTAAATGGCCATAACTCCCAAAATAGACGACCTAGCGCGAAAATAAGCCAAATTCTTGATCACTCAAAATCTGCCAAAATTTCTTGTCTCAACTTTAAATGGCCATAACTCCCAAACTAGACGACTTAGCGCGAAAATAAGCCTAATTCGTGATCACTCCAAACCGAACAAATTTCTTGTCACAACTTTAAATGGCCATAACTCCCAAAATAGACGACTTAGCGCGAAAATAAGCCTAATTCGTGATCACTCCAAACCGAACAAATTTCTTGTCACTACTTTAAATGGCCATAACTCCCAAAATAGACGACTTAGCGCGAAAATAAGCCTAATTCGTGATCACTCCAAACCGAACAAAATTTCTTGTCTCAACTTTAAATGGCCATAACTCCCAAACTAGACGACCTAGCGCGAAAATAAGCCTAATTCGTGATCACTCCAAACCGAACAAATTATTTGTCATAACTTTAAATAGCCATAATTCCCAAACTAGACGACCTAGCGCAAAAATAAGCCTAAATCGTGATCACTCCAAACCAAACAAATTTTTTGTCTCAACTTTAAATGGCCATAACTCCCAAACTAGACGACCTAGCGCGAAAATAAGCCAAATTCGTGATCACTCCAAACCGAACAAATTTTTTTGTCTCAACTTTAAATGGCCATAACTCCCAAACTAGACGACCTAGCGCGAAAATAAGCCTAATTCGTGATCACTCCAAACCGAACAAATTTTTTGTCATAACTTTAAATAGCCATAACTCCCAAACTAGACGACCTAGCGCAAAAATAAGCCTAAATCGTGATCACTCCAAACCAAACAAATTTTTTGTCTCAACTTTAAATGGCCATAACTCCCAAAATAGACGACTTAGCGCGAAAATAAGCCTAATTCGTGATCACTCCAAACCGAACAAATTTTTTGTCTCAACTTTAAATGGCCATAACTCCCAAACTAGACGACCTAGCGCGAAAATAAGCCTAATTCATGATCACTCAAAATCTGCCAAAATTTCTTGTCTCAACTTTAAATGGCCATAACTCCCAAACTAGACGACTTAGCGCGAAAATAAGCCTAATTCGTGATCACTCCAAACCGAACAAATTTTGTGTCTCAACTTTAAATGGCCATAACTCCCAAAATAGACGACCTAGCGCGAAAATAAGCCTAATTCGTGATCACTCCAAATCTGGCAAAATTTTTTGTCACAACTTTAAATGGCCATAACTCCCAAACTAGACGACCTAGCGCGAAAATAAGCCAAATTCGTGATCACTCCAAACCGAACGAATTTTTTGTCACAAATTTAAATGGCCATAACTCCCAAACTAGACGACCTAGCGCGAAAATAAGCCAAATTCGTGATCACTCCAAACCGAACAAATTTTTTGTCTCAACTTTAAATGGCCATAACTCCCAAAATAGACGACTTAGCGCGAAAATAAGCCTAATTCGTGATCAGTCCAAACCGAACGAATTTTTTGTCACAAATTTAAATGGCCATAACTCCCAAACTAGACGACTTAGCGCGAAAATAAGCCTAATTCGTGATCACTCCAAACCGAACAAATTTTTTGTCACAACTTTAAATGGCCATAACTCCCAAACTAGACGACCTAGCGCGAAAATAAGCCTAATTCGTGATCACTCCAAACCGAACGAATTTTTTGTCACAAATTTAAATGGCCATAACTCCCAAACTAGACGACTTAGCGCGAAAATAAGCCTAATTCGTGATCACTCCAAACCGAACAAATTTTTTGTCTCAACTTTAAATGGCCATAACTCCCAAAATAGACGACTTAGCGCGAAAATAAGCCAAATTCGTGATCACTCCAAACCGAACAAATTTTTTTGGCACAACTTTAAATGGCCATAACTCCCAAACTAGACGACCTAGCGCGAAAATAAGCCTAATTCGTGATCACTCCAAACCGAACAAATTTTTTGTCATAACTTTAAATAGCCATAACTCCCAAACTAGACGACCTAGCGCAAAAATAAGCCTAAATCGTGATCACTCCAAACCAAACAAATTTTTTGTCTCAACTTTAAATGGCCATAACTCCCAAACTAGATGACCTAGCGCGAAAATAAGCCTAATTCGTGATCACTCCAAACCGAACGAATTTTTTGTCACAAATTTAAATGGCCATAACTCCCAAACTAGACGACTTAGCGCGAAAATAAGCCTAATTCGTGATCACTCCAAACCGAACAAATTTTTTGTCTCAACTTTAAATGGCCATAACTCCCAAAATAGACGACTTAGCGCGAAAATAAGCCTAATTCGTGATCAGTCCAAACCGAACGAATTTTTTGTCACAAATTTAAATGGCCATAACTCCCAAACTAGACGACTTAGCGCGAAAATAAGCCTAATTCATGATCACTCCAAATCTGGCAAAATTTTTTGTCACAACTTTAAATGGCCATAACTCCCAAAATAGACGACCTAGCGCGAAAATAAGCCAAATTCGTGATCACTCAAAATCTGCCAAAATTTCTTGTCTCAACTTTAAATGGCCATAACTCCCAAACTAGACGACTTAGCGCGAAAATAAGCCTAATTCGTGATCACTCCAAACCGAACAAATTTCTTGTCACAACTTTAAATGGCCATAACTCCCAAAATAGACGACCTAGCGCGAAAATAAGCCAAATTCGTGATCACTCAAAATCTGCCAAAATTTCTTGTCTCAACTTTAAATGGCCATAACTCCCAAACTAGACGACTTAGCGCGAAAATAAGCCTAATTCGTGATCACTCCAAACCGAACAAATTTCTTGTCACAACTTTAAATGGCCATAACTCCCAAAATAGACGACTTAGCGCGAAAATAAGCCTAATTCGTGATCACTCCAAACCGAACAAATTTCTTGTCACTACTTTAAATGGCCATAACTCCCAAAATAGACGACTTAGCGCGAAAATAAGCCTAATTCGTGATCACTCCAAACCGAACAAAATTTCTTGTCTCAACTTTAAATGGCCATAACTCCCAAACTAGACGACCTAGCGCGAAAATAAGCCTAATTCGTGATCACTCCAAACCGAACAAATTATTTGTCATAACTTTAAATAGCCATAATTCCCAAACTAGACGACCTAGCGCAAAAATAAGCCTAAATCGTGATCACTCCAAACCAAACAAATTTTTTGTCTCAACTTTAAATGGCCATAACTCCCAAACTAGACGACCTAGCGCGAAAATAAGCCTAAATCGTGATCACTCCAAGCCGAACAAATTTTTTGTCTCAACTTTAAATGGCCATAACTCCCAAACTAGACGACCTAGCGCGAAAATAAGCCTAATTCATGATCACTCCAAATCTGGCAAAATTTTTGGTCTCAACTTTAAATAACCATAACTCCCAAACTAGACGACCTAGCGCGAAAATAAGCCTAATTCATGATCACTCCAAATCTGGCAAAATTTTTTGTCACAACTTTAAATGGCCATAACTCCCAAAATAGTCGACCTAGCGCGAAAATAAGCCAAATTCGTGATCACTCAAAATCTGCCAAAATTTCTTGTCTCAACTTTAAATGGCCATAACTCCCAAACTAGACGACTTAGCGCGAAAATAAGCCTAATTCGTGATCACTCCAAACCGAACAAATTTTTTGTCACAACTTTAAATGGCCATAACTCCCAAAATAGACGACCTAGCGCGAAAATAAGCCTAATTCGTGATCACTCCAAACCGAACAAATTTTTTGTCTCAACTTTTAATGGCCATAACTCCCAAATTAGACGACCTAGCGCGAAAATAAGTCAAATTCGTGATCACTCAAAATCTGCCAAAATTTCTTGTCTCAACTTTAAATGGCCATAACTCCCAAACTAGACGACCTAGCGCGAAAATAAGCCAAATTCGTGATCACTCCAAACCGAACGAATTTTTTGTCACAAATTTAAATGGCCATAACTCCCAAACTAGACGACCTAGCGCGAAAATAAGCCTAATTCGTGATCACTCCAAACCGAACGAATTTTTTGTCACAAATTTAAATGGCCATAACTCCCAAACTAGACGACTTAGCGCGAAAATAAGCCTAATTCGTGATCACTCCAAACCGAACAAATTTTTTGTCTCAACTTTAAATGGCCATAACTCCCAAAATAGACGACTTAGCGCGAAAATAAGCCAAAATCGTGATCACTCCAAACCGAACAAATTTTTTGTCACAACTTTAAATGGCCATAACTCCCAAACTAGACGACTTAGCGCGAAAATAAGCCTAATTCGTGATCACTCCAAACCGAACAAATTTCTTGTCACAACTTTAAATGGCCATAACTCCCAAAATAGACGACCTAGCGCGAAAATAAGCCTAATTCGTGATCACTCCAAATCTGGCAAAATTTTTTGTCACAACTTTAAATGGCCATAACTCCCAAACTAGACGACCTAGCGCGAAAATATGCCTAATTCGTGATCACTCCAAACCGAACAAATTTTTTGTCACAACTTTAAATGGCCATAACTCCCAAACTAGACGACCTAGCGCGAAAATAAGCCAAATTCGTGATCACTCCAAACCGAACGAATTTTTTGTCACAAATTTAAATGGCCATAACTCCCAAACTAGACGACCTAGCGCGAAAATAAGCCTAATTCGTGATCACTCCAAACCGAACGAATTTTTTGTCACAAATTTAAATGGCCATAACTCCCAAACTAGACGACTTAGCGCGAAAATAAGCCTAATTCGTGATCACTCCAAACCGAACGAATTTTTTGTCACAAATTTAAATGGCCATAACTCCCAAACTAGACGACTTAGCGCGAAAATAAGCCTAATTCGTGATCACTCCAAGCCGAACAAATTTTGTGTCTCAACATTAAATGGCCATAACTCCCAAAATAGACGACCTAGCGCGAAAATAAGCCAAATTCGTGATAACTCAAAATCTGCCAAAATTTCTTGTCTCAACTTTAAATGGCCATAACTCCCAAAATAGACGACTTAGCGCGAAAATAAGCCTAATTCGTGATCACTCCAAACCGAACAAATTTTTTGTCTCAACTTTAAATGGCCATAACTCCCAAAATAGACGACTTAGCGCGAAAATAAGCCTAATTCGTGATCACTCCAAACCGAACAAATTTTTTGTCTCAACTTTAAATGGCCATAACTCCCAAACTAGACGACTTAGCGCGAAAATAAGCCTTATTCATGATCACTCAAAATCTGACAAAATTTTTTGTCTGAACTTTAAATGGCCATAACTCCCAAACTAGACGACCTAGCGCGAAAATAAGCCTAATTCGTGATCACTCCAAGCCGAACAAATTTTGTGTCTCAACTTTAAATGGCCATAACTCCCAAAATAGACGACCTAGCGCGAAAATAAGCCTAATTCGTGATCACTCCAAATCTGGCAAAATTTTTTGTCACAACTTTAAATGGCCATAACTCCCAAACTAGACGACCTAGCGCGAAAATATGCCTAATTCGAGATCACTCCAAACCGAACAAATTTTTTGTCACAACTTTAAATGGCCATAACTCCCAAACTAGACGACCTAGCGCGAAAATAAGCCTAAATCGTGATCACTCCAAGCCGAACAAATTTTTTGTCTCAACTTTAAATGGCCATAACTCCCAAACTAGACGACCTAGCGCGAAAATAAGCCTAATTCATGATCACTCCAAATCTGGCAAAATTTTTTGTCTCAACTTTAAATAACCATAACTCCCAAACTAGACGACCTAGCGCGAAAATATGCCTAATTCGTGATCACTCCAAACCGAACAAATTTTTTGTCACAACTTTAAATGGCCATAACTCGCAAAATAGACGACCTAGCGCGAAAATAAGCCTAATTCGTGATCACTCCAAGCCGAACAAATTTTGTGTCTCAACTTTAAATGGCCATATCTCCCAAAATAGACGACCTAGCGCGAAAATAAGCCTAATTCGTGATCACTCCAAATCTGGCAAAATTTTTTGTCACAACTTTAAATGGCCATAACTCCCAAACTAGACGACCTAGCGCGAAAATATGCCTAAATCGTGATCACTCCAAACCGAACAAATTTTTTGTCACAACTTTAAATGGCCATAACTCCCAAACTAGACGACCTAGCGCGAAAATAAGCCTAAATCGTGATCACTCCAAGCCGAACAAATTTTTTGTCTCAACTTTAAATGGCCATAACTCCCAAACTAGACGACCTAGCGCGAAAATAAGCCTAATTCATGATCACTCCAAATCTGGCAAAATTTTTTGTCTCAACTTTAAATAACCATAACTCCCAAACTAGACGACCTATCGCGAAAATAAGCCTAATTCATGATCACTCCAAATCTGGCAAAATTTTTTGTCACAACTTTAAATGGCCATAACTCCCAAAATAGTCGACCTAGCGCGAAAATAAGCCAAATTCGTGATCACTCAAAATCTGCCAAAATTTCTTGTCTCAACTTTAAATGGCCATAACTCCCAAACTAGACGACTTAGCGCGAAAATAAGCCTAATTCGTGATCACTCCAAACCGAACAAATTTCTTGTCACAACTTTAAATGGCCATAACTCCCAAAATAGACGACTTAGCGCGAAAATAAGCCTAATTCGTGATCACTCCAAACCGAACAAATTTTTTGTCACAACTTTAAATGGCCATAACTCCCAAAATAGACGACTTAGCGCGAAAATAAGCCAAATTCGTGATCACTCAAAATGTGCCAAAATTTCTTGTCTCAACTTTAAATGGCCATAACTCCCAAACTAGACGACCTAGCGCGAAAATATGCCTAATTCGTGATCACTCCAAACCGAACAAATTTTTTGTCACAACTTTAAATGGCCATAACTCCCAAACTAGACGACCTAGCGCGAAAATAAGCCAAATTCGTGATCACTCCAAACCGAACGAATTTTTTGTCACAAATTTAAATGGCCATAACTCCCAAACTAGACGACCTAGCGCGAAAATAAGCCTAATTCGTGATCACTCCAAACCGAACGAATTTTTTGTCACAAATTTAAATGGTCATAACTCCCAAACTAGACGACTTAGCGCGAAAATAAGCCTAATTCGTGATCACTCCAAACCGAACAAATTTTTTGTCTCAACTTTAAATGGCCATAACTCCCAAAATAGACGACTTAGCGCGAAAATAAGCCAAAATCGTGATCACTCCAAACCGAACAAATTTTTTGTCACAACTTTAAATGGCCATAACTCCCAAACTAGACGACTTAGCGCGAAAATAAGCCTAATTCGTGATCACTCCAAACCGAACAAATTTCTTGTCACAACTTTAAATGGCCATAACTCCCAAAATAGACGACCTAGCGCGAAAATAAGCCTAATTCGTGATCACTCCAAATCTGGCAAAATTTTTTGTCACAACTTTAAATAGCCATAACTCCCAAACTAGACGACCTAGCGCAAAAATAAGCCTAAATCGTGATCACTCCAAACCAAACAAATTTTTTGTCTCAACTTTAAATGGCCATAACTCCCAAACTAGACGACCTAGCGCGAAAATAAGCCAAATTCGTGATCACTCCAAACCGAACAAATTTTTTTGGCACAACTTTAAATGGCCATAACTCCCAAACTAGACGACCTAGCGCGAAAATAAGCCTAATTCGTGATCACTCCAAACCGAACAAATTTTTTGTCATAACTTTAAATAGCCATAACTCCCAAACTAGACGACCTAGCGCAAAAATAAGCCTAAATCGTGATCACTCCAAACCAAACAAATTTTTTGTCTCAACTTTAAATGGCCATAACTCCCAAACTAGATGACCTAGCGCGAAAATAAGCCTAATTCGTGATCACTCCAAACCGAACGAATTTTTTGTCACAAATTTAAATGGCCATAACTCCCAAACTAGACGACTTAGCGCGAAAATAAGCCTAATTCGTGATCACTCCAAACCGAACAAATTTTTTGTCTCAACTTTAAATGGCCATAACTCCCAAAATAGACGACTTAGCGCGAAAATAAGCCTAATTCGTGATCAGTCCAAACCGAACGAATTTTTTGTCACAAATTTAAATGGCCATAACTCCCAAACTAGACGACTTAGCGCGAAAATAAGCCTAATTCGTGATCACTCCAAACCGAACAAATTTTTTGTCTCAACTTTAAATGGTCATAACTCCCAAAATAGACGACTTAGCGCGAAAATAAGCCTAATTCGTGATCACTCCAAACCGAACAAATTTTTTGTCACAACTTTAAATGGCCATATCTCCCAAACTAGACGACTTAGCGCGAAAATAAGCCTAATTCGTGATTACTCCAAACCGAACAAATTTTTTGTCTCAACTTTAAATGGCCATAACTCCAAAACTAGACGACTTAGCGCGAAAATAAGCCTAATTCGTGATCACTCCAAACCGAACAAATTTCTTGTCACAACTTTAAATGGCCATAACTCCCAAAATAGACGACTTAGCGCGAAAATAAGCCTAATTCGTGATCACTCCAAACCGAACAAATTTTTTGTCTCAACTTTAAATGGCCATAACTCCCAAACTAGACAACCTAGCGCGAAAATAAGCCTAATTCGTGATCACTCCAAGCCGAACAAATTTTGTGTCTCAACTTTAAATGGCCATAACTCCCAAAATAGACGACTTAGCGCGAAAATAAGCCTTATTCATGATCACTCAAAATCTGACAAATTTTTTGTCTCAACTTTAAATGGCCATAACTCCCAAACTAGACAACCTAGCGCGAAAATAAGCCTAATTCGTGATCACTCCAAGCCGAACAAATTTTGTGTCTCAACTTTAAATGGCCATAACTCCCAAAATAGACGACTTAGCGCGAAAATAAGCCTAATTCGTGATCACTCAAAATCTGACAAAATTTTTTGTCACAACTTTAAATGGCCATAACTCCCAAACTAGACGACCTAGCGCGAAAATATGCCTAAATTGTGATCACTCCAAACCGAACAAATTTTTTGTCTCAACTTTAAATGGCCATAACTCCCAAAATAGACGACTTAGCGCGAAAATAAGCCTAATTCGTGATCACTCCAAACCGAACAAATTTTTTGTCTCAACTTTAAATGGCCATAACTCCCAAACTAGACGACTTAGCGCGAAAATAAGCCTAATTCGTGATCACTCCAAACCGAACAAATTTCTTGTCACAACTTTAAATGGCCATAACTCCCAAAATAGACGACTTAGCGCGAAAATAAGCCTAATTCGTGATCACTCCAAACCGAACAAATTTTTTGTCTCAACTTTAAATGGCCATAACTCCCAAACTAGACAACCTAGCGCGAAAATAAGCCTAATTCGTGATCACTCCAAGCCGAACAAATTTTGTGTCTCAACTTTAAATGGCCATAACTCCCAAACTAGACAACCTAGCGCGAAAATAAGCCTAATTCGTGATCACTCCAAGCCGAACAAATTTTGTGTCTCAACTTTAAATGGCCATAACTCCCAAAATAGACGACCTAGCGCGAAAATAAGCCAAATTCGTGATAACTCAAAATCTGCCAAAATTTCTTGTCTCAACTTTAAATGGCCATAACTCCCAAACTAGACGACTTAGCGCGAAAATAAGCCTAATTCGTGATCACTCCAAACCGAACAAATTTTTTGTCTCAACTTTAAATGGCCATAACTCCCAAAATAGACGACTTAGCGCGAAAATAAGCCTAATTCGTGATCACTCCAAACCGAACAAATTTTTTGTCTCAACTTTAAATGGCCATAACTCCCAAACTAGACGACTTAGCGCGAAAATAAGCCTTATTCATGATCACTCAAAATCTGACAAAATTTTTTGTCTGAACTTTAAATGGCCATAACTCCCAAACTAGACGACCTAGCGCGAAAATAAGCCTAATTCGTGATCACTCCAAGCCGAACAAATTTTGTGTCTCAACTTTAAATGGCCATAACTCCCAAAATAGACGACCTAGCGCGAAAATAAGCCTAATTCGTGATCACTCCAAATCTGGCAAAATTTTGTGTCACAACTTTAAATGGCCATAACTCCCAAACTAGACGACCTAGCGCGAAAATATGCCTAATTCGTGATCACTCCAAACCGAACAAATTTTTTGTCACAACTTTAAATGGCCATAACTCCCAAACTAGACGACCTAGCGCGAAAATAAGCCTAAATCGTGATCACTCCAAGCCGAACAAATTTTTTGTCTCAACTTTAAATGGCCATAACTCCCAAACTAGACGACCTAGCGCGAAAATAAGCCTAATTCGTGATCACTCCAAATCTGGCAAAATTTTTTGTCTCAACTTTAAATAACCATAACTCCCAAACTAGACGACCTAGCGCGAAAATATGCCTAATTCGTGATCACTCCAAACCGAACAAATTTTTTGTCACAACTTTAAATGGCCATAACTCCCAAAATAGACGACCTAGCGCGAAAATAAGCCTAATTCGTGATCACTCCAAGCCGAACAAATTTTGTGTCTCAACTTTAAATGGCCATATCTCCCAAAATAGACGACCTAGCGCGAAAATAAGCCTAATTCGTGATCACTCCAAATCTGGCAAAATTTTTTGTCACAACTTTAAATGGCCATAACTCCCAAACTAGACGACCTAGCGCGAAAATATGCCTAAATCGTGATCACTCCAAACCGAACAAATTTTTTGTCACAACTTTAAATGGCCATAACTCCCAAACTAGACGACCTAGCGCGAAAATAAGCCTAAATCGTGATCACTCCAAGCCGAACAAATTTTTTGTCTCAACTTTAAATGGCCATAACTCCCAAACTAGACGACCTAGCGCGAAAATAAGCCTAATTCATGATCACTCCAAATCTGGCAAAATTTTTGGTCTCAACTTTAAATAACCATAACTCCCAAACTAGACGACCTAGCGCGAAAATAAGCCTAATTCATGATCACTCCAAAGCTGGCAAAATTTTTTGTCACAACTTTAAATGGCCATAACTCCCAAAATAGTCGACCTAGCGCGAAAATAAGCCAAATTCGTGATCACTCAAAATCTGCCAAAATTTTTTGTCTCAACTTTAAATGGCCATAACTCCCAAACTAGACGACTTAGCGCGAAAATAAGCCTAATTCGTGATCACTCCAAACCGAACAAATTTCTTGTCACAACTTTAAATGGCCATAACTCCCAAAATAGACGACTTAGCGCGAAAATAAGCCTAATTCGTGATCACTCCAAACCGAACAAATTTTTTGTCACAACTTTAAATGGCCATAACTCCCAAAATAGACGACCTAGCGCGAAAATAAGCCTAATTCGTGATCACTCCAAACCGAACAAATTTTTTGTCTCAACTTTAAATGGCCATAACTCCCAAATTAGACGACCTAGCGCGAAAATAAGTCAAATTCGTGATCACTCAAAATCTGCCAAAATTTCTTGTCTCAACTTTAAATGGCCATAACTCCCAAACTAGACGACCTAGCGCGAAAATAAGCCAAATTCGTGATCACTCCAAACCGAACGAATTTTTTGTCACAAATTTAAATGGCCATAACTCCCAAACTAGACGACCTAGCGCGAAAATAAGCCTAATTCGTGATCACTCCAAACCGAACGAATTTTTTGTCACAACTTTAAATGGCCATAACTCCCAAACTAGACGACTTAGCGCGAAAATAAGCCTAATTCGTGATCACTCCAAACCGAACAAATTTTTTGTCTCAACTTTAAATGGCCATAACTCCCAAAATAGACGACTTAGCGCGAAAATAAGCCAAAATCGTGATCACTCCAAACCGAACAAATTTTTTGTCACAACTTTAAATGGCCATAACTCCCAAACTAGACGACTTAGCGCGAAAATAAGCCTAATTCGTGATCACTCCAAACCGAACAAATTTTTTGTCACAACTTTAAATGGCCATAACTCCCAAAATAGACGACCTAGCGCGAAAATAAGCCTAATTCGTGATCACTCCAAATCTGGCAAAATTTTTTGTCACAACTTTAAATGGCCATAACTCCCAAACTAGACGACCTAGCGCGAAAATAAGCCTAATTCGTGATCACTCCAAACCGAACAAATTTTTTGTCACAACTTTAAATGGCCATAACTCCCAAACTAGACGACCTAGCGCGAAAATAAGCCAAATTCGTGATCACTCCAAACCGAACGAATTTTTTGTCACAAATTTAAATGGCCATAACTCCCAAACTAGACGACCTAGCGCGAAAATAAGCCTAATTCGTGATCACTCCAAACCGAACGAATTTTTTGTCACAACTTTAAATGGCCATAACTCCCAAACTAGACGACTTAGCGCGAAAATAAGCCTAATTCGTGATCACTCCAAACCGAACAAATTTTTTGTCTCAACTTTAAATGGCCATAACTCCCAAAATAGACGACTTAGCGCGAAAATAAGCCAAAATCGTGATCACTCCAAACCGAACAAATTTTTTGTCACAACTTTAAATGGCCATAACTCCCAAACTAGACGACTTAGCGCGAAAATAAGCCTAATTCGTGATCACTCCAAACCGAACAAATTTCTTGTCACAACTTTAAATGGCCATAACTCCCAAAATAGACGACCTAGCGCGAAAATAAGCCTAATTCGTGATCACTCCAAATCTGGCAAAATTTTTTGTCACAACTTTAAATGGCCATAACTCCCAAACTAGACGACCTAGCGCGAAAATATGCCTAATTCGTGATCACTCCAAACCGAACAAATTTTTTGTCACAACTTTAAATGGCCATAACTCCCAAACTAGACGACCTAGCGCGAAAATAAGCCAAATTCGTGATCACTCCAAACCGAACGAATTTTTTGTCACAAATTTAAATGGCCATAACTCCCAAACTAGACGACCTAGCGCGAAAATAAGCCTAATTCGTGATCACTCCAAACCGAACGAATTTTTTGTCACAAATTTAAATGGCCATAACTCCCAAACTAGACGACTTAGCGCGAAAATAAGCCTAATTCGTGATCACTCCAAACCGAACGAATTTTTTGTCACAAATTTAAATGGCCATAACTCCCAAACTAGACGACTTAGCGCGAAAATAAGCCTAATTCGTGATCACTCCAAGCCGAACAAATTTTGTGTCTCAACATTAAATGGCCATAACTCCCAAAATAGACGACCTAGCGCGAAAATAAGCCAAATTCGTGATAACTCAAAATCTGCCAAAATTTCTTGTCTCAACTTTAAATGGCCATAACTCCCAAAATAGACGACTTAGCGCGAAAATAAGCCTAATTCGTGATCACTCCAAACCGAACAAATTTTTTGTCTCAACTTTAAATGGCCATAACTCCCAAAATAGACGACTTAGCGCGAAAATAAGCCTAATTCGTGATCACTCCAAACCGAACAAATTTTTTGTCTCAACTTTAAATGGCCATAACTCCCAAACTAGACGACCTAGCGCGAAAATAAGCCTAAATCGTGATCACTCCAAGCCGAACAAATTTTTTGTCTCAACTTTAAATGGCCATAACTCCCAAACTAGACGACCTAGCGCGAAAATAAGCCTAATTCATGATCACTCCAAATCTGGCAAAATTTTTTGTCTCAACTTTAAATAACCATAACTCCCAAACTAGACGACCTAGCGCGAAAATATGCCTAATTCGTGATCACTCCAAACCGAACAAATTTTTTGTCACAACTTTAAATGGCCATAACTCGCAAAATAGACGACCTAGCGCGAAAATAAGCCTAATTCGTGATCACTCCAAGCCGAACAAATTTTGTGTCTCAACTTTAAATGGCCATATCTCCCAAAATAGACGACCTAGCGCGAAAATAAGCCTAATTCGTGATCACTCCAAATCTGGCAAAATTTTTTGTCACAACTTTAAATGGCCATAACTCCCAAACTAGACGACCTAGCGCGAAAATATGCCTAAATCGTGATCACTCCAAACCGAACAAATTTTTTGTCACAACTTTAAATGGCCATAACTCCCAAACTAGACGACCTAGCGCGAAAATAAGCCTAAATCGTGATCACTCCAAGCCGAACAAATTTTTTGTCTCAACTTTAAATGGCCATAACTCCCAAACTAGACGACCTAGCGCGAAAATAAGCCTAATTCATGATCACTCCAAATCTGGCAAAATTTTTTGTCTCAACTTTAAATAACCATAACTCCCAAACTAGACGACCTATCGCGAAAATAAGCCTAATTCATGATCACTCCAAATCTGGCAAAATTTTTTGTCACAACTTTAAATGGCCATAACTCCCAAAATAGTCGACCTAGCGCGAAAATAAGCCAAATTCGTGATCACTCAAAATCTGCCAAAATTTCTTGTCTCAACTTTAAATGGCCATAACTCCCAAACTAGACGACTTAGCGCGAAAATAAGCCTAATTCGTGATCACTCCAAACCGAACAAATTTCTTGTCACAACTTTAAATGGCCATAACTCCCAAAATAGACGACTTAGCGCGAAAATAAGCCTAATTCGTGATCACTCCAAACCGAACAAATTTTTTGTCACAACTTTAAATGGCCATAACTCCCAAAATAGACGACTTAGCACGAAAATAAGCCTAATTCGTGATCACTCCAAACCGAACAAATTTTTTGTCTCAACTTTTAATGGCCATAACTCCCAAATTAGACGACCTAGCGCGAAAATAAGCCAAATTCGTGATCACTCAAAATCTGCCAAAATTTCTTGTCTCAACTTTAAATGGCCATAACTCCCAAACTAGACGACCTAGCGCGAAAATAAGCCAAATTCGTGATCACTCCAAACCGAACGAATTTTTTGTCACAAATTTAAATGGCCATAACTCCCAAACTAGACGACCTAGCGCGAAAATAAGCCTAATTCGTGATCACTCCAAACCGAACGAATTTTTTGTCACAAATTTAAATGGCCATAACTCCCAAACTAGACGACTTAGCGCGAAAATAAGCCTAATTCGTGATCACTCCAAACCGAACAAATTTTTTGTCTCAACTTTAAATGGCCATAACTCCCAAAATAGACGACTTAGCGCGAAAATAAGCCAAAATCGTGATCACTCCAAACCGAACAAATTTCTTGTCACAACTTTAAATGGCCATAACTCCCAAACTAGACGACCTAGCGCGAAAATAAGCCTAATTCGTGATCACTCCAAACCGAACAAATTTCTTGTCACAACTTTAAATGGCCATAACTCCCAAAATAGACGACCTAGCGCGAAAATAAGCCTAATTCGTGATCACTCCAAATCTGGCAAAATTTTTTGTCACAACTTTAAATGGCCATAACTCCCAAACTAGACGACCTAGCGCGAAAATATGCCTAATTCGTGATCACTCCAAACCGAACAAATTTTTTGTCACAACTTTAAATGGCCATAACTCCCAAACTAGACGACCTAGCGCGAAAATAAGCCAAATTCGTGATCACTCCAAACCGAACGAATTTTTTGTCACAAATTTAAATGGCCATAACTCCCAAACTAGGCGACCTAGCGCGAAAATAAGCCTAATTCGTGATCACTCCAAACCGAACGAATTTTTTGTCACAAATTTAAATGGCCATAACTCCCAAACTAGACGACTTAGCGCGAAAATAAGCCTAATTCGTGATCACTCCAAACCGAACGAATTTTTTGTCACAAATTTAAATGGCCATAACTCCCAAACTAGACGACTTAGCGCGAAAATAAGCCTAATTCGTGATCACTCCAAACCGAACGAATTTTTTGTCACAAATTTAAATGGCCATAACTCCCAAAATAGACGACCTAGCGCGAAAATAAGCCTAATTCGTGATCACTCCAAGCCGAACAAATTTTGTGTCTCAACTTTAAATGGCCATAACTCCCAAAATAGACGACCTAGCGCGAAAATAAGCCTAATTCGTGATCACTCCAAATCTGGCAAAATTTTTTGTCACAACTTTAAATGGCCATAACTCCCAAACTAGACGACCTAGCGCAAAAATATGCCTAATTCGTGATCACTCCAAACCGAACAAATTTTTTGTCACAACTTTAAATGGCCATAACTCCCAAACTAGACGACCTAGCGCGAAAATAAGCCTAAATCGTGATCACTCCAAGCCGAACAAATTTTTTGTCTCAACTTTAAATGGCCATAACTCCCAAACTAGACGACCTAGCGCGAAAATAAGCCTAATTCATGATCACTCCAAATCTGGCAACATTTTTTGTCTCAACTTTAAATAACCATAACTCCCAAACTAGACGACCTAGCGCGAAAATAAGCCTAATTCATGATCACTCCAAATCTGGCAACATTTTTTGTCACAACTTTAAATGGCCATAACTCCCAAAATAGACGACCTAGCGCGAAAATAAGCCTAATTCGTGATCACTCCAAACCGAACAAATTTCTTGTCACAACTTTAAATGGCCATAACTCCCAAAATAGACGACTTAGCGCGAAAATAAGCCTAATTCGTGATCACTCCAAACCGAACAAATTTCTTGTCACTACTTTAAATGGCCATAACTCCCAAAATAGACGACTTAGCGCGAAAATAAGCCTAATTCGTGATCACTCCAAACCGAACAAATTTTTTGTCACAACTTTAAATGGCCATAACTCCCAAAATAGACGACTTAGCGCGAAAATAAGCCTAATTCGTGATCACTCCAAACCGAACAAATTTTTTGTCTCAACTTTAAATGGCCATAACTCCCAAACTAGACGACCTAGCGCGAAAATAAGCCAAATTCGTGATCACTCCAAACCGAACGAATTTTTTGTCACAAATTTAAATGGCCATAACTCCCAAACCGAACGAATTTTTTGTCACAAATTTAAATGGCCATAACTCCCAAACTAGACGACCTAGCGCGAAAATAAGCCTAATTCGTGATCACTCCAAACCGAACGAATTTTTTGTCACAAATTTAAATGGCCATAACTCCCAAACTAGACGACTTAGCGCGAAAATAAGCCTAATTCGTGATCACTCCAAACCGAACGAATTTTTTGTCACAAATTTAAATGGCCATAACTCCCAAACTAGACGACCTAGCGCGAAAATAAGCCTAATTCGTGATCACTCCAAACCGAACGAATTTTTTGTCTCACCTTTAAATGGCCATAACTCCCAAAGTAGACGACCTAGCGCGAAAATAAGTCAAATTCGTGATCACTCAAAATCTGCCAAAATTTCTTGTCTCAACTTTAAATGGCCATAACTACCAAACTAGACGACCTAGCGCGAAAATAAGCCTAATTCGTGATCACTCCAACCCGCACAAATTTTTTGTCACAACTTTAAATGGCCATAACTCCCGAACTAGACGACTTAGCGCGAAAATAAGCCTAATTCGTGATCACTCCAAACCGAACGAATTTTTTGTCACAAATTTAAATGGCCATAACTCCCAAACTAGACGACCTAGCGCGAAAATAAGCCTAATTCGTGATCACTCCAAACCGAACGAATTTTTTGTCTCACCTTTAAATGGCCATAACTCCCAAAGTAGACGACCTAGCGCGAAAATAAGTCAAATTCGTGATCACTCAAAATCTGCCAAAATTTCTTGTCTCAACTTTAAATGGCCATAACTCCCAAACTAGACGACCTAGCGCGAAAATAAGCCAAATTCGTGATCACTCCAAACCGAACGAATTTTTTGTCACAAATTTAAATGGCCATAACTCCCAAACTAGACGACCTAGCGCGAAAATAAGCCTAATTCGTGATCACTCCAAACCGAACGAATTTTTTGTCACAAATTTAAATGGCCATAACTCCCAAACTAGACGACCTAGCGCGAAAATAAGCCTAATTCGTGATCACTCCAAACCGAACGAATTTTTTGTCACAAATTTAAATGGCCATAACTCCCAAACTAGACGACTTAGCGCGAAAATAAGCCTAATTCGTGATCACTCCAAACCGAACGAATTTTTTGTCACAAATTTAAATGGCCATAACTCCCAAACTAGACGACCTAGCGCGAAAATAAGCCTAATTCGTGATCACTCCAAACCGAACAAATTTTTTGTCTCAACTTTAAATGGCCATAACTCCCAAAATAGACGACTTAGCGCGAAAATAAGCCTTATTCATGATCACTCAAAATCTGACAAAATTTTTTGTCTGAACTTTAAATGGCCATAACTCCCAAACTAGACGACCTAGCGCGAAAATAAGCCTAATTCGTGATCACTCCAAGCCGAACAAATTTTGTGTCTCAACTTTAAATGGCCATAACTCCCAAAATAGACGACCTAGCGCGAAAATAAGCCTAATTCGTGATCACTCCAAATCTGGCAAAATTTTTTGTCACAACTTTAAATGGCCATAACTCCCAAACTAGACGACCTAGCGCGAAAATATGCCTAATTCGTGATCACTCCAAACCGAACAAATTTTTTGTCACAACTTTAAATGGCCATAACTCCCAAACTAGACGACCTAGCGCAAAAATAAGATTAAATCGTGATCACTCCAAACCAAACAAATCTTGTGTCTTAACTTTAAATGGCCATAACTCCCAAAATAGACGACTTAGCGCGAAAATAAGCCTAATTCGTGATCACTCCAAACCGAACAAATTTTTTGTCTCAACTGTAAATGGCCATAACTCCCAAACTAGACGACTTAGCGCAAAAATAAGCCTAATTCGTGATCACTCCAAACCGAACAAATTTTGTGTCTCAACTTTAAATGGCCATAACTCCCAAAATAGACGACTTAGCGCGAAAATAAGCCTATTTCGTGATCACTCCAAATCTGGCAAAATTTTTTGTCATAACTTTAAATGGCCATAACTCCTAAACTAGACGACTTAGCGCGAAAATAAGCCTAATACGTGATCACTCCAAACCGAACGAATTTTTTGTCTCAACTTTAAATGACCATAACTCGCAAACTAGACGACTTAGCGCGAAAATAAGCCTAATTCGTGATCACTCCAAATCTGGCAAAATTTTTTGTCACAACTTTAAATGGCCATAACTCCCAAACTAGACGACCTAGCGCGAAAATAAGCCTAATTCGTGATCACTCCAAACCGAACAAATTTTTTGTCATAACTTTAAATAGCCATAACTCCCAAACTAGACGACCTAGCGCAAAAATAAGCCTAAATCGTGATCACTCCAAACCAAACAAATTTTTTGTCGCAACTTTAAATGGCCATAACTGCCAAACTAGACGATTTAGCGCGAAAATAAGCCTTATTCGTGATCACTCCAAGCCGAACAAATTTCTTGTCACAACTTTAAATGGCCATAACTCCCAAACTAGACGACCAAGCGCGAAAACAAGCCTAATTCGGGATCACTCAAAATCTGACAAAATTTCTTGTCTCAACTTTAAATGGCCATAACTCCCAAACTAGACGACCTAGCGCGAAAATAAGACTAATTCGTGATCACTCCAAACCGAACGAATTTTTTGTCACAAATTTAAATGGCCATAACTCCCAAACTAGACGACCTAGCGCGAAAATAAGCCTAATTCGTGATCACTCCAAACCGAACGAATTTTTTGTCACAAATTTAAATGGCCATAACTCCCAAACTAGACGACTTAGCGCGAAAATAAGCCTAATTCGTGATCACTCCAACCCGCACAAATTTTTTGTCACAACTTTAAATGGCCATAACTCCCAAACTAGACGACCTAGCGCGAAAATAAGCCTAATTCGTGATCACTCCAAACCGAACGAATTTTTTGTCACAAATTTAAATGGCCATAACTCCCAAACTAGACGACTTAGCGCGAAAATAAGCCAAAATCGTGATCACTCCAAACCGAACAAATTTTTTGTCACAACTTTAAATGGCCATAACTGCCAAACAAGACGACCAAGCGCGAAAACAAGCCTAATTCGTGATCACTCAAAATCTGACAAAATTTTATGTCTCAACTTCAAATGGCCATAACTCCCAAACTAGACGACTTAGCGCGAAAATAAGCCTAATTCATGATCACTCAAAATCTGACGAAATTTCTTTTCTCAACTTGAAATGGCCATAACTCCCAAACTAGACGACCTAGCGCGAAAATAAGCCTAATTCGTGATCACTCCAAGCCGAACAAATTTTTTGTCTCAACTTTAAATGGTCATAACTCCCAAACTAGACGACCTAGCGCGAAAATAAGTCAAATTCGTGATCACTCAAAATCTGCCAAAATTTCTTGTCTCAACTTTAAATGGCCATAACTCCCAAACTAGACGACCTAGCGCGAAAATAAGCCTAATTCGTGATCACTCCAAACCGAACAAATTTTTTGTCATAACTTTAAATAGCCATAACTCCCAAACTAGACGACCTAGCGCAAAAATAAGCCTAAATCGTGATCACTCCAAACTAAACAAATTTCTTGTCACAACTTTAAATGGCCATAACTCCCAAACTAGACGACCAAGCGCGAAAACAAGCCTAATTCGTGATCACTCAAAATCTGACAAAATTTTTTGTCTCAACTTTAAATGGCCATAACTCCCAAACTAGACGACTTAGCGCGAAAATAAGCCTAATTCATGATCACTCAAAATCTGACGAAATTTCTTTTCTCAACTTTAAATGGCCATAACTCCCAAACTAGACGACTTAGCGCGAAAATAAGCCTAAATCGTTATCACTCCAAGCCGAACAAATTTTTTGTCGCATCTTTAAATGGCCATAACTGCCAAACTAGACGACCAAGCGCGAAAACAAGCCTAATTCGTGATCACTCAAAATCTGACAAAATTTTTTGTCTCAACTTTAAATGGCCATAACTCCCAAAATAGACGATTTAGCGCGAAAATAAGCCTTATTCGTGATCACTCCAAGCCGAACAAATTTCTTGTCACAACTTTAAATGGCCATAACTCCCAAACTAGACGACCTAGCGCGAAAATAAGACTAATTCGTGATCACTCCAAGCCGAACGAATTTTTTGTCACAAATTTAAATGGCCATAACTCCCAAACTAGACGACCTAGCGCGAAAATAAGCCTAATTCGTGATCACTCCAAACCGAACGAATTTTTGGTCACAAATTTAAATGGCCATAACTCCCAAACTAGACGACTTAGCGCGAAAATAAGCCTAATTCGTGATCACTCCAACCCGCACAAATTTTTTGTCACAACTTTAAATGGCCATAACTCCCAAACTAGACGACCTAGCGCGAAAATAAGCCTAATTCGTGATCACTCCAAACCGAACGAATTTTTTGTCACAAATTTAAATGGCCATAACTCCCAAACTAGACGACTTAGCGCGAAAATAAGCCTAATTCGTGATCACTCCAAACCGAACGAATTTTTGGTCACAAATTTAAATGGCCATAACTCCCAAACTAGACGACTTAGCGCGAAAATAAGCCTAATTCGTGATCACTCCAACCCGCACAAATTTTTTGTCACAACTTTAAATGGCCATAACTCCCAAACTAGACGACCTAGCGCGAAAATAAGCCTAATTCGTGATCACTCCAAACCGAACGAATTTTTTGTCACAAATTTAAATGGCCATAACTCCCAAACTAGACGACTTAGCGCGAAAATAAGCCTAATTCGTGATCACTCCAAACCGAACAAATTTTTTGTCTCAACTTTAAATGGCCATAACTCCCAAAATAGACGACTTAGCGCGAAAATAAGCCAAAATCGTGATCACTCCAAACCGAACAAATTTTTTGTCACAACTTTAAATGGCCATAACTCCCAAACTAGACGACCAAGCGCGAAAACAAGCCTAATTCGGGATCACTCAAAATCTGACAAAATTTCTTGTCTCAACTTTAAATGGCCATAACTCCCAAACTAGACGACCTAGCGCGAAAATAAGACTAATTCGTGATCACTCCAAACCAAACAAATTTTTTGTCTCAACTTTAAATGGCCATAACTCCCAAACTAAACGACCTAGCGCGAAAATAAGCCTAATTCGTGATCACTCCAAACCGAACGAATTTTTTGTCACAAATTTAAATGGCCATAACTCCCAAACTAGACGACCTAGCGCGAAAATAAGCCTAATTCGTGATCACTCCAAACCGAACGAATTTTTTGTCACAAATTTAAATGGCCATAACTCCCAAACTAAACGACTTAGCGCGAAAATAAGCCTAATTCGTGATCACTCCAAACCGAACGAATTTTTTGTCACAAATTTAAATGGCCATAACTCCCAAACTAGACGACCAAGCGCGAAAACAAGCCTAATTCGGGATCACTCAAAATCTGACAAAATTTTTTGTCACAAATTTAAATGGCCATAACTCCCAAACTAGACGACCTAGCGCGAAAATAAGACTAATTCGTGATCACTCCAAACCAAACAAATTTTTTGTCTCAACTTTAAATGGCCATAACTCCCAAACTAAACGACCTAGCGCGAAAATAAGCCTAATTCGTGATCACTCCAAACCGAACGAATTTTTTGTCACAAATTTAAATGGCCATAACTCCCAAACTAGACGACTTAGCGCGAAAATAAGCCTAATTCGTGATCACTCCAAACCGAACAAATTTCTTGTCACAACTTTAAATGGCCATAACTCCCAAAATAGACGACCTAGCGCGAAAATAAGCCTAATTCGTGATCACTCCAAACCGAACAAATTTTTTGTCTCAACTTTAAATGGCCATAACTCCCAAACTAGACGACCTAGCGCGAAAATAAGTCAAATTCGTGATCACTCAAAATCTGCCAAAATTTCTTGTCTCAACTTTAAATGGCCATAACTCCCAAACTAGACGACCTAGCGCGAAAATAAGCCTAATTCGTGATCACTCCAAACCGAACAAATTTTTTGTCATAACTTTAAATAGCCATAACTCCCAAACTAGACGACCTAGCGCAAAAATAAGCCTAAATCGTGATCACTCCAAACCAAACAAATTTCTTGTCACAACTTTAAATGGCCATAACTCCCAAACTAGACGACCAAGCGCGAAAACAAGCCTAATTCGTGATCACTCAAAATCTGACAAAATTTTTTGTCTCAACTTTAAATGGCCATAACTCCCAAACTAGACGACTTAGCGCGAAAATAAGCCTAATTCATGATCACTCAAAATCTGACGAAATTTCTTTTCTCAACTTTAAATGGCCATAACTCCCAAACTAGACGACCTAGCGCGAAAATAAGCCTTATTCGTGATCACTCCAAGCCGAACAAATTTCTTGTCACAACTTTAAATGGCCATAACTCCCAAACTAGACGACCTAGCGCGAAAATAAGACTAATTCGTGATCACCCAAGCCGAACGAATTTTTTGTCACAAATTTAAATGGCCATAACTCCCAAACTAGACGACCTAGCGCGAAAATAAGCCTAATTCGTGATCACTCCAAACCGAACGAATTTTTGGTCACAAATTTAAATGGCCATAACTCCCAAACTAGACGACTTAGCGCGAAAATAAGCCTAATTCGTGATCACTCCAACCCGCACAAATTTTTTGTCACAACTTTAAATGGCCATAACTCCCAAACTAGACGACCTAGCGCGAAAATAAGCCTAATTCGTGATCACTCCAAACCGAACGAATTTTTTGTCACAAATTTAAATGGCCATAACTCCCAAACTAGACGACTTAGCGCGAAAATAAGCCTAATTCGTGATCACTCCAACCCGCACAAATTTTTTGTCACAACTTTAAATGGCCATAACTCCCAAACTAGACGACCTAGCGCGAAAATAAGCCTAATTCGTGATCACTCCAAGCCGAACGAATTTTTTGTCACAAATTTAAATGGCCATAACTGCCAAACTAGACGACCAAGCGCGAAAACAAGCCTAATTCGTGATCACTCAAAATCTGACAAAATTTTTTGTCTCAACTTTAAATGGCCATAACTCCCAAACTAGACGAGTTAGCGCGAAAATAAGCCTAATTCGTGATCACTCCAAACCGAACAAATTTCTTGTCACAACTTTAAATGGCCATAACTCCCAAAATAGACGACTTAGCGCGAAAATAAGCCTAATTCGTGATCACTCCAAACCGAACAAATTTTTTGTCTCAACTTTAAATGGTCATAACTCCCAAACTAGACGACCTAGCGCGAAAATAAGTCAAATTCGTGATCACTCAAAATCTGCCAAAATTTCTTGTCTCAACTTTAAATGGCCATAACTCCCAAACTAGACGACCTAGCGCGAAAATAAGCCTAATTCGTGATCACTCCAAACCGAACAAATTTTTTGTCATAACTTTAAATAGCCATAACTCCCAAACTAGACGACCTAGCGCAAAAATAAGCCTAAATCGTGATCACTCCAAACCAAACAAATTTCTTGTCACAACTTTAAATGGCCATAACTCCCAAACTAGACGACCAAGCGCGAAAACAAGCCTAATTCGTGATCACTCAAAATCTGACAAAATTTTTTGTCTCAACTTTTAATGGCCATAACTCCCAAACTAGACGACTTAGCGCGAAAATAAGCCTAATTCATGATCACTCAAAATCTGACGAAATTTCTTTTCTCAACTTTAAATGGCCATAACTCCCAAACTAGACGACTTAGCGCGAAAATAAGCCTAAATCGTTATCACTCCAAGCCGAACAAATTTTTTGTCGCATCTTTAAATGGCCATAACTGCCAAACTAGACGACCAAGCGCGAAAACAAGCCTAATTCGTGATCACTCAAAATCTGACAAAATTTTTTGTCTCAACTTTAAATGGCCATAACTCCCAAAATAGACGATTTAGCGCGAAAATAAGCCTTATTCGTGATCACTCCAAGCCGAACAAATTTCTTGTCACAACTTTAAATGGCCATAACTCCCAAACTAGACGACCTAGCGCGAAAATAAGACTAATTCGTGATCACTCCAAGCCGAACGAATTTTTTGTCACAAATTTAAATGGCCATAACTCCCAAACTAGACGACCTAGCGCGAAAATAAGCCTAATTCGTGATCACTCCAAACCGAACGAATTTTTGGTCACAAATTTAAATGGCCATAACTCCCAAACTAGACGACTTAGCGCGAAAATAAGCCTAATTCGTGATCACTCCAACCCGCACAAATTTTTTGTCACAACTTTAAATGGCCATAACTCCCAAACTAGACGACCTAGCGCGAAAATAAGCCTAATTCGTGATCACTCCAAACCGAACGAATTTTTGGTCACAAATTTAAATGGCCATAACTCCCAAACTAGACGACCTAGCGCGAAAATAAGCCAAAATCGTGATCACTCCAAACCGAACAAATTTTTTGTCACAACTTTAAATGGCCATAACTGCCAAACAAGACGACCAAGCGCGAAAACAAGCCTAATTCGTGATCACTCAAAATCTGACAAAATTTTATGTCTCAACTTCAAATGGCCATAACTCCCAAACTAGACGACTTAGCGCGAAAATAAGCCTAATTCATGATCACTCAAAATCTGACGAAATTTCTTTTCTCAACTTTAAATGGCCATAACTCCCAAACTAGACGACCTAGCGCGAAAATAAGCCTAATTCGTGATCACTCCAAGCCGAACAAATTTTTTGTCTCAACTTTAAATGGTCATAACTCCCAAACTAGACGACCTAGCGCGAAAATAAGTCAAATTCGTGATCACTCAAAATCTGCCAAAATTTCTTGTCTCAACTTTAAATGGCCATAACTCCCAAACTAGACGACCTAGCGCGAAAATAAGCCTAATTCGTGATCACTCCAAACCGAACAAATTTTTTGTCATAACTTTAAATAGCCATAACTCCCAAACTAGACGACCTAGTGCAAAAATAAGCCTAAATCGTGATCACTCCAAACTAAACAAATTTCTTGTCACAACTTTAAATGGCCATAACTCCCAAACTAGACGACCAAGCGCGAAAACAAGCCTAATTCGTGATCACTCAAAATCTGACAAAATTTTTTGTCTCAACTTTAAATGGCCATAACTCCCAAACTAGACGACTTAGCGCGAAAATAAGCCTAATTCATGATCACTCAAAATCTGACGAAATTTCTTTTCTCAACTTTAAATGGCCATAACTCCCAAACTAGACGACTTAGCGCGAAAATAAGCCTAAATCGTTATCACTCCAAGCCGAACAAATTTTTTGTCGCATCTTTAAATGGCCATAACTGCCAAACTAGACGACCAAGCGCGAAAACAAGCCTAATTCGTGATCACTCAAAATCTGACAAAATTTTTTGTCTCAACTTTAAATGGCCATAACTCCCAAAATAGACGATTTAGCGCGAAAATAAGCCTTATTCGTGATCACTCCAAGCCGAACAAATTTCTTGTCACAACTTTAAATGGCCATAACTCCCAAACTAGACGACCTAGCGCGAAAATAAGACTAATTCGTGATCACTCCAAGCCGAACGAATTTTTTGTCACAAATTTAAATGGCCATAACTCCCAAACTAGACGACCTAGCGCGAAAATAAGCCTAATTCGTGATCACTCCAAACCGAACGAATTTTTGGTCACAAATTTAAATGGCCATAACTCCCAAACTAGACGACTTAGCGCGAAAATAAGCCTAATTCGTGATCACTCCAACCCGCACAAATTTTTTGTCTCAACTTTAAATGGCCATAACTCCCAAACTAGACGACCTAGCGCGAAAATAAGCCTAATTCGTGATCACTCCAAACCGAACGAATTTTTTGTCACAAATTTAAATGGCCATAACTCCCAAACTAGACGACTTAGCGCGAAAATAAGCCTAATTCGTGATCACTCCAAACCGAACGAATTTTTGGTCACAAATTTAAATGGCCATAACTCCCAAACTAGACGACTTAGCGCGAAAATAAGCCTAATTCGTGATCACTCCAACCCGCACAAATTTTTTGTCACAACTTTAAATGGCCATAACTCCCAAACTAGATGACCTAGCGCGAAAATAAGCCTAATTCGTGATCACTCCAAACCGAACGAATTTTTTGTCACAAATTTAAATGGCCATAACTCCCAAACTAGACGACTTAGCGCGAAAATAAGCCTAATTCGTGATCACTCCAAACCGAACAAATTTTTTGTCTCAACTTTAAATGGCCATAACTCCCAAAATAGACGACTTAGCGCGAAAATAAGCCAAAATCGTGATCACTCCAAACCGAACAAATTTTTTGTCACAACTTTAAATGGCCATAACTCCCAAACTAGACGACCAAGCGCGAAAACAAGCCTAATTCGGGATCACTCAAAATCTGACAAAATTTCTTGTCTCAACTTTAAATGGCCATAACTCCCAAACTAGACGACCTAGCGCGAAAATAAGACTAATTCGTGATCACTCCAAACCAAACAAATTTTTTGTCTCAACTTTAAATGGCCATAACTCCCAAACTAAACGACCTAGCGCGAAAATAAGCCTAATTCGTGATCACTCCAAACCGAACGAATTTTTTGTCACAAATTTAAATGGCCATAACTCCCAAACTAGACGACCTAGCGCGAAAATAAGCCTAATTCGTGATCACTCCAAACCGAACGAATTTTTTGTCACAAATTTAAATGGCCATAACTCCCAAACTAGACGACCTAGCGCGAAAATAAGCCTAATTCGTGATCACTCCAAACCGAACGAATTTTTTGTCACAAATTTAAATGGCCATAACTCCCAAACTAAACGACTTAGCGCGAAAATAAGCCTAATTCGTGATCACTCCAAACCGAACGAATTTTTTGTCACAAATTTAAATGGCCATAACTCCCAAACTAGACGACCAAGCGCGAAAACAAGCCTAATTCGGGATCACTCAAAATCTGACAAAATTTTTTGTCACAAATTTAAATGGCCATAACTCCCAAACTAGACGACCTAGCGCGAAAATAAGCCTAATTCGTGATCACTCCAAGCCGAACGAATTTTTTGTCACAAATTTAAATGGCCATAACTCCCAAACTAGACGACCTAGCGCGAAAATAAGCCTAATTCGTGATCACTCCAAACCGAACGAATTTTTTGTCACAAATTTAAATGGCCATAACTCCCAAACTAGACGACTTAGCGCGAAAATAAGCCTAATTCGTGATCACTCCAAACCGAACAAATTTCTTGTCACAACTTTAAATGGCCATAACTCCCAAAATAGACGACCTAGCGCGAAAATAAGCCTAATTCGTGATCACTCCAAACCGAACAAATTTTTTGTCTCAACTTTAAATGGCCATAACTCCCAAACTAGACGACCTAGCGCGAAAATAAGTCAAATTCGTGATCACTCAAAATCTGCCAAAATTTCTTGTCTCAACTTTAAATGGCCATAACTCCCAAACTAGACGACCTAGCGCGAAAATAAGCCTAATTCGTGATCACTCCAAACCGAACAAATTTTTTGTCATAACTTTAAATAGCCATAACTCCCAAACTAGACGACCTAGCGCAAAAATAAGCCTAAATCGTGATCACTCCAAACCAAACAAATTTCTTGTCACAACTTTAAATGGCCATAACTCCCAAACTAGACGACCAAGCGCGAAAACAAGCCTAATTCGTGATCACTCAAAATCTGACAAAATTTTTTGTCTCAACTTTAAATGGCCATAACTCCCAAACTAGACGACTTAGCGCGAAAATAAGCCTAATTCATGATCACTCAAAATCTGACGAAATTTCTTTTCTCAACTTTAAATGGCCATAACTCCCAAACTAGACGACCTAGCGCGAAAATAAGCCTTATTCGTGATCACTCCAAGCCGAACAAATTTCTTGTCACAACTTTAAATGGCCATAACTCCCAAACTAGACGACCTAGCGCGAAAATAAGACTAATTCGTGATCACTCCAAGCCGAACGAATTTTTTGTCACAAATTTAAATGGCCATAACTCCCAAACTAGACGACCTAGCGCGAAAATAAGCCTAATTCGTGATCACTCCAAACCGAACGAATTTTTGGTCACAAATTTAAATGGCCATAACTCCCAAACTAGACGACTTAGCGCGAAAATAAGCCTAATTCGTGATCACTCCAACCCGCACAAATTTTTTGTCACAACTTTAAATGGCCATAACTCCCAAACTAGACGACCTAGCGCGAAAATAAGCCTAATTCGTGATCACTCCAAACCGAACGAATTTTTTGTCACAAATTTAAATGGCCATAACTCCCAAACTAGACGACTTAGCGCGAAAATAAGCCTAATTCGTGATCACTCCAACCCGCACAAATTTTTTGTCACAACTTTAAATGGCCATAACTCCCAAACTAGACGACCTAGCGCGAAAATAAGCCTAATTCGTGATCACTCCAAACCGAACGAATTTTTTGTCACAAATTTAAATGGCCATAACTGCCAAACTAGACGACCAAGCGCGAAAACAAGCCTAATTCGTGATCACTCAAAATCTGACAAAATTTTTTGTCTCAACTTTAAATGGCCATAACTCCCAAACTAGACGAGTTAGCGCGAAAATAAGCCTAATTCGTGATCACTCCAAACCGAACAAATTTCTTGTCACAACTTTAAATGGCCATAACTCCCAAAATAGACGACTTAGCGCGAAAATAAGCCTAATTCGTGATCACTCCAAACCGAACAAATTTTTTGTCTCAACTTTAAATGGTCATAACTCCCAAACTAGACGACCTAGCGCGAAAATAAGTCAAATTCGTGATCACTCAAAATCTGCCAAAATTTCTTGTCTCAACTTTAAATGGCCATAACTCCCAAACTAGACGACCTAGCGCGAAAATAAGCCTAATTCGTGATCACTCCAAACCGAACAAATTTTTTGTCATAACTTTAAATAGCAATAACTCCCAAACTAGACGACCTAGCGCAAAAATAAGCCTAAATCGTGATCACTCCAAACCAAACAAATTTCTTGTCACAACTTTAAATGGCCATAACTCCCAAACTAGACGACCAAGCGCGAAAACAAGCCTAATTCGTGATCACTCAAAATCTGACAAAATTTTTTGTCTCAACTTTTAATGGCCATAACTCCCAAACTAGACGACTTAGCGCGAAAATAAGCCTAATTCATGATCACTCAAAATCTGACGAAATTTCTTTTCTCAACTTTAAATGGCCATAACTCCCAAACTAGACGACTTAGCGCGAAAATAAGCCTAAATCGTTATCACTCCAAGCCGAACAAATTTTTTGTCGCATCTTTAAATGGCCATAACTGCCAAACTAGACGACCAAGCGCGAAAACAAGCCTAATTCGTGATCACTCAAAATCTGACAAAATTTTTTGTCTCAACTTTAAATGGCCATAACTCCCAAAATAGACGATTTAGCGCGAAAATAAGCCTTATTCGTGATCACTCCAAGCCGAACAAATTTCTTGTCACAACTTTAAATGGCCATAACTCCCAAACTAGACGACCTAGCGCGAAAATAAGACTAATTCGTGATCACTCCAAGCCGAACGAATTTTTTGTCACAAATTTAAATGGCCATAACTCCCAAACTAGACGACCTAGCGCGAAAATAAGCCTAATTCGTGATCACTCCAAACCGAACGAATTTTTGGTCACAAATTTAAATGGCCATAACTCCCAAACTAGACGACTTAGCGCGAAAATAAGCCTAATTCGTGATCACTCCAACCCGCACAAATTTTTTGTCACAACTTTAAATGGCCATAACTCCCAAACTAGACGACCTAGCGCGAAAATAAGCCTAATTCGTGATCACTCCAAACCGAACGAATTTTTTGTCACAAATTTAAATGGCCATAACTCCCAAACTAGACGACTTAGCGCGAAAATAAGCCTAATTCGTGATCACTCCAAACCGAACGAATTTTTGGTCACAAATTTAAATGGCCATAACTCCCAAACTAGACGACTTAGCGCGAAAATAAGCCTAATTCGTGATCACTCCAACCCGCACAAATTTTTTGTCACAACTTTAAATGGCCATAACTCCCAAACTAGACGACCTAGCGCGAAAATAAGCCTAATTCGTGATCACTCCAAACCGAACGAATTTTTTGTCACAAATTTAAATGGCCATAACTCCCAAACTAGACGACTTAGCGCGAAAATAAGCCTAATTCGTGATCACTCCAAACCGAACAAATTTTTTGTCTCAACTTTAAATGGCCATAACTCCCAAAATAGACGACTTAGCGCGAAAATAAGCCAAAATCGTGATCACTCCAAACCGAACAAATTTTTTGTCACAACTTTAAATGGCCATAACTCCCAAACTAGACGACCAAGCGCGAAAACAAGCCTAATTCGGGATCACTCAAAATCTGACAAAATTTCTTGTCTCAACTTTAAATGGCCATAACTCCCAAACTAGACGACCTAGCGCGAAAATAAGACTAATTCGTGATCACTCCAAACCAAACAAATTTTTTGTCTCAACTTTAAATGGCCATAACTCCCAAACTAAACGACCTAGCGCGAAAATAAGCCTAATTCGTGATCACTCCAAACCGAACGAATTTTTTGTCACAAATTTCAATGGCCATAACTCCCAAACTAGACGACCTAGCGCGAAAATAAGCCTAATTCGTGATCACTCCAAGCCGAACGAATTTTTTGTCACAAATTTAAATGGCCATAACTCCCAAACTAGACGACCTAGCGCGAAAATAAGCCTAATTCGTGATCACTCCAAACCGAACGAATTTTTGGTCACAAATTTAAATGGCCATAACTCCCAAACTAGACGACTTAGCGCGAAAATAAGCCTAATTCGTGATCACTCCAACCCGCACAAATTTTTTGTCACAACTTTAAATGGCCATAACTCCCAAACTAGACGACCTAGCGCGAAAATAAGCCTAATTCGTGATCACTCCAAACCGAACGAATTTTTTGTCACAAATTTAAATGGCCATAACTCCCAAACTAGACGACTTAGCGCGAAAATAAGCCTAATTCGTGATCACTCCAAACCGAACGAATTTTTGGTCACAAATTTAAATGGCCATAACTCCCAAACTAGACGACTTAGCGCGAAAATAAGCCTAATTCGTGATCACTCCAACCCGCACAAATTTTTTGTCACAACTTTAAATGGCCATAACTCCCAAACTAGACGACCTAGCGCGAAAATAAGCCTAATTCGTGATCACTCCAAACCGAACGAATTTTTTGTCACAAATTTAAATGGCCATAACTCCCAAACTAGACGACTTAGCGCGAAAATAAGCCTAATTCGTGATCACTCCAAACCGAACAAATTTTTTGTCTCAACTTTAAATGGCCATAACTCCCAAAATAGACGACTTAGCGCGAAAATAAGCCAAAATCGTGATCACTCCAAACCGAACAAATTTTTTGTCACAACTTTAAATGGCCATAACTCCCAAACTAGACGACCAAGCGCGAAAACAAGCCTAATTCGGGATCACTCAAAATCTGACAAAATTTCTTGTCTCAACTTTAAATGGCCATAACTCCCAAACTAGACGACCTAGCGCGAAAATAAGACTAATTCGTGATCACTCCAAACCAAACAAATTTTTTGTCTCAACTTTAAATGGCCATAACTCCCAAACTAAACGACCTAGCGCGAAAATAAGCCTAATTCGTGATCACTCCAAACCGAACGAATTTTTTGTCACAAATTTCAATGGCCATAACTCCCAAACTAGACGACCTAGCGCGAAAATAAGCCTAATTCGTGATCACTCCAAACCGAACGAATTTTTTGTCACAAATTTAAATGGCCATAACTCCCAAACTAGACGACCTAGCGCGAAAATAAGCCTAATTCGTGATCACTCCAAACCGAACGAATTTTTTGTCACAAATTTAAATGGCCATAACTCCCAAACTAGACGACTTAGCGCGAAAATAAGCCTAATTCGTGATCACTCCAACCCGCACAAATTTTTTGTCACAACTTTAAATGGCCATAACTCCCAAACTAGACGACCTAGCGCGAAAATAAGCCTAATTCGTGATCACTCCAAACCGAACGAATTTTTTGTCACAAATTTAAATGGCCATAACTCCCAAACTAGACGACTTAGCGCGAAAATAAGCCTAATTCGTGATCACTCCAAACCGAACAAATTTTTTGTCTCAACTTTAAATGGCCATAACTCCCAAACAAGACGACTTAGCGCGAAAATAAGCCAAAATCGTGATCACTCCAAACCGAACAAATTTTTTGTTACAACTTTAAATGGCCATAACTCCCAAACTAGACGACTTAGCGCGAAAATAAGCCTAATTCGTGATCACTCCAAACCGAACAAATTTCTTGTCACAACTTTAAATGGCCATAACTCCCAAAATAGACGACCTAGCGCGAAAATAAGCCTAATTCGTGATCACTCCAAACCAAACAAATTTTTTGTTACAACTTTAAATGGCCACAACTCCCAAACTAGACGACTTAGCGCGAAAATAAGCCTTATTCATGATCACTCAAAATCTGGCAAAATTTTTTGTCACAACTTTAAATGGCCATAACTCCCAAACTAGACGACCTAGCGCAAAAATATGCCTAATTCGTGATCACTCCAAACCGAACGAATTTTTTGTTTCAACTATAAATGGCTATAACTCCCAAAATAGACGACTTAGCGCGAAAATAAGCCTAATTCATGATCACTCCAAACCGGGCAAATTTTTTGTCACAACTTTAAATGGCCATAACTCCCAAACTAGACGACCTAGCGCAAAAATAAGCCTAAATCGTGATCACTCCAAACCAAACAAATTTTGTGTCTCAACTTTAAATGGCCATAACTCCCAAAATAGACGACTTAGCGCGAAAATAAGCCTAATTCGTGTTCACTCCAAGCCGAACAAATTTTGTGTCTCAACTTTAAATGGCCATAACTCCCAAAATAGATGACCTAGCGCGAAAATAAGCCTAATTCGTGATCACTCCAAATCTGGCAAAATTTTTTGTCACAACTTTAAATGGCCATAACTCCCAAACTAGACGACCTAGCGCGAAAATAAGCCTAATTCGTGATCACTCCAAACCGAACGAATTTTTTGTTTCAACTATAAATGGCCATAACTCCCAAACTAGACGACTTAGCGCAAAAATAAGCCTAATTCGTGATCACTCCAAACCGAAAAAATTTTGTGTCTCAACTTTAAATGGCCACAACTCCCAAACTAGACGACTTAGCGCGAAAATAAGCCTAATTCGTGATCACTCCAAACCGAACAAATTTCTTGTCACAACTTTAAATGGCCATAACTCCCAAAATAGACGACTTAGCGCGAAAATAAGCCTTATTCATGATCACTCAAAATCTGACAAAATTTTTTGTCTGAACTTTAAATGGCCATAACTCCCAAACTAGACGACCTAGCGCGAAAATAAGCCTTATTCGTGATCACTCCAAGCCGAACAAATTTTGTGTCTCAACTTTAAATGGCCATAACTCCCAAAATAGACGACCTAGCGCGAAAATAAGCCTAATTCGTGATCACTCCAAACCGAACAAATTTTTTGTCACAACTTTAAATGGCCATAACTCCCAAACTAGACGACCTAGCGCAAAAATAAGCCTAAATCGTGATCACACCAAACCAAACAAATTTTGTGTCTCAACTTTAAATAGCCATAACTCCCAAACTAGACGACCTAGCGCAAAAATAAGCCTAAATCGTGATCACTCCAAACCAAACAAATTTTTTGTCTCAACTTTAAATGGCCATATCTCCCAAACTAGACGACCTAGCGCAAAAATAAGCCTAAATCGTGATCACTCCAGACCGAACAAATTTTGTGTCTCTGGCAAAATTTTTTTACATAACTTTAAATGGCCATAACTCCTAAACTAGACGACATAGCGCGAAAATAAGCCTAATTCGTGATCACTCCAAACCGAACGAATTTTTTGTTTCAACTATAAATGGCCATAACTCCCAAAATAGACGAGTTAGCGCGAAAATAAGCCTAATTCGTGATCACTCAAAATCTGACAAAATTTTTTGTCTCAACTTTAAATGGCCATAACTCCCAAAATAGACGACTTAGCGCGAAAATAAGCCTAATTCGTGATGACTCCAAACCGAACAAATTTTTTGTCACAACTTTAAATGGCCATAACTCCCAAACTAGACGACCTAGCGCGAAAATAAGCCTAATTCGTGATCACTCCAAACCGAACGAATTTTTTGTCACAAATTTAAATGGCCATAACTCCCAAACTAGACGACTTAGCGCGAAAATAAGCCTAATTCGTGATCACTCCGAACCGAACAAATTTCTTGTCACAATTTTAAATGGCCATAACTCCCAAAATAGACGACTTAGCGCGAAAATAAGCCTAATTCGTGATCACTCCAAATCTGGCAAAATTTTTTGTCACAACTTTAAATGGCCATAACTCCCAAACTAGACGACCTAGCGCGAAAATAAGCCTAATTCGTGATCACTCCAAACCGAACAAATTTTTTGTCGCAACTTTAAATGGCCATAACTCCCAAACTAGACGACCTAGCGCAAAAATAAGCCTAAATCGTTATCACTCCAAACCAAACAAATTTTGTGTGTCAACTTTAAATGGCCATAACTCCCAAAATAGACGACTTAGCGCGAAAATAAGCCTAATTCGTGATCACTCCAAACCGAACAAATTTTTTGACACAACTTTAAATGGCCATAACTCCCAAACTAGACGACCTAGCGCAAAAATAAGCCTAAATCGTGATCACTCCAAGCCGAACAAATTTTTTGTCTCAACTTTAAATGGCCATAACTCCCAAACTAGACGACCTAGCGCGAAAATAAGCCTAATTCATGATCACTCCAAATCTGGCAAAATTTTTTGTCTCAACTTTAAATGGCCATAACTCCCAAACTAGACGACCTAGCGCGAAAATAAGCCTAATTCATGATCACTCCAAATCTGGCAAAATTTTTTGTCACAACTTTAAATGGCCATAACTCCCAAAATAGACGACTTAGCGCGAAAATAAGCCTAATTCGTGATGACTCCAAACCGAACGAATTTTTTGTCACAAATTTAAATGGCCATAACTCCCAAACTAGACGACTTAGCGCGAAAATAAGCCTAATTCGTGATCACTCCGAACCGAACAAATTTCTTGTCACAATTTTAAATGGCCATAACTCCCAAACTAGACGACTTGGCGAAAATAAGCCTAATTCGTGATCACTCCAAACCGAACGAATTTTTTGTTTCAACTATAAATGGCCATAACTCCCAAACTAGACGACTTAGCGCGAAAATAAGCCTAATTCGTGATCACTCCAAGCCGAACAAATTTTGTGTCTCAACTTTAAATGGCCATAACTCCCAAAATAGACGACCTAGCGCGAAAATAAGCCTAATTCGTGATCACTCCAAACCGAACGAATTTTTTGTTTCAACTATAAATGGCCATAACTCCCAAAATAGACGAGTTAGCGCGAAAATAAGCCTAATTCGTGATCACTCAAAATCTGACAAAATTTTTTGTCTCAACTTTAAATGGCCATAACTCCCAAAATAGACGACTTAGCGCGAAAATAAGCCTAATTCGTGATCACTCCAAATCTGGCAAAATTTTTTGTCACAACTTTAAATGGCCATAACTCCCAAACTAGACGACCTAGCGCGAAAATAAGCCTAATTCGTGATCACTCCAAACCGAACAAATTTTTTGTCGGAACTTTAAATGGCCATAACTCCCAAACTAGACGACCTAGCGCAAAAATAAGCCTAAATCGTTATCACTCCAAACCAAACAAATTTTGTGTGTCAACTTTAAATGGCCATAACTCCCAAAATAGACGACTTAGCGCGAAAATAAGCCTAATTCGTGATCACTCCAAACCGAACAAATTTTTTGACACAACTTTAAATGGCCATAACTCCCAAACTAGACGACCTAGCGCAAAAATAAGCCTAAATCGTGATCACTCCAAGCCGAACAAATTTTTTGTCTCAACTTTAAATGGCCATAACTCCCAAACTAGACGACCTAGCGCGAAAATAAGCCTAATTCATGATCACTCCAAATCTGGCAAAATTTTTTGTCTCAACTTTAAATGGCCATAACTCCCAAACTAGACGACCTAGCGCGAAAATAAGCCTAATTCATGATCACTCCAAATCTGGCAAAATTTTTTGTCACAACTTTAAATGGCCATAACTCCCAAAATAGACGACTTAGCGCGAAAATAAGCCTAATTCGTGATGACTCCAAACCGAACAAATTTTTTGTCACAACTTTAAATGGCCATAACTCCCAAACTAGACGACCTATCGCGAAAATAAGCCTAAATCGTGATCACTCCAAACCGAACGAATTTTTTGTTTCAACTATAAATGGCCATAACTCCCAAACTAGACGACTTAGCGCGAAAATAAGCCTAATTCGTGATCACTCCAAGCCGAACAAATTTTGTGTCTCAACTTTAAATGGCCATAACTCCCAAAATAGACGACCTAGCGCGAAAATAAGCCTAATTCATGATCACTCCAAATCTGGCAAAATTTTTTGTCACAACTTTAAATGGCCATAACTCCCAAAATAGACGACTTAGCGCGAAAATAAGCCTAATTCGTGATGACTCCAAACCGAACAAATTTCTTGTCACAACTTTAAATGGCCATAACTCCCAAACTAGACGACTTAGCGCGAAAATAAGCCTAATTCGTGATCACTCCAAACCGAACGAATTTTTTGTTTCAACTATAAATGGCCATAACTCCCAAACTAGACGACTTAGCGCGAAAATAAGCCTAATTCGTGATCACTCCAAGCCGAACAAATTTTGTGTCTCAACTTTAAATGGCCATAACTCCCAAAATAGACGACCTAGCGCGAAAATAAGCCTAATTCGTGATCACTCCAAACCGAACGAATTTTTTGTTTCAACTATAAATGGCCATAACTCCCAAACTAGACGACTTAGCGCAAAAATAAGCCTAATTCGTGATGACTCCAAACCGAAAAAATTTTGTGTCTCAACTTTAAATGGCCACAACTCCCAAACTAGACGACTTAGCGCGAAAATAAGCCTAATTCGTGATCACTCCAAACCGAACAAATTTCTTGTCACAACTTTAAATGGCCATAACTCCCAAAATAGACGACTTAGCGCGAAAATAAGCCTTATTCATGATCACTCAAAATCTGACAAAATTTTTTGTCTGAACTTTAAATGGCCATAACTCCCAAACTAGACGACCTAGCGCGAAAATAAGCCTTATTCGTGATCACTCCAAGCCGAACAAATTTTGTGTCTCAACTTTAAATGGCCATAACTCCCAAAATAGACGACCTAGCGCGAAAATAAGCCTAATTCGTGATCACTCCAAACCGAACAAATTTTTTGTCACAACTTTAAATGGCCATAACTCCCAAACTAGACGACCTAGCGCAAAAATAAGCCTAAATCGTGATCACTCCAAGCCAAACAAATTTTGTGTCTCAACTTTAAATGGCCATAACTCCCAAAATAGACGACCTAGCGCGAAAATAAGCCTAATTCGTAATCACTCCAAATCTGGCAAAATTTTTTGTCACAACTTTAAATGGCCATAACTCCCAAACTAGACGACCTAGCGAAAAAATAAGCCTAAATCGTGATCACTCCAAACCAAACAAATTTTGTGTCTCAACTTTAAATGGCCATAACTCCCAAACTAGACGACCTAGCGCAAAAATAAGCCTAAATCGTGATCACTCCAAACCAAACAAATTTTTTGTCTCAACTTTAAATGGCCATATCTCCCAAACTAGACGACTTAGCGCGAAAATAAGCCTAATTCGTGATCACTCCAAATCTGGCAAAATTTTTTGGCACAACTTTAAATGGCCATAACTCCCAAACTAGACGACTTAGCGCGAAAATAAGCCTAATTCGTGATCACTCCAAATCTGGCAAAATTTTTTGTCACAACTTTAAATGGCCATATCTCCCAAACTAGACGACTTAGCGCGAAAATAAGCCTAATTCGTGATCACTCCAAGCCGAACAAATTTCTTGTCACAACTTTAAATGGCCATAACTCCCAAAATAGACGACTTAGCGCGAAAATAAGCCTTATTCATGATCACTCAAAATCTGACAAAATTTTTTGTCTGAACTTTAAATGGCCATAACTCCCAAACTAGACGACCTAGCGCGAAAATAAGCCTTATTCGTGATCACTCCAAGCCGAACAAATTTTTTGTTTCAACTATAAATGGCCATAACTCCCAAACTAGACGACTTAGCGCAAAAATAAGCCTAATTCGTGATCACTCCAAACTCCAAACGAAATAAGCCTAATTCGTAATCACTCCAAATCTGGCAAAATTTTTTGTCACAACTTTAAGTGGCCATAACTCCCAAACTAGACGACCTAGCGCAAAAATAAGCCTAAATCGTGATCACTCCAAACCAAACAAATTTTGTGTCTCAACTTTAAATGGCCATAACTCCCAAACTAGACGACCTAGCGCAAAAATAAGCCTAAATCGTGATCACTCCAAACTAAACAAATTTTTTGTCTTAACTTTAAATGGCCATAACTCCCAAACTAGACGACCTAGCGCGAAAATAAGCCTAATTCGTGATCACTCCAAACCGAACGAATTTTTTGTCACAAATTTAAATGGCCATAACTCCCAAACCAGACGACTTAGCGCGAAAATAAGCCTAATTCGTGATCACTCCAAACCGAAAAAATTTTGTGTCTCAACTTTAAATGGCCATAACTCCCAAAATAGACGACTTAGCGCGAAAATAAGCCTATTTCGTGATCACTCCAAATCTGGCAAAATTTTTTGTCATAACTTTAAATGGCCATAACTCCTAAACTAGACGACATAGCGCGAAAATAAGCCTAATTCGTGATCACTCCAAACCGAACGAATTTTTTGTTTCAACTATAAACGGCCATAACTCCCAAACTAGACGACCTAGCGCAAAAATAAGCCTAAATCGTGATCACTCCAAATCTGGAAAAATTTTTTGTCACAACTTAAAATGGCCATAACTCCCAAACTAGACGACTTAGCGCGAAAATAAGCCTAATTCGTGATCACTCCAAATCTGGCAAAATTTTTTGTCACAACTTTAAATGGCCATAACTCCCAAACTAGACGACCTAGCGCGAAAATAAGCCTTATTCATGATCACTCAAAATCTGACAAAATTTTTTGTCTGAACTTTAAATGGCCATAACTCCCAAACTAGACGACCTAGCGCGAAAATAAGCCTTATTCGTGATCACTCCAAGCCGAACAAATTTTTTGTTTCAACTATAAATGGCCATAACTCCCAAACTAGACGACTTAGCGCAAAAATAAGCCTAATTCGTGATCACTCCAAACCGAACGAATTTTTTGTCACAAATTTAAATGGCCATAACTCCCAAACTAGACGACTTAGCGCGAAAATAAGCCTAATTCGTGATCACTCCAGACCGAACAAATTTTGTGTCTCAACTTTAAATGGCCATAACTCCCAAAATAGACGACCTAGCGCGAAAATAAGCCTAATTCGTAATCACTCCAAATCTGGCAAAATTTTTTGTCACAACTTTAAGTGGCCATAACTCCCAAACTAGACGACCTAGCGCAAAAATAAGCCTAAATCGTGATCACTCCAAACCAAACAAATTTTGTGTCTCAACTTTAAATGGCCATAACTCCCAAACTAGACGACCTAGCGCAAAAATAAGCCTAAATCGTGATCACTCCAAACTAAACAAATTTTTTGTCTCAACTTTAAATGGCCATAACTCCCAAACTAGACGACCTAGCGCGAAAATAAGCCTAATTCGTGATCACTCCAAACCGAACGAATTTTTTGTCACAAATTTAAATGGCCATAACTCCCAAACTAGACGACTTAGCGCGAAAATAAGCCTAATTCGTGATCACTCCAAACCGAAAAAATTTTGTGTCTCAACTTTAAATGGCCATAACTCCCAAAATAGACGACTTAGCGCGAAAATAAGCCTATTTCGTGATCACTCCAAATCTGGCAAAATTTTTTGTCATAACTTTAAATGGCCATAACTCCTAAACTAGACGACATAGCGCGAAAATAAGCCTAATTCGTGATCACTCCAAACCGAACGAATTTTTTGTTTCAACTATAAACGGCCATAACTCCCAAACTAGACGACCTAGCGCAAAAATAAGCCTAAATCGTGATCACTCCAAATCTGGAAAAATTTTTTGTCACAACTTAAAATGGCCATAACTCCCAAACTAGACGACTTAGCGCGAAAATAAGCCTAATTCGTGATCACTCCAAATCTGGCAAAATTTTTTGTCACAACTTTAAATGGCCATAACTCCCAAACTAGACGACCTAGCGCGAAAATAAGCCTAATTCGTGATCACTCCAAACCGAACAAATTTTTTGTCGCAACTTTAAATGGCCATAACTCCCAAACTAGACGACTTAGCGCGAAAATAAGCCTAATTCGTGATCACTCCAAACCGAACAAATTTTTTGTCACAACTTTAAATGGCCATAACTCCCAAACTAGACGTCCTAGCGCAAAAATAAGCCTAAATCGTGATCACTCCAAGCCAAACAAATTTTGTGTCTCAACTTTAAATGGCCATAACTCCCAAAATAGACGACCTAGCGCGAAAATAAGCCTGATTCGTAATCACTCACAATCTGGCAAAATTTTTTGTCATAACTTTAAATGGCCATAACTCCTAAACTAGACGACATAGCGCGAAAATAAGCCTAAATCGTTATCACTCCAAACCAAACAAATTTTGTGTGTCAACTTTAAATGGCCATAACTCCCAAAATAGACGACTTAGCGCGAAAATAAGCCTAATTCGTGATCACTCCAAACCGAACAAATTTTTTGACACAACTTTAAATGGCCATAACTCCCAAACTAGACGACCTAGCGCAAAAATAAGCCTAATTCATGATCACTCCAAATCTGGCAAAATTTTTTGTCACAACTTTAAATGGCCATAACTCCCAAAATAGACGACTTAGCGCGAAAATAAGCCTAATTCGTGATCACTCCAAACCGAACAAATTTTTTGTCACAACTTTAAATGGCCATAACTCCCAAACTAGACGACCTAGCGCGAAAATAAGCCTAATTCGTGATCACTCCAAACCGAACGAATTTTTTGTCACAAATTTAAATGGCCATAACTCCCAAACTAGACGACTTAGCGCGAAAATAAGCCTAATTCGTGATCACTCCAAATCGAACAAATTTCTTGTCACAACTTTAAATGGCCATAACTCCCAAACTAGACGACTTAGCGCGAAAATAAGCCTTATTCGTGATCACTCCAAACCGAACAAATTTTTTGACACAACTTTAAATGGCCATAACTCCCAAACTAGACGACCTAGCGCAAAAATAAGCCTAAATCGTGATCACTCCAAACCAAACAAATTTTTTGTCTCAACTTTAAATGGCCATATCTCCCAAACTAGATGACTTAGCGCGAAAATAAGCCTAATTCGTGATCACTCCAGACCGAACAAATTTTGTGTCTCAACTTTAAATGGCCATAACTCCCAAAATAGACGACTTAGCGCGAAAATAAGCCTAATTCGTGATCACTCCAAATCTGGCAAAATTTTTTGTCGCAACTTTAAATGGCCATAACTCCCAAACTAGACGACTTAGCGCGAAAATAAGCCTAATTCGTGATCACTCCAAACCGAACAAATTTTTTGTCGCAACTTTAAATGGCCATAACTCCCAAACTAGACGACTTAGCGCGAAAATAAGCCTAAATCGTGATCACTCCAAGCCGAACAAATTTTTTGTCTCAACTTTAAATGGCCATAACTCCCAAACTAGACGACCTAGCGCGAAAATAAGCCTAATTCATGATCACTCCAAATCTGGCAAAATTTTGTGTCTCAACTTTAAATGGCCACAACTCCCAAACTAGACGACTTAGCGCAAAAATAAGCCTAATTCGTGATCACTCCAAACCGAACAAATTTCTTGTCACAACTTTAAATGGCCATAACTCCCAAAATAGACGACTTAGCGCGAAAATAAGCCTTATTCATGATCACTCAAAATCTGACAAAATTTTTTGTCTGAACTTTAAATGGCCATAACTCCCAAACTAGACGACCTAGCGCGAAAATAAGCCTTATTCGTGATCACTCCAAGCCGAACAAATTTTGTGTCTCAACTTTAAATGGCCATAACTCCCAAAATAGACGACCTAGCGCGAAAATAAGCCTAATTCGTGATCACTCCAAACCGAACAAATTTTTTGTCACAACTTTAAATGGCCATAACTCCCAAACTAGACGACCTAGCGCAAAAATAAGCCTAAATCGTGATCACTCCAAGCCAAACAAATTTTGTGTCTCAACTTTAAATGGCCATAACTCCCAAAATAGACGACCTAGCGCGAAAATAAGCCTAATTCGTAATCACTCCAAATCTGGCAAAATTTTTTGTCACAACTTTAAATGGCCAAAACTCCCAAACTAGACGACCTAGCGCAAAAATAAGCCTAAATCGTGATCACTCCAAACCAAACAAATTTTGTGTCTCAACTTTAAATGGCCATAACTCCCAAACTAGACGACCTAGCGCAAAAATAAGCCTAAATCGTGATCACTCCAAACCAAACAAATTTTTTGTCTCAACTTTAAATGGCCATATCTCCCAAACTAGACGACTTAGCGCGAAAGTAAGCCTAATTCGTGATCACTCCAGACCGAACAAATTTTGTGTCTCATTTTTAAATGGCCATAACTCCCAAAATAGACGACTTAGCGCGAAAATAAGCCTATTTCGTGATCACTCCAAATCTGGCAAAATTTTTTGTCATAACTTTAAATGGCCATAACTCCTAAACTAGACGACATAGCGCGAAAATAAGCCTAATTCGTGATCACTCCAAACCGAACGAATTTTTTGTTTCAACTATAAACGGCCATAACTCCCAAACTAGCCGACCTAGCGCAAAAATAAGCCTAAATCGTGATCACTCCAAATCTGGAAAAATTTTTTGTCACAACTTAAAATGGCCATAACTCCCAAACTAGACGACCTAGCGCAAAAATAAGCCTAAATCGTGATCACTCCAAACCAAACAAATTTTTTGTTTCAACTATAAATGGCCATAACTCCCAAACTAGACGACCTAGCGCGAAAATAAGCCTAATTCGTGATCACTCCAAACCGAACAAATTTTTTGTCGCAACTTTAAATGGCCATAACTCCCAAACTAGACGACTTAGCGCGAAAATAAGCCTAATTCGTGATCACTCCAAACCGAACAAATTTTTTGACACAACTTTAAATGGCCATAACTCCCAAACTAGACGACCTAGCGCAAAAATAAGCCTAAATCGTGATCACTCCAAGCCGAACAAATTTTTTGTCTCAACTTTAAATGGCCATAACTCCCAAACTAGACGACCTAGCGCGAAAATAAGCCTAATTCGTGATCACTCCAAACCGAACAAATTTTTTGTCACAACTTTAAATGGCCATAACTCCCAAACTAGACGACCTAGCGCAAAAATAAGCCTAAATCGTGATCACTCCAAGCCAAACAAATTTTGTGTCTCAACTTTAAATGGCCATAACTCCCAAAATAGACGACCTAGCGCGAAAATAAGCCTAATTCGTAATCACTCCAAATCTGGCAAAATTTTTTGTCATAACTTTAAATGGCCATAACTCCTAAACTAGACGACATAGCGCGAAAATAAGCCTAAATCGTTATCACTCCAAACCAAACAAATTTTGTGTGTCAACTTTAAATGGCCATAACTCCCAAAATAGACGACTTAGCGCGCAAATAAGCCTAATTCGTGATCACTCCAAGCCGAACAAATTTTTTGTCTCAACTTTAAACGGCCATAACTCCCAAACTAGACGACTTAGCGCGAAAATAAGCCTAATTCATGATCACTCCAAATCTGGCAAAATTTTTTGTCACAACTTTAAATGGCCATAACTCCCAAAATAGACGACTTAGCGCGAAAATAAGCCTAATTCGTGATCACTCCAAACCGAACAAATTTTTTGTCACAACTTTAAATGGCCATAACTCCCAAACTAGACGACCTAGCGCGAAAATAAGCCTAATTCGTGATCACTCCAAACCGAACGAATTTTTTGTCACAAATTTAAATGGCCATAACTCCCAAACTAGACGACTTAGCGCGAAAATAAGCCTAATTCGTGATCACTCCAAATCGAACAAATTTCTTGTCACAACTTTAAATGGCCATAACTCCCAAACTAGACGACTTAGCGCGAAAATAAGCCTAATTCGTGATCACTCCAAACCGAACAAATTTTTTGACACAACTTTAAATGGCCATAACTCCCAAACTAGACGACTTAGCGCGAAAATAAGCCTAATTCGTGATCACTCCAAGCCGAACAAATTTTTTGTCTCAACTTTAAATGGCCATAACTCCCAAACTAGACGACCTAGCGCGAAAATAAGCCTAATTCATGATCACTCCAAATCTGGCAAAATTTTTTGTCTCAACTTTAAATGGCCATAACTCCCAAACTAGACGACCTAGCGCGAAAATAAGCCTAATTCGTGATCACTCCAAACCGAACGAATTTTTTGTTTCAACTATAAATGGCCATAACTCCCAAACTAGACGACTTAGCGCAAAAATAAGCCTAATTCGTGATGACTCCAAACCGAAAAAATTTTGTGTCTCAACTTTAAATGGCCACAACTCCCAAACTAGACGACTTAGCGCGAAAATAAGCCTTATTCATGATCACTCAAAATCTGACAAAATTTTTTGTCTGAACTTTAAATGGCCATAACTCCCAAACTAGACGACCTAGCGCGAAAATAAGCCTTATTCGTGATCACTCCAAGCCGAACAAATTTTGTGTCTCAACTTTAAATGGCCATAACTCCCAAAATAGACGACCTAGCGCGAAAATAAGCCTAATTCGTGATCACTCCAAACCGAACAAATTTTTTGTCACAACTTTAAATGGCCATAACTCCCAAACTAGACGACCTAGCGCAAAAATAAGCCTAAATCGTGATCACTCCAAGCCAAACAAATTTTGTGTCTCAACTTTAAATGGCCATAACTCCCAAAATAGACGACCTAGCGCGAAAATAAGCCTAATTCGTAATCACTCCAAATCTGGCAAAATTTTTTGTCACAACTTTAAATGGCCATAACTCCCAAACTAGACGACCTAGCGCAAAAATAAGCCTAAATCGTGATCACTCCAAACCAAACAAATTTTGTGTCTCAACTTTAAATGGCCATAACTCCCAAACTAGACGACCTAGCGCAAAAAAAAGCCTATATCGTGATCACTCCAAACCAAACAAATTTTTTGTCTCAACTTTAAATGGCCATATCTCCCAAACTAGACGACTTAGCGCGAAAATAAGCCTAATTCGTGATCACTCCAGACCGAACAAATTTTGTGTCTCAACTTTAAATGGCCATAACTCCCAAAATAGACGACTTAGCGCGAAAATAAGCCTATTTCGTGATCACTCCAAATCTGGCAAAATTTTTTGTCATAACTTTAAATGGCCATAACTCCTAAACTAGACGACATAGCGCGAAAATAAGCCTAATTCGTGATCACTCCAAACCGAACGAATTTTTTGTTTCAACTATAAACGGCCATAACTCCCAAACTAGACGACCTAGCGCAAAAATAAGCCTAAATCGTGATCACTCCAAATCTGGAAAAATTTTTTGTCACAACTTAAAATGGCCATAACTCCCAAACTAGACGACTTAGCGCGAAAATAAGCCTAATTCGTGATCACTCCAAATCTGGCAAAATTTTTTGTCACAACTTTAAATGGCCATAACTCCCAAACTAGACGACCTAGCGCGAAAATAAGCCTAATTCGTGATCACTCCAAACCGAACAAAATTTTTGTCGCAACTTTAAATGGCCATAACTCCCAAACTAGACGACCTAGCGCAAAAATAAGCCTAAATCGTTATCACTCCAAACCAAACAAATTTTGTGTGTCAACTTTAAATGGCCATAACTCCCAAAATAGACGACTTAGCGCGCAAATAAGCCTAATTCGTGATCACTCCAAACCGAACAAATTTTTTGTCACAACTTTAAATGGCCATAACTCCCAAACTAGACGACCTAGCGCGAAAATAAGCCTAAATCGTGATCACTCCAAGCCAAACAAATTTTTTGTCTCAACTTTAAACGGCCATAACTCCCAAACTAGACGACCTAGCGCGAAAATAAGCCTAATTCATGATCACTCCAAATCTGGCAAAATTTTTTGTCACAACTTTAAATGGCCATAACTCCCAAAATAGACGACTTAGCGCGAAAATAAGCCTAATTCGTGATCACTCCAAACCGAACAAATTTTTTGTCACAACTTTAAATGGCCATAACTCCCAAACTAGACGACCTAGCGCGAAAATAAGCCTAATTCGTGATCACTCCAAACCGAACGAATTTTTTGTCACAAATTTAAATGGCCATAACTCCCAAACTAGACGACTTAGCGCGAAAATAAGCCTAATTCGTGATCACTCCAAATCGAACAAATTTCTTGTCACAACTTTAAATGGCCATAACTCCCAAACTAGACGACTTAGCGCGAAAATAAGCCTAATTCGTGATCACTCCAAACCGAACGAATTTTTTGTTTCAACTATAAATGGCCATAACTCCCAAAATAGACGAGTAAACGCGAAAATAAGCCTAATTCGTGATCACTCAAAATCTGACAAAATTTCTTGTCTCAACTTTAAATGGCCATAACTCCCAAACTAGACGACCTAGCGCGAAAATAAGCCTAATTCGTGATCACTCCAAACCGAACAAATTTTTTGTCGCAACTTTAAATGGCCATAACTCCCAAACTAGACGACCTAGCGCGAAAATAAGCCTAATTCGTGTTCACTCCAAATCTGGCAAAATTTTTTGTCACAACTTTAAATGGCCATAACTCCCAAACTAGACGACCTAGCGCGAAAATAAGACTAATTCGTGATCACTCCAAGCCAAACAAATTTTGTGTCTCAACTTTAAATGGCCATAACTCCCAAACTAGACGACCTAGCGCAAAAATAAGCCTAATTCGTGATCACTCCAAACCGAACAAATTTTGTGTCTCAACTTTAAATGGCCATAACTCCCAAACTAGACGACCTAGCGCGAAAATAAGACTAATTCGTGATCACTCCAAACCGAACAAATTTTTTGTCTCATATTTAAATGGCCATAACTCCCAAACTAGACGACCTAGCGCGAAAATAAGCCTAATTCGTGATCACTCCAAACCGAACAAATTTTGTGTCTCAACTTTAAATGGCCATAACTCCCAAACTAGACGACCTAGCGCAAAAATAAGCCTAATTCGTGATCACTCCAAACCGAACAAATTTTGTGTCTCAACTTTAAATGGCCATAACTCCCAAAATAGACGACTTAGCGCGAAAATAAGCCTAATTCGTGATCACTCCAAATCTGGCAAAATTTTTTGTTACAACTTTAAATGGCCATAACTCCCAAACTAGACGACCTAGCGCAAAAATAAGCCTAAATCGTGATCACTCCAAACCAAACAAATTTTTTGTCTCAACTTTAAATGGCCATAACTCCCAAACTAGACGACCTAGCGCGAAAATAAGCCTAATTCGTGATCACTCCAAATCTGGCAAAATTTTTTGTCACAACTTTAAATGGCCATATCTCCCAAACTAGACGAGTTAGCGCGAAAATAAGCCTTATTCGTGATCACTCAAAATCTGACAAAATTTCTTGTCTCAACTTTAAATGGCCATAACTCCCAAACTAGACGACCTAGCGCGAAAATAAGCCTAATTCATGATCACTCAAAATCTGACAAAATTTTTTGTCTCAACTTTAAATGGCCATAACTCCCAAACTAGACGACCTAGCGCGAAAATAAGCCTAATTCGTGATCACTCCAAATCTGGCAAAATTTTTTGTCACAACTTTAAATGGCCATATCTCCCAAACTAGACGACTTAGCGCGAAAATAAGCCTAATTCGTGATCACTCAAAATCTGACAAAATTTCGTCTCAACTTTAAATGGCCATAACTCCCAAACTAGACGACCTAGCGCGAAAATAAGCCAAATTCGTGATCACTCCAAACCGAACAAATTTTTTTGGCACAACTTTAAATGGCCATAACTCCCAAACTAGACGACCTAGCGCGAAAAAAAGCCTAATTCGTGATCACTCCAAACCGAACAAATTTTTTTGGCACAACTTTAAATGGCCATAACTCCCAAGCTAGACGACCTAGCGTGAAAATAAGCATAATTCGTGATCACTCCAAACCGAACAAATTTCTTGTCTCATCTTTAAATGGCCATAACTCCCAAACTAGACGACCAAGCGCGAAAACAAGCCTAATTCGTGATCACTAAAAATCTGACAAAATTTCTTGTCTCAACTTTAAATGGCCATAACTCCCAAACTAGACGACCTAGCGCGAAAATAAGACTAATTCGTGATCATTCCAAACCAAACAAATTTTTTGTCACAACTTTAAATGGCCATAACTCCCAAACTAGACGACCTAGCGCGAAAATAAGCCAAATTCGTGATCACTCCAAGCCGAACAAATTTTTTTGGCACAACTTTAAATGGCCATAACTCCCAAACTAGACGACCTAGCGCGAAAATAAGCCAAATTCGTGATCACTCCAAACCGAACAAATTTTTTTGGCACAACTTTAAATGGCCATAACTCCCAAACTAGACGACCTAGCGCGAAAACAAGCCAAATTCGTGATCACTCCAAACCGAACAAATTTTTTTGGCACAGCTTTAAATGGCCATAACTCCCAAACTAGACGACCTAGCGCAAAAATAAGCCTAAATCGTGATTACTCCAAACCAAACAAATTTTTTGTCTCAACTTTAAATGGCCATAACTCCCAAACTAGACGACCTAGCGCGAAAATAAGCCTAATTCATGATCACTCAAAATCTGACAAAATTTTTTGTCTCAACTTTAAATGGCCATAACTCCCAAACTAGACGACCTAGCGCGAAAATAAGACTAATTCGTGATCACTCCAAACCAAACAAATTTTTTGTCACAACTTTAAATGGCCATAACTCCCAAACTAGACGACCAAGCGCGAAAATAAGCCTAATTCATGATCACTCAAAATCTGACAAAATTTTTTGTCTCAACTTTAAATGGCCATAACTCCCAAACTAGACGACCTAGCGCAAAAATAAGCCTAAATCGTGATCACTCCAAACCAAACAAATTTTTTGTCTCAACTTTAAATGGCCATAACTCCCAAACTAGACGACCTAGCGCGAAAATAAGCCTAAATCGTGATCACTCCAAATCTGGCAAAATTTTTTGTCACAACTTTAAATGGCCATAACTCCCAAACTAGACGACCAAGCGCGAAAACAAGCCTAATTCGTGATCACTAAAAATCTGACAAAATTTCTTGTCTCAACTTTAAATGGCCATAACTCCCAAACTAGACGACTTAGCGCGCAAATAAGCCTAATTCGTGATCACTCCAAACCAAACAAATTTTTTGTCACAACTTTAAATGGCCATAACTCCCAAACTAGACGACCTAGCGCAAAAATAAGCCTAAATCGTGATCACTCCAAACCAAACAAATTTTTTGTCTCAACTTTAAACGGCCATAACTCCCAAACTAGACGACCTAGCGCGAAAATAAGCCTAATTCATGATCACTCCAAATCTGGCAAAATTTTTTGTCACAACTTTAAATGGCCATAACTCCCAAAATAGACGACTTAGCGCGAAAATAAGCCTAATTCGTGATCACTCCAAACCGAACAAATTTTTTGTCACAACTTTAAATGGCCATAACTCCCAAACTAGACGACCTAGCGCGAAAATAAGCCTAATTCGTGATCACTCCAAACCGAACGAATTTTTTGTCACAAATTTAAATGGCCATAACTCCCAAACTAGACGACTTAGCGCGAAAATAAGCCTAATTCGTGATCACTCCAAATCGAACAAATTTCTTGTCACAACTTTAAATGGCCATAACTCCCAAACTAGACGACTTAGCGCGAAAATAAGCCTAATTCGTGATCACTCCAAACCGAACGAATTTTTTGTTTCAACTATAAATGGCCATAACTCCCAAAATAGACGAGTAAACGCGAAAATAAGCCTAATTCGTGATCACTCAAAATCTGACAAAATTTCTTGTCTCAACTTTAAATGGCCATAACTCCCAAACTAGACGACCTAGCGCGAAAATAAGCCTAATTCGTGATTACTCCAAACCAAACAAATTTTTTGTCTCAACTTTAAATGGCCATAACTCCCAAACTAGACGACCTAGCGCGAAAATAAGCCTAATTCATGATCACTCAAAATCTGACAAAATTTTTTGTCTCAACTTTAAATGGCCATAACTCCCAAACTAGACGACCTAGCGCGAAAATAAGACTAATTCGTGATCACTCCAAACCAAACAAATTTTTTGTCACAACTTTAAATGGCCATAACTCCCAAACTAGACGACCAAGCGCGAAAATAAGCCTAATTCATGATCACTCAAAATCTGACAAAATTTTTTGTCTCAACTTTAAATGGCCATAACTCCCAAACTAGACGACCTAGCGCAAAAATAAGCCTAAATCGTGATCACTCCAAACCAAACAAATTTTTTGTCTCAACTTTAAATGGCCATAACTCCCAAACTAGACGACCTAGCGCGAAAATAAGCCTAAATCGTGATCACTCCAAATCTGGCAAAATTTTTTGTCACAACTTTAAATGGCCATAACTCCCAAACTAGACGACCTAGCGCGAAAATAAGCCTAATTCATGATCACTCCAAATCTGGCAAAATTTTTTGTCACAACTTTAAATGGCCATAACTCCCAAAATAGACGACTTAGCGCGCAAATAAGCCTAATTCGTGATCACTCCAAACCGAACAAATTTTTTGTCACAACTTTAAATGGCCATAACTCCCAAACTAGACGACCTAGCGCGAAAATAAGCCTAAATCGTGATCACTCCAAGCCAAACAAATTTTTTGTCTCAACTTTAAACGGCCATAACTCCCAAACTAGACGACCTAGCGCGAAAATAAGCCTAATTCATGATCACTCCAAATCTGGCAAAATTTTTTGTCACAACTTTAAATGGCCATAACTCCCAAAATAGACGACTTAGCGCGAAAATAAGCCTAATTCGTGATCACTCCAAACCGAACAAATTTTTTGTCACAACTTTAAATGGCCATAACTCCCAAACTAGACGACCTAGCGCGAAAATAAGCCTAATTCGTGATCACTCCAAACCGAACGAATTTTTTGTCACAAATTTAAATGGCCATAACTCCCAAACTAGACGACTTAGCGCGAAAATAAGCCTAATTCGTGATCACTCCAAATCGAACAAATTTCTTGTCACAACTTTAAATGGCCATAACTCCCAAACTAGACGACTTAGCGCGAAAATAAGCCTAATTCGTGATCACTCCAAACCGAACGAATTTTTTGTTTCAACTATAAATGGCCATAACTCCCAAAATAGACGAGTAAACGCGAAAATAAGCCTAATTCGTGATCACTCAAAATCTGACAAAATTTCTTGTCTCAACTTTAAATGGCCATAACTCCCAAACTAGACGACCTAGCGCGAAAATAAGCCTAATTCGTGATCACTCCAAACCGAACAAATTTTTTGTCGCAACTTTAAATGGCCATAACTCCCAAACTAGACGACCTAGCGCGAAAATAAGCCTAATTCGTGTTCACTCCAAATCTGGCAAAATTTTTTGTCACAACTTTAAATGGCCATAACTCCCAAACTAGACGACCTAGCGCGAAAATAAGACTAATTCGTGATCACTCCAAGCCAAACAAATTTTGTGTCTCAACTTTAAATGGCCATAACTCCCAAACTAGACGACCTAGCGCAAAAATAAGCCTAATTCGTGATCACTCCAAACCGAACAAATTTTGTGTCTCAACTTTAAATGGCCATAACTCCCAAACTAGACGACCTAGCGCGAAAATAAGACTAATTCGTGATCACTCCAAACCGAACAAATTTTTTGTCTCATATTTAAATGGCCATAACTCCCAAACTAGACGACCTAGCGCGAAAATAAGCCTAATTCGTGATCACTCCAAACCGAACAAATTTTGTGTCTCAACTTTAAATGGCCATAACTCCCAAACTAGACGACCTAGCGCAAAAATAAGCCTAATTCGTGATCACTCCAAACCGAACAAATTTTGTGTCTCAACTTTAAATGGCCATAACTCCCAAAATAGACGACTTAGCGCGAAAATAAGCCTAATTCGTGATCACTCCAAATCTGGCAAAATTTTTTGTTACAACTTTAAATGGCCATAACTCCCAAACTAGACGACCTAGCGCAAAAATAAGCCTAAATCGTGATCACTCCAAACCAAACAAATTTTTTGTCTCAACTTTAAATGGCCATAACTCCCAAACTAGACGACCTAGCGCGAAAATAAGCCTAATTCGTGATCACTCCAAATCTGGCAAAATTTTTTGTCACAACTTTAAATGGCCATATCTCCCAAACTAGACGAGTTAGCGCGAAAATAAGCCTTATTCGTGATCACTCAAAATCTGACAAAATTTCTTGTCTCAACTTTAAATGGCCATAACTCCCAAACTAGACGACCTAGCGCGAAAATAAGCCTAATTCATGATCACTCAAAATCTGACAAAATTTTTTGTCTCAACTTTAAATGGCCATAACTCCCAAACTAGACGACCTAGCGCGAAAATAAGCCTAATTCGTGATCACTCCAAATCTGGCAAAATTTTTTGTCACAACTTTAAATGGCCATATCTCCCAAACTAGACGACTTAGCGCGAAAATAAGCCTAATTCGTGATCACTCAAAATCTGACAAAATTTCGTCTCAACTTTAAATGGCCATAACTCCCAAACTAGACGACCTAGCGCGAAAATAAGCCAAATTCGTGATCACTCCAAACCGAACAAATTTTTTTGGCACAACTTTAAATGGCCATAACTCCCAAACTAGACGACCTAGCGCAAAAATAAGCCTAAATCGTGATCACTCCAAACCAAACAAATTTTTTGTCTCAACTTTAAATGGCCATAACTCCCAAACTAGACGACCTAGCGCAAAAATAAGCCTAAATCGTGATCACTCCAAACCAAACAAATTTTTTGTCTCAACTTTAAATGGCCATAACTCCCAAACTAGACGACTTAGCGCGAAAATAAGCCTAATTCATGATCACTCAAAATCTGAAAAAATTTCTTGTCTCAACTTTAAATGGCCATAACTCCCAAACTAGACAACTTAGCGCGAAAATAAGCCTTAATCGTGATCACTCCAAGCCGAACAAATTTTTTGTCTCATCTTTAAATGGCCATAACTGCCAAACTAGACGACCAAGCGCGAAAACAAGCCTAATTCGTGATCACTCAAAATCTGACAAAATTTTTTGTCTCAACTTTAAATGGCCATAACTCTCAAACCAGACGACTTAGCGCGAAAATAAGACTAATTCGTGATCACTCCAAACCGAACAAATTTTTTGTCTCAACTTTAAATGGCCATAACTCCCAAAATAGACGATTTAGCGCGAAAATAAGCCTAATTCGTGATCACTCCAAACCGAACAAATTTTTTGTCATAACTTTATATAGCCATAACTCCCAAACTAGACGACCTAGCGCAAAAATAAGCCTAAATCGTGATCACTCCAAACCAAACAAATTTTTTGTCTCAACTTTAAATGGCCATAACTCCCAAACTAGACGACCTAGCGCGAAAATAAGCCAAATTCGTGATCACTCCAAACCGAACAAATTTTTTTGGCACAACTTTAAATGGCCATAACTCCCAAACTAGACGACCTAGCGCGAAAATAAGCCTAATTCGTGATCACTCCAAGCCGAACAAATTTTTTTGGCACAACTTTAAATGGCCATAACTCCCAAACTAGACGACCTAGCGCGAAAATAAGCCTAATTCGTGATCACTCCAAACCGAACAAATTTTTTGTCATAACTTTAAATAGCCATAACTCCCAAACTAGACGACCTAGCGCAAAAATAAGCCTAAATCGTGATCACTCCAAACCAAACAAATTTTTTGTCTCAACTTTAAATGGCCATAACTCCCAAACTAGACGACCTAGCGCGAAAATAAGCCAAATTCGTGATCACTCCAAGCCGAACAAATTTTTTTGGCACAACTTTAAATGGCCATAACTCCCAAACTAGACGACCTAGCGCGAAAAAAAGCCTAATTCGTGATCACTCCAAACCGAACAAATTTTTTTGGCACAACTTTAAATGGCCATAACTCCCAAACTAGACGACCTAGCGCGAAAATAAGCCTAATTCATGATCACTCCAAACCGAACAAATTTCTTGTCTCATCTTTAAATGGCCATAACTCCCAAACTAGACGACCAAGCGCGAAAACAAGCCTAATTCGTGATCACTCAAAATCTGACAAAATTTCTTGTCTCAACTTTAAATGGCCATAACTCCCAAACTAGACGACCTAGCGCGAAAATAAGACTAATTCGTGATCACTCCAAACCAAACTAATTTTTTGTCACAACTTTAAATGGCCATAACTCCCAAACTAGACGACCTAGCGCGAAAATAAGCCAAATTCGTGATCACTTCAAACCGAACAAATTTTTTTGGCACAACTTTAAATGGCCATAACTCCCAAACTAGACGACCTAGCGCGAAAATAAGACTAATTCGTGATCACTCCAAACCAAACAAATTTTTTGTCACAACTTTAAATGGCCATAACTCCCAAACTAGACGACCTAGCGCAAAAATAAGCCTAAATCGTGATCACTCCAAACCAAACAAATTTTTTGTCTCAACTTTAAATGGCCATAACTCCCAAACTAGACGACCTAGCGCGAAAATAAGCCTAATTCGTGATCACTCCAAATCTGGCAAAATTTTTTGTCACAACTTTAAATGGCCATATCTCCCAAACTAGACGAGTTAGCGCGAAAATAAGCCTTATTCGTGATCACTCAAAATCTGACAAAATTTCTTGTCTCAACTTTAAATGGCCATAACTCCCAAACTAGACGACCTAGCGCGAAAATAAGCCTAATTCATGATCACTCAAAATCTGACAAAATTTTTTGTCTCAACTTTAAATGGCCATAACTCCCAAACTAGACGACCTAGCGCGAAAATAAGCCTAATTCATGATCACTCAAAATCTGACAAAATTTTTTGTCTCAACTTTAAATGGCCATAACTCCCAAACTAGACGACCTAGCGCGAAAATAAGCCTAATTCGTGATCACTCCAAATCTGGCAAAATTTTTTGTCACAACTTTAAATGGCCATATCTCCCAAACTAGACGACTTATCGCGAAAATAAGCCTAATTCGTGATCACTCAAAATCTGACAAAATTTCGTCTCAACTTTAAATGGCCATAACTCCCAAACTAGACGACCTAGCGCGAAAATAAGCCAAATTCGTGATCACTCCAAACCGAACAAATTTTTTTGGCACAACTTTAAATGGCCATAACTCCCAAACTAGACGACCTAGCGCGAAAAAAAGCCTAATTCGTGATCACTCCAAACCGAACAAATTTTTTTGGCACAACTTTAAATGGCCATAACTCCCAAGCTAGACGACCTAGCGCGAAAATAAGCATAATTCGTGATCACTCCAAACCGAACAAATTTCTTGTCTCATCTTTAAATGGCCATAACTCCCAAACTAGACGACCAAGCGCGAAAACAAGCCTAATTCGTGATCACTAAAAATCTGACAAAATTTCTTGTCTCAACTTTAAATGGCCATAACTCCCAAACTAGACAACTTAGCGCGAAAATAAGCCTAAATCGTGAACACTCCAAACCAAAAAAATTTTTTGTCACAACTTTAAATGGCCATAACTCCCAAACTAGACGACCTAGCGCGAAAATAAGCCAAATTCGTGATCACTCCAAACCGAACAAATTTTTTTGGCACAACTTTAAATGGCCATAACTCCCAAACTAGACGACCTAGCGCGAAAATAAGCCAAATTCGTGATCACTCTAAACCGAACAAATTTTTTTGGCACAACTTTAAATGGCCATAACTCCCAAACTAGACGACCTAGCGCGAAAACAAGCCAAATTCGTGATCACTCCAAACCGAACAAATTTTTTTGGCACAACTTTAAATGGCCATAACTCCCAAACTAGACGACCTAGCGCGAAAATAAGCATAATTCGTGATCACTCCAAACCAAACAAATTTTTTGTCACAACTTTAAATGGCCATAACTCCCAAACTAGACGACCAAGCGCGAAAACAAGCCTAATTCGTGATCACTAAAAATCTGACAAAATTTCTTGTCTCAACTTTAAATGGCCATAACTCCCAAACTAGACGACCTAGCGCGAAAATAAGACTAATTCGTGATCACTCCAAACCAAACAAATTTTTTGTCACAACTTTAAATGGCCATAACTCCCAAACTAGACGACCTAGCGCGAAAATAAGCCAAATTCGTGATCACTCCAAACCGAACAAATTTTTTTGGCACAACTTTAAATGGCCATAACTCCCAAACTAGACGACCTAGCGCAAAAATAAGCCTAAATCGTGATCACTCCAAACCAAACAAATTTTTTGTCTCAACTTTAAATGGCCATAACTCCCAAACTAGACGACCTAGCGCAAAAATAAGCCTAATTCATGATCACTCAAAATCTGAAAAAATTTCTTGTCTCAACTTTAAATGGCCATAACTCCCAAACTAGACAACTTAGCGCGAAAATAAGCCTTAATCGTGATCACTCCAAGCCGAACAAATTTTTTGTCTCATCTTTAAATGGCCATAACTGCCAAACTAGACGACCAAGCGCGAAAACAAGCCTAATTCGTGATCACTCAAAATCTGACAAAATTTTTTGTCTCAACTTTAAATGGCCATAACTCCCAAACTAGACGACCTAGCGCGAAAATAAGCCTAATTCGTGATCACTCCAAGCCGAACAAATTTTTTTGGCACAATTTTAAATGGCCATAACTCCCAAACTAGACGACCTAGCGCGAAAATAAGTCTAATTCGTGATCACTCCAAACCGAACAAATTTTTTGTCATAACTTTAAATAGCCATAACTCCCAAACTAGACGACCTAGCGCAAAAATAAGCCTAAATCGTGATCACTCCAAACCAAACAAATTTTTTGTCTCAACTTTAAATGGCCATAACTCCCAAACTAGACGACCTAGCGCGAAAATAAGCCAAATTCGTGATCACTCCAAGCCGAACAAATTTTTTTGGCACAACTTTAAATGGCCATAACTCCCAAACTAGACGACCTAGCGCGAAAAAAAGCCTAATTCGTGATCACTCCAAACCGAACAAATTTTTTGGCACAACTTTAAATGGCCATAACTCCCAAACTAGACGACCTAGCGCGAAAATAAGCCTAATTCATGATCACTCCAAACCGAACAAATTTCTTGTCTCATCTTTAAATGGCCATAACTCCCAAACTAGACGACCAAGCGCGAAAACAAGCCTAATTCGTGATCACTCAAAATCTGACAAAATTTCTTGTCTCAACTTTAAATGGCCATAACTCCCAAACTAGACGACCTAGCGCGAAAATAAGACTAATTCGTGATCACTCCAAACCAAACTAATTTTTTGTCACAACTTTAAATGGCCATAACTCCCAAACTAGACGACCTAGCGCGAAAATAAGCCAAATTCGTGATCACTTCAAACCGAACAAATTTTTTTGGCACAACTTTAAATGGCCATAACTCCCAAACTAGACGACCTAGCGCGAAAATAAGACTAATTCGTGATCACTCCAAACCAAACAAATTTTTTGTCACAACTTTAAATGGCCATAACTCCCAAACTAGACGACCTAGCGCAAAAATAAGCCTAAATCGTGATCACTCCAAACGAAACAAATTTTTTGTCTCAACTTTAAATGGCCATAACTCCCAAACTAGACGACCTAGCGCGAAAATAAGCCTAATTCGTGATCACTCCAAATCTGGCAAAATTTTTTGTCACAACTTTAAATGGCCATATCTCCCAAACTAGACGAGTTAGCGCGAAAATAAGCCTTATTCGTGATCACTCAAAATCTGACAAAATTTCTTGTCTCAACTTTAAATGGCCATAACTCCCAAACTAGACGACCTAGCGCGAAAATAAGCCTAATTCATGATCACTCAAAATCTGACAAAATTTTTTGTCTCAACTTTAAATGGCCATAACTCCCAAACTAGACGACCTAGCGCGAAAATAAGCCTAATTCGTGATCACTCCAAATCTGGCAAAATTTTTTGTCACAACTTTAAATGGCCATATCTCCCAAACTAGACGACTTAGCGCGAAAATACGCCTAATTCGTGATCACTCAAAATCTGACAAAATTTCGTCTCAACTTTAAATGGCCATAACTCCCAAACTAGACGACCTAGCGCGAAAACAAGCCTAATTCGTGATCACTAAAAATCTGACAAAATTTCTTGTCTCAACTTTAAATGGCCATAACTCCCAAACTAGACGACCTAGCGCGAAAATAAGCCAAATTCGTGATCACTCCAAACCGAACAAATTTTTTTGGCACAACTTTAAATGGCCATAACTCCCAAACTAGACGACCTAGCGCGAAAATAAGCCTAATTCGTGATCACTCCAAGCCGAACAAATTTTTTTGGCACAACTTTAAATGGCCATAACTCCCAAACTAGACGACCTAGCGCAAAAATAAGCCTAATTCGTGATCACTCCAAACCGAACAAATTTTTTGTCATAACTTTAAATAGCCATAACTCCCAAACTAGACGACCTAGCGCAAAAATAAGCCTAAATCGTGATCACTCCAAACCAAACAAATTTTTTGTCTCAACTTTAAATGGCCATAACTCCCAAACTAGACGACCTAGCGCGAAAATAAGCCAAATTCGTGATCACTCCAAGCCGAACAAATTTTTTTGGCACAACTTTAAATGGCCATAACTCCCAAACTAGACGACCTAGCGCGAAAACAAGCCAAATTCGTGATCACTCCAAACCGAACAAATTTTTTTGGCACAGCTTTAAATGGCCATAACTCCCAAACTAGACGACCTAGCGCAAAAATAAGCCTAAATCGTGATCACTCCAAACCAAACAAATTTTTTTGGCACAACTTTAAATGGCCATAACTCCCAAACTAGACGACCTAGCGCGAAAACAAGCCAAATTAGTGATCACTCCAAACCGAACAAATTTTTTTGGCACAGCTTTAAATGGCCATAACTCCCAAACTAGACGACCTAGCGCAAAAATAAGCCTAAATCGTGATCACTCCAAACCAAACAAATTTTTTTGGCACAACTTTAAATGGCCATAACTCCCAAACTAGACGACCTAGCGCGAAAATAAGCCAAATTCGTGATCACTCCAAACCGAACAAATTTTTTTGGCACAGCTTTAAATGGCCATAACTCCCAAACTAGACGACCTAGCGCAAAAATAAGCCTAAATCGTGATCACTCCAAACCAAACAAATTTTTTTGGCACAACTTTAAATGGCCATAACTCCCAAACTAGACGACCTAGCGCAAAAATAAGCCTAAATCGTGATCACTCCAAACCAAACAAATTTTTTGTCTCATCTTTAAATGGCCATAACTCCCAAACTAGACGACCTAGCGCGAAAATAAGCCAAATTCGTGATCACTCCAAACCGAACAAATTTTTTTGGCACAACTTTAAGTGGCCATAACTCCCAAACTAGACGACCTAGCGCGAAAAAAGCCTAATTCGTGATCACTCCAAACCGAACAAATTTTTTGTCATAACTTTAAATAGCCATAACTCCCAAACTAGACGACCTAGCGCGAAAATAAGCCAAATTCGTGATCACTCCAAACCGAACAAATTTTTTGTCACAACTTTAAATGGCCATAACTCCCAAACTAGACGACCTAGCGCGAAAATAAGCCTAATTCGTGATCACTCCAAACCGAACAAATTTCTTGTCTCATCTTTAAATGGCCATAACTCCCAAACTAGACGACCAAGCGCGAAAACAAGCCTAATTCGTGATCACTAAAAATCTGACAAAATTTTTTGTCTCAACTTTAAATGGCCATAACTCCCAAACTAGACGACCTAGCGCGAAAATAAGCCTAATTCGTGATCACTCCAAACCGAACAAATTTTTTGTCATAACTTTAAATAGCCATAACTCCCAAACTAGACGACCTAGCGCGAAAATAAGCCAAATTCGTGATCACTCCAAACCGAACAAATTTTTTGTCACAACTTTAAATGGCCATAACTCCCAAACTAGACGACCTAGCGCAAAAATAAGCCTAAATCGTGATCACTCCAAACTAAACAAATTTTGTGTCTCAACTTTAAATGGCCATAACTCCCAAACTAGACGACCTAGCGCAAAAATAAGCCAAATTCGTGATCACTCCAAACCGAACAAATCTTTTGTCACAACTTTAAATGGCCATAACTCCCAAACTAGACGACCTAGCGCAAAAATAAGCCTAAATCGTGATCACTCCAAACCAAAAAAATTTTTTGTTACAACTTTAAATGGCCATAACTCCCAAACTAGACGAATTAGCGCAAAAATAAGCCTAATTCGTGATCACTCCAAACCGAACAAATTTCTTGTCACAACTTTAAATGGCCATAACTCCCAAAATAGACGACCTAGCGCGAAAATAAGCCTAATTCGTGATCACTCCAAACCGAACAAATTTTGTGTCTCAACTTTAAATGGCCATAACTCCCAAACTAGACGACCTAGCGCAAAAATAAGCCAAATTCGTGATCACTCCAAACCGAACAAATCTTTTGTCACAACTTTAAATGGCCATAACTCCCAAACTAGACGACCTAGCGCAAAAATAAGCCTAGATCGTGATCACTCCAAACCAAACAAATTTTTTGTCTCAACTTTAAATGGCCATAACTCCCAAACTAGACGACTTAGCGCGAAAATAAGCCTAAATCGTGATCACTCCAAATCTGGCAAAATTTTTTGTCATAACTTTAAATGGCCATAACTCCTAAACTAGACGACATAGCGCGAAAATAAGCCTAATTCGTGATCACTCCAAACCAAACGAATTTTTTGTCTCAACTATAAATGGCCATAACTCCCAAAATAGACGACTTAGCGCGAAAATAAGCCTAATTCGTGATCACTCCAAATCTGGCAAAATTTTTTGTTACAACTTTAAATGGCCATAACTCCCAAACTAGACGACCTAGCGCAAAAATAAGCCTAAATCGTGATCACTCCAAACCAAACAAATTTTTTGTCTCAACTTTAAATGGCCATAACTCCCAAACTAGACGACCTAGCGCGAAAATAAGCCTAATTCGTGATCACTCCAAATCTGGCAAAATTTTTTGTCACAACTTTAAATGGCCATATCTCCCAAACTAGACGAGTTAGCGCGAAAATAAGCCTAATTCGTGATCACTCAAAATCTGACAAAATTTCTTGTCTCAACTTTAAATGGCCATAACTCCCAAACTAGACGACCTAGCGCGAAAATAAGCCTAATTCATGATCACTCCAAACCAAACAAATTTTTTGTCTCAACTTTAAATGGCCATAACTCCCAAACTAGACGACTTAGCGCGAAAATAAGTCTAAATCGTGATCACTCCAAATCTGGCAAAATTTTTTGTCATAACTTTAAATGGCCATAACTCCCAAACTAGACGACCTAGCGCAAAAATAAGCCTAAATCGTGATCACTCCAAACCAAACAACTTTTTTGTCTCATCTTTAAAAGGCCATAACTCCCAAACTAGACGACCTAGCGCGAAAAAAAGCCTAATTCGTGATCACTCCAAACCGAACAAATTTTTTTGGCACAACTTTAAATGGCCATAACTCCCAAGCTAGACGACCTAGCGCGAAAATAAGCATAATTCGTGATCACTCCAAACTAAACAAATTTTGTGTCTCAACTTTAAATGGCCATAACTCCCAAACTAGACGACCTAGCGCGAAAATAAGCCTAATTCGTGATCACTCCAAATCTGGCAAAATTTTTTGTCACAACTTTAAATGGCCATATCTCCCAAACTAGACGAGTTAGCGCGAAAATAAGCCTATTTCGTGATCACTCAAAATCTGACAAAATTTCTTGTCTCAACTTTAAATGGCCATAACTCCCAAACTAGACGACCTAGCGCGAAAATAAGCCTAATTCATGATCACTCCAAACCAAACAATTTTTTTGGCACAACTTTAAATGGCCATAACTCCCAAGCTAGACGACCTAGCGCGAAAATAAGCATAATTCGTGATCACTCCAAACTAAACAAATTTTGTGTCTCAACTTTAAATGGCCATAACTCCCAAACTAGACGACCTAGCGCAAAAATAAGCCTAATTCGTGATCACTCCAAACCGAACAAATTTTGTGTCTCAACTTTAAATGGCCATAACTCCCAAAATAGACGACTTAGCGCGAAAATAAGCCTAATTCGTGATCACTCCAAATCTGGCAAAATTTTTTGTCACAACTTTAAATGGCCATATCTCCCAAACTAGACGAGTTAGCGCGAAAATAAGCCTAATTCGTGATCACTCAAAATCTGACAAAATTTCTTGTCTCAACTTTAAATGGCCATAACTCCCAAACTAGACGACCTAGCGCGAAAATAAGCCTAATTCATGATCACTCAAAATCTGACAAAATTTTTTGTCTCAACTTTAAATGGCCATAACTCCCAAACTAGACGACCTAGCGCGAAAATAAGCCTAATTCGTGATCACTCCAAATCTGGCAAAATTTTTTGTCACAACTTTAAATGGCCATATCTCCCAAACTAGACGAGTTAGCGCGAAAATAAGCCTAATTCGTGATCACTCAAAATCTGACAAAATTTCTTGTCTCAACTTTAAATGGCCATAACTCCCAAACTAGACGACCTAGCGCGAAAATAAGCCTAATTCATGATCACTCCAAACCAAACAATTTTTTTGGCACAACTTTAAATGGCCATAACTCCCAAACTAGACGACCTAGCGCGAAAAAAAGCCTAATTCGTGATCACTCCAAACCGAACAAATTTTTTGTCATAACTTTAAATAGCCATAACTCCCAAACTAGACGACCTAGCGCGAAAATAAGCCAAATTCGTGATCACTCCAAACCGAACAAATTTTTTTGGCACAACTTTAAATGGCCATAACTCCCAAACTAGACGGACCTAGCGCGAAAAAAAGCCTAATTCGTGATCACTCCAAACCGAACAATTTTTTTTGGCACAACTTTAAATGGCCATAACTCCCAAGCTAGACGACCTAGCGCGAAAATAAGCATAATTCGTGATCACTCCAAACTAAACAAATTTTGTGTCTCTACTTTAAATGGCCATAACTCCCAAACTAGACGACCTAGCGCAAAAATAAGCCAAATTCGTGATCACTCCAAACCGAACAAATCTTTTGTCACAACTTTAAATGGCCATAACTCCCAAACTAGACGACCTAGCGCAAAAATAAGCCTAAATCGTGATCACTCCAAACCAAACAAATTTTTTGTCTCAACTTTAAATGGCCATAACTCCCAAACTAGACGAATTAGCGCAAAAATAAGCCTAATTCGTGATCACTCCAAACCGAACAAATTTCTTGTCACAACTTTAAATGGCCATTACTCCCAAAATAGACGACCTAGCGCGAAAATAAGCCTAATTCGTGATCACTCCAAACCGAACAAATTTTTTGTCACAACTTTAAATGGCCATAACTCCCAAACTAGACGACCTAGCGCAAAAATAAGCCTAAATCGTGATCACTCCAAACTAAACAAATTTTGTGTCTCAACTTTAAATGGCCATAACTCCCAAACTAGACGACCTAGCGCGAAAATAAGCCTAATTCGTGATCACTCCAAACCAAACAAATTTTTTGTCTCAACTTTAAATGGCCATAACTCCCAAACTAGACGACTTAGCGCGAAAATAAGCCTAAATCGTGATCACTCCAAATCTGGCAAAATTTTTTGTCATAACTTTAAATGGCCATAACTCCTAAACTAGACGACATAGCGCGAAAATAAGCCTAATTCGTGATCACTCCAAACCAAACGAATTTTTTGTCTCAACTATAAATGGCCATAACTCCCAAAATAGACGACTTAGCGCGAAAATAAGCCTAATTCGTGATCACTCCAAATCTGGCAAAATTTTTTGTCACAACTTTAAATGGCCATATCTCCCAAACTAGACGAGTTAGCGCGAAAATAAGCCTAATTCGTGATCACTCAAAATCTGACAAAATTTCTTGTCACAACTTTAAATGGCCATAACTCCCAAAGTAGACGACCTAGCGCAAAAATAATCCTAAATCGTGATCACTCCAAACCAAACAAGTTTTTTGTCTCAACTTTAAATGGCCATAACTCCCAAACTAGACGACCTAGCGCGAAAATAAGCCTAATTCGTGATCACTCCAAACCGAACAAATTTTGTGTCTCAACTTTAAATGGCCATAACTCCCAAACTAGACGACCTAGCGCAAAAATAAGCCTAATTCGTGATCACTCCAAACCGAACAAATTTTGTGTCTCAACTTTAAATGGCCATAACTCCCAAAATAGACGACTTAGCGCGAAAATAAGCCTAATTCGTGATCACTCCAAATCTGGCAAAATTTTTTGTTACAACTTTAAATGGCCATAACTCCCAAACTAGACGTCCTAGCGCAAAAATAAGCCTAAATCGTGATCACTCCAAACCAAACAAATTTTTTGTCTCAACTTTAAATGGCCATAACTCCCAAACTAGACGACCTAGCGCGAAAATAAGCCTAATTCGTGATCACTCCAAATCTGGCAAAATTTTTTGTCACAACTTTAAATGGCCATATCTCCCAAACTAGACGAGTTAGCGCGAAAATAAGCCTAATTCGTGATCACTCAAAATCTGACAAAATTTCTTGTCTCAACTTTAAATGGCCATAACTCCCAAACTAGACGACCTAGCGCGAAAATAAGCCTAATTCATGATCACTCAAAATCTGACAAAATTTTTTGTCTCAACTTTAAATGGCCATAACTCCCAAACTAGACGACCTAGCGCGAAAATAAGCCTAATTCGTGATCACTCCAAATCTGGCAAAATTTTTTGTCACAACTTTAAATGGCCATATCTCCCAAACTAGACGACTTAGCGCGAAAATAAGACTAATTCGTGATCACTCAAAATCTGACAAAATTTCGTCTCAACTTTAAATGGCCATAACTCCCAAACTAGACGACCTAGCGCGAAAATAAGCCTAATTCGTGATCACTCCAAACCGAACAAATTTTTTGTCATAACTTTAAATAGCCATAACTCCCAAACTAGACGACCTAGCGCAAAAATGAGCCTAAATCGTGATCACTCCAAACCAAACAAATTTTTTGTCTCATCTTTAAATGGCCATAACTCCCAAACTAGACGACCTAGCGCGAAAATAAGCCAAATTCGTGATCACTCCAAACCGAACAAATTTTTTTGGCACAACTTTAAATGGCCATAACTCCCAAACTAGACGACCTAGCGCAAAAATAAGCCTAATTCGTGATCACTAAAAATCTGACAAAATTTCTTGTCTCAACTTTAAATGGCCATGACTCCCAAACTAGACGACCTAGCGCGAAAATAAGACTAATTCGTGATCACTCCAAACCAAACAAATTTTTTTGGCACAACTTTAAATGGCCATAACTCCCAAACTAGACGACCTAGCGCGAAAATAAGCCAAATTCGTGATCACTCCAAACCGAACAAATTTTTTTGGCACAACTTTAAATGGCCATAACTCCCAAACTAGACGACCTAGCGCGAAAACAAGCCAAATTCGTGATCACTCCAAACCGAACAAATTTTTTTGGCACAGCTTTAAATGGCCATAACTCCCAAACTAGACGACCTAGCGCAAAAATAAGCCTAAATCGTGATTACTCCAAACCAAACAAATTTTTTGTCTCAACTTTAAATGGCCATAACTCCCAAACTAGACGACCTAGCGCGAAAATAAGCCTAATTCATGATCACTCAAAATCTGACAAAATTTTTTGTCTCAACTTTAAATGGCCATAACTCCCAAACTAGACGACCTAGCGCGAAAATAAGACTAATTCGTGATCACTCCAAACCAAACAAATTTTTTGTCACAACTTTAAATGGCCATAACTCCCAAACTAGACGACCAAGCGCGAAAATAAGCCTAATTCATGATCACTCAAAATCTGACAAAATTTTTTGTCTCAACTTTAAATGGCCATAACTCCCAAACTAGACGACCTAGCGCGAAAATAAGCCTAATTCGTGTTCACTCCAAATCTGGCAAAATTTTTTGTCACAACTTTAAATGGCCATAACTCCCAAACTAGACGACCTAGCGCGAAAATAAGTCTAATTCGTGATCACTCCAAACCAAACAAATTTTTTGTCACAACTTTAAATGGCCATAACTCCCAAACTAGACGACCAAGCGCGAAAACAAGCCTAATTCGTGATCACTAAAAATCTGACAAAATTTCTTGTCTCAACTTTAAATGGCCATAACTCCCAAACTAGACGACCTAGCGCGAAAATAAGACTAATTCGTGATCACTCCAAACCAAACAAATTTTTTGTCACAACTTTAAATGGCCATAACTCCCAAACTAGACGACCTAGCGCGAAAATAAGCCAAATTCGTGATCACTCCAAGCCGAACAAATTTTTTGTCTCATCTTTAAATGGCCATAACTGCCAAACTAGACGACCAAGCGCGAAAACAAGCCTAATTCGTGATCACTCAAAATCTGACAAAATTTTTTGTCTCAACTTTAAATGGCCATAACTCCCAAACCAGACGACTTAGCGCGAAAATAAGACTAATTCGTGATCACTCCAAACCGAACAAATTTTTTGTCTCAACTTTAAATGGCCATAACTCCCAAAATAGACGATTTAGCGCGAAAATAAGCCTAATTCGTGATCACTCCAAACCGAAAAAATTTTTTGTCATAACTTTAAATAGCCATAACTCCCAAACTAGACGACCTAGCGCAAAAATAAGCCTAAATCGTGATCACTCCAAACCAAACAAATTTTTTGTCTCAACTTTAAATGGCCATAACTCCCAAACTAGACGACCTAGCGCGAAAATAAGCCAAATTCGTGATCACTCCAAACCGAACAAATTTTTTTGGCACAACTTTAAATGGCCATAACTCCCAAACTAGACGACCTAGCGCGAAAATAAGCCTAATTCGTGATCACTCCAAGCCGAACAAATTTTTTTGGCACAACTTTAAATGGCCATAACTCCCAAACTAGACGACCTAGCGCGAAAATAAGCCTAATTCGTGATCACTCCAAACCGAACAAATTTTTTGTCATAACTTTAAATAGCCATAACTCCCAAACTAGACGACCTAGCGCGAAAATAAGCCTAAATCGTGATCACTCCAAACCAAACAAATTTTTTGTCTCAACTTTAAATGGCCATAACTCCCAAACTAGACGACCTAGCGCGAAAATAAGCCAAATTCGTGATCACTCCAAGCCGAACAAATTTTTTTGGCACAACTTTAAATGGCCATAACTCCCAAACTAGACGACCTAGCGCGAAAAAAAGCCTAATTCGTGATCACTCCAAACCGAACAAATTTTTTTGGCACAACTTTAAATGGCCATAACTCCCAAACTAGACGACCTAGCGCGAAAATAAGCCTAATTCATGATCACTCCAAACCGAACAAATTTCTTGTCTCATCTTTAAATGGCCATAACTCCCAAACTAGACGACCAAGCGCGAAAACAAGCCTAATTCGTGATCACTCAAAATCTGACAAAATTTCTTGTCTCAACTTTAAATGGCCATAACTCCCAAACTAGACGACCTAGCGCGAAAATAAGACTAATTCGTGATCACTCCAAACCAAACTAATTTTTTGTCACAACTTTAAATGGCCATAACTCCCAAACTAGACGACCTAGCGCGAAAATAAGCCAAATTCGTGATCACTTCAAACCGAACAAATTTTTTTGGCACAACTTTAAATGGCCATAACTCCCAAACTAGACGACCTAGCGCGAAAACAAGCCAAATTCGTGATCACTCCAAACCGAACAAATTTTTTTGGCACAGCTTTAAATGGCCATAACTCCCAAACTAGACGACCTAGCGCAAAAATAAGCCTAAATCGTGATCACTCCAAACCAAACAAATTTTTTTGGCACAACTTTAAATGGCCATAACTCCCAAACTAGACGACCTAGCGCGAAAACAAGCCAAATTCGTGATCACTCCAAACCGAACAAATTTTTTGGCACAGCTTTAAATGGCCATAACTCCCAAACTAGACGACCTAGCGCAAAAATAAGCCTAAATCGTGATCACTCCAAACCAAACAAATTTTTTTGGCACAACTTTAAATGGCCATAACTCCCAAACTAGACGACCTAGCGCAAAAATAAGCCTAAATCGTGATCACTCCAAACCAAACAAATTTTTTGTCTCATCTTTAAATGGCCATAACTCCCAAACTAGACGACCTAGCGCGAAAATAAGCCAAATTCGTGATCACTCCAAACCGAACAAATTTTTTTGGCACAACTTTAAGTGGCCATAACTCCCAAACTAGACGACCTAGCGCGAAAAAAGCCTAATTCGTGATCACTCCAAACCGAACAAATTTTTTGGCACAACTTTAAATGGCCATAACTCCCAAGCTAGACGACCTAGCGCGAAAATAAGCCTAATTCGTGATCACTCCAAACCGAACAAATTTCTTGTCTCATCTTTAAATGGCCATAACTCCCAAACTAGACGACCAAGCGCGAAAACAAGCCTAATTCGTGATCACTAAAAATCTGACAAAATTTCTTGTCTCAACTTTAAATGGCCATAACTCCCAAACTAGACGACCTAGCGCGAAAATAAGCCAAATTCGTGATCACTCCAAACCGAACAAATTTTTTGTCTCAACTTTAAATGGCCATAACTCCCAAACTAGACGACCTAGCGCGAAAATAAGCCTAATTCGTGATCACTCCAAACCGAACAAATCTTTTGTCACAACTTTAAATGGCCATAACTCCCAAACTAGACGACCTAGCGCAAAAATAAGCCAAATTCGTGATCACTCCAAACCGAACAAATTTTTTGTCACAACTTTAAATGGCCATAACTCCCAAACTAGACGACCTAGCGCAAAAATAAGCCTAAATCGTGATCACTCCAAACCAAAAAAATTTTTTGTTACAACTTTAAATGGCCATAACTCCCAAACTAGACGAATTAGCGCAAAAATAAGCCTAATTCGTGATCACTCCAAACCGAACAAATTTCTTGTCACAACTTTAAATGGCCATAACTCCCAAACTAGACGACCTAGCGCGAAAATAAGCCTAATTCGTGATCACTCCAAACCGAACAAATTTCTTGTCACAACTTTAAATGGCCATAACTCCCAAAATAGACGACCTAGCGCGAAAATAAGCTTAATTCGTGATCACTCCAAACCGAACAAATTTTGTGTCTCAACTTTAAATGGCCATAACTCCCAAACTAGACGACCTAGCGCAAAAATAAGCCTAGATCGTGATCACTCCAAACCAAACAAATTTTTTGTCTCAACTTTAAATGGCCATAACTCCCAAACTAGACGACTTAGCGCGAAAATAAGCCTAAATCGTGATCACTCCAAATCTGGCAAAATTTTTTGTCATAACTTTAAATGGCCATAACTCCTAAACTAGACGACATAGCGCGAAAATAAGCCTAATTCGTGATCACTCCAAACCAAACGAATTTTTTGTCTCAACTATAAATGGCCATAACTCCCAAAATAGACGACTTAGCGCGAAAATAAGCCTAATTCGTGATCACTCCAAATCTGGCAAAATTTTTTGTCACAACTTTAAATGGCCATATCTCCCAAACTAGACGAGTTAGCGCGAAAATAAGCCTAATTCGTGATCACTCAAAATCTGACAAAATTTCTTGTCTCAACTTTAAATGGCCATAACTCCCAAAGTAGACGACCTAGCGCAAAAATAAGCCTAAATCGTGATCACTCCAAGCCAAATAAGTTTTGTGTCTCAACTTTAAATGGCCATAACTCCCAAACTAGACGACCTAGCGCAAAAATAAGCCTAATTCGTGATCACTCCAAACCGAACAAATTTTGTGTCTCAACTTTAAATGGCCATAACTCCCAAAATAGACGACTTAGCGCGAAAATAAGCCTAATTCGTGATCACTCCATATCTGGCAAAATTTTTTGTTACAACTTTAAATGGCCATAACTCCCAAACTAGACGACCTAGCGCAAAAATAAGCCTAAATCGTGATCACTCCAAACCAAACAAATTTTTTGTCTCAACTTTAAATGGCCATAACTCCCAAACTAGACGACCTAGCGCGAAAATAAGCCTAATTCGTGATCACTCCAAATCTGGCAAAATTTTTTGTCACAACTTTAAATGGCCATATCTCCCAAACTAGACGAGTTAGCGCGAAAATAAGCCTAATTCGTGATCACTCAAAATCTGACAAAATTTCTTGTCTCAACTTTAAATGGCCATAACTCCCAAACTAGACGACCTAGCGCGAAAATAAGCCTAATTCATGATCACTCCAAACCAAACAAATTTTTTGTCTCAACTTTAAATGGCCATAACTCCCAAACTAGACGACTTAGCGCGAAAATAAGTCTAAATCGTGATCACTCCAAATCTGGCAAAATTTTTTGTCATAACTTTAAATGGCCATAACTCCCAAACTAGACGACCTAGCGCAAAAATAAGCCTAAATCGTGATCACTCCAAACCAAACAAATTTTTTGTCTCATCTTTAAATGGCCATAACCCCCAAACTAGACGACCTAGCGCGAAAATAAGCCAAATTCGTGATCACTCCAAACCGAACAAATTTTTTTGGCACAACTTTAAATGGCCATAACTCCCAAACTAGACGACCTAGCGCGAAAAAAAGCCTAATTCGTGATCACTCCAAACCGAACAAATTTTTTTGGCACAACTTTAAATGGCCATAACTCCCAAGCTAGACGACCTAGCGCGAAAATAAGCATAATTCGTGATCACTCCAAACTAAACAAATTTTGTGTCTCAACTTTAAATGGCCATAACTCCCAAACTAGACGACCTAGCGCGAAAATAAGCCTAATTCGTGATCACTCCAAATCTGGCAAAATTTTTTGTCACAACTTTAAATGGCCATATCTCCCAAACTAGACGAGTTAGCGCGAAAATAAGCCTATTTCGTGATCACTCAAAATCTGACAAAATTTCTTGTCTCAACTTTAAATGGCCATAACTCCCAAACTAGACGACCTAGCGCGAAAATAAGCCTAATTCGTGATCACTCCAAACCGAACAAAATTTCTTGTCTCAACTTTAAATGGCCATAACTCCCAAACTAGACGACCTAGCGCGAAAATAAGCCTAATTCGTGATCACTCCAAACCGAACAAATTTTTTTGGCACAACTTTAAATGGCCATTACTCCCAAACTAGACGACCTAGCGCGAAAAAAAGCCTAATTCGTGATCACTCCAAACCAAACAAGTTTTTTGTCTCAACTTTAAATGGCCATAACTCCCAAGCTAGACGACCTAGCGCGAAAATAAGCATAATTCGTGATCACTCCAAACTAAACAAATTTTGTGTCTCAACTTTAAATGGCCATAACTCCCAAACTAGACGACCTAGCGCAAAAATAAGCCTAATTCGTGATCACTCCAAACCGAACAAATTTTGTGTCTCAACTTTAAATGGCCATAACTCCCAAAATAGACGACTTAGCGCGAAAATAAGCCTAATTCGTGATCACTCCAAATCTGGCAAAATTTTTTGTCACAACTTTAAATGGCCATATCTCCCAAACTAGACGAGTTAGCGCGAAAATAAGCCTAATTCGTGATCACTCAAAATCTGACAAAATTTCTTGTCTCAACTTTAAATGGCCATAACTCCCAAACTAGACGACCTAGCGCGAAAATAAGCCTAATTCATGATCACTCAAAATCTGACAAAATTTTTTGTCTCAACTTTAAATGGCCATAACTCCCAAACTAGACGACCTAGCGCGAAAATAAGCCTAATTCGTGATCACTCCAAATCTGGCAAAATTTTTTGTCACAACTTTAAATGGCCATATCTCCCAAACTAGACGAGTTAGCGCGAAAATAAGCCTAATTCGTGATCACTCAAAATCTGACAAAATTTCTTGTCTCAACTTTAAATGGCCATAACTCCCAAACTAGACGACCTAGCGCGAAAATAAGCCTAATTCATGATCACTCCAAACCAAACAATTTTTTTGGCACAACTTTAAATGGCCATAACTCCCAAACTAGACGACCTAGCGCGAAAAAAAGCCTAATTCGTGATCACTCCAAACCGAACAAATTTTTTGTCATAACTTTAAATAGCCATAACTCCCAAACTAGACGACCTAGCGCGAAAAAAAGCCTAATTCGCGATCACTCCAAACCGAACAAATTTTTTTGGCACAACTTTAAATGGCCATAACTCCCAAACTAGACGACCTAGCGCGAAAATAAGCCTAATTCATGATCACTCCAAACCGAACAAATTTCTTGTCTCATCTTTAAATGGCCATAACTCCCAAACTAGACGACCAAGCGCGAAAACAAGCCTAATTCGTGATCACTCAAAATCTGACAAAATTTCTTGTCTCAACTTTAAATGGCCATAACTCCCAAACTAGACGACCTAGCGCGAAAATAAGACTAATTCGTGATCACTCCAAACCAAACTAATTTTTTGTCACAACTTTAAATGGCCATAACTCCCAAACTAGACGACCTAGCGCGAAAATAAGCCAAATTCGTGATCACTTCAAACCGAACAAATTTTTTTGGCACAACTTTAAATGGCCATAACTCCCAAACTAGACGACCTAGCGCGAAAACAAGCCAAATTCGTGATCACTCCAAACCGAACAAATTTTTTTGGCACAGCTTTAAATGGCCATAACTCCCAAACTAGACGACCTAGCGCAAAAATAAGCCTAAATCGTGATCACTCCAAACCAAACAAATTTTTTTGGCACAACTTTAAATGGCCATAACTCCCAAACTAGACGACCTAGCGCGAAAACAAGCCAAATTCGTGATCACTCCAAACCGAACAAATTTTTTTGGCACAGCTTTAAATGGCCATAACTCCCAAACTAGACGACCTAGCGCAAAAATAAGCCTAAATCGTGATCACTCCAAACCAAACAAATTTTTTTGGCACAACTTTAAATGGCCATAACTCCCAAACTAGACGACCTAGCGCAAAAATAAGCCTAAATCGTGATCACTCCAAACCAAACAAATTTTTTGTCTCATCTTTAAATGGCCATAACTCCCAAACTAGACGACCTAGCGCGAAAATAAGCCAAATTCGTGATCACTCCAAACCGAACAAATTTTTTTGGCACAACTTTAAGTGGCCATAACTCCCAAACTAGACGACCTAGCGCGAAAAAAGCCTAATTCGTGATCACTCCAAACCGAACAAATTTTTTTGGCACAACTTTAAATGGCCATAACTCCCAAGCTAGACGACCTAGCGCGAAAATAAGCCTAATTCGTGATCACTCCAAACCGAACAAATTTCTTGTCTCATCTTTAAATGGCCATAACTCCCAAACTAGACGACCAAGCGCGAAAACAAGCCTAATTCGTGATCACTAAAAATCTGACAAAATTTCTTGTCTCAACTTTAAATGGCCATAACTCCCAAACTAGACGACCTAGCGCGAAAATAAGCCAAATTCGTGATCACTCCAAACCGAACAAATTTTTTGTCTCAACTTTAAATGGCCATAACTCCCAAACTAGACGACCTAGCGCGAAAATAAGCCTAATTCGTGATCACTCCAAACCGAACAAATCTTTTGTCACAACTTTAAATGGCCATAACTCCCAAACTAGACGACCTAGCGCAAAAATAAGCCAAATTCGTGATCACTCCAAACCGAACAAATTTTTTGTCACAACTTTAAATGGCCATAACTCCCAAACTAGACGACCTAGCGCAAAAATAAGCCTAAATCGTGATCACTCCAAACCAAAAAAATTTTTTGTTACAACTTTAAATGGCCATAACTCCCAAACTAGACGAATTAGCGCAAAAATAAGCCTAATTCGTGATCACTCCAAACCGAACAAATTTCTTGTCACAACTTTAAATGGCCATAACTCCCAAACTAGACGACCTAGCGCGAAAATAAGCCTAATTCGTGATCACTCCAAACCGAACAAATTTCTTGTCACAACTTTAAATGGCCATAACTCCCAAAATAGACGACCTAGCGCGAAAATAAGCTTAATTCGTGATCACTCCAAACCGAACAAATTTTGTGTCTCAACTTTAAATGGCCATAACTCCCAAACTAGACGACCTAGCGCAAAAATAAGCCTAGATCGTGATCACTCCAAACCAAACAAATTTTTTGTCTCAACTTTAAATGGCCATAACTCCCAAACTAGACGACTTAGCGCGAAAATAAGCCTAAATCGTGATCACTCCAAATCTGGCAAAATTTTTTGTCATAACTTTAAATGGCCATAACTCCTAAACTAGACGACATAGCGCGAAAATAAGCCTAATTCGTGATCACTCCAAACCAAACGAATTTTTTGTCTCAACTATAAATGGCCATAACTCCCAAAATAGACGACTTAGCGCGAAAATAAGCCTAATTCGTGATCACTCCAAATCTGGCAAAATTTTTTGTCACAACTTTAAATGGCCATATCTCCCAAACTAGACGAGTTAGCGCGAAAATAAGCCTAATTCGTGATCACTCAAAATCTGACAAAATTTCTTGTCTCAACTTTAAATGGCCATAACTCCCAAAGTAGACGACCTAGCGCAAAAATAAGCCTAAATCGTGATCACTCCAAGCCAAATAAGTTTTGTGTCTCAACTTTAAATGGCCATAACTCCCAAACTAGACGACCTAGCGCAAAAATAAGCCTAATTCGTGATCACTCCAAACCGAACAAATTTTGTGTCTCAACTTTAAATGGCCATAACTCCCAAAATAGACGACTTAGCGCGAAAATAAGCCTAATTCGTGATCACTCCATATCTGGCAAAATTTTTTGTTACAACTTTAAATGGCCATAACTCCCAAACTAGACGACCTAGCGCAAAAATAAGCCTAAATCGTGATCACTCCAAACCAAACAAATTTTTTGTCTCAACTTTAAATGGCCATAACTCCCAAACTAGACGACCTAGCGCGAAAATAAGCCTAATTCGTGATCACTCCAAATCTGGCAAAATTTTTTGTCACAACTTTAAATGGCCATATCTCCCAAACTAGACGAGTTAGCGCGAAAATAAGCCTAATTCGTGATCACTCAAAATCTGACAAAATTTCTTGTCTCAACTTTAAATGGCCATAACTCCCAAACTAGACGACCTAGCGCGAAAATAAGCCTAATTCATGATCACTCCAAACCAAACAAATTTTTTGTCTCAACTTTAAATGGCCATAACTCCCAAACTAGACGACTTAGCGCGAAAATAAGTCTAAATCGTGATCACTCCAAATCTGGCAAAATTTTTTGTCATAACTTTAAATGGCCATAACTCCCAAACTAGACGACCTAGCGCAAAAATAAGCCTAAATCGTGATCACTCCAAACCAAACAAATTTTTTGTCTCATCTTTAAATGGCCATAACCCCCAAACTAGACGACCTAGCGCGAAAATAAGCCAAATTCGTGATCACTCCAAACCGAACAAATTTTTTTGGCACAACTTTAAATGGCCATAACTCCCAAACTAGACGACCTAGCGCGAAAAAAAGCCTAATTCGTGATCACTCCAAACCGAACAAATTTTTTTGGCACAACTTTAAATGGCCATAACTCCCAAGCTAGACGACCTAGCGCGAAAATAAGCATAATTCGTGATCACTCCAAACTAAACAAATTTTGTGTCTCAACTTTAAATGGCCATAACTCCCAAACTAGACGACCTAGCGCGAAAATAAGCCTAATTCGTGATCACTCCAAATCTGGCAAAATTTTTTGTCACAACTTTAAATGGCCATATCTCCCAAACTAGACGAGTTAGCGCGAAAATAAGCCTATTTCGTGATCACTCAAAATCTGACAAAATTTCTTGTCTCAACTTTAAATGGCCATAACTCCCAAACTAGACGACCTAGCGCGAAAATAAGCCTAATTCGTGATCACTCCAAACCGAACAAAATTTCTTGTCTCAACTTTAAATGGCCATAACTCCCAAACTAGACGACCTAGCGCGAAAATAAGCCTAATTCGTGATCACTCCAAACCGAACAAATTTTTTTGGCACAACTTTAAATGGCCATTACTCCCAAACTAGACGACCTAGCGCGAAAAAAAGCCTAATTCGTGATCACTCCAAACCAAACAAGTTTTTTGTCTCAACTTTAAATGGCCATAACTCCCAAGCTAGACGACCTAGCGCGAAAATAAGCATAATTCGTGATCACTCCAAACTAAACAAATTTTGTGTCTCAACTTTAAATGGCCATAACTCCCAAACTAGACGACCTAGCGCAAAAATAAGCCTAATTCGTGATCACTCCAAACCGAACAAATTTTGTGTCTCAACTTTAAATGGCCATAACTCCCAAAATAGACGACTTAGCGCGAAAATAAGCCTAATTCGTGATCACTCCAAATCTGGCAAAATTTTTTGTCACAACTTTAAATGGCCATATCTCCCAAACTAGACGAGTTAGCGCGAAAATAAGCCTAATTCGTGATCACTCAAAATCTGACAAAATTTCTTGTCTCAACTTTAAATGGCCATAACTCCCAAACTAGACGACCTAGCGCGAAAATAAGCCTAATTCATGATCACTCAAAATCTGACAAAATTTTTTGTCTCAACTTTAAATGGCCATAACTCCCAAACTAGACGACCTAGCGCGAAAATAAGCCTAATTCGTGATCACTCCAAATCTGGCAAAATTTTTTGTCACAACTTTAAATGGCCATATCTCCCAAACTAGACGAGTTAGCGCGAAAATAAGCCTAATTCGTGATCACTCAAAATCTGACAAAATTTCTTGTCTCAACTTTAAATGGCCATAACTCCCAAACTAGACGACCTAGCGCGAAAATAAGCCTAATTCATGATCACTCCAAACCAAACAATTTTTTTGGCACAACTTTAAATGGCCATAACTCCCAAACTAGACGACCTAGCGCGAAAAAAAGCCTAATTCGTGATCACTCCAAACCGAACAAATTTTTTGTCATAACTTTAAATAGCCATAACTCCCAAACTAGACGACCTAGCGCGAAAATAAGCCAAATTCGTGATCACTCCAAACCGAACAAATTTTTTTGGCACAACTTTAAATGGCCATAACTCCCAAACTAGACGACCTAGCGCGAAAAAAAGCCTAATTCGTGATCACTCCAAACCGAACAATTTTTTTGGCACAACTTTAAATGGCCATAACTCCCAAGCTAGACGACCTAGCGCGAAAATAAGCATAATTCGTGATCACTCCAAACTAAACAAATTTTGTGTCTCTACTTTAAATGGCCATAACTCCCAAACTAGACGACCTAGCGCAAAAATAAGCCAAATTCGTGATCACTCCAAACCGAACAAATCTTTTGTCACAACTTTAAATGGCCATAACTCCCAAACTAGACGACCTAGCGCAAAAATAAGCCTAAATCGTGATCACTCCAAACCAAACAAATTTTTTGTCTCAACTTTAAATGGCCATAACTCCCAAACTAGACGAATTAGCGCAAAAATAAGCCTAATTCGTGATCACTCCAAACCGAACAAATTTCTTGTCACAACTTTAAATGGCCATTACTCCCAAAATAGACGACCTAGCGCGAAAATAAGCCTAATTCGTGATCACTCCAAACCGAACAAATTTTTTGTCACAACTTTAAATGGCCATAACTCCCAAACTAGACGACCTAGCGCAAAAATAAGCCTAAATCGTGATCACTCCAAACTAAACAAATTTTGTGTCTCAACTTTAAATGGCCATAACTCCCAAACTAGACGACCTAGCGCGAAAATAAGCCTAATTCGTGATCACTCCAAACCAAACAAATTTTTTGTCTCAACTTTAAATGGCCATAACTCCCAAACTAGACGACTTAGCGCGAAAATAAGCCTAAATCGTGATCACTCCAAATCTGGCAAAATTTTTTGTCATAACTTTAAATGGCCATAACTCCTAAACTAGACGACATAGCGCGAAAATAAGCCTAATTCGTGATCACTCCAAACCAAACGAATTTTTTGTCTCAACTATAAATGGCCATAACTCCCAAAATAGACGACTTAGCGCGAAAATAAGCCTAATTCGTGATCACTCCAAATCTGGCAAAATTTTTTGTCACAACTTTAAATGGCCATATCTCCCAAACTAGACGAGTTAGCGCGAAAATAAGCCTAATTCGTGATCACTCAAAATCTGACAAAATTTCTTGTCACAACTTTAAATGGCCATAACTCCCAAAGTAGACGACCTAGCGCAAAAATAATCCTAAATCGTGATCACTCCAAACCAAACAAGTTTTTTGTCTCAACTTTAAATGGCCATAACTCCCAAACTAGACGACCTAGCGCGAAAATAAGCCTAATTCGTGATCACTCCAAACCGAACAAATTTTGTGTCTCAACTTTAAATGGCCATAACTCCCAAACTAGACGACCTAGCGCAAAAATAAGCCTAATTCGTGATCAATCCAAACCGAACAAATTTTGTGTCTCAACTTTAAATGGCCATAACTCCCAAAATAGACGACTTAGCGCGAAAATAAGCCTAATTCGTGATCACTCCAAATCTGGCAAAATTTTTTGTTACAACTTTAAATGGCCATAACTCCCAAACTAGACGTCCTAGCGCAAAAATAAGCCTAAATCGTGATCACTCCAAACCAAACAAATTTTTTGTCTCAACTTTAAATGGCCATAACTCCCAAACTAGACGACCTAGCGCGAAAATAAGCCTAATTCGTGATCACTCCAAACCAAACAAATTTTTTTGGCACAGCTTTAAATGGCCATAACTCCCAAACTAGACGACCTAGCGCAAAAATAAGCCTAAATCGTGATTACTCCAAACCAAACAAATTTTTTGTCTCAACTTTAAATGGCCATAACTCCCAAACTAGACGACCTAGCGCGAAAATAAGCCTAATTCATGATCACTCAAAATCTGACAAAATTTTTTGTCTCAACTTTAAATGGCCATAACTCCCAAACTAGACGACCTAGCGCGAAAATAAGACTAATTCGTGATCACTCCAAACCAAACAAATTTTTTGTCACAACTTTAAATGGCCATAACTCCCAAACTAGACGACCAAGCGCGAAAATAAGCCTAATTCATGATCACTCAAAATCTGACAAAATTTTTTGTCTCAACTTTAAATGGCCATAACTCCCAAACTAGACGACCTAGCGCGAAAATAAGCCTAATTCGTGTTCACTCCAAATCTGGCAAAATTTTTTGTCACAACTTTAAATGGCCATAACTCCCAAACTAGACGACCTAGCGCGAAAATAAGACTAATTCGTGATCACTCCAAACCAAACAAATTTTTTGTCACAACTTTAAATGGCCATAACTCCCAAACTAGACGACCAAGCGCGAAAACAAGCCTAATTCGTGATCACTAAAAATCTGACAAAATTTCTTGTCTCAACTTTAAATGGCCATAACTCCCAAACTAGACGACCTAGCGCGAAAATAAGACTAATTCGTGATCACTCCAAACCAAACAAATTTTTTGTCACAACTTTAAATGGCCATAACTCCCAAACTAGACGACCTAGCGCGAAAATAAGCCAAATTCGTGATCACTCCAAGCCGAACAAATTTTTTGTCTCATCTTTAAATGGCCATAACTGCCAAACTAGACGACCAAGCGCGAAAACAAGCCTAATTCGTGATCACTCAAAATCTGACAAAATTTTTTGTCTCAACTTTAAATGGCCATAACTCCCAAACCAGACGACTTAGCGCGAAAATAAGACTAATTCGTGATCACTCCAAACCGAACAAATTTTTTGTCTCAACTTTAAATGGCCATAACTCCCAAAATAGACGATTTAGCGCGAAAATAAGCCTAATTCGTGATCACTCCAAACCGAAAAAATTTTTTGTCATAACTTTAAATAGCCATAACTCCCAAACTAGACGACCTAGCGCAAAAATAAGCCTAAATCGTGATCACTCCAAACCAAACAAATTTTTTGTCTCAACTTTAAATGGCCATAACTCCCAAACTAGACGACCTAGCGCGAAAATAAGCCAAATTCGTGATCACTCCAAACCGAACAAATTTTTTTGGCACAACTTTAAATGGCCATAACTCCCAAACTAGACGACCTAGCGCGAAAATAAGCCTAATTCGTGATCACTCCAAGCCGAACATATTTTTTTGGCACAACTTTAAATGGCCATAACTCCCAAACTAGACGACCTAGCGCGAAAATAAGCCTAATTCGTGATCACTCCAAACCGAACAAATTTTTTGTCATAACTTTAAATAGCCATAACTCCCAAACTAGACGACCTAGCGCGAAAATAAGCCTAAATCGTGATCACTCCAAACCAAACAAATTTTTTGTCTCAACTTTAAATTGCCATAACTCCCAAACTAGACGACCTAGCGCGAAAATAAGCCAAATTCGTGATCACTCCAAGCCGAACAAATTTTTTTGGCACAACTTTAAATGGCCATAACTCCCAAACTAGACGACCTAGCGCGAAAAAAAGCCTAATTCGTGATCACTCCAAACCGAACAAATTTTTTTGGCACAACTTTAAATGGCCATAACTCCCAAACTAGACGACCTAGCGCGAAAATAAGCCTAATTCATGATCACTCCAAACCGAACAAATTTCTTGTCTCATCTTTAAATGGCCATAACTCCCAAACTAGACGACCAAGCGCGAAAACAAGCCTAATTCGTGATCACTCAAAATCTGACAAAATTTCTTGTCTCAACTTTAAATGGCCATAACTCCCAAACTAGACGACCTAGCGCGAAAATAAGACTAATTCGTGATCACTCCAAACCAAACTAATTTTTTGTCACAACTTTAAATGGCCATAACTCCCAAACTAGACGACCTAGCGCGAAAATAAGCCAAATTCGTGATCACTTCAAACCGAACAAATTTTTTTGGCACAACTTTAAATGGCCATAACTCCCAAACTAGACGACCTAGCGCGAAAACAAGCCAAATTCGTGATCACTCCAAACCGAACAAATTTTTTGGCACAGCTTTAAATGGCCATAACTCCCAAACTAGACGACCTAGCGCAAAAATAAGCCTAAATCGTGATCACTCCAAACCAAACAAATTTTTTTGGCACAACTTTAAATGGCCATAACTCCCAAACTAGACGACCTAGCGCGAAAACAAGCCAAATTCGTGATCACTCCAAACCGAACAAATTTTTTTGGCACAGCTTTAAATGGCCATAACTCCCAAACTAGACGACCTAGCGCAAAAATAAGCCTAAATCGTGATCACTCCAAACCAAACAAATTTTTTTGGCACAACTTTAAATGGCCATAACTCCCAAACTAGACGACCTAGCGCAAAAATAAGCCTAAATCGTGATCACTCCAAACCAAACAAATTTTTTGTCTCATCTTTAAATGGCCATAACTCCCAAACTAGACGACCTAGCGCGAAAATAAGCCAAATTCGTGATCACTCCAAACCGAACAAATTTTTTTGGCACAACTTTAAATGGCCATAACTCCCAAACTAGACGACCTAGCGCGAAAATAAGCCTAATTCGTGATCACTCCAAACCGAACAAATTTTTTTGGCACAACTTTAAATGGCCATAACTCCCAAGCTAGACGACCTAGCGCGAAAATAAGCCTAATTCGTGATCACTCCAAACCGAACAAATTTCTTGTCTCATCTTTAAATGGCCATAACTCCCAAACTAGACGACCAAGCGCGAAAACAAGCCTAATTCGTGATCACTAAAAATCTGACAAAATTTCTTGTCTCATCTTTAAATGGCCATAACTCCCAAACTAGACGACCTAGCGCGAAAATAAGCCAAATTCGTGATCACTCCAAACCGAACAAATTTTTTGTCTCAACTTTAAATGGCCATAACTCCCAAACTAGACGACCTAGCGCGAAAATAAGCCTAATTCGTGATCACTCCAAACCGAACAAATTTTTAGTCATAACTTTAAATAGCCATAACTCCCAAACTAGACGACCTAGCGCGAAAATAAGCCAAATTCGTGATCACTCCAAACCGAACAAATTTTTTGTCACAACTTTAAATGGCCATAACTCCCAAACTAGACGACCTAGCGCAAAAATAAGCCTAAATCGTGATCACTCCAAACCAAAAAAATTTTTTGTTACAACTTTAAATGGCCATAACTCCCAAACTAGACGAATTAGCGCAAAAATAAGCCTAATTCGTGATCACTCCAAACCGAACAAATTTCTTGTCACAACTTTAAATGGCCATAACTCCCAAAATAGACGACCTAGCGCGAAAATAAGCTTAATTCGTGATCACTCCAAACCGAACAAATTTTGTGTCTCAACTTTAAATGGCCATAACTCCCAAACTAGACGACCTAGCGCAAAAATAAGCCAAATTCGTGATCACTCCAAACCGAACAAATCTTTTGTCACAACTTTAAATGGCCATAACTCCCAAACTAGACGACCTAGCGCAAAAATAAGCCTAAATCGTGATCACTCCAAACCAAAAAAAATTTTTGTTACAACTTTAAATGGCCATAACTCCCAAACTAGACGAATTAGCGCAAAAATAAGCCTAATTCGTGATCACTCCAAACCGAACAAATTTCTTGTCACAACTTTAAATGGCCATAACTCCCAAAATAGACGACCTAGCGCGAAAATAAGCTTAATTCGTGATCACTCCAAACCGAACAAATTTTGTGTCTCAACTTTAAATGGCCATAACTCCCAAACTAGACGACTTAGCGCGAAAATAAGCCTAAATCGTGATCACTCCAAATCTGGCAAAATTTTTTGTCATAACTTTAAATGGCCATAACTCCTAAACTAGACGACATAGCGCGAAAATAAGCCTAATTCGTGATCACTCCAAACCAAACGAATTTTTTGTCTCAACTATAAATGGCCATAACTCCCAAAATAGACGACTTAGCGCGAAAATAAGCCTAATTCGTGATCACTCCAAATCTGGCAAAATTTTTTGTCACAACTTTAAATGGCCATATCTCCCAAACTAGACGAGTTAGCGCGAAAATAAGCCTAATTCGTGATCACTCAAAATCTGACAAAATTTCTTGTCTCAACTTTAAATGGCCATAACTCCCAAAGTAGACGACCTAGCGCAAAAATAAGCCTAAATCGTGATCACTCCAAACCAAATAAGTTTTGTGTCTCAACTTTAAATGGCCATAACTCCCAAACTAGACGACCTAGCGCAAAAATAAGCCTAATTCGTGATCACTCCAAACCGAACAAATTTTGTGTCTCAACTTTAAATGGCCATAACTCCCAAAATAGACGACTTAGCGCGAAAATAAGCCTAATTCGTGATCACTCCAAATCTGGCAAAATTTTTTGTTACAACTTTAAATGGCCATAACTCCCAAACTAGACGACCTAGCGCAAAAATAAGCCTAAATCGTGATCACTCCAAACCAAACAAATTTTTTGTCTCAACTTTAAATGGCCATAACTCCCAAACTAGACGACCTAGCGCGAAAATAAGCCTAAATCGTGATCACTCCAAATCTGGCAAAATTTTTTGTCACAACTTTAAATGGCCATATCTCCCAAACTAGACGAGTTAGCGCGAAAATAAGCCTAATTCGTGATCACTCCAAACCAAACAAATTTTTTGTCTCATCTTTAAATGGCCATAACTCCCAAACTAGACGACCTAGCGCGAAAATAAGCCAAATTCGTGATCACTCCAAACCGAACAAATTTTTTTGGCACAACTTTAAATGGCCATAACTCCCAAACTAGACGACCTAGCGCGAAAACAAGCCAAATTCGTGATCACTCCAAACCGAACAAATTTTTTTGGCACAGCTTTAAATGGCCATAACTCCCAAACTAGACGACCTAGCGCGAAAAAAAGCCTAATTCGTGATCACTCCAAACCGAACAAATTTTTTTGGCACAACTTTAAATGGCCATAACTCCCAAGCTAGACGACCTAGCGCGAAAATAAGCATAATTCGTGATCACTCCAAATCTGGCAAAATTTTTTGTCACAACTTTAAATGGCCATATCTCCCAAACTAGACGAGTTAGCGCGAAAATAAGCCTAATTCGTGATCACTCAAAATCTGACAAAATTTCTTGTCACAACTTTAAATGGCCATAACTCCCAAAGTAGACGACCTAGCGCAAAAATAAGCCTAAATCGTGATCACTCCAAACCAAACAAGTTTTTTGTCTCAACTTTAAATGGCCATAACTCCCAAACTAGACGACCTAGCGCGAAAATAAGCCTAATTCGTGATCACTCCAAACCGAACAAATTTTGTGTCTCAACTTTAAATGGCCATAACTCCCAAACTAGACGACCTAGCGCAAAAATAAGCCTAATTCGTGATCACTCCAAACCGAACAAATTTTGTGTCTCAACTTTAAATGGCCATAACTCCCAAAATAGACGACTTAGCGCGAAAATAAGCCTAATTCGTGATCACTCCAAATCTGGCAAAATTTTTTGTCACAACTTTAAATGGCCATATCTCCCAAACTAGACGACTTAGCGCGAAAATAAGCCTAATTCGTGATCACTCAAAATCTGACAAAATTTTTTGTCTCAACTTTAAATGGCCATAACTCCCAAACTAGACGACCTAGCGCGAAAATAAGCCTAATTCATGATCACTCAAAATCTGACAAAATTTTTTGTCTCAACTTTAAATGGCCATAACTCCCAAACTAGACGACCTAGCGCGAAAATAAGCCTAATTCGTGATCACTCCAAATCTGGCAAAATTTTTTGTCACAACTTTAAATGGCCATATCTCCCAAACTAGACGAGTTAGCGCGAAAATAAGCCTAATTCGTGATCACTCAAAATCTAACAAAATTTCTTGTCTCAACTTTAAATGGCCATAACTCCCAAACTAGACGACCTAGCGCGAAAATAAGCCTAATTCATGATCACTCCAAACCAAACAATTTTTTTGGCACAACTTTAAATGGCCATAACTCCCAAACTAGACGACCTAGCGCGAAAATAAGCCTAATTCGTGATCACTCCAAACCGAACAAATTTTTTGTCATAACTTTAAATAGCCATAACTCCCAAACTAGACGACCTAGCGCAAAAATAAGCCTAAATCGTGATCACTCCAAACCAAACAATTTTTTTGGCACAACTTTAAATGGCCATAACTCCCAAACTAGACGACCTAGCGCGAAAATAAGCCTAATTCGTGATCACTCCAAACCGAACAAATTTTTTGTCACAACTTTAAATAGCCATAACTCCCAAACTAGACGACCTAGCGCAAAAATAAGCCTAAATCGTGATCACTCCAAACCAAACAATTTTTTTGGCACAACTTTAAATGGCCATAACTCCCAAACTAGACGACCTAGCGCGAAAATAAGCCAAATTCGTGATCACTCCAAACCGAACAAATTTTTTTGGCACAACTTTAAATGGCCATAACTCCCAAACTAGACGACCTAGCGCGAAAAAAAGCCTAATTCGTGATCACTCCAAACCGAACAAATTTTTTTGGCACAACTTTAAATGGCCATAACTCCCAAGCTAGACGACCTAGCGCGAAAATAAGCATAATTCGTGATCACTCCAAACTAAACAAATTTTTTGTCTCAACTTTAAATGGCCATAACTCCCAAACTAGACGACCTAGCGCAAAAATAAGCCAAATTCGTGATCACTCCAAACCGAACAAATTTTTTGTCACATCTTTAAATGGCCATAACTCCCAAACTAGACGACCTAGCGCAAAAATAAGCCTAAATCGTGATCACTCCAAACCAAACAAATTTTTTGTCTCAACTTTAAATGGCCATAACTCCCAAACTAGACGACTTAGCGCAAAAATAAGCCTAATTCGTGATCACTCCAAACCGAACAAATTTCTTGTCACAACTTTAAATGGCCATAACTCCCAAAATAGACGACCTAGCGCGAAAATAAGCCTAATTCGTGATCACTCCAAACCGAACAAATTTTTTGTCACAACTTTAAATGGCCATAACTCCCAAACTAGACGACCTAGCGCAAAAATAAGCCTAAATCGTGATCACTCCAAATCTAAACAAATTTTTTGTCTCAACTTTAAATGGCCATAACTCCCAAACTAGACGACATAGCGCGAAAATAAGCCTAATTCGTGATCACTCCAAACCAAACGAATTTTTTGTCTCAACTATAAATGGCCATAACTCCCAAAATAGACGACTTAGCGCGAAAATAAGCCTAATTCGTGATCACTCCAAATCTGGCAAAATTTTTTGTCACAACTTTAAATGGCCATATCTCCCAAACTAGACGAGTTAGCGCGAAAATAAGCCTAATTCGTGATCACTCAAAATCTGACAAAATTTCTTGTCACAACTTTAAATGGCCATAACTCCCAAAGTAGACGACCTAGCGCAAAAATAAGCCTAAATCGTGATCACTCCAAACCAAACAAATTTTTTGTCTCAACTTTAAATGGCCATAACTCCCAAACTAGACGACCTAGCGCGAAAATAAGCCTAATTCGTGATCACTCCAAACCGAACAAATTTTGTGTCTCAACTTTAAATGGCCATAACTCCCAAACTAGACGACCTAGCGCAAAAATAAGCCTAATTCGTGATCACTCCAAACCGAACAAATTTTTTGTCTCAACTTTAAATGGCCATAACTCCCAAACTAGACGACTTAGCGCGAAAATAAGCCTAATTCGTGATCACTCCAAATCTGGCAAAATTTTTTGTCACAACTTTAAATGGCCATATCTCCCAAACTAGACGAGTTAGCGCGAAAATAAGCCTAATTCGTGATCACTCAAAATCTGACAAAATTTCTTGTCTCAACTTTAAATGGCCATAACTCCCAAACTAGACGACCTAGCGCGAAAATAAGCCTAATTCATGATCACTCAAAATCTGACAAAATTTTTTGTCTCAACTTTAAATGGCCATAACTCCCAAACTAGACGACCTAGCGCGAAAATAAGCCTAATTCGTGATCACTCCAAATCTGGCAAAATTTTTTGTCACAACTTTAAATGGCCATATCTCCCAAACTAGACGAGTTAGCGCGAAAATAAGCCTAATTCGTGATCACTCAAAATCTAACAAAATTTCTTGTCTCAACTTTAAATGGCCATAACTCCCAAACTAGACGACCTAGCGCGAAAATAAGCCTAATTCATGATCACTCCAAACCAAACAAATTTTTTGGCACAACTTTAAATGGCCATAACTCCCAAACTAGACGACCTAGCGCGAAAATAAGCCTAATTCGTGATCACTCCAAACCGAACAAATTTTTTGTCATAACTTTAAATAGCCATAACTCCCAAACTAGACGACCTAGCGCAAAAATAAGCCTAAATCGTGATCACTCCAAACCAAACAAATTTTTTTGTCACAACTTTAAATGGCCATAACTCCCAAACTAGACGACCTAGCGCGAAAATAAGCCTAATTCGTGATCACCCCAAACCGAACAAATTTTTTGTCATAACTTTAAATAGCCATAACTCCCAAACTAGACGACCTAGCGCAAAAATAAGCCTAAATCGTGATCACTCCAAACCAAACAATTTTTTTGGCACAACTTTAAATGGCCATAACTCCCAAACTAGACGACCTAGCGCGAAAATAAGCCAAATTCGTGATCACTCCAAACCGAACAAATTTTTTTGGCACAACTTTAAATGGCCATAACTCCCAAACTAGACGACCTAGCGCGAAAAAAAGCCTAATTCGTGATCACTCCAAACCGAACAAATTTTTTTGGCACAACTTTAAATGGCCATAACTCCCAAGCTAGACGACCTAGCGCGAAAATAAGCATAATTCGTGATCACTCCAAACTAAACAAATTTTGTGTCTCAACTTTAAATGGCCATAACTCCCAAACTAGACGACCTAGCGCAAAAATAAGCCAAATTCGTGATCACTCCAAACCGAACAAATCTTTTGTCACATCTTTAAATGGCCATAACTCCCAAACTAGACGACCTAGCGCAAAAATAAGCCTAAATCGTGATCACTCCAAACCAAACAAATTTTTTGTCTCAACTTTAAATGGCCATAACTCCCAAACTAGACGAATTAGCGCAAAAATAAGCCTTATTCGTGATCACTCCAAACCGAACAAATTTCTTGTCACAACTTTAAATGGCCATAACTCCCAAAATAGACGACCTAGCGCGAAAATAAGCCTAATTCGTGATCACTCCAAACCGAACAAATTTTTTGTCACAACTTTAAATGGCCATAACTCCCAAACTAGACGACCTAGCGCAAAAATAAGCCTAAATCGTGATCACTCCAAACTAAACAAATTTTTTGTCTCAACTTTAAATGGCCATAACTCCCAAACTAGACGACATAGCGCGAAAATAAGCCTAATTCGTGATCACTCCAAACCAAACGAATTTTTTGTCTCAACTATAAATGGCCATAACTCCCAAAATAGACGACTTAGCGCGAAAATAAGCCTAATTCGTGATCACTCCAAATCTGGCAAAATTTTTTGTCACAACTTTAAATGGCCATATCTCCCAAACTAGACGAGTTAGCGCGAAAATAAGCCTAATTCGTGATCACTCAAAATCTGACAAAATTTCTTGTCACAACTTTAAATGGCCATAACTCCCAAAGTAGACGACCTAGCGCAAAAATAAGCCTAAATCGTGATCACTCCAAACCAAACAAGTTTTTTGTCTCAACTTTAAATGGCCATAACTCCCAAACTAGACGACCTAGCGCGAAAATAAGCCTAATTCGTGATCACTCCAAACCGAACAAATTTTGTGTCTCAACTTTAAATGGCCATAACTCCCAAACTAGACGACCTAGCGCAAAAATAAGCCTAATTCGTGATCACTCCAAACCGAACAAATTTTTTGTCTCAACTTTAAATGGCCATAACTCCCAAAATAGACGACTTAGCGCGAAAATAAGCCTAATTCGTGATCACTCCAAATCTGGCAAAATTTTTTGTCACAACTTTAAATGGCCATATCTCCCAAACTAGACGAGTTAGCGCGAAAATAAGCCTAATTCGTGATCACTCAAAATCTGACAAAATTTCTTGTCTCAACTTTAAATGGCCATAACTCCCAAACTAGACGACCTAGCGCGAAAATAAGCCTAATTCATGATCACTCAAAATCTGACAAAATTTTTTGTCTCAACTTTAAATGGCCATAACTCCCAAACTAGACGACCTAGCGCGAAAATAAGCCTAATTCGTGATCACTCCAAATCTGGCAAAATTTTTTGTCACAACTTTAAATGGCCATATCTCCCAAACTAGACGAGTTAGCGCGAAAATAAGCCTAATTCGTGATCACTCAAAATCTAACAAAATTTCTTGTCTCAACTTTAAATGGCCATAACTCCCAAACTAGACGACCTAGCGCGAAAATAAGCCTAATTCGTGATCACTCCAAACCAAACAAATTTTTTTGGCACAACTTTAAATGGCCATAACTCCCAAACTAGACGACCTAGCGCGAAAATAAGCCTAATTCGTGATCACTCCAAACCGAACAAATTTTTTGTCATAACTTTAAATAGCCATAACTCCCAAACTAGACGACCTAGCGCAAAAATAAGCCTAAATCGTGATCACTCCAAACCAAACAAATTTTTTGGCACAACTTTAAATGGCCATAACTCCCAAACTAGACGACCTAGCGCGAAAATAAGCCAAATTCGTGATCACTCCAAACCGAACAAATTTTTTGTCACAACTTTAAATGGCCATAACTCCCAAACTAGACGACCTAGCGCGAAAAAAAGCCTAATTCGTGATCACTCCAAACCGAACAAATTTTTTTGGCACAACTTTAAATGGCCATAACTCCCAAGCTAGACGACCTAGCGCGAAAATAAGCATAATTCGTGATCACTCCAAACTAAACAAATTTTGTGTCTCAACTTTAAATGGCCATAACTCCCAAACTAGACGACCTAGCGCAAAAATAAGCCAAATTCGTGATCACTCCAAACCGAACAAATTTTTTGTCACAACTTTAAATGGCCATAACTCCCAAACTAGACGACCTAGCGCAAAAATAAGCCTAAATCGTGATCACTCCAAACCAAACAAATTTTTTGTCTCAACTTTAAATGGCCATAACTCCCAAACTAGACGAATTAGCGCAAAAATAAGCCTAATTCGTGATCACTCCAAACCGAACAAATTTCTTGTCACAACTTTAAATGGCCATAACTCCCAAAATAGACGACCTAGCGCGAAAATAAGCCTAATTCGTGATCACTCCAAACCGAACAAATTTTTTGTCACAACTTTAAATGGCCATAACTCCCAAACTAGACGACCTAGCGCAAAAATAAGCCTAAATCGTGATCACTCCAAACTAAACAAATTTTGTGTCTCAACTTTAAATGGCCATAACTCCCAAACTAGACGACCTAGCGCGAAAATAAGCCTAATTCGTGATCACTCCAAATCTGGCAAAATTTTTTGTCACAACTTTAAATGGCCATATCTCCCAAACTAGACGAGTTAGCGCGAAAATAAGCCTAATTCGTGATCACTCAAAATCTAACAAAATTTCTTGTCTCAACTTTAAATGGCCATAACTCCCAAACTAGACGACCTAGCGCGAAAATAAGCCTAATTCATGATCACTCCAAACCAAACAATTTTTTTGGCACAACTTTAAATGGCCATAACTCCCAAACTAGACGACCTAGCGCGAAAATAAGCCTAATTCGTGATCACTCCAAACCGAACAAATTTTTTGTCATAACTTTAAATAGCCATAACTCCCAAACTAGACGACCTAGCGCAAAAATAAGCCTAAATCGTGATCACTCCAAACCAAACAAATTTTTTGGCACAACTTTAAATGGCCATAACTCCCAAACTAGACGACCTAGCGCGAAAATAAGCCAAATTCGTGATCACTCCAAACCGAACAAATTTTTTTGTCACAACTTTAAATGGCCATAACTCCCAAACTAGACGACCTAGCGCGAAAAAAAGCCTAATTCGTGATCACTCCAAACCGAACAAATTTTTTTGGCACAACTTTAAATGGCCATAACTCCCAAGCTAGACGACCTAGCGCGAAAATAAGCATAATTCGTGATCACTCCAAACTAAACAAATTTTGTGTCTCAACTTTAAATGGCCATAACTCCCAAACTAGACGACCTAGCGCAAAAATAAGCCAAATTCGTGATCACTCCAAACCGAACAAATTTTTTGTCACAACTTTAAATGGCCATAACTCCCAAACTAGACGACCTAGCGCAAAAATAAGCCTAAATCGTGATCACTCCAAACCAAACAAATTTTTTGTCTCAACTTTAAATGGCCATAACTCCCAAACTAGACGAATTAGCGCAAAAATAAGCCTAATTCGTGATCACTCCAAACCGAACAAATTTCTTGTCACAACTTTAAATGGCCATAACTCCCAAAATAGACGACCTAGCGCGAAAATAAGCCTAATTCGTGATCACTCCAAACCGAACAAATTTTTTGTCACAACTTTAAATGGCCATAACTCCCAAACTAGACGACCTAGCGCAAAAATAAGCCTAAATCGTGATCACTCCAAACTAAACAAATTTTGTGTCTCAACTTTAAATGGCCATAACTCCCAAACTAGACGACCTAGCGCGAAAATAAGCCTAATTCGTGATCACTCCAAACCAAACAAATTTTTTGTCTCAACTTTAAATGGCCATAACTCCCAAACTAGACGACTTAGCGCGAAAATAAGCCTAAATCGTGATCACTCCAAATCTGGCAAAATTTTTTGTCATAACTTTAAATGGCCATAACTCCTAAACTAGACGACATAGCGCGAAAATAAGCCTAATTCGTGATCACTCCAAACCAAACAAATTTTTTGTCTCAACTATAAATGGCCATAACTCCCAAAATAGACGACTTAGCGCGAAAATAAGCCTAATTCGTGATCACTCCAAATCTGGCAAAAATTTTTTGTCTCAACTTTAAATGGCCATATCTCCCAAACTAGACGACCTAGCGCGAAAATAAGCCTAATTCGTGATCACTCAAAATCTGACAAAATTTTTTGTCACAACTTTAAATGGCCATAACTCCCAAACTAGACGACCTAGCGCAAAAATAATCCTAAATCGTGATCACTCCAAACCAAACAAGTTTTTTGTCTCAACTTTAAATGGCCATAACTCCCAAACTAGACGACCTAGCGCGAAAATAAGCCTAATTCGTGATCACTCCAAACCGAACAAATTTTGTGTCTCAACTTTAAATGGCCATAACTCCCAAACTAGACGACCTAGCGCAAAAATAAGCCTAATTCGTGATCACTCCAAACCGAACAAATTTTTTGTCTCAACTTTAAATGGCCATAACTCCCAAAATAGACGACTTAGCGCGAAAATAAGCCTAATTCGTGATCACTCCAAATCTGGCAAAATTTTTTGTTACAACTTTAAATGGCCATAACTCCCAAACTAGACGACCTAGCGCAAAAATAAGCCTAAATCGTGATCACTCCAAGCCGAACAAATTTTTTTGGCACAACTTTAAATGGCCATAACTCCCAAACTAGACGACCTAGCGCAAAAATAAGCCTAATTCGTGATCACTAAAAATCTGGCAAAATTTTTTGTCACAACTTTAAATGGCCATATCTCCCAAACTAGACGAGTAAGCGCGAAAATAAGCCTAATTCGTGATCACTCCAAACCGAACAAATTTTTTTGGCACAACTTTAAATGGCCATAACTCCCAAACTAGACGACCTAGCGCAAAAATAAGCCTAAATCGTGATCACTCCAAATCTGGCAAAATTTTTTGTCACAACTTTAAATGGCCATAACTCCCAAACTAGACGACCTAGCGCGAAATTAAGCCAAATTCGTGATCACTCCAAACCGAACAAATTTTTTTGGCACAACTTTAAATGGCCATAACTCCCAAACTAGACGACCTAGCGCAAAAATAAGCCTAAATCGTGATCACTCCAAACCAAACAAATTTTTTGTCTCAACTTTAAATGGCCATAACTCCCAAACTAGACGACCTAGCGCAAAAATAAGCCTAAATCGTGATCACTCCAAACCGAACAAATTTTTTGTCATAACTTTAAATAGCCATAACTCCCAAACTAGACGACCTAGCGCAAAAATAAGCCTAAATCGTGATCACTCCAAACCAAACAAATTTTTTGTCTCAACTTTAAATGGCCATAACTCCCAAACTAGACGACCTAGCGGGAAAATAAGCCAAATTCGTGATCACTCCAAACCGAACAAATTTTTTTGGCACAACTTTAAATGGCCATAACTCCCAAACTAGACGACCTAGCGCGAAAACAAGCCAAATTCGTGATCACTCCAAACCGAACAAATTTTTTTGGCACAGCTTTAAATGGCCATAACTCCCAAACTAGACGACCTAGCGCAAAAATAAGCCTAAATCGTGATCACTCCAAACCAAACAAATTTTTTGTCTCAACTTTAAATGGCCATAACTCCCAAACTAGACGACCTAGCGCGAAAATAAGCCTAATTCGTGATCACTCCAAATCTGGCAAAATTTTTTGTCACAACTTTAAATGGCCATATCTCCCAAACTAGACGAGTTAGCGCGAAAATAAGCCTAATTCGTGATCACTCAAAATCTGACAAAATTTCTTGTCTCAACTTTAAATGGCCATAACTCCCAAACTAGACGACCTAGCGCGAAAATAAGCCTAATTCATGATCACTCAAAATCTGACAAAATTTTTTGTCTCAACTTTAAATGGCCATAACTCCCAAACTAGACGACCTAGCGCGAAAATAAGCCTAATTCGTGATCACTCCAAATCTGGCAAAATTTTTTGTCACAACTTTAAATGGCCATAACTCCCAAACTAGACGACCTAGCGCGAAAATAAGACTAATTCGTGATCACTCCAAACCAAACAAATTTTTTGTCACAACTTTAAATGGCCATAACTCCCAAACTAGACGACCAAGCGCGAAAACAAGCCTAATTCGTGATCACTAAAAATCTGACAAAATTTCTTGTCTCAACTTTAAATGGCCATAACTCCCAAACTAGACGACCTAGCGCGAAAATAAGCCTAATTCGTGATCACTCCAAACCAAACAAATTTTTTGTCACAACTTTAAATGGCCATAACTCCCAAACTAGACGACCTAGCGCGAAAATAAGCCAAATTCGTGATCACTCCAAACCGAACAAATTTTTTTGGCACAACTTTAAATGGCCATAACTCCCAAACTAGACGACCTAGCGCGAAAATAAGCCTAATTCGTGATCACTCCAAACCAAACAAATTTTTTGTCACAACTTTAAATGGCCATAACTCCCAAACTAGACGACTTAGCGCGAAAATAAGCCTAATTCGTGATCACTCAAAATCTGAACAAAATTTTTGTCTCAACTTTAAATGGCCATAACTCCCAAACTAGACGACCTAGCGCGAAAATAAGCCTAATTCGTGATCACTCCAAACCGAACAAATTTTTTGTCACAACTTTAAATGGCCATAACTCCCAAACTAGACGACCTAGCGCAAAAATAAGCCTAAATCGTGATCACTCCAAACCAAACAAATTTTTTGTCTCATCTTTAAATGGCCATAACTCCCAAACTAGACGACCTAGCGCGAAAATAAGCCAAATTCGTGATCACTCCAAACCGAACAAATTTTTTGTCACAACTTTAAATGGCCATAACTCCCAAACTAGACGACCTAGCGCAAAAATAAGCCTAATTCGTGATCACTAAAAATCTGACAAAATTTCTTGTCTCAACTTTAAATGGCCATGACTCCCAAACTAGACGACCTAGCGCGAAAATAAGCCTAATTCGTGATCACTCCAAACCAAACAAATTTTTTGTCACAACTTTAAATGGCCATAACTCCCAAACTAGACGACCTAGCGCGAAAATAAGCCAAATTCGTGATCACTCCAAACCGAACAAATTTTTTGGCACAACTTTAAATGGCCATAACTCCCAAACTAGACGACCTAGCGCAAAAATAAGCCTAAATCGTGATCACTCCAAACCAAACAAATTTTTTGTCTCAACTTTAAATGGCCATAACTCCCAAACTAGACGACCTAGCGCAAAAATAGGCCTAAATCGTGATCACTCAAAATCTGAAAAAATTTCTTGTCTCAACTTTAAATGGCCATAACTCCCAAACTAGACAACTTAGCGCGAAAATAAGCCTAAATCGTGATCACTCCAAGCCAAACAAATTTTTTGTCTCAACTTTAAATGGCCATAACTCCCAAACTAGACGACTTAGCGCGAAAATAAGCCTAATTCGTGATCACTCAAAATCTGACAAAATTTTTTGTCTCAACTTTAAATGGCCATAACTCCCAAACCAGACGACTTAGCGCGAAAATAAGACTAATTCGTGATCACTCCAAACCGAACAAATTTTTTGTCTCAACTTTAAATGGCCATAACTCCCAAAATAGACGATTTAGCGCGAAAATAAGCCTAATTCGTGATCACTCCAAACCGAACAAATTTTTTGTCATAACTTTAAATAGCCATAACTCCCAAACTAGACGACCTAGCGCAAAAATAAGCCTAAATCGTGATCACTCCAAACCAAACAAATTTTTTGTCTCAACTTTAAATGGCCATAACTCCCAAACTAGACGACCTAGCGCGAAAATAAGCCTAATTCGTGATCACTCCAAACCGAACAAATTTTTTTGGCACAACTTTAAATGGCCATAACTCCCAAACTAGACGACCTAGCGCGAAAATAAGCCTAATTCGTGATCACTCCAAGCCGAACAAATTTTTTTGGCACAACTTTAAATGGCCATAACTCCCAAACTAGACGACCTAGCGCGAAAATAAGCCTAATTCGTGATCACTCCAAACCGAACAAATTTTTTGTCATAACTTTAAATAGCCATAACTCCCAAACTAGACGACCTAGCGCAAAATTTTTTGTCTCAACTTTAAATGGCCATAACTCCCAAACTAGACGACCTAGCGCGAAAATAAGCCAAATTCGTGATCACTCCAAACCGAACAAATTTTTTTGGCACAACTTTAAATGGCCATAACTCCCAAACTAGACGACCTAGCGCGAAAAAAAGCCTAATTCGTGATCACTCCAAACCGAACAAATTTTTTGTCTCAACTTTAAATGGCCATAACTCCCAAACTAGACGACCTAGCGCGAAAATAAGCCTAATTCGTGATCACTCCACACCGAACAAATTTCTTGTCTCATCTTTAAATGGCCATAACTCCCAAACTAGACGACCAAGCGCGAAAACAAGCCTAATTCGTGATCACTCAAAATCTGACAAAATTTCTTGTCTCAACTTTAAATGGCCATAACTCCCAAACTAGACGACCTAGCGCGAAAATAAGACTAATTCGTGATCACTCCAAACCAAACAAATTTTTTGTCACAACTTTAAATGGCCATAACTCCCAAACTAGACGACCTAGCGCGAAAATAAGCCAAATTCGTGATCACTCCAAACCGAACAAATTTTTTTGGCACAACTTTAAATGGCCATAACTCCCAAACTAGACGACCTAGCGCGAAAACAAGCCAAATTCGTGATCACTCCAAACCGAACAAATTTTTTTGGCACAGCTTTAAATGGCCATAACTCCCAAACTAGACGACCTAGCGCAAAAATAAGCCTAAATCGTGATCACTCCAAACCAAACAAATTTTTTGTCTCAACTTTAAATGGCCATAACTCCCAAACTAGACGACCTAGCGCGAAAATAAGCCTAATTCGTGATCACTCCAAATCTGGCAAAATTTTTTGTCACAACTTTAAATGGCCATATCTCCCAAACTAGACGAGTTAGCGCGAAAATAAGCCTAATTCGTGATCACTCAAAATCTGACAAAATTTCTTGTCTCAACTTTAAATGGCCATAACTCCCAAACTAGACGACCTAGCGCGAAAATAAGCCTAATTCATGATCACTCAAAATCTGACAAAATTTTTTGTCTCAACTTTAAATGGCCATAACTCCCAAACTAGACGACCTAGCGCGAAAATAAGCCTAATTCGTGATCACTCCAAATCTGGCAAAATTTTTTGTCACAACTTTAAATGGCCATAACTCCCAAACTAGACGACCTAGCGCGAAAATAAGACTAATTCGTGATCACTCCAAACCAAACAAATTTTTTGTCACAACTTTAAATGGCCATAACTCCCAAACTAGACGACCAAGCGCGAAAACAAGCCTAATTCGTGATCACTAAAAATCTGACAAAATTTCTTGTCTCAACTTTAAATGGCCATAACTCCCAAACTAGACGACCTAGCGCGAAAATAAGACTAATTCGTGATCACTCCAAACCAAACAAATTTTTTGTCACAACTTTAAATGGCCATAACTCCCAAACTAGACGACCTAGCGCGAAAATAAGCCAAATTCGTGATCACTCCAAACCGAACAAATTTTTTTGGCACAACTTTAAATGGCCATAACTCCCAAACTAGACGACCTAGCGCAAAAATAAGCCTAAATCGTGATCACTCCAAACCAAACAAATTTTTTGTCTCAACTTTAAATGGCCATAACTCCCAAACTAGACGACCTAGCGCAAAAATAAGCCTAAATCGTGATCACTCCAAACCAAACAAATTTTTTGTCTCAACTTTAAATGGCCATAACTCCCAAACTAGACGACTTAGCGCGAAAATAAGCCTAATTCATGATCACTCAAAATCTGAAAAAATTTCTTGTCTCAACTTTAAATGGCCATAACTCCCAAACTAGACAACTTAGCGCGAAAATAAGCCTTAATCGTGATCACTCCAAGCCGAACAAATTTTTTGTCTCATCTTTAAATGGCCATAACTGCCAAACTAGACGACCAAGCGCGAAAACAAGCCTAATTCGTGATCACTCCAAACCGAACAAAATTTTTTGTCTCAACTTTAAATGGCCATAACTCCCAAACTAGACGACCTAGCGCGAAAATAAGCCAAATTCGTGATCACTCCAAACCGAACAAATTTTTTTGGCACAACTTTAAATGGCCATAACTCCCAAACTAGACGACCTAGCGCAAAAATAAGCCAAATTCGTGATCACTCCAAACCGAACAAATTTTTTTGGCACAACTTTAAATGGCCATAACTCCCAAACTAGACGACCTAGCGCGAAAATAAGCCTAATTCGTGATCACTCCAAAATCCGAACAAATTTTTTGTCTCAACTTTAAATGGCCATAACTCCCAAACTAGACGACCTAGCGCGAAAATAAGCCTAATTCGTGATCACTCCAAACCAAACAAATTTTTTGTCACAACTTTAAATGGCCATAACTCCCAAACTAGACGACCTAGCGCGAAAATAAGCCAAATTCGTGATCACTCCAAACCGAACAAATTTTTTTGGCACAACTTTAAATGGCCATAACTCCCAAACTAGACGACCTAGCGCGAAAAAAAGCCTAATTCGTGATCACTCCAAACCGAACAAATTTTTTTGGCACAACTTTAAATGGCCATAACTCCCAAACTAGACGACCTAGCGCGAAAATAAGCCTAATTCGTGATCACTCCAAACCAAACAAATTTTTTGTCTCAACTTTAAATGGCCATAACTCCCAAACTAGACGACCTAGCGCGAAAACAAGCCAAATTCGTGATCACTCCAAACCGAACAAATTTTTTGGCACAACTTTAAATGGCCATAACTCCCAAACTAGACGACCTAGCGCAAAAATAAGCCTAAATCGTGATCACTCCAAACCAAACAAATTTTTTGTCTCAACTTTAAATGGCCATAACTCCCAAACTAGACGACCTAGCGCAAAAATAAGCCTAAATCGTGATCACTCCAAACCAAACAAATTTTTTGTCTCAACTTTAAATGGCCATAACTCCCAAACTAGACGACTTAGCGCGAAAATAAGCCTAATTCATGATCACTCAAAATCTGAAAAAATTTCTTGTCTCAACTTTAAATGGCCATAACTCCCAAACTAGACGACCTAGCGCGAAAATAAGCCTAATTCGTGATCACTCCAAACCGAACAAATTTTTTGTCACAACTTTAAATGGCCATAACTCCCAAACTAGACGACCTAGCGCGAAAATAAGCCTAATTCGTGATCACTCCAAACCGAACAAATTTTTTTGGCACAACTTTAAATGGCCATAACTCCCAAACTAGACGACCTAGCGCGAAAACAAGCCAAATTCGTGATCACTCCAAACCGAACAAATTTTTTTGGCACAGCTTTAAATGGCCATAACTCCCAAACTAGACGACCTAGCGCAAAAATAAGCCAAATTCGTGATCACTCCAAACCGAACAAATTTTTTTGGCACAACTTTAAATGGCCATAACTCCCAAACTAGACGACCTAGCGCGAAAACAAGCCAAATTCGTGATCACTCCAAACCGAACAAATTTTTTGGCTCAACTTTAAATGGCCATAACTCCCAAACTAGACGACCTAGCGCGAAAATAAGCCTAATTCGTGATCACTCCAAACCAAACAAATTTTTTGTCACAACTTTAAATGGCCATAACTCCCAAACTAGACGACCTAGCGCGAAAATAAGCCAAATTCGTGATCACTCCAAACCGAACAAATTTTTTGTCACAACTTTAAATGGCCATAACTCCCAAACTAGACGACCTAGCGCGAAAATAAGCCTAATTCGTGATCACTCCAAACCGAACAAATTTTTTGGCACAACTTTAAATGGCCATAACTCCCAAACTAGACGACCTAGCGCGAAAATAAGCCTAATTCGTGATCACTCCAAACCAAACAAATTTTTTGTCTCAACTTTAAATGGCCATAACTCCCAAACTAGACGACCTAGCGCGAAAACAAGCCAAATTCGTGATCACTCCAAACCGAACAAATTTTTTTGGCACAACTTTAAATGGCCATAACTCCCAAACTAGACGACCTAGCGCGAAAAAAAGCCTAATTCGTGATCACTCCAAACCGAACAAATTTTTTGGCACAACTTTAAATGGCCATAACTCCCAAACTAGACGACCTAGCGCGAAAATAAGCCTAATTCGTGATCACTCCACACCGAACAAATTTTTTGTCTCATCTTTAAATGGCCATAACTCCCAAACTAGACGACCAAGCGCGAAAGCAAGCCTAATTCGTGATCACTCAAAATCTGACAAAATTTCTTGTCTCAACTTTAAATGGCCATAACTCCCAAACTAGACGACCTAGCGCGAAAATAAGACTAATTCGTGATCACTCCAAACCAAACAAATTTTTTGTCACAACTTTAAATGGCCATAACTCCCAAACTAGACGACCTAGCGCGAAAATAAGCCAAATTCGTGATCACTCCAAACCGAACAAATTTTTTTGGCACAACTTTAAATGGCCATAACTCCCAAACTAGACGACCTAGCGCGAAAACAAGCCAAATTCGTGATCACTCCAAACCGAACAAATTTTTTTGGCACAGCTTTAAATGGCCATAACTCCCAAACTAGACGACCTAGCGCGAAAATAAGCCTAATTCGTGATCACTCCAAACCAAACAAATTTTTTGTCACAACTTTAAATGGCCATAACTCCCAAACTAGACGACCTAGCGCGAAAATAAGCCAAATTCGTGATCACTCCAAACCGAACAAATTTTTTGGCACAACTTTAAATGGCCATAACTCCCAAACTAGACGACCTAGCGCGAAAATAAGCCTAATTCGTGATCACTCCAAAGCCGAACAAATTTTTTTGGCACAACTTTAAATGGCCATAACTCCCAAACTAGACGACCTAGCGCGAAAATAAGCCTAATTCGTGATCACTCCAAACCGAACAAATTTTTTGTCATAACTTTAAATAGCCATAACTCCCAAACTAGACGACCTAGCGCAAAAATAAGCCTAAATCGTGATCACTCCAAACCAAACAAATTTTTTGTCTCAACTTTAAATGGCCATAACTCCCAAACTAGACGACCTAGCGCGAAAATAAGCCTAATTCGTGATCACTCCAAACCGAACAAATTTTTTGTCACAACTTTAAATGGCCATAACTCCCAAACTAGACGACCTAGCGCGAAAAAAAGCCTAATTCGTGATCACTCCAAACCAAACAAATTTTTTGTCACAACTTTAAATGGCCATAACTCCCAAACTAGACGACCTAGCGCGAAAATAAGCCTAATTCGTGATCACTCCAAGCCAAACAAATTTTTTGTCACAACTTTAAATGGCCATAACTCCCAAACTAGACGACCTAGCGCGAAAATAAGCCAAATTCGTGATCACTCCAAACCGAACAAATTTTTTGTCACAACTTTAAATAGCCATAACTCCCAAACTAGACGACCTAGCGCAAAAATAAGCCTAAATCGTGATCACTCCAAACCAAACAAATTTTTTGTCTCAACTTTAAATGGCCATAACTCCCAAACTAGACGACCTAGCGCGAAAATAAGCCAAATTCGTGATCACTCCAAACCGAACAAATTTTTTGTCACAACTTTAAATGGCCATAACTCCCAAACTAGACGACCTAGCGCGAAAAAAAGCCTAATTCGTGATCACTCCAAACCGAACAAATTTTTTGGCACAACTTTAAATGGCCATAACTCCCAAACTAGACGACCTAGCGCGAAAATAAGCCAAATTCGTGATCACTCCAAACCGAACAAATTTTTTTGGCACAACTTTAAATGGCCATAACTCCCAAACTAGACGACCTAGCGCGAAAATAAGCCTAATTCGTGATCACTCCACACCGAACAAATTTTTTGTCTCATCTTTAAATGGCCATAACTCCCAAACTAGACGACCAAGCGCGAAAGCAAGCCTAATTCGTGATCACTCAAAATCTGACAAAATTTCTTGTCTCAACTTTAAATGGCCATAACTCCCAAACTAGACGACCTAGCGCGAAAATAAGACTAATTCGTGATCACTCCAAACCAAACAAATTTTTTGTCACAACTTTAAATGGCCATAACTCCCAAACTAGACGACCTAGCGCGAAAATAAGCCAAATTCGTGATCACTCCAAACCGAACAAATTTTTTTGGCACAACTTTAAATGGCCATAACTCCCAAACTAGACGACCTAGCGCGAAAACAAGCCAAATTCGTGATCACTCCAAACCGAACAAATTTTTTTGGCACAGCTTTAAATGGCCATAACTCCCAAACTAGACGACCTAGCGCGAAAATAAGACTAATTCGTGATCACTCCAAACCAAACAAATTTTTTGTCACAACTTTAAATGGCCATAACTCCCAAACTAGACGACCTAGCGCGAAAATAAGCCAAATTCGTGATCACTCCAAACCGAACAAATTTTTTTGGCACAACTTTAAATGGCCATAACTCCCAAACTAGACGACCTAGCGCGAAAATAAGCCTAATTCGTGATCACTCCAAACAAAAAAAATTTTTTTTATTTTAAAAAGATAACTCCCAAACTAAACCAATTTGACACCGAACAAATTTTTTGTCATAACTTTAAATAGCCATAACTCCCAAACTAGACGACCTAGCGCAAAAATAAGCCTAAATCGTGATCACTCCAAACCAAACAAATTTTTTGTCTCAACTTTAAATGGCCATAACTCCCAAACTAGACGACCTAGCGCGAAAATAAGCCTAATTCGTGATCACTCCAAACCGAACAAATTTTTTGTCATAACTTTAAATAGCCATAACTCCCAAACTAGACGACCTAGCGCAAAAATAAGCCTAAATCGTGATCACTCCAAACCAAACAAATTTTTTGTCTCAACTTTAAATGGCCATAACTCCCAAACTAGACGACCTAGCGCGAAAATAAGCCAAATTCGTGATCACTCCAAGCCGAACAAATTTTTTTGGCACAACTTTAAATGGCCATAACTCCCAAACTAGACGACCTAGCGCGAAAAAAAGCCTAACTCGTGATCACTCCAAACCGAACAAATTTTTTTGGCACAACTTTAAATATCCATAACTCCCAAACTAGACGACCTAGCGCGAAAATAAGCCAAATTCGTGATCACTCCAAACCGAACAAATTTTTTTGGCACAACTTTAAATGGCCATAACTCCCAAACTAGACGACCAAGCGCGAAAACAAGCCTAATTCGTGATCACTCAAAATCTGACAAAATTTCTTGTCTCAACTTTAAATGGCCATAACTCCCAAACTAGACGACCTAGCGCAAAAATAAGCCTAATTCGTGATCACTCCAAACCAAACAAATTTTTTGTCACAACTTTAAATGGCCATAACTCCCAAACTAGACGACCTAGCGCGAAAATAAGCCAAATTCGTGATCACTCCAAACCGAACAAATTTTTTTGGCACAACTTTAAATGGCCATAACTCCCAAACTAGACGACCTAGCGCGAAAAAAAGCCTAATTCGTGATCACTCCAAACCGAACAAAATTTCTTGTCTCAACTTTAAATGGCCATAACTCCCAAACTAGACGACCTAGCGCGAAAATAAGACTAATTCGTGATCACTCCAAACCAAACAAATTTTTTGTCACAACTTTAAATGGCCATAACTCCCAAACTAGACGACCTAGCGCGAAAATAAGCCAAATTCGTGATCACTCCAAACCGAACAAATTTTTTTGGCACAACTTTAAATGGCCATAACTCCCAAACTAGACGACCTAGCGCGAAAACAAGCCAAATTCGTGATCACTCCAAACCGAACAAATTTTTTTGGCACAACTTTAAATGGCCATAACTCCCAAACTAGACGACCTAGCGCGAAAACAAGCCTAATTCGTGATCACTCAAAATCCGAACAAATTTTTTGTCTCAACTTTAAATGGCCATAACTCCCAAACTAGACGACCTAGCGCAAAAATAAGCCTAATTCGTGATCACTCCAAACCAAACAAATTTTTTGTCACAACTTTAAATGGCCATAACTCCCAAACTAGACGACCTAGCGCGAAAATAAGCCTAATTCGTGATCACTCCAAACCAAACAAATTTTTTGTCACAACTTTAAATAGCCATAACTCCCAAACTAGACGACCTAGCGCAAAAATAAGCCTAAATCGTGATCACTCCAAACCAAACAAATTTTTTGTCTCAACTTTAAATGGCCATAACTCCCAAACTAGACGACCTAGCGCGAAAATAAGCCTAATTCGTGATCACTCCAAACCGAACAAATTTTTTGTCATAACTTTAAATAGCCATAACTCCCAAACTAGACGACCTAGCGCAAAAATAAGCCTAAATCGTGATCACTCCAAGCCAAACAAATTTTTTGTCTCAACTTTAAATGGCCATAACTCCCAAACTAGACGACCTAGCGCGAAAATAAGCCAAATTCGTGATCACTCCAAGCCGAACAAATTTTTTTGGCACAACTTTAAATGGCCATAACTCCCAAACTAGACGACCTAGCGCGAAAATAAGCCTAATTCGTGATCACTCCAAACCGAACAAATTTTTTGGCACAACTTTAAATATCCATAACTCCCAAACTAGACGACCTAGCGCGAAAATAAGCCAAATTCGTGATCACTCCAAACCGAACAAATTTTTTTGGCACAACTTTAAATGGCCATAACTCCCAAACTAGACGACCTAGCGCGAAAACAAGCCTAATTCGTGATCACTCCAAACCGAACAAAATTTCTTGTCTCAACTTTAAATGGCCATAACTCCCAAACTAGACGACCTAGCGCAAAAATAAGCCTAATTCGTGATCACTCCAAACCAAACAAATTTTTTGTCACAACTTTAAATGGCCATAACTCCCAAACTAGACGACCTAGCGCGAAAATAAGCCAAATTCGTGATCACTCCAAACCGAACAAATTTTTTGGCACAACTTTAAATGGCCATAACTCCCAAACTAGACGACCTAGCGCGAAAAAAAGCCTAATTCGTGATCACTCCAAACCGAACAAAATTTTTTGTCTCAACTTTAAATGGCCATAACTCCCAAACTAGACGACCTAGCGCGAAAATAAGCCTAATTCGTGATCACTCCAAACCAAACAAATTTTTTGTCACAACTTTAAATGGCCATAACTCCCAAACTAGACGACCTAGCGCGAAAATAAGCCAAATTCGTGATCACTCCAAACCGAACAAATTTTTTTGGCACAACTTTAAATGGCCATAACTCCCAAACTAGACGACCTAGCGCGAAAACAAGCCAAATTCGTGATCACTCCAAACCGAACAAATTTTTTTGGCACAACTTTAAATGGCCATAACTCCCAAACTAGACGACCTAGCGCAAAAATAAGCCTAAATCGTGATCACTCCAAACCAAACAAATTTTTTGTCTCAACTTTAAATGGCCATAACTCCCAAACTAGACGACCTAGCGCGAAAATAAGCCTAATTCGTGATCACTCCAAATCTGGCAAAATTTTTTGTCACAACTTTAAATGGCCATATCTCCCAAACTAGACGACTTAGCGCGAAAATAAGCCTAATTCGTGATCACTCAAAATCTGACAAAATTTTTTGTCTCAACTTTAAATGGCCATAACTCCCAAACTAGACGACCTAGCGCGAAAATAAGCCTAATTCGTGATCACTCCAAATCTGGCAAATTTTTTGTCACAACTTTAAATGGCCATATCTCCCAAACTAGACGACTTAGCGCGAAAATAAGCCTAATTCGTGATCACTCAAAATCTGACAAATTTTTTGTCTCAACTTTAAATGGCCATAACTCCCAAACTAGACGACCTAGCGCGAAAATAAGCCAAATTCGTGATCACTCCAAACCGAACAAATTTTTTTGGCACAACTTTAAATGGCCATAACTCCCAAACTAGACGACCTAGCGCGAAAATAAGCCTAATTCGTGATCACTCCAAACCGAACAAATTTTTTGTCATAACTTTAAATAGCCATAACTCCCAAACTAGACGACCTAGCGCAAAAATAAGCCTAAATCGTGATCACTCCAAACCAAACAAATTTTTTGTCTCATCTTTAAATGGCCATAACTCCCAAACTAGACGACCTAGCGCGAAAATAAGCCAAATTCGTGATCACTCCAAACCGAACAAATTTTTTTGGCACAACTTTAAATGGCCATAACTCCCAAACTAGACGACCTAGCGCGAAAATAAGCCTAATTCGTGATCACTCCAAGCCGAACAAATTTTTTTGGCACAACTTTAAATGGCCATAACTCCCAAACTAGACGACCTAGCGCGAAAATAAGCCTAATTCGTGATCACTCCAAACCGAACAAATTTTTTGTCATAACTTTAAATAGCCATAACTCCCAAACTAGACGACCTAGCGCAAAAATAAGCCTAAATTCGTGATCACTCCAAACCAAACAAATTTTTTGTCTCAACTTTAAATGGCCATAACTCCCAAACTAGACGACCTAGCGCGAAAATAAGCCAAATTCGTGATCACTCCAAACCGAACAAATTTTTTTGGCACAACTTTAAATGGCCATAACTCCCAAACTAGACGACCTAGCGCAAAAATAAGCCTAAATCGTGATCACTCCAAACCAAACAAATTTTTTGTCTCAACTTTAAATGGCCATAACTCCCAAACTAGACGACCTAGCGCAAAAATAAGCCTAAATCGTGATCACTCCAAACCAAACAAATTTTTTGTCTCAACTTTAAATGGCCATAACTCCCAAACTAGACGACCTAGCGCGAAAATAAGCCTAATTCGTGATCACTCCAAATCTGAACAAATTTTTTGTCTCAACTTTAAATGGCCATAACTCCCAAACTAGACGACTTAGCGCGAAAATAAGCCTTAATCGTGATCACTCCAAGCCGAACAAATTTTTTGTCTCAACTTTAAATGGCCATAACTCCCAAACTAGACGACCAAGCGCGAAAACAAGCCTAATTCGTGATCACTCCAAACCGAACAAATTTTTTGTCTCAACTTTAAATGGCCATAACTCCCAAACTAGACGACTTAGCGCGAAAATAAGCCAAATTCGTGATCACTCCAAACCGAACAAATTTTTTGGCACAACTTTAAATGGCCATAACTCCCAAACTAGACGACCTAGCGCGAAAATAAGCCAAATTCGTGATCACTCCAAACCGAACAAATTTTTTTGGCACAACTTTAAATGGCCATAACTCCCAAACTAGACGACCTAGCGCGAAAACAAGCCAAATTCGTGATCACTCCAAACCGAACAAATTTTTTTGGCACAACTTTAAATGGCCATAACTCCCAAACTAGACGACCTAGCGCAAAAATAAGCCAAATTCGTGATCACTCCAAACCGAACAAATTTTTTTGGCACAACTTTAAATGGCCATAACTCCCAAACTAGACGACCAAGCGCGAAAACAAGCCTAATTCGTGATCACTCCAAATCTGACAAAATTTTTTGTCTCAACTTTAAATGGCCATAACTCCCAAACTAGACGACCTAGCGCGAAAACAAGCCAAATTCGTGATCACTCCAAACCGAACAAATTTTTTTGGCACAACTTTAAATGGCCATAACTCCCAAACTAGACGACCTAGCGCGAAAAAAAGCCTAATTCGTGATCACTCCAAACCGAACAAATTTTTTTGGCACAACTTTAAATGGCCATAACTCCCAAACTAGACGACCTAGCGCGAAAATAAGCCTAATTCGTGATCACTCCACACCGAACAAATTTTTTGTCTCAACTTTAAATGGCCATAACTCCCAAACTAGACGACCAAGCGCGAAAGCAAGCCTAATTCGTGATCACTCAAAATCTGACAAAATTTCTTGTCTCAACTTTAAATGGCCATAACTCCCAAACTAGACGACCTAGCGCGAAAATAAGCCTAATTCGTGATCACTCCAAACCAAACAAATTTTTTGTCACAACTTTAAATGGCCATAACTCCCAAACTAGACGACCTAGCGCGAAAATAAGCCAAATTCGTGATCACTCCAAACCGAACAAATTTTTTTGGCACAACTTTAAATGGCCATAACTCCCAAACTAGACGACCTAGCGCGAAAACAAGCCAAATTCGTGATCACTCCAAACCGAACAAATTTTTTTGGCACAGCTTTAAATGGCCATAACTCCCAAACTAGACGACCTAGCGCGAAAATAAGCCTAATTCGTGATCACTCCAAACCAAACAAATTTTTTGTCACAACTTTAAATGGCCATAACTCCCAAACTAGACGACCTAGCGCGAAAATAAGCCAAATTCGTGATCACTCCAAACCGAACAAATTTTTTTGGCACAACTTTAAATGGCCATAACTCCCAAACTAGACGACCTAGCGCGAAAATAAGCCTAATTCGTGATCACTCCAAGCCGAACAAATTTTTTTGGCACAACTTTAAATGGCCATAACTCCCAAACTAGACGACCTAGCGCGAAAATAAGCCTAATTCGTGATCACTCCAAACCGAACAAATTTTTTGTCACAACTTTAAATAGCCATAACTCCCAAACTAGACGACCTAGCGCAAAAATAAGCCTAAATCGTGATCACTCCAAACCAAACAAATTTTTTGTCACAACTTTAAATGGCCATAACTCCCAAACTAGACGACCTAGCGCGAAAATAAGCCAAATTCGTGATCACTCCAAGCCGAACAAATTTTTTTGGCACAACTTTAAATGGCCATAACTCCCAAACTAGACGACCTAGCGCGAAAAAAAGCCTAATTCGTGATCACTCCAAACCGAACAAATTTTTTTGGCACAACTTTAAATGGCCATAACTCCCAAACTAGACGACCTAGCGCGAAAAAAAGCCTAATTCGTGATCACTCCAAGCCAAACAAATTTTTTGTCACAACTTTAAATGGCCATAACTCCCAAACTAGACGACCTAGCGCGAAAATAAGCCAAATTCGTGATCACTCCAAACCGAACAAATTTTTTGTCATAACTTTAAATAGCCATAACTCCCAAACTAGACGACCTAGCGCAAAAATAAGCCTAAATCGTGATCACTCCAAACCAAACAAATTTTTTGTCTCAACTTTAAATGGCCATAACTCCCAAACTAGACGACCTAGCGCGAAAATAAGCCAAATTCGTGATCACTCCAAGCCGAACAAATTTTTTTGGCACAACTTTAAATGGCCATAACTCCCAAACTAGACGACCTAGCGCGAAAAAAAGCCTAATTCGTGATCACTCCAAACCGAACAAATTTTTTTGGCACAACTTTAAATATCCATAACTCCCAAACTAGACGACCTAGCGCGAAAATAAGCCAAATTCGTGATCACTCCAAACCGAACAAATTTTTTTGGCACAACTTTAAATGGCCATAACTCCCAAACTAGACGACCTAGCGCGAAAATAAGCCTAATTCACTCCACACCGAACAAATTTTTTGTCTCATCTTTAAATGGCCATAACTCCCAAACTAGACGACCAAGCGCGAAAGCAAGCCTAATTCGTGATCACTCAAAATCTGACAAAATTTCTTGTCTCAACTTTAAATGGCCATAACTCCCAAACTAGACGACCTAGCGCGAAAATAAGCCTAATTCGTGATCACTCCAAACCAAACAAATTTTTTGTCACAACTTTAAATGGCCATAACTCCCAAACTAGACGACCTAGCGCGAAAATAAGCCGAATTCGTGATCACTCCAAACCGAACAAATTTTTTTGGCACAACTTTAAATGGCCATAACTCCCAAACTAGACGACCTAGCGCGAAAACAAGCCAAATTCGTGATCACTCCAAACCGAACAAATTTTTTTGGCACAACTTTAAATGGCCATAACTCCCAAACTAGACGACCTAGCGCGAAAATAAGCCTAATTCGTGATCACTCCAAACCGAACAAATTTTTTTGGCACAACTTTAAATGGCCATAACTCCCAAACTAGACGACCTAGCGCGAAAATAAGCCTAATTCGTGATCACTCCAAACCGAACAAATTTTTTGTCATAACTTTAAATAGCCATAACTCCCAAACTAGACGACCTAGCGCAAAAATAAGCCTAAATCGTGATCACTCCAAACCAAACAAATTTTTTGTCTCAACTTTAAATGGCCATAACTCCCAAACTAGACGACCTAGCGCGAAAATAAGCCTAATTCGTGATCACTCCAAACCGAACAAATTTTTTGTCATAACTTTAAATAGCCATAACTCCCAAACTAGACGACCTAGCGCAAAAATAAGCCTAAATCGTGATCACTCCAAACCAAACAAATTTTTTGTCTCAACTTTAAATGGCCATAACTCCCAAACTAGACGACCTAGCGCGAAAATAAGCCAAATTCGTGATCACTCCAAAACCGAACAAATTTTTTTGGCACAACTTTAAATGGCCATAACTCCCAAACTAGACGACCTAGCGCGAAAAAAAGCCTAATTCGTGATCACTCCAAACCGAACAAATTTTTTGGCACAACTTTAAATATCCATAACTCCCAAACTAGACGACCTAGCGCGAAAATAAGCCAAATTCGTGATCACTCCAAACCGAACAAATTTTTTTGGCACAACTTTAAATGGCCATAACTCCCAAACTAGACGACCAAGCGCGAAAACAAGCCTAATTCGTGATCACTCAAAATCTGACAAAATTTCTTGTCTCAACTTTAAATGGCCATAACTCCCAAACTAGACGACCTAGCGCAAAAATAAGCCTAATTCGTGATCACTCCAAACCAAACAAATTTTTTTGTCACAACTTTAAATGGCCATAACTCCCAAACTAGACGACCTAGCGCGAAAATAAGCCAAATTCGTGATCACTCCAAACCGAACAAATTTTTTTGGCACAACTTTAAATGGCCATAACTCCCAAACTAGACGACCTAGCGCGAAAAAAAGCCTAATTCGTGATCACTCCAAACCGAACAAATTTTTTGGCACAACTTTAAATGGCCATAACTCCCAAACTAGACGACCTAGCGCGAAAAAAAGCCTAATTCGTGATCACTCCAAACCGAACAAAATTTCTTGTCTCAACTTTAAATGGCCATAACTCCCAAACTAGACGACCTAGCGCGAAAATAAGACTAATTCGTGATCACTCCAAACCAAACAAATTTTTTGTCACAACTTTAAATGGCCATAACTCCCAAACTAGACGACCTAGCGCGAAAATAAGCCAAATTCGTGATCACTCCAAACCGAACAAATTTTTTTGGCACAACTTTAAATGGCCATAACTCCCAAACTAGACGACCTAGCGCGAAAACAAGCCAAATTCGTGATCACTCCAAACCGAACAAATTTTTTTGGCACAGCTTTAAATGGCCATAACTCCCAAACTAGACGACCTAGCGCAAAAATAAGCCTAAATCGTGATCACTCCAAACCAAACAAATTTTTTGTCTCAACTTTAAATGGCCATAACTCCCAAACTAGACGACCTAGCGCGAAAATAAGCCTAATTCGTGATCACTCCAAATCTGGCAAAATTTTTTGTCACAACTTTAAATGGCCATATCTCCCAAACTAGACGAGTTAGCGCGAAAATAAGCCTAATTCGTGATCACTCAAAATCTGACAAAATTTTTTGTCTCAACTTTAAATGGCCATAACTCCCAAACTAGACGACCTAGCGCGAAAATAAGCCTAATTCGTGATCACTCCAAATCTGGCAAAATTTTTTGTCACAACTTTAAATGGCCATATCTCCCAAACTAGACGACTTAGCGCGAAAATAAGCCTAATTCGTGATCACTCAAAATCTGACAAAATTTCGTCTCAACTTTAAATGGCCATAACTCCCAAACTAGACGACCTAGCGCGAAAATAAGCCAAATTCGTGATCACTCCAAACCGAACAAATTTTTTTGGAACAACTTTAAATGGCCATAACTCCCAAACTAGACGACCTAGCGCGAAAATAAGCCTAATTCGTGATCACTCCAAACCGAACAAATTTTTTGTCATAACTTTAAATAGCCATAACTCCCAAACTAGACGACCTAGCGCAAAAATAAGCCTAAATCGTGATCACTCCAAACCAAACAAATTTTTTGTCTCATCTTTAAATGGCCATAACTCCCAAACTAGACGACCTAGCGCGAAAATAAGCCAAATTCGTGATCACTCCAAACCGAACAAATTTTTTGGCACAACTTTAAATGGCCATAACTCCCAAACTAGACGACCTAGCGCGAAAATAAGCCTAATTCGTGATCACTCCAAGCCGAACAAATTTTTTTGGCACAACTTTAAATGGCCATAACTCCCAAACTAGACGACCTAGCGCGAAAATAAGCCTAATTCGTGATCACTCCAAACCGAACAAATTTTTTGTCATAACTTTAAATAGCCATAACTCCCAAACTAGACGACCTAGCGCAAAAATAAGCCTAAATCGTGATCACTCCAAACCAAACAAATTTTTTGTCACAACTTTAAATGGCCATAACTCCCAAACTAGACGACCTAGCGCGAAAATAAGCCAAATTCGTGATCACTCCAAGCCGAACAAATTTTTTTGGCACAACTTTAAATGGCCATAACTCCCAAACTAGACGACCTAGCGCGAAAATAAGCCTAATTCGTGATCACTCCAAACCGAACAAAATTTTTTGGCACAACTTTAAATGGCCATAACTCCCAAACTAGACGACCTAGCGCGAAAATAAGCCAAATTCGTGATCACTCCAAACCGAACAAATTTTTTTGGCACAACTTTAAATGGCCATAACTCCCAAACTAGACGACCTAGCGCGAAAATAAGCCTAATTCGTGATCACTCCACACCGAACAAATTTTTTGTCTCATCTTTAAATGGCCATAACTCCCAAACTAGACGACCAAGCGCGAAAGCAAGCCTAATTCGTGATCACTCAAAATCTGACAAAATTTCTTGTCTCAACTTTAAATGGCCATAACTCCCAAACTAGACGACCTAGCGCGAAAATAAGACTAATTCGTGATCACTCCAAACCAAACAAATTTTTTGTCACAACTTTAAATGGCCATAACTCCCAAACTAGACGACCTAGCGCGAAAATAAGCCAAATTCGTGATCACTCCAAACCGAACAAATTTTTTTGGCACAACTTTAAATGGCCATAACTCCCAAACTAGACGACCTAGCGCGAAAACAAGCCAAATTCGTGATCACTCCAAACCGAACAAATTTTTTTGGCACAGCTTTAAATGGCCATAACTCCCAAACTAGACGACCTAGCGCGAAAATAAGACTAATTCGTGATCACTCCAAACCAAACAAATTTTTTGTCACAACTTTAAATGGCCATAACTCCCAAACTAGACGACCTAGCGCGAAAATAAGCCAAATTCGTGATCACTCCAAACCGAACAAATTTTTTTGGCACAACTTTAAATGGCCATAACTCCCAAACTAGACGACCTAGCGCGAAAATAAGCCTAATTCGTGATCACTCCAAACCGAACAAATTTTTTTGGCACAACTTTAAATGGCCATAACTCCCAAACTAGACGACCTAGCGCGAAAATAAGCCTAATTCGTGATCACTCCAAACCGAACAAATTTTTTGTCATAACTTTAAATAGCCATAACTCCCAAACTAGACGACCTAGCGCAAAAATAAGCCTAAATCGTGATCACTCCAAACCAAACAAATTTTTTGTCTCAACTTTAAATGGCCATAACTCCCAAACTAGACGACCTAGCGCGAAAATAAGCCTAATTCGTGATCACTCCAAACCGAACAAATTTTTTGTCATAACTTTAAATAGCCATAACTCCCAAACTAGACGACCTAGCGCAAAAATAAGCCTAAATCGTGATCACTCCAAACCAAACAAATTTTTTGTCTCAACTTTAAATGGCCATAACTCCCAAACTAGACGACCTAGCGCGAAAATAAGCCAAATTCGTGATCACTCCAAGCCGAACAAATTTTTTTGGCACAACTTTAAATGGCCATAACTCCCAAACTAGACGACCTAGCGCGAAAAAAAGCCTAATTCGTGATCACTCCAAACCGAACAAATTTTTTTGGCACAACTTTAAATATCCATAACTCCCAAACTAGACGACCTAGCGCGAAAATAAGCCAAATTCGTGATCACTCCAAACCGAACAAATTTTTTTGGCACAACTTTAAATGGCCATAACTCCCAAACTAGACGACCAAGCGCGAAAACAAGCCTAATTCGTGATCACTCAAAATCTGACAAAATTTCTTGTCTCAACTTTAAATGGCCATAACTCCCAAACTAGACGACCTAGCGCAAAAATAAGACTAATTCGTGATCACTCCAAACCAAACAAATTTTTTGTCACAACTTTAAATGGCCATAACTCCCAAACTAGACGACCTAGCGCGAAAATAAGCCAAATTCGTGATCACTCCAAACCGAACAAATTTTTTTGGCACAACTTTAAATGGCCATAACTCCCAAACTAGACGACCTAGCGCGAAAAAAAGCCTAATTCGTGATCACTCCAAACCGAACAAATTTTTTTGGCACAACTTTAAATGGCCATAACTCCCAAACTAGACGACCTAGCGCGAAAAAAAGCCTAATTCGTGATCACTCCAAACCGAACAAAATTTCTTGTCTCAACTTTAAATGGCCATAACTCCCAAACTAGACGACCTAGCGCGAAAATAAGACTAATTCGTGATCACTCCAAACCAAACAAATTTTTTGTCACAACTTTAAATGGCCATAACTCCCAAACTAGACGACCTAGCGCGAAAATAAGCCAAATTCGTGATCACTCCAAACCGAACAAATTTTTTTGGCACAACTTTAAATGGCCATAACTCCCAAACTAGACGACCTAGCGCGAAAACAAGCCAAATTCGTGATCACTCCAAACCGAACAAATTTTTTTGGCACAACTTTAAATGGCCATAACTCCCAAACTAGACGACCTAGCGCAAAAATAAGCCTAAATCGTGATCACTCCAAACCAAACAAATTTTTTGTCTCAACTTTAAATGGCCATAACTCCCAAACTAGACGACCTAGCGCGAAAATAAGCCTAATTCGTGATCACTCCAAATCTGGCAAAATTTTTTGTCACAACTTTAAATGGCCATATCTCCCAAACTAGACGACTTAGCGCGAAAATAAGCCTAATTCGTGATCACTCAAAATCTGACAAAATTTTTTGTCTCAACTTTAAATGGCCATAACTCCCAAACTAGACGACCTAGCGCGAAAATAAGCCTAATTCGTGATCACTCCAAATCTGGCAAAATTTTTTGTCACAACTTTAAATGGCCATAACTCCCAAACTAGACGACTTAGCGCGAAAATAAGCCTAATTCGTGATCACTCAAAATCTGACAAAATTTTTGTCTCAACTTTAAATGGCCATAACTCCCAAACTAGACGACCTAGCGCGAAAATAAGCCAAATTCGTGATCACTCCAAACCGAACAAATTTTTTTGGAACAACTTTAAATGGCCATAACTCCCAAACTAGACGACCTAGCGCGAAAATAAGCCTAATTCGTGATCACTCCAAACCGAACAAATTTTTTGTCATAACTTTAAATAGCCATAACTCCCAAACTAGACGACCTAGCGCAAAAATAAGCCTAAATCGTGATCACTCCAAACCAAACAAATTTTTTGTCTCATCTTTAAATGGCCATAACTCCCAAACTAGACGACCTAGCGCGAAAATAAGCCAAATTCGTGATCACTCCAAACCGAACAAATTTTTTTGGCACAACTTTAAATGGCCATAACTCCCAAACTAGACGACCTAGCGCGAAAATAAGCCTAATTCGTGATTACTCCAAGCCGAACAAATTTTTTTGGCACAACTTTAAATGGCCATAACTCCCAAACTAGACGACCTAGCGCGAAAATAAGCCTAATTCGTGATCACTCCAAACCGAACAAATTTTTTGTCATAACTTTAAATAGCCATAACTCCCAAACTAGACGACCTAGCGCAAAAATAAGCCTAAATCGTGATCACTCCAAACCGAACAAATTTTTTGTCTCAACTTTAAATGGCCATAACTCCCAAACTAGACGACCTAGCGCGAAAATAAGCCAAATTCGTGATCACTCCAAACCGAACAAATTTTTTTGGCACAACTTTAAATGGCCATAACTCCCAAACTAGACGACCTAGCGCGAAAATAAGCCTAATTCGTGATCACTCCAAACCGAACAAATTTTTTGGCACAACTTTAAATGGCCATAACTCCCAAACTAGACGACCTAGCGCGAAAATAAGCCAAATTCGTGATCACTCCAAACCGAACAAATTTTTTGGCACAACTTTAAATGGCCATAACTCCCAAACTAGACGACCTAGCGCGAAAATAAGCCTAATTCGTGATCACTCCACACCGAACAAATTTTTTGTCTCATCTTTAAATGGCCATAACTCCCAAACTAGACGACCAAGCGCGAAAGCAAGCCTAATTCGTGATCACTCAAAATCTGACAAAATTTCTTGTCTCAACTTTAAATGGCCATAACTCCCAAACTAGACGACCTAGCGCGAAAATAAGACTAATTCGTGATCACTCCAAACCAAACAAATTTTTTGTCACAACTTTAAATGGCCATAACTCCCAAACTAGACGACCTAGCGCGAAAATAAGCCAAATTCGTGATCACTCCAAACCGAACAAATTTTTTGGCACAACTTTAAATGGCCATAACTCCCAAACTAGACGACCTAGCGCGAAAACAAGCCAAATTCGTGATCACTCCAAACCGAACAAATTTTTTTGGCACAGCTTTAAATGGCCATAACTCCCAAACTAGACGACCTAGCGCGAAAACAAGCCAAATTCGTGATCACTCCAAACCAAACAAATTTTTTGTCACAACTTTAAATGGCCATAACTCCCAAACTAGACGACCTAGCGCAAAAATAAGCCTAAATCGTGATCACTCCAAACCAAACAAATTTTTTGTCTCAACTTTAAATGGCCATAACTCCCAAACTAGACGACCTAGCGCGAAAATAAGCCTAATTCGTGATCACTCCAAATCTGGCAAATTTTTTTGTCACAACTTTAAATGGCCATAACTCCCAAACTAGACGACTTAGCGCGAAAATAAGCCTAATTCGTGATCACTCAAAATCTGACAAAATTTTTTGTCTCAACTTTAAATGGCCATAACTCCCAAACTAGACGACCTAGCGCGAAAATAAGCCTAATTCGTGATCACTCCAAATCTGGCAAAATTTTTTGTCACAACTTTAAATGGCCATATCTCCCAAACTAGACGACTTAGCGCGAAAATAAGCCTAATTCGTGATCACTCAAAACCTGACAAAATTTCGTCTCAACTTTAAATGGCCATAACTCCCAAACTAGACGACCTAGCGCGAAAATAAGCCAAATTCGTGATCACTCCAAACCGAACAAATTTTTTTGGCACAACTTTAAATGGCCATAACTCCCAAACTAGACGACCTAGCGCGAAAATAAGCCTAATTCGTGATCACTCCAAACCGAACAAATTTTTTGTCATAACTTTAAATAGCCATAACTCCCAAACTAGACGACCTAGCGCAAAAATAAGCCTAAATCGTGATCACTCCAAACCAAACAAATTTTTTGTCTCATCTTTAAATGGCCATAACTCCCAAACTAGACGACCTAGCGCGAAAATAAGCCAAATTCGTGATCACTCCAAACCGAACAAATTTTTTTGGCACAACTTTAAATGGCCATAACTCCCAAACTAGACGACCTAGCGCGAAAATAAGCCTAATTCGTGATCACTCCAAACCGAACAAATTTTTTTGGCACAACTTTAAATGGCCATAACTCCCAAACTAGACGACCTAGCGCGAAAATAAGCCTAATTCGTGATCACTCCAAACCGAACAAATTTTTTGTCATAACTTTAAATAGCCATAACTCCCAAACTAGACGACCTAGCGCAAAAATAAGCCTAAATCGTGATCACTCCAAACCAAACAAATTTTTTGTCTCAACTTTAAATGGCCATAACTCCCAAACTAGACGACCTAGCGCGAAAATAAGCCAAATTCGTGATCACTCCAAGCCGAACAAATTTTTTTGGCACAACTTTAAATGGCCATAACTCCCAAACTAGACGACCTAGTGCGAAAAAAAGCCTAATTCGTGATCACTCCAAACCGAACAAATTTTTTTGGCACAACTTTAAATGGCCATAACTCCCAAACTAGACGACCTAGCGCGAAAATAAGCCAAATTCGTGATCACTCCAAACCGAACAAATTTTTTTGGCACATTTTTAAATGGCCATAACTCCCAAACTAGACGACCTAGCGCGAAAATAAGCCTAATTCGTGATCACTCCACACCGAACAAATTTTTTGTCTCATCTTTAAATGGCCATAACTCCCAAACTAGACGACCAAGCGCGAAAACAAGCCTAATTCGTGATCACTCAAAATCTGACAAAATTTCTTGTCTCAACTTTAAATGGCCATAACTCCCAAACTAGACGACCTAGCGCGAAAATAAGCCAAATTCGTGATCACTCCAAACCGAACAAATTTTTTTGGCACATTTTTAAATGGCCATAACTCCCAAACTAGACGACCTAGCGCGAAAATAAGCCTAATTCGTGATCACTCCACACCGAACAAATTTTTTGTCTCATCTTTAAATGGCCATAACTCCCAAACTAGACGACCAAGCGCGAAAGCAAGCCTAATTCGTGATCACTCAAAATCTGACAAAATTTTTTGTCTCAACTTTAAATGGCCATAACTCCCAAACTAGACGACCTAGCGCGAAAATAAGACTAATTCGTGATCACTCCAAACCAAACAAATTTTTTGTCACAACTTTAAATGGCCATAACTCCCAAACTAGACGACCTAGCGCGAAAATAAGCCAAATTCGTGATCACTCCAAACCGAACAAATTTTTTTGGCACAACTTTAAATGGCCATAACTCCCAAACTAGACGACCTAGCGCGAAAACAAGCCAAATTCGTGATCACTCCAAACCGAACAAATTTTTTTGGCACAGCTTTAAATGGCCATAACTCCCAAACTAGACGACCTAGCGCGAAAACAAGCCAAATTCGTGATCACTCCAAACCAAACAAATTTTTTGTCACAACTTTAAATGGCCATAACTCCCAAACTAGACGACCTAGCGCAAAAATAAGCCTAAATCGTGATCACTCCAAACCAAACAAATTTTTTGTCTCAACTTTAAATGGCCATAACTCCCAAACTAGACGACCTAGCGCGAAAATAAGCCTAATTCGTGATCACTCCAAATCTGGCAAATTTTTTGTCACAACTTTAAATGGCCATATCTCCCAAACTAGACGACTTAGCGCGAAAATAAGCCTAATTCGTGATCACTCCAAATCTGACAAAATTTTTTGTCTCAACTTTAAATGGCCATAACTCCCAAACTAGACGACCTAGCGCGAAAAAAAGCCTAATTCGTGATCACTCCAAACCGAACAAATTTTTTTGTCACAACTTTAAATGGCCATATCTCCCAAACTAGACGACCTAGCGCGAAAAAAAGCCTAATTCGTGATCACTCCAAACCAAACAAATTTTTTGTCACAACTTTAAATGGCCATAACTCCCAAACTAGACGACCTAGCGCGAAAATAAGCCAAATTCGTGATCACTCCAAACCGAACAAATTTTTTTGGCACAACTTTAAATGGCCATAACTCCCAAACTAGACGACCTAGCGCGAAAATAAGCCTAATTCGTGATCACTCCAAACCGAACAAATTTTTTGTCATAACTTTAAATAGCCATAACTCCCAAACTAGACGACCTAGCGCAAAAATAAGCCTAAATCGTGATCACTCCAAACCAAACAAATTTTTTGTCTCAACTTTAAATGGCCATAACTCCCAAACTAGACGACCTAGCGCGAAAATAAGCCAAATTCGTGATCACTCCAAGCCGAACAAATTTTTTTGGCACAACTTTAAATGGCCATAACTCCCAAACTAGACGACCTAGCGCGAAAAAAAGCCTAATTCGTGATCACTCCAAACCGAACAAATTTTTTTGGCACAACTTTAAATATCCATAACTCCCAAACTAGACGACCTAGCGCAAAAATAAGCCAAATTCGTGATCACTCCAAACCGAACAAATTTTTTTGGCACAACTTTAAATGGCCATAACTCCCAAACTAGACGACCTAGCGCGAAAATAAGCCTAATTCGTGATCACTCCAAACCGAACAAATTTTTTGTCACAACTTTAAATGGCCATAACTCCCAAACTAGACGACCAAGCGCGAAAGCAAGCCTAATTCGTGATCACTCAAAATCTGACAAAATTTCTTGTCTCAACTTTAAATGGCCATAACTCCCAAACTAGACGACCTAGCGCGAAAATAAGACTAATTCGTGATCACTCCAAACCAAACAAATTTTTTGTCACAACTTTAAATGGCCATAACTCCCAAACTAGACGACCTAGCGCGAAAATAAGCCAAATTCGTGATCACTCCAAACCGAACAAATTTTTTTGGCACAACTTTAAATGGCCATAACTCCCAAACTAGACGACCTAGCGCGAAAATAAGCCAAATTCGTGATCACTCCAAACCGAACAAATTTTTTTGGCACAGCTTTAAATGGCCATAACTCCCAAACTAGACGACCTAGCGCGAAAATAAGCCTAATTCGTGATCACTCCAAACCAAACAAATTTTTTGTCACAACTTTAAATGGCCATAACTCCCAAACTAGACGACCTAGCGCGAAAATAAGCCAAATTCGTGATCACTCCAAACCGAACAAATTTTTTGGCACAACTTTAAATGGCCATAACTCCCAAACTAGACGACCTAGCGCGAAAATAAGCCTAATTCGTGATCACTCCAAGCCGAACAAATTTTTTTGGCACAACTTTAAATGGCCATAACTCCCAAACTAGACGACCTAGCGCGAAAATAAGCCTAATTCGTGATCACTCCAAACCGAACAAATTTTTTGTCATAACTTTAAATAGCCATAACTCCCAAACTAGACGACCTAGCGCAAAAATAAGCCTAAATCGTGATCACTCCAAACCAAACAAATTTTTTGTCTCAACTTTAAATGGCCATAACTCCCAAACTAGACGACCTAGCGCGAAAATAAGCCTAATTCGTGATCACTCCAAACCGAACAAATTTTTTGTCATAACTTTAAATAGCCATAACTCCCAAACTAGACGACCTAGCGCGAAAATAAGCCTAATTCGTGATCACTCCAAACCAAACAAATTTTTTGTCTCAACTTTAAATGGCCATAACTCCCAAACTAGACGACCTAGCGCGAAAATAAGCCAAATTCGTGATCACTCCAAGCCGAACAAATTTTTTTGGCACAACTTTAAATATCCATAACTCCCAAACTAGACGACCTAGCGCGAAAATAAGCCAAATTCGTGATCACTCCAAACCGAACAAATTTTTTTGGCACAACTTTAAATGGCCATAACTCCCAAACTAGACGACCTAGCGCGAAAACAAGCCAAATTCGTGATCACTCCAAACCGAACAAATTTTTTTGGCACAACTTTAAATGGCCATAACTCCCAAACTAGACGACCAAGCGCGAAAACAAGCCTAATTCGTGATCACTCAAAATCTGACAAAATTTCTTGTCTCAACTTTAAATGGCCATAACTCCCAAACTAGACGACCTAGCGCAAAAATAAGACTAATTCGTGATCACTCCAAACCAAACAAATTTTTTGTCACAACTTTAAATGGCCATAACTCCCAAACTAGACGACCTAGCGCGAAAATAAGCCAAATTCGTGATCACTCCAAGCCGAACAAATTTTTTTGGCACAACTTTAAATGGCCATAACTCCCAAACTAGACGACCTAGCGCGAAAATAAGCCTAATTCGTGATCACTCCAAACCGAACAAATTTTTTGTCATAACTTTAAATAGCCATAACTCCCAAACTAGACGACCTAGCGCAAAAATAAGCCTAAATCGTGATCACTCCAAACCAAACAAATTTTTTGTCTCAACTTTAAATGGCCATAACTCCCAAACTAGACGACCTAGCGCGAAAATAAGCCAAATTCGTGATCACTCCAAGCCGAACAAATTTTTTTGGCACAACTTTAAATGGCCATAACTCCCAAACTAGACGACCTAGCGCGAAAAAAAGCCTAATTCGTGATCACTCAAAATCTGACAAAATTTTTTGTCACAACTTTAAATGGCCATATCTCCCAAACTAGACGACTTAGCGCGAAAATAAGCCTAATTCGTGATCACTCAAAATCTGACAAAATTTTTTGTCTCAACTTTAAATGGCCATAACTCCCAAACTAGACGACCTAGCGCGAAAATAAGCCTAATTCGTGATCACTCCAAATCTGGCAAAATTTTTTGTCACAACTTTAAATGGCCATATCTCCCAAACTAGACGACTTAGCGCGAAAATAAGCCTAATTCGTGATCACTCAAAATCTGACAAAATTTCGTCTCAACTTTAAATGGCCATAACTCCCAAACTAGACGACCTAGCGCGAAAATAAGCCAAATTCGTGATCACTCCAAACCGAACAAATTTTTTTGGAACAACTTTAAATGGCCATAACTCCCAAACTAGACGACCTAGCGCGGAAAATAAGCCTAATTCGTGATCACTCCAAACCGAACAAATTTTTTGTCATAACTTTAAATAGCCATAACTCCCAAACTAGACGACCTAGCGCAAAAATAAGCCAAATCGCACCCAAACAAACAAATTTTTTGTCTCATCTTTAAATGGCCATAACTCCCAAACTAGACGACCTAGCGCGAAAACAAGCC